>JAULJL010000003.1:26948566-27557018 GCA_030761205.1 Fremontodendron californicum
AGTCAGCGCCACTAAAAAAAGAAAATGCCTATAACTTACCGAAAATCAAACCTGAGTATTTCGGTCTTCACCCCCACTTTTTGCTTCCAGCTGAATAATTTTTTGTATCACTGTATCCTCGTCAAAGCTTGCCATCATCCCAAGAGGCTTTCCAATCCTCCATGTTTCAGATGCTTCCTCACATAAAATTCTTTTCCTATTTTGAAAGTCTCCATCAAACAAAAAATCATTCACTATCCTCAAATCTTCCCCACTTTTCTTTCCAAAATTTCTAATTTTTCTTTTTCTCCTGCCCCTTGCTAATACTTTCCTGGAGAGTTGGTTGTGCTGAACATTTTCAATCTCCTCCAAATGCTTTACCCCTCTCCTCCTATTATTTCCTGAGCCTTTTCTACTCAGAAAACGTGATCTACAACATTTCGCTGGAAAATTCTAACAAACGTTTTTTAGCATACGCTTCCCATAAGCTTAAGATAAAATAGGCCATTAGATTGAAAATTTTTCATCTCAACCATTGATTATAAAAATAAAAAAAAAAAATTTGTTTACCGGTTAACCGAGTAACATTTAACCTAAAGCAAATTGTCTCACAATTACTCTCTAAAATTAAGCTTCCTGTCTTTCCACAACTTTCTCACAATTTCTTAGCCTCTTTCTTAGTCTTTAGGGTTTCCCAAAGCTGTGCCACTTCAAATCGGTAACTCATACCAACTAATCTTCTACTATTATGTTTGAAATTGAAAAAGTTGTTTTAAAGATTGCATGTCAACTGTTGCTTCTATATGATTTTAGTTTTGCTCTTCTCGTCAATTTTTTTTTTTTAATTTCTTTTACAATTTGATTTTAAGTTTGTCAAATATATTGTCTTTGGCTAAGATTTGGTTTATTTTGTGTTAATATTTCTCTATTTTGTTTTGTTGAAAATAGTTTTTTAGGGTTTGTTTCTGCATCCTTATGGTTTCTTTTAGATAAGGAGTTTTAATTTTTGGGAGAATTTTGCTTAATTTCTTATAAAATTATCTATATTTGCTTAATTAACTTTACCCAATTTATAACCCAACTTGTCCCTCTTCAATTATGGTAGAAACCCCATAGCTGTAATTTTGATTAACCAAAACATTTTAAAAAAAAATTATAATAGTACAAAAAAGAAAGAGTTGCAGTGATTATATGGTTGATTTATTTTTATAATTTTGTTTTGTCATTTAGGTAATCCTCTTAATTATTATGTTTTTTGTCTGATGTTTTCTGTGGCATTTTATGTAGTGTATGGGTGTGATTAATCTTGGTGGTGAAGTGGGTTGCATGATCAGTGAAGGTCTTTGGCTGTTTGTTGGCATACTGAATGTTGTCAAGGTAAGATTCAAGGCCAATTCTCTACTAGTTGTTTCTTCTTTATTGTATTGTTATCTCATTTGAACTTAGAAGAACAATGATTTTTCCCATTACTGGGCTCAACAACGATCATATTGCAGGCATGGAACACCCAAACTAACCACGAGCTCAGTCTTACTGGACCTGTTGGGCAAGTTTATACTATGGTTGTGGGTAATGATTTGCTCTTCGCTGGTACACGGGTAATGTTTTAAATATTAGTATATTGTTCTCATTTTCTTATTTCATTTGAAATTCCATGTTCACTGTGTATGGTCAGTCACCTTTAATCATCATGTTTTTTTTTTTAATTCTGCCATATTATCATGCCACAATAATTCATAAAATTAAGGCATATTCCTTTTGATGGCCTGACATTCATTGTCTCATAAAATTGCAGTTGACCTTGAAAGAACGGTAAAACAAAAAACAAATAATGGATTTGGTGTTGCAAATGTACAAATCTTGTCTGTGATGTTTTTCCATTTTGGATTGCTTTTAAGCTTTTTGTTTTTATATTCTGTTATAAGATGTTTCTTATATTGCTTCTCCATTGCAATATGTTAGGTTTCTATTTGTCCAAATTGTGGTGGGGATGGTGAATCCATTTCTGAATACTGTCGGAAATGCTCTGGTAAAGGACGTATACGAGTTAAGAAAAATATCAAAGTCAAAGTTCCTCCTGGGGTTAGTACAGGCAGTATCCTCAGAGTTGCAGGGGAGGGTGATGCTGGACCAAGAGGGTATGTGGATGGACTTTTTATTGTATCTCCAATCTTGATGAGGTCTTCTGGTATTATAAGCTGATTGCATTCTGAAGTTGCATTTTTTCAATTATACTATGTAGGTTCTTGCCCAGAAAATATATTATCGAATATATATAAGCCCATTTCCTGGTGGCCATAGACCTGATATGAAAGAAGTTGCAGCTTGGTTTCTTGGCTGATGTAGATTTTAATTTATATTGAACTTTTAGAATGTAACATTAGTGTATTGGCTTTATTGTAAAATTAGAGAACTGGTGGTTACCTGCAGGAAGTTAAAATACTAGCCAAAATGTATATCTTACATCATGACAGCCAATTCATGTTATGTTGAATCTTAAATAGGCGGGGGAACTTTGATTGAAATTTTTGCTTATCACTCCTTTCTAGTCTTACATTTTAAAGTCAAGAATGGTGAAGTTTGCTTTAAATTGTGATGATAGTGATATTCCTTTTCTCAAATTCCTTGATTGTGTTGGAATCATATTAACTTCTTGCGACTGTACTATGATTCTACTGCATGTATTCTCGGTGATGGTTTTTTTCTCATTGAAGTCTTGTCACAGAAGTGTTCTTTCATTGTGTTTTTTAACCATTCCACTTTGTTTTCTTTTTGTATTTTTCTATAATTAAATCTATCAATATAATAATTTTTTCTTGTTATTACTTTCAGGGAAGTGTATTTCATGTCTCATATGGTTGCTTCTCCTTGATTCCTTTAGATAAATTTGTCTACTTAAGAAATAAAACTTACTTTTGGGTAACTAAGAACTTGCAGCTGCAGAAGTAGGACAAAAGAAACTGTAGTCTTAGGTCTTAGATATTTTGTCCTTTACATTTAACTCTACTTGTATATATGTATCTTTGAAATATCTGTTATCGATTTCCCTTGTTCTTGAATATAAAAAACTTTCTGGTTTTTGCAGGGGCCCTCCAGGAGATCTTTATGCTTATCTAGATGTTAAAGAGGTAACAGAAATTCAAAGAGATGGCATAAATCTTTCCTCAACAGTGTCCGTTAGTTACCTTGATGCCATAATGGGGTCTGTTGCCATCATAAAATGCACTGCAAAACCTGGAATAACTTCAATTGCGGAGACATGCATAAGGCCATATGCCAGAAGGACTGTTTTTGCAAAGTCTCAACCTGGAATAACTATATTCCTATTTTCCTCTCACCAACATCTTGTACTTTATCAAATATTTGATTCCTTTTCACTAAAAACAGGTGAAAACAGTGGAAGGGGTAACTGAACTACAGATCCCATCGGGCACTCAACCAGGGGATGTATTAGTCCTTGCAAGGAAAGGCGCACCAAAGCTGAACAAACCATCTATACGTGGTGACCATTTATTCACAATTAAAGTTACCATACCGAATAGAATTAGGTATGAGATTAATTTTATTAGCATTTAATTATGTGGAAATAGGATAGCTAAACTGCATTGTGGATTAAATATATCATTGTTCATGATTGTTTGTGATTTTTTTTAGATGTTCGTTCTAGACCATAGTAAGTCTCCTTCAGTTGTAGGTCAATTTCTCATAGATCCTCCATTTTTCATTAGTAATAAATACATCTCTTCAGCTTGTTAAATTAGACCTGTGGGTATATCTTTATTCATCTTAGCTGAAACTAGCAATTTGTTCTTTAAGACATTTTATGAAAAGTCAGCTAATTCATATCGGCTAATCGCTTTTCCTAATTTTTGTTAAAGTAATATAAATGCCACTATGCTATGATTCAATATAGAATTTTACCATTGCACTTCAATTTTATTGAATTTGCCACTATATTTTCAATATTGTTGAGTTTTTAATAAAAAGTGTTAAGTGGTGTTGTCCCAAGTCTTGGGTTTGTTAGTTGCCGGTTTTATGTTTAATGACCTTAAAAAATGCGATATTTGCAGGTCGGTTGCTAATGGCGCTGTTAAATGGCTAAAAGACAACCTCTAATCTGATGTCTGGATTAGGTTAAGGCCTAAAACTCAGCCATACCTGCTCTTGAGTACTATTTTGCTAAATATTTTTTCATATTTCTCATAGACCATGAGTCACATAGTTGGGGAGTTAGCTTTAAATGCAATTTCTTGGTCTTGCTACTTGTTGGCCTTGCACTAAAAAGAAAAAGAAGAGGAGATTGAGCAAATTGCAATTTACAACTTGGTGGGAATTCTTTTAAATTTTTTGATGCAGGCTATTTTGGTATTAAAAACAGTCGTGTATGTTATATTGCAATTATTCAATTTTAATTTAAATAAGTAATACATTGGCATGAACAAGAATACCATTTCCTATTGCATACACAATTGGTAAATGCCTACTTTTTATTCCTTGATAATTTACTAGTATGTTAATTGTTCCACATGATGTGCGAACTTGGGGTTGGGGTTGGGGTTGGAGTAGGAGAGACTCTGGCCAGAGAAAAAGAAAAAACAGATTAAAATGCATGTCCTTTTATAGAATCCATGTTCTTTCAAGCCATATACTATATATTTTGCTACATATACCTTTCGTAAATTAAATATATATATATATATTTGCAACAGTTGTGATTTGTTGGTAGAGTACTGAACTCTTAGTTCTAGTGATCAGGATTTAAAAATCAAACTTTGATAACCTCAATTATTAAAAAATAAAACATATACTTTTTGTTGTATATTTTTTGTATTGCTACTTACCGATACCTTTCGTAAAAAGTATTACATTTTGTATTTTGCCTATTTAATTTTCTAGTTTTTGTATATAATTTCTAAAATTGCTTTAATTTACTTTTTGTTGTATATTTTTTGTATTGCTACTTACCGATACCTTCCATCATTAAACATTTTAATTAACTCTTTAAAAAAAAAAAAACCCAGATTACATGAAATAAAAAAGAAATTGTAAGATTATCCAAATGTTTACATCGCTACCGATTCACGATTGAGACCACACGATTCAATTCGAAAATCGTTGCATAATTAACGAATTATGATAACATAGGCAAAGAAGTAAGTTCCAGGAATCAAGTCTTTATGTTAATGATAACATAGGCAAAGAAGTTGGTTATTAAATTTGTACTATGAACATCTTCATATTAGTGTATAATTTAATATAGGTTTTTCTTTTAATTTAAAGGCGTACCTATCAACTTAAGGACTCATAACTGGATGAAGTTGAATATGCATAATATGCATCTATTACGTAATAGTAACTCTTATATCTATTTAAAAAGTCTTAAATACATAACATACCACAAAAATTTTAAATTAAAGTTATAACTTGTGATTTAAATTGGTAATTAATAACTTGAGGCAATTATTGTGTTTGCAATACATAGCCATTGATTTTGTGCATTTTACTTGGATGAGATTAAAGCCCCTGTAAAAGAAGTAAAAGAAGTTGGAACATATCTACAAATATTATGATGGAAATGCAATGGTATCATAGACTTGTCAAGTTGAAATTTTATAAATATGGAAAGATTAGCAGATTGAAGTCTCACAATTGTATCTTAGACTTCACCTACCCATCAAAATCATCAAAATAACCGGTAAAATAACCTACTTAAACATTCTATTCACTAACCCATCAAAATCACTACCCATGCAAATATGCAATTATGAATATTATATAATTTATAACAAGTAAAATAACCGGTTCCATGAAAATTGTATTAGTTAAACATTCTATTCACTAACCCATGAAAATATTTATGAATATTACACATTTTATAACAAGTAAAAAAACTGATTCCATGAAAATTATATAACTTAAACATTGTATACTAACCTTTGTATGGAATATTTGGTTCAATAATGTGCTGGAAAAAAACGCAAAGTATCAAACATTGTATATTAATGTTAAGTGATAAAAACATTGTATATTATATTTATATGTAATTTAATATGTAATTTATTATATTTATATTTTATTTAGCACGTTTATATGTTAAGTAATCAAATTTGTAATGATTTGTTATATTTATATGTAATTTTTTATATTTATATGTAATTCGTGAATTTGTCAAGTTGATATGTAATTTTACAAGTTGATATGTAATTCGTCAAGTTCATATGTAATTTTTCATGTTCATATGTAATTCGGGAATTTATCAAGTTGAGATGTAATTTATCAAGTCCATATGTAATTCTCCAAGTTCATATGTAATTTCCCATGTCCATATGTAATTCGGGAATTTCTCAAGTTCATATGTAATTTATCAAGTCCATATGTAATTCTCCAAGTTCATATGTAATTTTCCATGTCCATATGTAATTCGGGAATTGTCCAAGTTCATATGTAATTTATCAAGTCCATATGTAATTCTCCAAGTTCATATGTAAATTTCCATGTCCATATGTAATTCGGGAATTTTCCAAGTTCATATGTAATTTATCAAGTCCATATGTAATTCTCCAAGTTCATATGTAAGTTTCCATGTCCATATGTAATTCGGGAATTTTCCAAGTTCATATGTAATTTATCAAGTCCATATGTAATTCTCCAAGTTCATATGTAATTTTCCATGTCCATATGTAATTCGGGAATTTTCCAAGTTCATATGTAATTTATCAAGTCCATATGTAATTCTCCAAGTTCATATGAAATTTTCCATGTCCATATGTAATTCGGGAATTGTCCAAGTTCATATGTAATTTATCAAGTCCATATGTAATTCTCCAAGTTCATATGTAATTTTCCATTTCCATATGTAATTCGGGAATTTTCCAAGTTCATACGTAATTTATCAAGTCCATATGTAATT
The DNA here is from genome assembly GCA_030761205.1 of Fremontodendron californicum. Lineage (NCBI taxonomy): Eukaryota > Viridiplantae > Streptophyta > Magnoliopsida > Malvales > Malvaceae > Fremontodendron > Fremontodendron californicum. The sequence continues at coordinate 26,955,456 of JAULJL010000003.1, forward strand.
CTCCAAGTTCATATGTAATTTTCCATGTCCATATGTAATTTGGGAATTTTCCAAGTTCATACGTAATTTATCAAGTCCATATGTAATTCTCCAAGTTCATATGTAATTTTCCATGTCCATATGTAATTCGGGAATTTTCCAAGTTCATATGTAATTTATCAAGTCCATATGTAATTCTCCAAGTTCATATGTAATTTTCCATGTCCATATGTAATTCGGGAATTGTCCAAGTTCATATGTAATTTATCAAGCCCATATGTAATTCTCCAAGTTCATATGTAATGTTCCATGTCCATATGTAATTCGGGAATTGTCCAAGTTCATATGCAATTTATCAAGTCCATATGTAATTCTCCAAGTTCATATGTAATTTTTCATGTCCATATGTAATTCGGGAATTGTCTAAGTTCATATGTAATTTATCAAGTCCATATGTAATTCTCCAAGTTCATATGTAATTTTCCATGTCCATATGTAATTCGGGAATTGTCCAAGTTCATATGTAATTTATCAAGTCCATATGTAATTCTCCAAGTTCATATGTAAGTTTCCATGTCCATATGTAATTCGGGAATTGTCCAAGTTCATATGTAATTTATCAAGTCCATATGTAATTCTCCAAGTTCATATGTAATTTTTCATGTCCATATGTAATTCGGGAATTGTCCAAGTTCATATGTAATTTATCAAGTCCATATGTAACTCTCCAAGTTCATATGTAATTTTTCATGTCCATATGTAATTCGGGAATTGTCCAAGTTCATATGTAATTTATCAAGTCCATATGTAATCCTCCAAGTTCATATGTAAGTTTCCATGTCCATATGTAATTCGGGAATTGTCCAAGTTCATATGTAATTTATCAAGTCCATATGTAATTCTCCAAGTTCATATGTAATTTTCCATGTCCATATGTAATTCGGGAATTGTCCAAGTTCATATGTAATTTATCAAGTCCATATGTAATTCTCCAAGTTCATATGTAATTTTCCATGTTCATATGTAATTTTTCATATGTAATTTTCCAAGTTCATATGTAATTTATCAAGTCCATATGTAATTTTTCAACTTCTCAAGTTGATATGTAATTTTTCATGTTTTATATGTAATTCGTCCAAGTTGATATGTAATTTATCAAGTGCATATGTAAAAATTTGTGACCTGGTAACCTGCTACACAGGTTTCCCAATTTGGAGCTTACCACAACCTTACCGTAAGAAACTTACGGTAGAACTCCCCCATTTCGCTTGGTCTTCGACTGTTGAAAGGTGGTCTGTTTTCATTGCTTCCAAATTACACAATCCCAATTGCTGTGGACCCTCCAAACTGTTTTCAGAATTAGTAATAGGCAGGCCCAATGCTTTGCTGTTACTATTATTACTCTTGCTGTCGTCAGACTTTATAAAATCAACAATCACATCATCCTCTTTGCTGGCATCAACCATAACCCCTATGCATTCCCCCTCATTATCCATTCCTATCTCTAGAGCCCAATTCACACCTTTACTCTTTTATTACTCCACATTCTCTTTTTTTTTTTAATTTTTGCTCCATAGACCTAATCCTGAGGTGATTGTCTATCCCATTAACCGTCGAAATGAAATTCCTCTTTTCCAATAAGATGTTACACTTAGATTCATCAGATAGTGTCGGTTCATCTTCAGATTTATCATTCTTGTTAACATCCCAAGGACACTGAGGATCTCGATCGTAAACATGCTTCACTCCTTGATCACCTAGGGAGGAGTCCACTTCGTATGATTCTATTGCATGGCAGACCCTCATATCCACTTCAGATACTATATGAGAAATCACTAAAGATAATTGTCGCAACCTAAAAAATAATAAATCTTTTATCGTAAAATTTTATTATTCGTTAAGCGTGACATTAAAAAAAATGAGAAAAAATCGACTTAATTTCTTTTGAAAAAATGAAGGTTTTGAAAATGACCTTGAAAAAGACATGGAGTCACCACCAATCTTTTTTAGCTAGGTGTGATCGGCCACCTATTAAAATCAGTTTTATAAAATATTTTAAAATTAATTAAAATATTTTTAAAACCAATTTCAAGTCTGCATTCTAAACCAGAGAAATCAAAGAAGTGGGTTCGGGACTCGGTTACGTGTGGGGAAGGATTAGCACCCCCACAACGCCCGTATAAAATGGTACCTTACTAATCGTGTGTTATCTCAAGTCTCGGTGAAAAAGCCGATTTTTAATTTGGTATTTCAAGTTAATTCCCAATTTAAAGAAAAATAATTTCATTTTTAATTGAAAATGATCCGAAATTTATTAATTTAAAATTTTCCTATATTCCCCAACAAACGTGGCAAAATATATAAATTTTTATTAGTTTGAAAATTTTCTGAATCATTCTCATTTTAAAGAAGATATTCCGTTATTAATGATAATTGATGACATCCTCCCCAGCAAACCCGGCAGAGAACTCATGAATTATATTAACTCGGGAATATCTTTATTTTATTGAAAATAATTACCTTTTTCAAAACATTAAAAAAAATATATGAATATGAATATGTGCGACATAAATAAAATAACATAGCAAAGTCTAAATAATATACTGCAACCTAAATGGTATGTCATAATTTAAATGTCTTAGCATATTCTAAATTAAATGAAATATCCTAAATTATATGATATATTCTAAATGAAATGAAATGACCTAAGTAACATGATATATTCTATATGAAATGTAATATCCTAAGTCATATGATATATTCTAAATGAAATAAAATATCCTAAGTGACATAATATATTCTAAATGAAATGAAATGACCTAGGTAACATAATATATTCTACATGACATGAAATGACCTAGGTAACATAATATATTCTATATGAAATAAAATAATTTAAATGACATGGAAAATATAAATGATATGGCATATAATCTAAAGAAAATGAAACATAAAATAATGCTATCATATAATATGCATGAAAATAAAAATAAAAATAATAATGCATGAACATAGTATATGCTATCATGAAATAAAAATAATAATGCATGAACATAGTATATGACAAAAATAACTAAATAAAAAGCATAGGATATCATGAAATATTCAAAACCATATAACAAATAATATAATATCAAAAATTTAAATCAAAGATAAGAACACTATCATAAAAATTAAACATAGGAAAAATTACATATTATATAATATGCATGAATATGAAAAATGCAATGCATGAGAATGTATTTTTTCCTTTAATTAAGAAAATCCGTATATCTAAAAAGATATCCGACTACCTTAGGAAAATATATCAAATTAAATATTCTAAAATAAAAATACATTGTGATTGTTTGAAAACAATTTTGAAAAGCTTAGATTAAAAATAAAAACTTAGCTAAACCCTTTTTAAATGGCTCTAATTTCCTAAGTTTAAAATCCTGGACTTGACCACCATTAACCCGAGACTTAAAAAATCATTTTAGAGTTTAAAAAGGCTTAGAAACTACCCTAAGTCAGAGCTAAACTTTCTAATCAGCCCCTTCTAAGTAACTTAACCAAAACAGAAAAATGATTTTCCTTCAAATTCAATTCTGCCTCTATTGTCCAGTTTTAAAGCACGATTTTTTACCCTATTTTAAAAATTCAAAAAAATCTAAAAAAAATTATGGAGACTCAGGACACGTAAAAATACACAAGAAAAAACCGGCTTAATTTTTTGAGTAAATATGACTGCCCAAAAAAATTGGAAAAGTACAAGTACTGGGTGAAAAAAGAAAAACTGTTTTACCAAAACACATTCTTTAGCGTTTGATAAAATCATTTAAGAATCAAAGTAAAAATATTAGAGACTCACAAACAGTAGCTAACACTTTTGAAAAGTTAGGCCAAAAATTGGCTAAGTAAAAAAATCACAAAGGTAGAATAATCAATTTGACAACTCTTTAATTTTCCTCAAGTATGCTTAAGTGAGCATGACTTTGAACCATTGATTGGCCTAAGTCATATGTCAAATGGCAAGGACATGAAAAATACAGCAAATATGATGCATGAAATGCATGATTTAAAACCTAAATGACATGAAAAATGCATGGCATCAATAAAATGACCTAGACCTAAATGAACTTGCATGACATTTAATGCAACCTAGGTCTAAAATGCATAAATATGCATGGCAAAGCAAACCAATCCTAAACCTAAAAAATGCATGGCAATAACACAAACATATGACATGCTTAAACAAAATACTCAACCAAATATCATGAAAATGCAAACCTATTAACTAACATAAAAAAAATGCACACACAAAGAATACAACATAAGGTGGCCGAATGGTCTCATGCTTAAAATGAGCATGGTATTTTCACAAACACATGTTATAGTAACATGCATAGCTAAAGAACAATGCTCAAATCATGCAAATATAAAGTAAAGGCATGAAAACCAATAAGCATTTTCACAAACACATGGATTACAAAATGTAAAAACATAAACAAACTTAAACATTTTGAAAACAGAAAATCAAAAATGCAAGAATAGTAAAATAAACATGAAAATAGAATCAAAAATGGAAATAAGCAAGCAACCAAATTAAAACAAGCTTCATGTTTATGTATAAGAAGAAGATTTAAAGCATCAAAACTTATTAAATATCAAGAATAATATGAAATAACAAAGCAAAACAGCAACTATAAAAAAACTAGGCCATTCGCCCACCTCAAAAAAGAAAAGAAAAAAAAGTTTCAAAAGCTTTTTACAGGAAAGAATCAAGAAGGAACTTAACGAAGAATGTTAAAAACACTTATTTAAAAAGAAAAATCAAAAGAAACTCACCAAATATTAAATGAAAACAGCAAATCTAGAATGGAAAATCAAACAAAGTGCAACAGTATGGTGCTTAAAGCAACCTCTAGAGGTTATCTTTCAAGCTTTTTCTCTTCTAACTTTCTTTTCTTTTCTAAATTTTCTTTTTGACTTTTAACAATGGAGAGAAAAATCAGCCAAAACCAAGAGAGAATAGAGAGTGAATAGCTAAAAAATGAAAGAGAGAGGTCCCCTTCTTGTAGTGGCCGAATGGCCCTTATCCCCTAGGATGTTGTCATCTTTTCTTCAACCAATTTTCATCCAAAGGCTATTGATCCAAGATGTTTACAAAATCAAATTATAACCCTTAGATTAGGCCATCATCTATCCACAATTACAATTGTTCAAGAATCTTAAGCCATTATGTTAACACTCTCCCTCTTCATGCATTGGTCCATGTGGCTTATTTGCAAAGGCTTGATCAAAAAATAACTAACTTCCTCTTCATTGTTGGCCTTTGGATTAAAAATCAGAAAATAACTACCCATCTTTGGGCCTTGGCCGGCCAACCCCTTTTCTTTCAGCCCATGCTTCATTTTTTTAAAAGGCAAGAAAGGCCCTTTTCGGTTTCTTGGGTAAAATAACCTTTTTGCCCCCCCGAACATAAATAAATAGCAAACGGACTCCAAATTCAAATTTTATTCTTTCAATACTTTCAAAATAATAAAAAACTGAATTCTGAAGGTTTTCAAAATTTTTCGAGTCCATTTACTATTTAATTGGAATTTTTATTCCAAAATTGCCCTTTTGTGCTCCCAAACTTTACAATTTTTTAAACGAGCTCCAAATCCAGATTTTTCTTCACCAATCTCTTCCAAATAATTTAAAAGTGTGATCTGAAAGTTTTCATAATTTTTGGAACTCATTTGGTATTTTTTCGGGATTTATCTGCTTGAATTACTGCATAGGGGGGCCGGGATTTGGCCATTTTGCAAACGAACTCCGAATTCTTTCACCAATCTCTTAAAAATAATTTAAAAATGAGATTTGAAAATTTCTAGAATTTTTGGAGTTCATTTGCTATTTTTTCGGGATTTATCTACTTGAATTACTACATAAGGGGCTCGAGATTTGGCCATTTTGCAAACGAACTTCGAATCCAGATTTTCTTTCACCAATCTCTTCCAAATAATTTGAAAAAGAGATTTTCAAATTTTCAAAATTTTTGGAGTTCATTTGCTATTTTTTTCGGGATTTATCTTCTTGAATTTCTACATAGGGGACCCGGGATTTGGCCATTTTACAAACGAACTCTGAATCAAGATTTTTTTTCGTCAATCTCTTCGTAATGATTTAAGAATGAGATCTGCAATTTTTCTCAGAATTTTTGGATTTCATTTGCTATTTTTCCTAAATTTTCTAATTTTGCGCTTTTGCCTCTGAAACCCGATTTTTAGATTTTCTTCAAACTGAGCCTTGGACTATCCTTTTTTCATCACTCCTCATCCATTAGGGGCTTTAGTCTTACCAAATCTGGTCATTTTTGTAATTCTTCCAAATTTCACTGAAATCCATCAAAAACCTTAATCCTCGATTTTCTTCCGGATTGACTTTTCTTTCAATTTTTCTTCCAAGTAGCTTCTCCATTACCCGTAGTCAGTGCTTATATTTCATTTGGAACCTTCAATTTCGACCATTTTGATCGTTTAAGCATTTTTCCCCAAATTTCCCGAACTAGGGTTTTCTTTCTACTGAATCTCCGTAACCCAACTTCTGAACTCCATATCTTTCAATGTTGACCTTGGATTATCAAAATTCTTTCCCCATTTTTCAATTGAACTTCAAATCTTGATTTTGAAAGTGGGTTGACTTTCAGTAGTTGACTTTTCACGGTTGACTTTTTGGGGTTAAATTTTTCAAGTTTGAATTTTTATGCTCGCCTTCTTAGACTAAGTCTCGGAGTACCACCTGCAGGATGAAAAAAACCTTTTTACATTTCGAAACATAAATTTAGGAAGAGAACATACCTGTTTTAGTGGTCCGGACAAAATTAGGTGTCTACAGCTGCCCCTCTTTGGCTATTACTGAGAATCAGGAATTAGGCAAAGATAAATAAACACTAATTTTGTCCAGTTAGTGAAATCACATGTGAAGAGAAGGGAAAGGGGGTTTCTTTTTTCATTTTTCACTTTTTCAATTTTTTTTTTTAAAAAGCTGCAAATTGAAGATTTTGTCCTTAGATTAAGTTCCCTGACTAATCAAGGCTCGACCCGTTTTAAGGAAACGAGTTCGATTTTCAAAATGAAAATTGTGCCCAAAGGTCTTAAAATTAGTGCCCGGAGGTCTTATCTATAATTTAAAGAAAAATGATGCTCGGAGGTCTTAAAAAAGGTGCCCGGAGGCCTTATCCGTGATTTGGAAAAAAATGCGCAATATGCGCCTTTAAAAATGATGCTATGAGGTCTTAAAAATGGTGCCCGGAGGTCTTAAGAATGGTGCCCGGAGGCCTTGCCCGTGATTTGAAAAAAATACGCTATATGCGACTTTAATAATAATGCCCGAAGGTCTTAAAAATTGTGCCCAGAAGCCTTAACCTTGATTTAAAAAAAAATACGCTATATGCGACTTTAAAAAATGATGCCTGGAGGTCTTAAAAATGGTGCCCGGAGGCCTTAACCGTGATTTGGGAAAATACGCTGTATGCGACTTTAAAAATGATGCCCGAAGGTCTTAAAAATGGTGCCCGGAGGCTTTAACCGTGATTTGGAAAAAATGCGCTGTATGCAACTTTAAAAATGATGCCCGAAGATCTTAAGAATGGTGCCCGGAGGCCTTACCCATGTTTTAAAAAAAAATACGCTGTATGCGACTTTAACAATGATGCCCGGAGGTCTTAAGAATAGTGCCCGGAGGCCTTACCCGTGTTTTAAAAAAAAATACGTTGTATGTGACTTTAACAATGATGCCTGGAGGTCTTAAGAATTGAGCCCGGAGGCCTTACCCGTGATTTTTGAAGAATTTTTGAAAATTAATTTGAACATTTTGAGAATATGCGAATGCTTTTTGATGCTGGTGCAAATGATTAACAGGATGCACATACCTCATTTTGCGAATGTAAATGATTTGAATTGATGCAAATGTTTCTTGATGCTGATGCAGATGTTGCATGGTGTAGATACAAATGATCTTCAAATAACGCAACTACTTCTCAGAAGGATGCAAATGCAAAGGTCAACAATGTGCAAATGCTTCTATATGATGCAAATGAAAAATTGGTGTTAATGTAACTACTTCATGGAATGATGCAGACGCAAAGATTGACATTATGCAAATGCTTCTAAATGATGCAAATGAAAAATTGATGTTAATGTAACTACTTCATGGAATGATGCAGACGCAAAGATTGACATTATGCAAATGCTTCTAAATGATGCAAATGCAAGGATCGATCATGATGCAAACGCTTCATGAAAATATGCAAATGCCCCTGGTCATTTTTCTAGACTTTGGCTTAGCCTTTCCAATTCATTTCTCCTTTTCAAATCAGAGTATATCTTCAATTCATTTTTCAATCTTTGGCTATTCTCTTTGCCCCAACAGTTTTGAACTCTTATTGACAGAAGTCTGTTTGCCGAGTTCTATTTCTTCTTCTCATATTTGGAAATCAAGATAAAACCTAGTAGTTCCACACCTTTGGGTTAGAAAAACCCTTATCTCATGTCAACATAAAAAAATAAAATATATATCTTTATTTGTTTTCTCATTTTGAAAACTTCTGAACAAAAAATATTAACCCCACAGTGTGATGTACAAATCTTTTGAAGACTGATGATTATTGTTAAAAACTTCTCTAAGTGTCAATCTGGGTTTTTCAATTTGAATTGGCAATGCTTGGTATAACAAGATTTTGGTTGATCAAAGGAAATTTCATAACAAAAAAATGTATGTCCCTTCTAGGCTCACAAATGGAACATGTTTTATAAATCATGAATTCATTGAAAATAAAATAAATTCAACATTCTTTTAGTCTTCATATCAAGGCATTTTGACAAGCGTCAAGATTGGCTGGTATGTTTAAACTGGAAAATTGATTTTGGAGAAAAAAAGTTTCAGTTTTTGAAATCAATCATCCAAATAAGAGTTGACACTTTGGGAAGTTCAAGAATTCCTAGATGTTCCTCGATGACCACTTCTTCAAGATGATTTTCTCTTTTGTGGTATCAGCACTATCATAGATGGCATCGAAAATTCCCATTTTACTCTAGACCGCTCATTTTTGTGTTTTCACCCTAGAGTCCCATTCTTTCCATTTTTCCTTCTCTTTTTATTTTATTGTTTTACCATGCACTTGAGAATTCTAAATTCTTCCTTAGTGAAATGATAATTCAATGAGATGGGATAAAATTCGATGAAAAACCCTTCAAATTAAATATTCATGCTTGATCAAAATGGACTTTTAAAGCACATAATGTAGGCCATGGTTCGGGGTTCAAAAAGAAAGGATAAATAGGCCCAAAATATGTGTTTGAGGGTAATCAGATCAAGGATCATTTCTTGAGGAGAATTCTCTTTGAAGCATGTGTCCCTTCTTGGACATTTCTTTCCTTTTTACTTTTGCTATTTTTTATTTTCTTTGCTTTTGGCTTTCATTTGCCATACTTTTTCACACACTTTTTTTTTTGGCTTCCATTTCGCATTGTCGCAACCTAAAAAATAATGAGTCTCATCGCAAGACTTTATTATTCGTTAAGCGTGACATTTAAAAAAACCGAGGAAAAGTCGACTTAATTCCTCTAGAAAAAATGAAGGTTTTGAAAATGACCTTGAAAAAGACATGGAGTCGCCACCAATCTTTTTTAGCTAGGTGTGATCGGCCACCTATTAAAACCGGTTTTATAAAATATTTTAAAAATTAATTAAAACATTTTTAAAACCAATTTCAAGTCTGCGTTTAAACCAGAGAAATCAAAGAAACGGGTTCGGGACTCGGTTATGTGCGGGGAAGGATTAGCACCCCCACAACGCCCGTATAAAACGGTACCTTATTAATCGTGTGTTATCTCAAATCTCGATAAAAAGTTGGTTTTAAATTTAGTATTTCAAGTTAATTCCCAATTTAAAGAAAAATAATTCCATTTTTAATTGAAAATGATTCGGAATTTATAAATTCAAAATTTTCCTATATTCCCCAATAAACGTGGCAAAATATAGAAATTTTTATTAGTTTTGGAAAACTTTCCGAATCATTCTCCTTTTTTGAAAGAGAGATATTCCTTTATTAATGATAATTGATGATATTCCCTCCAGCAAGCCCGGTAGAGAACTCATGAATTATTTTAACTCGGGAATATCTTTATTTTTTTTATTGAAAAATCATTATCCTTCTGAAAACATTTTAAAAGATATGAATATGTATATGCATGACATAAATAAAATGACATAGCAAAATCTAAATAATATAATGCAACCTAAATGACATGATTTGAATGCCTTAGCATATTTTAAATGAAATGAAATAAATGCCTTAGCATATTCTAAATGAAATAAAATATCCTAAGTTATATGACATATTATAAATAAAATAAAATGACCTAGGTAACATAGTATATTCTATATGAGATGCAATATCCTAAGTCATATGATATATTCTAAATGAAATAAAATAACCTAAGTAACATAACATATTCTATATGAAAAGAAATAACCTAAGTAGCATGATATTTTCTAAATGAAATAAAATAACCTAAGTAACATAACATATTCTATATGAAATGAAATAATTTAAATGACATGGCAAACATGAATGATATGGCATATAAATTAAATGAGATGGAATATGAAATAATGCTATCATATAATATGCATGAAAATAAAAATGAAAATAATAATGCATGAACATAGTATATGCTAAATAATATGACCAAAAAAATAACTAAATAAAAAGCATAGGATATCATGAAATATTCCAAATCATATAATAAACAATATAACATAATTCAAAATCATAACAATATCATAGAAATTATCATAGCAAGAATCACATATTATATAAAATACATGAATATGGAAAATGCAATGCATGAAATGTATTTTTTCATTTAATTAAGGAAATCCGTATATCTAAAAAAGATATCCGGCTAACTTAGGAAAATATGTCAAGTTAAATATTCTAAAACCAAAATACTTTGTGATTGTTTGAAAACAATTTTGAAAAGCTTGAATTAAAAATAAAAACTGGGCTAAATCTTTTTTTAAATGGCTCTAATTTCCTAAGTTTAAAAATCCGGACTTGACTACCCTTAACCCGAGACTTGAAAAACCATTTTTAGAGTTTAAAAAGGCTTAGAAACTACCCTAAGTCAGTAGCTAACCCTCCTAATCAGCCCACTCTAAGTAACTTAACCAAAACAGAAAAATGATTTTTCTTTAAATTCAATTCTGACTCCACTGTCCAGTTTTAAGCCACGATTTTTTACCCTATTTTTAAAACATCAAAAAATTCTGAAAAAAATACTGGATACTCAGGACCTATTGAAATACATGAAAAAAAATCAGCTTAATTTCATGATTAAAGAAGAATGCCCAGAAAAATCAAAAAAGTACGGAAACTGGGCGAAAAAACTGTTTTGCCAAAATACATTTTTGCCTTTGATAAAAATCATTTAAAAATCAAAGTAAAAATATTTGAAACTCATAAAATGACTTGCAAACAGTATCTAGGACTTTTTGAAAGTTAGATAAAAATTGGCTAAGTAAAAAAAATTACAAAGGTAGAATAATCAACTTGACAAACTTAATTTTCCACAAGTGTGCTCAAGAGAGCATGACTTTGAACCATTAATTGGCTCAAGTCATTATTCAAGTGGCATGAACATGAAATGTATGAAACAACACAGCAAACATAGTGCATGAAATGCATGAGTTTAAACCTAAATGTCATGGAAAAATGCATGGCATTCATATAGTGACCTAGATCTAAATGAGCTTGCATGGCATTTAATGCAACCTAGACCTAAAATGCATGAACATGCATGGCAAATAAACCTAACTTAATAACTAAAATATGAATGGCATTTTCACAAACACAAAGCATGCTTAAACCAAAAACTCAACCAAATATCATGCAAATGCTAACCTATCAACTAACATGGCAAGAATACACATAAAATGCAAAAATTCCAAGGGTGGCCGAATGGAATAATGTGATTAGCAAACATGGCATTTTCACAAACACTTGGTATACTAACATGCTCAACTAAATCAAATGTCATACAAATGCAAAAACCTACCAACTAACATGGCAAAAATGCAACACACAATGCAAAACACATGGAGTAGCCAAATGGCCTCAAGCTCCAACAAGCATGGCATTTTCATAAACACTTGGTATACTAACATGCTCAACTAAAATATAACACTTAAATCATGCAAAAACCACACAAGCATTTTCACAAACACTTAATATACTAAATCTAAAACATGCTCAACTAAGATATAAAACTCAAACCATGCAAAGACCACACAAGCATTTTCACAAACACTTGATATACTAAATCTAAAACATGCTCAAATTTAAACATCATGAAAACAGAAAATTAAAAATGCAAAAACATGATATTTAAAACATAAATGGCAACAAACAAAGCAACCAAATTAAAATATAACTCAAGAATATGAAGTAACATAACATTTAAAACACCAAGATCAAAGAAAATAACATAAACAATATGGTAAAATAAATCAAAACAGCTACTTAACTAAATAATGTAGGCCATTTGGCCATGGTGAGTTTATTGTAAAAAAAAACGTAAAAAAAATATATTCAAGAAGGAGATGAAGGAAGACCTTGAAAATAACAATAAAAATCATTTATTTAAAATGGAAACTCACCAAATAGAAATCAAAATAGCAAAAACAAGAATGGAAAATCAAGAAAGTGCAAGAGTTGTTGCTCAAGAGCAACCTCAAGAAGCTATATTTCAAGCTTTATCTCTTCAAACTTTCCTTTCTTTTCTAAACTTTTCTTTTTTTCATTCAACCAAGAAGAGAAAAACTAAGTAAAAACTAAAAGAACTCAGCAAAATGAAGATGAAAAATGAAATTTCTGACCCCCCAACAAGTGCTGGCCGAATGGCCCTTTAATTGCCCAAGGATGTTGTCATTTTTCTTGTAACCAATTTTCCATCAAATGGCTAATAATTCAAGGTGAAAAAATCATGAAATTACCACCTTTAGATTAGCATATCAGCTCTCTCAAATTACAGCTGTTCAAGAATAATGTTGACATCTCTCTTGGCCTATGTGGCTTAATCACCATGGTTTGATCAAAGAGAATCTCTAACTAACTCTTGATTTTTAGCCATTTGATTGAAAAATCAGAAGCTTCCTCCTTCCTTTGGGCCTAGGCAGGCCAGCACTTCTCTTTTCCAGCCCAACTTTGATTTTTTGAAAGGCCCAAAGAAGCCATTTTCGGTTGCTTGGCTAAAATGACCGTTTTGCCCCCCAGATGTAAATAAATATCAAACGGACTCCAAATTCAATTTTTATTTTTTTAATACTTCCAAAATAATAAAATATTGAGTTCTGGAAGGTTTCAAAATTATCCGAGTCCGTTTGCTATTTATTTGGATTTTTTCTTCCAAAAATGCCCTTTTATGCCCCTACATTTTACCATTTTTTAAACGAGCTCCAAATCAAGATTTTTCTTCACCAATCTCTTCAAAATAATTAAAAAGTGTGGTCTGGAAGTTTTCATAATTTTTGGAGCTCATTTGTTATTTTTTCGAGATTTATCGGCTTGAATTACTACATAGGAGGCTCGGGATTTGGCCATTTTGCAAACGAACTCCGAATCAAGATTTTCTTTCGCCAATCTCTTCCAAATAATTTAAAAATGAGATTTCCAAAATTTCATAATTTTTGGAGTCCATTTGCTATTTTTCTGGGATTTATCCTTTTGAATTATTGCATAGGAGGCCCGGGATTTGGCCATTTTGCAAACGAACTCCCAATCAAGATTTTCTTTCGCCAATCTATTCCAAATAATTTGAAAATGATATTTGCAAAATTTCAAAAGATTTGGAGCTCATTTGCTATTTTTTCGGGATTTCCCTTTTTGAATTACTACATAAGAAGCTCGGGATTTGGCCATTTTGCAAACGAACTCCGAATCAAGATTTTACTTTAAAAATCTCTTTCAAATGATTTAAGAATGATATTGACAAATTTTCAGAATTTTCGGAGTCCATTTGCTATTTTTCCCAAATTTTCCAATTTTGCCCTTTTGCCTCTAACACCCGGTTTTGCTCAAAACAAGTCTGATTTTCAGATTTTCTTCAAGCTGAGCCTTGGGCTATCCTTTTTTAATCATTCCTCATCCATTGGGGGCTTTGTTCTTACCAAGTCGGGCCATTTCTGTGATTCTTCCCGATTTCACCAAAATCCATAAAAAACCCTAATTCTCGGTTTTCTCCCGGATTGACTTTTCTTTCGGTTTTTCTTGCAAGTGGGTTCTCCATTACCCGTAGTCAGTGCTTATCTTTCATTTGGAACCTTCAATTTTGACCAATTTGATCGTTTAAGCATTTTTCCCCAAATTTCTCGGATTAGGGTTTTCTTTCTATTGAATCTCCAAATCCCAACTTTCGAACTCCATATCTTTCAATGTAGACCTCGGATTATCAAAATTCTTTCACCATTTTTCAATTGAACTCAAAATCTTGATTTTGAAAGTGGGTTGACTTTTTTCGTGGTTGACTTTTTGGGGTTGACTTTTTTCGAGGTTGACTTTTTTCAAGTTTGACTTTTTATGCTCGCCCTCTTAATCTAAGTCTCGGAGTACCACCTGCAGGATGAAAACAGTCTTTTTACACTCGGAAACATCAATATAGGAAGAAAACATACCTGTTTAGTGGTCCGGACAAAATTAGGTGTCTACAGCCATCTTTTCTTTTTCCTTTTGACAGAGTGAGCCCTTATCTGTCTTTGAACCAAGACTCATTCCTCCATGATCTTTTAAAAATATCTTTCCTTGCATTTTCCCCTCAGTGTAGAGGGTGATCCTTGATCAGGGTTCAAAGAAGAAAGAATTCCTTTGGCTTAAAAGGGGTGACTATGGATTATTTTTTTTTCTTTTTGCGAAAAGGATATGAAAATGGCCATTCATCATATCAAGCACAAATATTCTCATTGCAAAGCAATCCCAGGGGAAATAGATAATCAAAATTTCATTTTGCACTTTGGAATCATCCGAATTCTCATATGCATGATATCACAATTTTTCTTCTTTCTTCTTTCTTTTTGTTTTTTTTTATCGCATGCCCCAATGATTCATGCGTTAGTCCATCCTTATTCACCATGTATCCATTATTTTCATATATGATGCCCCAATTTGATTAACCATGAGAATTTGTATCAACGAGGAACATAGCAAGTCTAGGTCTATTTTGAAAAGGTTGAGTTTCAAATCTGAGTTCTTTAAAGAGGCAAAAAAAATGACCTAAAAATGGGTTTTCTCTGGGACATGGGATAATCTAGTTTAATCATTTTACCCCAGGGTATCAATCATGAAGTGATGTTTGGACAATTAGTGTTTTGTGGTTGTTGAAAATGACATGAATGGTTTTGGCACAACCTTGACACACACCAAATTACCATGATCTAAATTCTTGAAAAAAAAGTATCATTTGTTTGAATTTCAAGGATTTCAAAAAAATTTCGAAAAGTTCGTTCCTTTGTTCAAAGCCTAGACTAGGATCTACATCTTTTCTTATTCCATGATGACAATGGTTTTATGAAGTTCAATCATTCATTCCTTGAAGCATTAGGTTTTCCAAGTGGTCTCGGTTCAAGGGATTTAGGCCTAAGAAAGCCTAAAAGAGAGGGAAGAGGGCATTGGGTCATTTGTAACATTGATTATCAATATTCTCGAGACTATCCATTATTAAAACTTCATTAATGCATGTTTTTGCAAATTCAGATTATTGTTAAATCACGATAAACAAAAAGCATTTAAAATTCATTTTCATATGAATGTTGACATTAGACAAGTGTTTTCATCATAAGGTTTGAAACTTCATGCATCAAAATGCTCATATTGACATCCTTCAAAGGTAGTAATTCTCCCCTTAAAACTTTAAAAGAAACTGATTTACGACAGAGCGGCCTTCCACTGATTGATAAGCTCCGGTGTCAAAATACCATTGCAGATAACACTTTCAATCCTTTCCCTCAGTTGTTAGCATTTTTTAGTTGAATGCCCAGCTACTCCCAGGTGATAATCACACTTGCTGTCAGGGTCATAACTCCTCGCTGATGGATTCAGAGCTATTTTCAAAGGTACCGGGGTAAGGTACTGATACTTTATTAGTAATGGCAGTAGGTCAGGGATGGGGATTGGAATTCTTTCTTGGTTGTTCCGCGGTCGTTTCTGGAAGTAGGCCTTGTTGTAAGGGCTGGTATAGGATTAGGTGTTTGGTTGGTAGGTAAGGATAAAGGCTTGGAGATACCTCAGTAGGGTAACATGATTGGTATGACAAAAATTAGGAATATGGGACGAAATCTCCCATAGCTTGGACATTTTCCTCTTTATTTCTAGTTGCCTTATTTCTCTCAGCATTGGATGTTCCTTCTCCTTCAAGTTTCCCATTCTTGATAGCATTCTCAATCATCTCCCCTGAGATTACTATATCCGCAAAATTCTTCGAGGCATTGCCGACGAGTCTATCATAGTACAGGGCCTGCAGTGTATTTACAAAAAGGACGGTGATTTCCTTTTGTGTCAAAGGTGGTTGTACTTGGGTAGACATGTTCCTCCACCTCTGAGCATACTCTTTGAAGCTCTCAGTAACTCTTTTCTCCATATTTTGCAAAGTGAGATGATTAGGTGTCCTGTCAGTCATATGCTTGTACTGGTTTAGAAAAGCCCTAGCCAAATCATTCCAAGAGCGAATCTGATCCTTGCTCAACTGACTATACCACCTAATTGCGGACCCGCTGAGGCTGTCCTAAAAGTAGTGGATCAGAAGCTTATCATTATCTATATGACTTGTCATCTTTCGGCAGAACATAGTGATGTGGGCTGACGGATTAGTCGTCTCGTCATATTTCACAAAGTCAGGGACCTTGAATTTAGGAGGAATGACTAAATCAAGGACCAAACATCGTTCTTTCGCCTCTACACTCCCGAATATGTCTGTATTTTCTACTGCCCGGAGCCTTTCATCTAGCAACTGATATTTCTCTTGGAAATCTGCCAACTTTACCTTATTAACCATTTTCAACTTTGCCTGTTCAGTTGGATCATCTGAATTTAAGACATTGACGGGGTTAACTGTGTTCTGGGCATCCATCATTATGACCTCATTCTGACCCTTTCGTGCCTCTAACCCTTCTTTGGCGGCCAAGTTTTCAGTGTATCCCTTGATTAAGGTGGACATTAGCTCCATCAATTTAGTCATCTGATCTTTAGATTCTACTTGAGACTTTGCCAGCTGTTCTCGCAATTCTTCCTGTACCCTTTTCATTTTTTCCATTCGGGCAACTTGTTCATTCTCCATAACACTAGCCTGTATTAAAAGGGTACTCAGTACTTCTTATACCTCTGATTTGAGATGGAAATTCTTTCAAAAACTCTTAAAGCCAAGCCAACTTCTGTTTTATTCCCCCAAAGTGCGTGTCATGGTGAAGGAGCCATGAATGCAATTTGATGCGTGTGAAGCCTAAACAATATGATATATGGACATGTACAGTGGAAACATGCTGACCATATATGTAATAAATGCAATCACGATGCCAACATGTTTCAAGCAAAGAATAAACAAATCAACGCATGGATATATGCAATGAATGATCATGTACATTTCAGCATATTCCCCAATGAATGATCATATACACTATGAATGCAACACGATGTCAATTATGATGCCTGTAAACAATGAATGATTGATACAGAGTATATACAAAGAAAATCATGCTGACCATGTGTGTCATGAATGCATCCTGATGTTAATATGAAGGATTAATGCATGAGCATATACAGAGAAATCATGCTGACTATGTTTGTCGTGAATGCAACCCAAAGTCAACATGATGCATGTAAAGAATAAGCAAATTAATGCATGATATATACAGAAAAATCATGTTGATAATGAATGCATGAATGCAACCTGATGCTAACATGATACATGTATGAATATATGGTATGACAAATAATTGATCGGATGCAGAATGCAAAGGGGAAGATATCACGGAGGAAATAAGAATCGGAGGATCTTAATCATCAACATCTCATAAATTTGAAGCATAGTCATTCATTCCCATATTAACGTTCACAATGGTATAAACCATGTTTTACAAAATTTGAGCAGTGGTTAAAACTGTCTTTACAAGCACTTTATTGTTCCTAGCATCCTAAGGCTATAAGAGCCGACTACTGAAAAAGTGAAATCCTACTACATCATTGCCATAAATCTCCTATTCCTAATTATGCTTTCCCAACCCTTTATCAATCAGAGTCGTTGGATCGATCCACTTGATCTCTATAAGAGATTGCACTTTCTTTTTGAAGGCTATACAGTTTTCAATGCTATGGCCAGCAATTCCCCAGTGATAATCACATCTTGCATTTGGATTATACCACTTTGGATATGGAGGTAACAGGGATTTCAGTGGGATACAAGCAACCATGTGATTTTGGATCAGTATAGGGAGAAGCTCCTGGTAGCTGATTGGAATGGAATCATACTGCTCTTGAGTCTTGTTTTTGAGTTGTTTCTTAATCACACATGGCCTAGGAGTTTGGGCACCTGCTGGTGGCACTAAGGTTTGAACCGAAGTGTTTACATAAAGAGGTGGCAGAACAGCATGGTAAGGGTATTGATTTCGACACAGGACCTTTGGAGGTTGTACATAGTTCGAGGTTCCTATCCCGGATGCTTGATAAGGTGATTGATGAGGAAAATAGTACTAACTGGCAGTTGGTGGTGATGGAGTGGGATTAAGGAATCCCGTAGTGGTCATCCCAATGGACGATTGGACCATAGTAGGGTAGGATACTGGTTTGGGCCTAGAACATTTTGCAGGTACGGTACAGGATCCGAGGTTTCTATCTTTGGTATCAGGCTCTCGGGTTTAATCATTTTCATGATTTTGTCCACAATTTCATCAGTATTGCAACCTTTGTGGCATTGACAAGCGCAGGATCCAGCAAGGATTGTATGTTCTGGACCTAATGGTTTTGGTTGATCCGAAGGCGATGTAGAGCCTTGAGAAAGTTCCCCCTTACTTTTAACCATATCCTCAACCATTTTCATCAATTTGGGAAGCTGTTCTTTCACCTCCCAGATTTCATGTCCAAATTCCTTTTGATTTCGTTCCAAAGCACCCAATCGTTCCTCCGATTCTTTCCTCATATCTCGATCCCCTTTCATGCAAAAGAAATTGACATTATTACCATGAGCTCAAGAATGAGTGTACATGCTTTAATTCTATATGCATGAATATACTGATGATTAATGCATGAACATATACAGAGAAATTATGATGACTATGTATGCTATGGATGCAATCTAATGCCAACATGATGCATTTAAAAAATGAATAAATTGATGCACAGGTATATACAAATAATGACCATGCATGTCATTAACACATTCTACAATGAATGACCATGCATGCTATGACTGTAACATGATGTTAGAATAATATATGCAAAGAATAAATGAATTAACACAAAGGTAGGTACAAAGAATGACCATGTATATCACAAATGTATTCTACAATGAATAAACATGCATGTTAGGATTGTAATATGATGTCAAAATGATACATGTAAAGAAAAATGAATTAACACAAAGGTATGACCAATGATTACACGAAATTGGTGGGACCTAAATCTTGATTATTCAAAAATTTATGTAAGACTTGCCTCCAAATATAATCTATGATTTTTTGAAACATGTTTTCTCTATGAAAAGCCAAACATATTATTTTCAAAAGAATTTCGGGGTAGTGGATCCTACTATGGTACAATGTCCAAATGTTCATTCAACACTACCGGTCTACAATTCTTATTCAACCAATGAATGTTTATGAAATCATCAAATGAGATTACCAACTGTTTATTGCAAAGAATGAGATTAAAAATACAACCATGAGTGTACATGCTCTATTCACACATGCATGAAATGTGCAAAATGCAAATATGTTTGAAAAAGAATGTTTTGATATTTTCAATTTTAAAAAGTTTATGAATACTTGCCCCAACAGTATCGACTCACTTAGGCATCACGATGCCTTTGGGATGGGGTATAAAACTTATTACGGGCAATGTACGTACATCGTTGCCCGATCCGCCATGCTTATTCAGAATGTAGATATACATGGTAAAAGATCAGAAGCATTCCTCCAAGTGTTCCTAACTTCGGTGCATCTAACGCAAATCCGGCATGGCTTTGCCTAGGTTCACTATATGAGGGTGAATCGGTTCTAAAGGCCCCGAATTGCTCCTCACTGTCGCTGGTGAAGGCTAGTAAGGCACCCATATAAAAGCGTGTGGATTGTTAATCACGAAGGCTTAGGTAATTTAGTACTCCGGAAGTGTTTCACTAGCCCATGCGGATTGTTAATCACGAAGGCTTAGTTACTTTGCTCCCACCTAAAAGGACGAAACCCGGGTATAGGGCTCATGAAATGCAAATACACGTATGGTGTGTATGGAGGAACAACAAACCTTTCACCACCTATTCTACAAACCTTATTCTAAATGCTCTAGCAATTAATTAAAAGAATATTCAAGAATAGTGTAACGCATTAACCAACAAGTAATTATAATATACAACCTTAAACAACTAAATAACAATAATAAAATGCATGCACATGAGTATGGACATATTTAAAAACATTTTATTATTTTCAAAATTCTCCTTATTAAAAAAAATTTCGGAATTAAAATTAAATCAACAAAATCGAGACTTTGATAACACACGACTAGTTCTAGGTCTGACTCTCTAATGTCCCTAGTGGAGTCGCCAAGCTGTCGCAACCTAAAAAATAACAAGTCTCATCGCAAGATTTTATTATTCGTTAAGCATGACATTAAAAAAAATGAGGAAAAGTCGACTTAATTCCTCTTGAAAAAATGAAGGTTTTGAAAATGACCTTGATAAAGACATGGAGTCGCCACCAATCTTTTTTAGCTAGGTGTGATCGGCCACCTATTAAAACCGATTTTATAAAACATTTTAAAATTAATTAAAACATTTTAAAAACCAATTTCAAGTCTACATTCTAAACCAGAGAAATCAAAGAAGAGGGTTCGGGACTCAGTTACGTATGGGGAAGGATTAGCACCCCCACAACGCCCGTATAAAACGGTACCTTATTAATCGTGTGTTATCTCAAGTCTCGGTAAAAAAGTCAATTTTTAATTTGGTATTTCAAGTTAATTCCCAATTTAAAGAAAAATAATTCCATTTTTAATTGAAAATGATCCGGAATTTATTAATTCAAAATTTTCCTATATTCCCCAACAAACGTGGCAAAATATATAAATTTTTATTAGTTTGAAAATTTTCCGAATCATTCTCATTTTAAAGAAGATGTTTCGTTATTAATGATAATTGATGATATCCTCCCCAGCAAACCCGGTAGAGAACTTATGAATTATTTTAACTCGGGAATATCTTTATTTTATTGAAAATCATTACCTTTTTCAAGACATTTAAAAAAATATATGAATATGTGTGACATAAATAAAATGACATAGCAAAGTCTAAATAATATAATGCAACCTAAATGGTATCACATAATTTAAATGTCTTAGCATATTCTAAATGAAATGAAATATCCTAAATTATATGATATATTCTTAATGAAATGAAATGACCTAGGTAACATGATATATTCTATATGAAATGTAATATCCTAAGTCATATGATATATTCTAAATGAAATAAAATATCCTAAGTGACATAATATATTCTAAATGAAATGAAATGACCTAGGTAACATAATATATTCTACATGAAATGAAATGACCTAGGTAACATAATATATTCTATATGAAATGAAATAATTTAAATGACATGGAAAATATAAATGATATGGCATATAATCTAAATGACATGAAACATAAAACAATGCTATCATATGATATGCATGGAAATAAAAATAAAAATAATAATGCATGAACATACTATATGCTAAATAATATGATAAAAATAACTAAATAAAAAGCATAGGATTTCATGAAATATTCAAAACCATATAACAAATAATATAATATCAAAAATTTAAATCAAAGACAATAACACCATCATAAAAATTAAACATAGAAAAAATTACATATTATATAATATGCATGAATATGGAAAATGCAATGCATGAGAATGTATTTTTTCCTTTAATTAAGGAAATCCGTATATCTAAAAAGATATCTGGCCTTAGGAAAATATATCAAATTAAATATTCTAAAACAAAAATACCTTGTGATTGTTTGAAAACAATTTTGAAAAGCTTAGATTAAAAATAAAAACTTAGCTAAACCCTTTTTAAATGGCTCTAATTTCCTAAGTTTAAAATCCCGGACTTGACCACCCTTAACCCGAGACTTAAAGAATCATTTTTAGAGTTTAAAAGGCTTAGAAACTACCCTAAGTTAGAGCTAATTTTCCTAATCAGCCCCTTTTAAGTAACTTAACCAAAACAAAAAAATGATTTTCCTTCAAATTCAATTCTGCCTCTACTGTCCAGTTTTAAAGCATGATTTTTTATCCTATTTTTAAAAATTCAAAAAAATATAAAAAAATACTGGAGACTCAGGACACGTAAAAATACACGAGAAAAATCGGCTTAATTTTCTGAGTAAAGATGACTGCCCAAAAAAATTGGGAAAGTACGAGTATTGGGTGAAAAAAAACTGTTTTGCCAAAACACATTCTTTAGCCTTTGATAAAATCATTTAAGAATCAAAGTAAAAATATTAGAGACTCTCTAAAAGACTCACAAACAGTAGATAACACTTTTAAAAAGTTAGGCCCAAAATTGGCTAAGTAAAAAAATCACAAAGGTAGAATAATCAATTTGATAACTCTTTAATTTTCCACAAGTATGCTCAAGTGAGCATGACTTTGAACCATTGATTGGCCTAAGTCATATGTCAAGTGGCAAGGACATGAAATGCATGAAAAATAGAGCAAATATGTTGCATGAAATGAATGATTTAAAACCTAAATGACATGAAAAATGCATGGCATCAATAAAATGACCTAGACCTAAATGAACTTGCATGGCATTTAATGCAACCTAGGTCTAAAATGCATGACTATGCATGGCAAAGCAAACCAATCTTAAACCTAAAAAATGCATGGCAATAACACAAACATATGTCATGCTTAAACAAATATCATGAAAATGAAAACCTATTAACTAACATAACAAAAATGCACACACAAAGCATACAACATAGGGTGGCCGAATGGTCTCATGCTTAAAATGAGCATGCCATTTTCACAAACACATGATATACTAACATGCATAGCTAAAGAACAATGTTCAAATCATGCAAAGATAAAGTAAAGGCATGAAAACCAATAAGCATTTTCACAAACACATGGATTACAAAATGTAAAAACATAAACAAACTTAAACATTTTGAAAACAAAAAATAAAAAATGCAAGAATAGTAAAATAAACATGATAATAGACTCAAAAATGGAATAAGCAAGCAACCAAATTAAAACAAGCTTCATGTTTATGTATTAGAAGAAGATTTAAAGCATCAAAACTTATTAAATATCAAGAATAACATGAAATAACAAAGCAAAACAACAACTATAAAAAAACTAGGCCATTCGCCCACCTCAAAAAAGAAAAGAAAAAAAGTTTCAAAAGCTTTTTACAAGAAAGAATCAAGAAGGAACTTAAAGAAGAATGTTAAAAACACTTATTTAAAAAGAAAAATCAAAAGAAACTCACCAAATATTAAATGAAAATAGTAAATCAAAAGAATGGAAAATCAAAGAAAGTGCAAGAGTATGGTGCTTAAAGCAACCTCTAGAAGCTATCTTTCAAGCTTTTTCTCTTCTAACTTTCTTTTCTTTTCTAAACTTTTCTTTTTGCCTTTTAACAATGGAGAGAATAATCAGCCAAAACCAAGAGAGAATAGAGAGTGAATAGCTGAAAAATGAAAGAGAGAGGTCCCTTCCTTGTAGTGGCCGAATGGCCCTTATCCCCTAAGATGTTGTCATCTTTTCTTCAACCAATTTTCATCCAAAGGCTATTGATCCAAGATGTTTAAAAAATGAAATTATCACCCTTATATTAGGCCATCAGCTATCCACAATTACAGTTGTTCAAGAATCTTAAGCCATTATATTGACACTCTCCCTTTTCATGCATTGGTCCATGTGGCTTATTTGCAAAGGCTTGATAAAAAATTACTAACTTCCTCTTCATTGTTGGCCTTTTGATTAAAAATTAGAAAATATCTACCTATCCTTGGGCCTTGGCTGGCCAACCCCAAGCAAAGCCCTTTTCGGTTTCTTGGGTAAAATAACCTTTTTTCCCCCCGAACATAAACAAATAGCAAACGAACTCCAAATTAAAATTTTCTTTTTTCAATACTTTCAAAATAATAAAAAATTGTATTCTGAAGGTTTTCAAAATTGTTTGAGTCCATTTGCTATTTATTTGGATTTGTTTCCTTCCAAAATTACCCTTTTGTGCTCCCAAACTTTACCATTTTTTAAACGAGGTCCAAATCCAGATTTTTATTTACCAATCTCTTCCAAATAATTTAATAAAAGTGTGATCTGAAAGTTTTCATAATTTTTGGAACTCATTTGGTATTTTTTTGGGATTTATCTGCTTGAATTACTACATAAGGGGCCCGGGATTTGGCCATTTTGCAAACAAACTCCGAATCTGGATTTTCTTTCCCCAATCTCTTCCAAATAATTTAAAAATAAGATTTTCAAATTTTCAAAATTTTTGGAGTTCATTTGCTATTTTTTCGGGATTTATCTTCTTAAATTACTACTTAGGGGGCCTGAGATTTGGCCATTCTGTAAACGAACTCCGAATCTGGATTTTCTTTTGCCAATCTCTTCCAAATAATTTAAAAATGAAATTTTCAAATTTTCATAATTTTTGGAGTTCATTTGCTATTTTTTCGGGATTTATCTTCTTGAATTTCTGCATAGTGGACCCGAGATTTGGTAATTTTGCAAACGAACACCGAATCAAGATTTTATTTCGCCAATCTCTTCAAAGTGATTTAAGAATGTGATCTGCAATTTTTTCAGAATTTTTGGAGTTCATTTGCAATTTTTCCCAAATTTTCTAATTTTGCCCTTTTGTATCCGAAACCCGATTTTGCTCAAAACAAGTCATATTTTCAGATTTTCTTCAAACAGAGCCTTGAGCTATCCTTTTTTCATCACTCCTCATCCATTATGTGCTTTAGTCTTACCGAATCGGGTCAAGTCTGTAATTCTTCCAAATTTCACCGAAATCCACCAAAAACCCTAATCCTCGATTTTTTTCCGGATTGAGTTTTCTTTCAGTAATTCTTCCAAGTAGCTTCTCCATTACCCGTAGTCAGTGCTTATATTTCATTTGGAACCTTCAATATCGACCAATTTGATCGTTTAAGCACTTTTCCCCAAATTTCCCGAACTAGGGTTTCCTTTCTACTGAATCTCCGTAACCTAACTTTCGAACTCCATATCTTTCAATGTAGACCTCGAATTATCAAAATTCTTTCGCCATTTTTCAATTGAAATTCAAATCTTGATTTTGATAGTGGGTAGACTTTTTAAGTAGTTGACTTTTTGGGGTTGACTTTTTCAAGTTTTATTTTTTATGCTCGTCTTCTTAGACTAAGTCTTGGAGTACTACCTGCAGGATGAAAAAAATTCTTTTTACATTCAGAAACATCAATTTAGGAAGAAAACATACATGTTTTAGTGGTCCGGACAAAATTAGGTGTCTACAACAATATCAATGATTTCACCTATTTTGGACAGGTTGTTTGTTCTTATATACATAGCCTCTTTGCTAAAATCTTTAAAACTTAACGTAACGTCATCCAAAAATAGCATTTCTCCCCAGAGACTTGAAATCTCCCTAAAGGTATTAAAGTTCCAAACATGAGAAGGAATTCCGTGACAGTGCACCCATGTATTTCTCCATCTGCAATTGAAAGAAGGAGACCAAACTTCACACTCATCCAACCATTGCTTCAGCCAAGACCATCCATCTTTTTCCATCCTTTTGAATTCCTCAGCATTTTCGAATTGAATAAGAAAAAAGTATCCAGCTAGCCTTTTAACTTGAATATCAAATGCACCTTGAATCCTAAAATTTTCTTCTAGCCATTCCACATCAAAGCACCCCTTTGCTTTCCCAATCACACATCTCTCAAGAATCTGGATGATTTCTTTATTAGGCTCAGCCACTAATGACTTACTATGTGGCATCCGATTATTCTGGACACAGTCTTTTTCTTTGCCCCATTACACCATTGGGTTGGCCTTCTCCGAGTAGAACTTGTTTATAATACAAATGACCTGGTATTACCTCATTCGGAACAGAACCTGACTCCCTACTCATCCTCAGGCTTTCCCCTATCCCATTTCTATTCTTATCAGAACTCTGCCATTGCCTGTTTAACTGATTATGACTTCTCCTATAGTACTCCTTGGGATTATATTTCGCTAAGAACACACCTATTCTATGGTCCCACATCCAAGTTCCATGCAACCATTTGACTGTCACACTTGCTTGATAACATTCTGCAAATTGAACGAAACCAAATCTTTTTCCACTTTTACTTCTCTTTAATGGAAGACGAATGTCCATTACCCTCCCATAATTCTTAAGGATTTTCTGAATCCATCGCCAATGTGCTGTTTCTGGGATATTGTTGATGAAAACTATAGAACTGGAGCCACTTTCCCGCCTTTTGGTACCGCCATTTCAATTGCATGGTTTGTTATTTCTTTCTTTTTCTTTATAATGTTGTTACATTATTTTTCTTCTCTTTTTCTTTTTATCATTTCTTTTTCCAGCCAATAAATGGAACTATAATTATTGGGCACATGGTGAGATAAACATGTCAGGCTTTTAAAAGCTGACTTGCAATTGTTACAACGGCTAAGCAAACATGGTTTATTCGGTTCAGAATTTAATTCACAATGTAGAAAACAACAATGAACACCTAGAATTCTAGGGAACAAGTCAATCATGACTTGCTTAAATTTTAAAATTATGTTAATTTCGTTCATTAATATGCGATCAACAAGTTTTCAAAAAATTGTGACACATCTGCAATAGATTAGGAAATTAATGATATGCATTTGATTTATGCTGACACACATTAATGATTTAAGCTGACACACAACTAAAATTAATAATTTAAGCTGTTGTTCTAAGCATCACACATTAAGGTGGTACCCAGTTCACTCCAATTTTACTTGACAATTCGTATATTCGTGTCGTATTCATGTATTTTCTCATGTCATAATCGTGTTTAAGATATTTTATATTTATAGAAATTTTGACATGTTAATAATTTGTGTCAAATTAATTTTGACATGTTTGTGTATTTGTGTTGTGTCGTGTTTTAGTTATTTTTTCCGTGTCGTGTCCAATGAACATTTAATCCATTAACACATTCATAGACTTGTTGATACTCTGACTCTAAATACATATCTAAAATCTTATAAGGTGTTGAAAGTTTTACATATATGCTGTTACAGAAAGTAAATTATATAATTATGGGGAGTTTTGATAACTGAAAAGGAAATCGAACATATATAAAAATTTTAGATATTGATTCCTCAATCTTTTTTCTTAATATCTTTAAAAAAGAGTCATTTATCTTTCATTACTTGAACTCTTACTTTTAACCTGTTAAGGTATACCTCTTCTTAATGAAAATTCAGACTCACTTGTAATGGATTTCCTTATTCTTTCCCCCATAATATTCAACAACTGAGCCATAAGAGCTCCGTTTCTCTTCATTAATGTTACTCCAACCATCAATTCTTTGTCTAAACTCTTGTCTCCGATGCCACTCATGTTATGATTGGACACTATCTTGAGTAGCTTGTCTTGTAGCAGTATCTTCATCAATGTACCATTCATAATCATAATCTTCCCCTCTTAATTGAGATAGAAATTTATCTTTTCTTCTTTTGTCATTTTTCTTTGAGGAGACTCATCATACTTTCTTCTACAATACTTATTAATAATATAGTTAAGAAAAAGAAAAAAAAATTAGTTCTCTACGTTTACATAATTTTATAATTTTTATTTAGAAATTAAAAACATTAATTTCAAAAGAATTATAAAAAATATAACATTCCAGTAATAGTGGGGCATGATGCAACGTTAAAATTTTATGAGTAATGTGCTCTTTAAAACGTGTCATTCCCCCTTTTACAATATTGCCACAAATTTTATATCAAACATTTTATTTTGTGTTTGACAAATGTATTCCAAAATATCAACATATATCATCACTTGGTGCGCCTTTTACATCATCACTTGGTGCGCCTTTTACATCTTTAATCGAGAACTCTTCATATGGTTGCATGTTTGATATTTCTTATAAAAACAATAATATGATGTTTAGAAATATATAGATTATGTTTTTTATTCCATCATTAAAAATTGAGTCTACCTTTGCTTGTTTTAATTCATTATATAATGAATGACATTTTCAATTGTTATTTAAGTACACAAAAATAACAATAAGAACAAATCTAATAAAAAAATTACAACAATACAAATACCAAAAAAAAAAAAAAAATACTAAAATTCCAATAATAAAATCATAAATTAATAAATAATAAAATCAATATATAATCATTTTACTTTAATTATTTTTTCATCCAAGTTATACACAAAATTTACCCCTTTTTTCATCAACTCTTTCCATCTAAAATCGCTCTATCTATATCATATTATTTTTTATTTTTTTTAAATTTTGGAGTTCCTCCTCAAAAGATTTACCCCTAATAAAATTTCACAAATTAATTGTGAAGTTATTAATACTTAAAATATTTAAACAATTAATTGATTTAACATTTTTATCACAAATTATTTTCAATTTATTAAATAGTAGATGATATATTGTTATTTCATTACAAAAAATAATAAGAATAATTAATCTAATACAAAAAATTAACAAAAATACAAATGCCAAAACAATAAAACCATTACTAAAATGCAAATATAAATTCATAAATAATAAAATCAATATATAATCATTTAACTTTAATTATTTTTCCAGCTAAGTTATATAAAATATTTAGCCCTTAAATTTTCATCATATCTTTTCCTCTAAAATCTCTCTATCTAATCATATTAATCCCAATATTTTTTTTTTTTTTTTCAATTTTGGACTTCCTCTCAAAAGATTTCCACCTAATAGAATTTCACAAATTAATTGTGAAATTATTATATAATATTGAAAAGATATACAACAATTAATTGATTTCATATTTTTATCACAAATCACTCAATTTATTTTATGATGGATGATATTTTCATTGTTTATTTAGTTACACAAAAAAACAATAATAAAAACTAATCTAATACAAAAACATTAACAACAATACAAATGCCAAAACAAAAAAAATTATTAAAATTCAAATATAAAATCATAAATTAATAAATAATAAAATCAATATAATCATTTAACTTTAATTATTTTTTCATCAAACTTATACAAAAAATTTCCCTTAAATTTTTCATCAAATTTTTTCTTCGAAAATCTCTATATCTATATCTTATAAATTCCTTAATTTTTTCAATTTTGAACTCCCTTCTCAAAAGATTTCCCCTTAATAATTGTTTTTGTTTTTTTTGGAAAATGGGGGGATTCTAACCCTGCTCTTTTGAGTAAGGGAGTATGCACCAACCATTGAGCCAAAGGCTCAAGTGCTCAGAATTTAAGGCCCAAAATTGAGTATAAATTTTCACCCTACTTGTTGCAACCTAAAAAATAACAAGTCTCATTGAGAGACTTTATTACTCGTTAAGCGTGACATTGGAAAAACAGAGGAAAAGATGACTTAATTCCTCTTGAAATAATATGAGGGTTTGAAAATGACCTTGAAAAAGACATGGAGTCGTCACCAATATTTTTTGACTAGGTATGATCGGCCACCTATTAAAACAAATTTTGTAAAACATTTTAAAATTAATTAAAACATTTTTAAAACCAATTTCAAGTCTGCGTTTTAAACCAGAGAAATAAACGAAGTGGGTTCGGGACTCGATTACGTGTAGGGAAGGATTAGCACCTCCACAATGCCCGTATAAAATGGCACCTTATTAATCGTGTGTTATCTCAAGTCTCGATAAAAAATCGGTTTTAGATTTGGTATTTCAACTTAATTCGCAATTTAAAGAAAAATAATTCCATTTTTAATTGAAAATGATCTGAAATCTATTAATTCAAAATTTTCCTATATTTCCCGATAAACGTGGCAAAATATAGAAATTTTTATTAATTTGGAAAATTTTTCGAATCATTCTCGTTTTAAAGAAGATATTCTGTTATTAATTATAATTGATGATATCCTCCCCAGCAAACTCAGCAGAGAACTCATGAATTATTTTAACTTGGGAATATCTTTATTTTATTGAAAACCATTATTTTTTTCAAAATATTTTAAAAAATATGAATATGAATATGTGTGACATAGTAAAGATGATATAACAAAGTCTAGATAATATAATGCAACCTAAATGATATGATATAATTTAAATGGCATAGCATATTCTAGATGAAATGAAATATCCTAAGTAAGATGATATATTCTAAATGAAATGAAATATCCTAAGTGACATGATATATTCTAAATGAAATGAAATGATTTAAATGACATGACATATTTTAATTAATATAATCTATATGACATGGAATATAATCTAAGTGACATGAAATGATATGCAACATAACATAATGTTATCATGAAATATGCATGAAAATAAAAATAATAATGCATGAACATAGTAATGCTAAATGATATGACAAAAATAAATGACTAAATAAAAAGCATAGGATAGAATGAAATATTCAAAACCATATAACAAACAATATAACATGATAAAATATAAATCAAAATAATAACAATACCATACAAATTATCATAGCAAAAATCACATATTATATAGTATGCATGAACATGGAAAATGCAATGCACGAAAATGTATTTTTCCCTTTAAATAAGGAAATCCGTATACCTAAAAAGATATTCGGCTACCTTAGGAAAAGACATCAAAATAAATTTTCTAAAATAAAAAATACTTTGTGATTGGTTTGAAAATAAATTTGAAAATTCTTGGATAAAAATGATCCATAGCCGAACCCCCTTTTAAATAGCTCTAATTTCCTAAATTTGAAAATCCGGACTTGACCACCCTTGACCCGAACTATATAAAATCATTTTTTAAGTTTAAAATGGCCTAGAAACCACTCTAAGACAGTGGCTAAAGTTCCTAATCAGCCCCCTCTAAGTAGCTTAACCAAAACAGAAAATTAATTTTCCCTCAAATTCAAATCTGACTCTATTGTCCAGTTTTAAAGAACGATTTTTTAACCTAATTTTAAAATTTCAAAAACATCTAAAAAAAATACAAGATACTCAGAACATGTAAAACTATATGGGAAAAAATTGGCTTAAATTTTTTACTAAGGATAACTTCCTAGAAAAATCGGGAAAATCAGAACACTGGGTGAAAAACTGTTTTGCCAAAACATATTTTTTTGCCCTTCATAAAATCATTCAAAAATCAAAGTAAAAATATTGGATACTCTTATAAGGACCAAAAAACAGTAGCTAAATTTTATAAAAAGGGGGACAAGATTTGCCTAAGTAAAAAAAATCATAAATGCAGAAAAATCAACTTGACAACTATTTAATTTTCCACAAGTATGCTCCTATGAGCTTGACTTTGATCCATTGATTGGCCTAAGTAAAAAATCAAGTGACATGATAGATATGCATGAACATATAGCAAATTGAATGCATGAAATGCATGATTTAAAACCTAAATGACATGGAAAATGCATGGCATAAAGAATATGGCCTAGACCTAACATGAACTTGCATGGAAATAAATGCAACCTAGGTCTAAAGATGCATGAAATGCATCGCAATGCAAATGAAACCTAGACCTAAAAAATACATGGCAATAACACTAACACATAGCATACTAAATCAAGAAACACAAAATCATGGCATGGAAATGGAAACCTATCTACTAGGAAGATGAAAATGCACATAGAAGACATAAAGTGAAGGGTAGCTGAATGGTAGGCATAGAATGATGGAATCCTATCATGGCATTTTCACAAAAACATGACATACTAAATGTAAGACTAAAAATGAAACATACTAAACCAAGCAAACATAATGTAAAGGCATGAACATGACTAGACATTTTCACAAACACATAGTATAATAAAATGCAAATCATGAACAACTCAAACATGTTGAAAACAAAAAATAAAAAATGATAGACAAGGAAAGTAAACATGAAAACAAGATGATAAAATCAAAAATAGAGGTAAGTTAATAAAAATATTAAAACAAGCTCCATGTTTTTGTTATTTTTAGAAAAATATAGAACATCAAAGCATGTTAGACATCATAAACAACATGAAATAAAATTCAAACATCAACCATACCACAAGCCTGACCATTCGGCTACTCACTTAGAATTAGACCTGCTCACGGGCCGGGCAGCCCGCCCGGCCCGGCAGGCCCGACCCGTATCGGGCCGAGCCTGGGCAGGATATTTTATCTTCCGGGCCGGCCCGGCCCGGAACAGTGATTTTTATTATAATAATATTATTTTATTTAATTTTAATTATAAAAACATAAAAAAATAAAAAAATTATTTTTTTATTCCAATGAACAGTGTTTCGGGCCTAAACGGGTGGGCTTGGGCTACCCAGGGCCGGGCCTGGGCAAAGGAAAAAAAAACCGGGCCACGGCCCGGCCCATGACCACCTCTACTTAGAATGTAAAAAAATTGCTTTTTTTCAAAGTTTTTCAAGAAATCATAAGAGAGAAGCTTGAAGAGAAAGCTTACAAACACTTATTTCAAAATCAAAATCAATAGAAAATCATCAAATATCAAATACAAACAGCAAATTAAGGATGGAAATGTAAAAAAAGTGCAACAACAATGTGCTTTTAGCTACCTCTAAAAGCTATATTGCAAGCTTTTTTCTCTTCTTACTTTCTTCACCTTTCCAGACTTTCTATTTGCCTTCAACAATGGAGAGTATTCAACCAAGAAGAAGCATGAAAAAATGAAATCCCCCTCTCTTATGCCTTGGCCGAATGGCCTTTGGTGTGCCTTGCAAGTTGTCATTTTATTCCACCAATTTTAATCCAATGGTCTTTAATCCAAGATGCCTTCTATGTAAAAAGCCCGCCATTAGATTGGAATAATCTGCCCCTAAATATGATGTCATGAAGATGATATCATAAATATGATGTCATAAATATGACATCATCCCTCTCTATCCATTGGTCTATGTATTGCAAATTCAAAGGCTTGATTACAAAAAATAACTACCTTCTTATTCATTCTTCGCCTTTAGATGAAAAAATCAGAAAATATCCACTCCTCCATGGGCCTTGGCCGGCTTCCCCTTCACATTCCCAGCCCACACTTAATTTTTTTAATTGCAGGAAAAGGCCCTTTTCGGTTTCTTAAATAAAATGACTTTTTTGACCCCCAAACCTAAATAAATAGAAAACTGACTCCAAATTCAAAATTTCATTTCTTAATACTTCCAAAATAATAAAAAATTGAATTCTGAAAGTTTTCAAAAATGTTCGAGCCCATTTGCTATTTTTTTGGATTTTTCCTTCAAAAATTGCCCTTTTGTGCACCCGAACTTTTACCATTTTTAAACGAGCTCTGAATCCAAATTTTTCTTCACCAATCTCTTCCAAATAATTTAAAAGTGTGATCTGGAAGTTTTCATAATTGTTGGAGCTCATTTACTATTTTTTCAGAATTTATCTGCTTGAATTTCTACATAATGGACCCAGGATTTGCCATTTTCCAAACGAACTCCAAATCCAGATTTTCTTTCACCAATATCTTCCAAATAATTTAATAATGAGATCTGCAAATTTTTAGAATTTTTGGAACTCATTTGCTATTTTTTCGGGATTTATCTTCTTGAATTTCAGTATAATAGGCCCGAGATTTGCCATTTTGCAAACGAGCTTTGAATCCAGATTTTTCTTGTCCAATATATTCCAAATAATTTAAGAATGAGATCTGCGAATTTTCAGAATTTTTGGAGCTCATTTGCTATTTTTCCCGAATTTTCAATTTTGCCCTTTTTCCCTCCGAAGCCCCGTTTTGCTCAAAACAAGTTTGATTTTCAGATTTTCTTTTTCTGTGCCTTTTTCATATATTAAGTTGGATTTGGTCCAAAAACACCCAATTTTTACGATCAAATTCCCTTTCGATTTGATTTTTCCTTTTTTCAGTATCGGGAATTTTCTCGTTTTCTGTTTTTCCTCCAATCGGCTTTTTCCTCAAAATTACTTCAAACTGAGCCTTGAGCTATCCTTGTTTAATCACTCCTCATCTATTAGGGGCTTTAGTCTTACTGAATCGGGCCATTTCTGTAATTTTCCCAATTTCACCAAAATCCAACAAAAACCCTAATTCTCGATTTTCTTCCAAATTAACTTTTCCTTTAGTTTTTCTTCCAAGTAGTATCTCCATTACCCGTAGTCAGTACTTATCTTTCATTTGGAACCTCTAATTTCGACCAATTTGATTGTTTAAGCATTTTTTCCCAAATTTTTTGAACTAGGGTTTCCTTTCTACTGAATCTCCTTAACTCAACTTCCGAACTCCATATTTTTCAATGTAGACCTCGGATTATCAAAATTCTTTCACGATTATTCAATTGAACTTTGAACCTTGATTTTGAAAGCGAGTTGAATTTTTTAGTAGTTGACTGTTTAGGATTGACTTTTTTAGGGTTGACTTTTTCAAGATTGACTTTTTATGACTGCTTTCTTAAACTAAGTCTCAGAGTACCACCTGCAGGATGAGAAAAGTCTTTGTGCATTCTGAAACATCACTTTAGGAAGAAAACATACCTGATTTAGTGGTCCGGACAAAATTAGGTGTCTACAGCTGCCCCTCTTTGGCTATTGCTGAGAATTAGGAATCAAGCAAAGATAAACAAATACTAATTTTGTCCGGTTAGTGAAATCACATGTGAAGAAAGGGAAATGGGTTTTCAATTTTCCTATTTTTTTTTTTCATTTTTCATTCATCATCATCATTTTTTTTTTTGAAAAAGCTCTAAATTGAAGATTTTGTCCTTAAATTGAGTTCCCTGACTAATCAAGGCTCGACCCTTCTTAAGGAAACGGGTTCGATTTGCAAGAGAAGAAAAGACATTGACTATTTTGTTCTTAAATTGAGTTCCCTGACTAATCAAGGCTTGACCCGTCTTAAGGAAACGAGTTTGATTTTAAAAGAAAATATTTGACTCATTTGAGAAGCAGAACGAGTTTTAAAACAAAAAGAAATACCTCGAAGATGGTCTCGAGGCTCGACTCATTTGAGAAGCAGAATGAATTCGATTTAAAACAAAAGGAAATACCGCAACAATGGTCTCGGGGCTCGACTCATTTGAGAAGCAGAATGAATTCGATTTAAAACAAAAGGAATACCTCGACGATAGTCTCAGGGCTTGACTCATTTGAGAAGCAGAATGAAATCGATTAAACAAAAGGAAATACCTTGACAATCGCTCGGGGCTCAACTCATTTGAGAAGCATAATGAATTCGATTTAAAACAAAAGGAAATACCTCAACGATGGTCTCGGGGCTCGACTCATTTGAGAAGCAGAATGAATTCGATTTAAAACAAAAGGAAATACCTCGATGATGGTCTCGGTGCTCGGTCATTTGAGAAGCAGAATGAATTCGATTTAAAACAAAAAGAAATGCCTCAAAGATGGTCTCGGGGCTCGACTCATTTGAGAAGCAGAATAAATTTGATTTAAAAGAAAAGGAAATATCTCGATGATGGTCCAGGGCTCGACTCATTTGAGAAGCAGAATGAATTCGATTTAAAACAAAAGGAAATACCTCAACGATGGTCTTAGGGCTCGACTCATTTGAGAAGTAGAATGAATTCAATTTAAAACAAAAGAAAATACCTCGACGATGGTCTCGGGCTCGACTCATTTGAGAAGCAGAATGAATTTGATTTAAAACAAAAGGAAAATACTAAGAATGATCTTGGGTTTGATTCATTTGGAAAATAAATTTAACTTGAAAAAACAAAGGGAACATACCTCGACGGTGTTCTCGGGGCTCGACTTATATGAGAAGCAGAATGAGTTCGATTTGAGGAAGTCAAAGTTTTTCTAATTCCTGCAATGTTAGCTAAATACAATGATGAGAATGACATGCTTTGCAAATGCTTGTATGTTTCCTAAAGATGAATGTAATCAAATGATTATGTCATAATTTCTAATCCATGGTTTTTTTGAAGTCACGGACTATTGGACTTCATGACGGAGTCTTCAACTGTTCACTGATTCCCCACTTGTGGAACCTTCAATCAAGATAAATTGTCAAACAATCTTTCTTGATGCAGATGTCTTGGATTGATGCAAATGCTTCTTAGAATGATGCTAAATAAAATGCAAATGCTTCATGGTGCAAATGCAACTGTCTTCAATTGATGCAACTACTTCTTAGTGCAGATGCAGATATTAAGTAAAATGCAAATGCTTCATGGAGCAAATGCAAATGAATTGAATTGATACACATGCTTCTTGATGCAGATGCAGATGTCTTGGATTGATGCAGATGCAGATGTCTTGGATTGATGCAGATGCAGATGTCTTGGATTGATGCAAATGATTCTAAATGCAAATGCAGATGACCCTACGAATCATGTTCATGTAAGTGGTTCATGAATGGTGTAATTGAAGCTGCAATGAAGACGTAATGATCCTAGAAATGATTCACTTGCTTGAGATGATGCGAATGCAAATATCTATGAAGGATGTACTTGTAAAGATAGAATGCAGATGCTCATGGAATAGTGCAAATACAAATACTCATGAATTATGCAAATTCTTGCTGACACGGTGCAGATGCAATGCTTAATAAAGAGATGAGTGCTCATGAGTGATGCAAATGCCCCTGATCATTTTTCTAGACTTTGGCTTAGCCTTTCCCATTCATTTTTCCTCTTCCAATCAGAGTATATCTTTGGCTATTCTCTTGCCCCAACAGTTTTCGAACTCTTATCAACAGAAATCTGCTTGCTGAGTTCTATTTCTTCTTCTCATATTTGGAAGTCAAGGTTAACCCTAATAGTTCCACACCTTTGGGTTAGAAAACCCTAATCTCATGTCAACATCAAAAATGGGTATTTCAAAAATATTTTTATTTTTCATTTTTCAAAAACAATTTTGCTTATTTAATGAAAACTTCTGAGCTAAAAATATTAACTCCACAGTGTGTGATGTACGAATCTTTTGAAGACTAAGGATCACTTGTTAGAAATTTCCCTAAGTGTCAATTTGGGTTTTTCAATTTGAATTGACAAGGCTTGGTACAACATGATTTTGGTTTTTCTAGGAAAACTTCTCAACAAAAATGTATGTCCTTTCTAGGCTCACAAATGGAACAGATTTTATAAATCATGATTTCATTCCATATCAAGGTATTTTGACAAGCGTCAAGATTGATCGGGATGTTTAAACAGAAAAGTTTAATTATTGGAGGAAAAAAGTTTCAGCTTTTGAAGACAATCCTCCGAATGAGAGCTGACAATTTGGGAGGTTCGAGAATTCCTAGATGTTCCTCGATGACCACTTCTTCCATTTCACTCTAGACTGCCCATTTTTGGGTTTTCGCCCTAGAGTCCCATTCTTTCCATTTTTTGTTGTTGTTCTACCATACATTTGAGAATTCTAAATTCTTCCTTAGTGAAATGATAATTCGATGAGATGGGATAAAATCTAAGAAAGACCCTTCAAATTAAATATTCATGCTTGATCAAAATGGACTTTTAAAGCACGTAACGTAGGCCATGGTTCGGGGTTCAGAAAGAAAAGATAAATAGGCTCAAAATCTGTGTTTGAGGGTAATTAGATCAATGATCATTTCTTGAGGAGGATTCTCTTTGAAGCATTTGTCCCTTTTAGGACTTTTTTTTCCTTTTTTTTTTTTCGCTATTTCTTCCTTGCTTTTGGCTTTCATTTGCCATACTTTTTCACACTTTTTTCTTTTTCTTTGTTTTGTTCCTGGCTTCCATTTCACCATCTTTTCTTTTTTCTTCATTTCGACAGAGTGAGCCCGTATTTATTCGAGGCTCCATTTGCTTTGCATCTATTTTTGAGCTAGGACTCATTTTTCCGTGATCGTTGGAAGATCTTTCCTCGCATTTTGCCCCCCAATGTAGAGGGTGATCCTTGATCAGGGTTTAAAGAAAAAGAATTCTTTTGGCTCAAAAGGGTTGACTATGGATAATTTTTTTTTTGTGAAAGGGATATGAAAGGTAGCCATTCATCATATCAAGCACAAATATTCTCATTGAAAATCAATCCTCAAGGGGATAGATTAATCAAAATTTCATTTTGCACTTCGAAATCATTCGAATTCTCATATACATGATATCACAATTTTTCTTTTTTTTTTTTCTTTTGCTTTTTTTTTTTTCGCATGCCCCACTGATTCATGCGTTAGTTCCATCATTTTCCATCATGTATCCATCATTTCCACATATGATGCCCCAATTTGATTAACCATGAGGATTTGTATCATTGCGAGGAACATCGCAAGTCTAGGTTTACACTGAAAATGCTGAATTTCAATTCTGAGTTCTTTGAGGAGACAAGGAAAATATGTCCCAAAAACGAGTTTTCTCCGGGACATGGGATAATCTAGTTTAATCATTATGCCCCAGGGTGTCAACCATGAAGGGATGTTTGGGCAATTAGTGTTTTTTGGTTGTTGGAAATGACATGAATGGTTTTGACACAACCTTGACACATACCAAATTACCACATTCTAGATTCTTGAAAGAATGTCTCATTTTTCCAAAAAGTTTGTTCCTTTGTTCATAGCCTAGACTAGGATCTACATTTTTGCTTATTTTGCAATGACAATGGTTTATGAAATTTAATTTATTCATATTCCTTGAAGCATTAGGCCTTTCAAATGGTCTTGGTTTTAAGGGATTTAAGTATAGGACAACCCAAAAGAGAGGGGGAAAGTATTGGGTCATTTCTAATAATGATCATCAATATTTTCGAGAGTGCCCATTACTTCCTGTGAAAACCCTTTATTATTGTTTACCACAAATTTTCTCAAAGTTCCATTTGTTTTTGCAAATTCAAACTTATTGCTAAAATAAAATGAACACAAAACATTTAAATTCAAAGTTTATTTGTTTCATGTAGATGTCAACATGAGACAAGTGCTTCTATCATCAAAGGGCATAGAACTACGTGCATCAGAATGCTCCTATTGACATGCTTCCAAAGATAGTAATACTCCTCTTTAAAACCCTACGAAGATACTGATTTATGGCAAAGCAGACTTCCACTGTTTGATAAGCTCTGAAGTTAAAATGCCATTGCGAAAAATACCTTCCAACATTTATTTCAGTTGTCTACATTCTTCAGTCGAATGCCCAATTGCTCCCATGTGATACTCACACTTGCTGTTAGGGTCATAACTCCTTGCTGATGGGTTTGGAGTTGCTTTCAAAGGCACAGGGGTGAGGTATTGATTTTTATCAGTATTGATAGCAGGTCAAGGATTGGAATCAGAATCTTCTCTTGGTTATCCCATGGTTGTTTTTGGGAAAGGGGTCTTTCATGACACTTGGGCTTCCCATCTTCAAAACTTATCGAACCAGCCTTGATGAGATCCCTGACCTTGTACTTCAAAGCGGGATAGTTCTCTGTTGAGTGGCCTTGATTGCTAGAATGATAACCACAACACTCATTAACATCATACCAGCTTGGATAAGGGGGCTTTAGTGGCTCAAATGGCATAGGTGTCACAAGGTGATTCTTGATGAGTTGAGGTAGTATCTCACTATATGACACAGGAATCGGGTCAACCTGATTCCTTTCTTGCTTCATATACCCATGTAAGCCTTTCTTTCCCCTCCTGACATCCCCATTTGTCTTACCCTAAACATCAGTGGATTTTTCCCATTATCTGACTTCTATTTCTTCTCAAAACCTAACAGCCCATTACTGATTAGCACTTGAACCTTCCACTTTAGAGACAAATAATTTTCTGTGGAATGACCTCGAATCCTATAATGATAACCACAAAATGCATTTTCATCATACCAGTGGGTACGGGGGTTGGATAGGTTTTATCGATACTCGAGTAAGGAGTCGGTTTTCGACAAGCTAGGGTAACAACTCAGAGTAAGAGATGTATAGTGGCTCAAACTGATCTCTTTTTCGAATATTCTTTAACTTTCCCTGACTGGCCTGAGGTTGGAGATTTGTCAAATAATTACTTTGAGAGGACATCGGGTATAAGTAAGGATCCTGGTACACATTATTCATGGAAGGGTAGAACTGATGATACATGGGTTGTAAAGGATATGGGACAAAGCTTCCCATTTGCTGCCCCCCATAGGTCATAGACTGGATATCTTTTACTTTCTTTGGGCTTCCTAATTTCCCTTGCTACCGGATGTCTCCCCTACCTTGAGCTTTCTTTTCCCGTCTGTCTCCTTCATTATCTCCTTTAGAATTATCCTGCCTGTGGAATCCTTCATGGCATTACCAAACGAGCTTATCATAGCATGGAGCCTGTAGTGTATTTTTAAATAGGACAACAACTTATTTTTCAGTTAAGGGTGACTATACCTAGGCCGCCATATCCCTTCATCTGCGAGAATACTCTTTGAAGCTTTCAGTATCTATCTTTCTCATATTTTGCAAAAAGAGACGGTCCGGCTACATGTCAATCACATATTTGTATCCCTTATAAAAAGCCTCAGCCAAATCGCTCCAGGAATGAATCTGATCCTTACTCAACTGATTATACCAACTGCTTGTAGATCCTTTAGGGCTATCCAGAAAACAATGGATCAATAACTTATCATTATCCGCATGGCTCACCATCCTCTGGCAGAACATTTTGAGGTGGGTCATTGGATCAGTTGTCCAGTCATATATCTCAAAGCTGGGAACCTCGAATTTCAATGGAGTGACTACATCAAGGTCCAAGAAAAGTTCTTTCGGATCTACGCACCTAAAAAAATCTATGTTTTCTTCTGCCCGGAGCCTTTCATTTGATAGTTGATACCTCGCTGTTTCTTATGGCTGTATGCCTTGAGAATTTTGCCCTTTAATTGCTGTTACCTCACACGAGCAAGAAAAGCAATTCCTCGAACTATTTCCCAAGACTTTTGATTTTCCTTTTGCAATAAAACTCTCAACCTGTTCCTTTTCTTTGACGATTAGCTCTATTAACTTAATCATTTTCTCTTGGATCTCTTTTCGAACTCTAATCACTTCTTCCTCCATCTCTTTCTGAACCTGTTCTATTCTCTCCATTCTAGCCAAACTCTTAGCCTCCATGGCTCTTTTTTCTCAGCAGAGTCCTCCTTATGCCCCTTTTTCTTTGACAATGAAGGGTATTAGCTCCATCAACTTAATCATTTGCTCTCGGATCCCTTTCTGAACTCTAATCACTTCTTCCTCCATCTCATGCTGAACCTGTTCTGTTCTCTCCATTCTAGCCAAGTTCTTAACCTCCATGACTCTTTCTTCCTCAGCAGAGTCCTCAACATGCCCCTTGCCTTTGACAGTGGCGGACATCAATTCCATCATTTTAGCCATTTGTTCTTCGTAGTCTTTTCGATTTCTATTCAGCCTTTCTTGCGTTTCCTATAGAGCCTGTCTCATTCTTTCCATTTCGTCTGAATTTTCGCCTGCCATGAATCCTGGCAATGTTGAACAGATTCTCAGTGACTCATATACCTCTGACTTGAAAAAAGATCTCTTTGAAAGCTCTTAAAGCTAAGCCAATTTATATTTCATCTTATTAACGTATTTCATGATGAATGAGCCATGGATGTTATGAATGTAACATGATGCCAATATAATGCATACAAGTCAGTGTACGGATATATACAATGATTGACCATGCATGTTTCAGATGTATTTCCCAATGAATGATCATATACACTATGAATGCAACACGATGTCAATTATGATGCATGTAAATAATGAATGATTGACACATAGTAT
Source organism: Fremontodendron californicum (assembly GCA_030761205.1). NCBI lineage: Eukaryota > Viridiplantae > Streptophyta > Magnoliopsida > Malvales > Malvaceae > Fremontodendron > Fremontodendron californicum. The sequence continues at coordinate 26,997,557 of JAULJL010000003.1, forward strand.
ATACAAAGAAAATCATGCTGACCATGTGTGTCATGAATGCATCCTGATGTTAATATGATGGATTAATGCATGAGCATATAATGATGGCTATGTATGCCATAAATGCGACCCGATGTCAACATGATTTATATAAGCAAACCAATGCATGTAAAGATTAATCAAATTAATGCATGAACATATACAGAGAAATCATGCTGACTATGTTTGTCATGAATGCGACCTGATGCTGACATAGTGCATATAAAGAATAAGCAAATTAATGCATGGATATATACAGAAAAATCATGCTAACTATGAATGCAACCTGATGCCAACATGTAAAGAATAAGAAAATTAATGCATGGATATATACAGAAAAATCATGCTGACTATGAATGCATGAATGCAACCTAATGCCAACATGATGCATGTAAAGAATATGCAAATTGATGCATGGATATATACAGAAAAATCATACTGACTATGAATGCATGAATGCAACATGATGCCAACATGAGACATTTAAAAAATGAATAAATTGGTGCATAGGTATATACAAATAAAGACCATGCATGTCATAAACGTATTCTACAATAGATGACCATGCATGCTATGACTGTAACATGATGTCAAAATGATACATGCAAAGAATAAATGAATTAACACAAAGGTATATACAAAGAAATTAACCAATGATTACACAAAATTGGTGGGGCTTAAATCTTGATTATTCAAAAATCTCATTATGCAAGATTTGCCTCCAAATTTAATCTATGATTTTTTTTGAAACATGTTTTCTCCATGAAAAACCAACATATTATTTTTCGAAAGAATTTCGGAGTAGTGGATCCTACTATGGTACAATAGCCAAATGTTCATGTAACTCTACCAGTTTTATGAAATCATCAAATAAGATTATTATCACCATCCATTTATTGCAAAAAATGAGATCAACAATACAACCATAAATGTACTTGCTCTATTCACACATGCATGAAATGTGCAAAATGCAAAAATGTTTGAAAAAGAATGTTTATATTTTCAATTTCAAAAAGTTAGTGAATACTACATCGTTGCCCAATCTACAATGCTTATTCAAAATGTAAAATATGTAACAAAAGGTTAAAAATGTCCCTCCATATGTTCCTATCTTCGGTATCTAACGAAAATCCAGCATGCCTTAGCCTAAGTTCACTATGTGGACACCTAATTTTTTCCGGACCACTAAATTAGGTATGTTTTCTTCCTAAATTGATGTTTCGGAATGAAAAAAGTCTTTTCTCATCCTGTAGTTGGTACTCCGAGACTTAGTCTAAGAAGTCAGGCATAAAAAGACAAACTTGAAAAAGTCAATCCTGAAAAAGTCAACCCCAAAAAGTCAACTACTAAAAAAGTCAATCCACTTTCAAAATTGAGATTTGAAGTTCAATTGAAAAATGGTGAAAGAATTTTGATAATCCGAGGTCTACATTGAAAGATATGGAGTTCGAAAGTTGGGTTACGGAGATTCAGTAGAAAGAAAATCCTAGTTTAGGAAATTTGGGGAAAAGTGCTTAAACGATCAGATTGGTCGGAATTGAAGGTTCCAAAGGAAAGATAAGCATGACTATGGGTAATGGAGAAGCTACTTGGAAGAAAAACTGAAGGAAAAGCCAATTCGGAAGAAAACCGAGAATTAGGGTTTTTGGTGGATTTTGGTGAAATTGGGGAAAATTATAGAAATGGCCCGATCCGGTAAAACTAAAGCCCCTAATTGATAAGGAATGAGTAAACAAGGATAGCCCAAGGCTTAATTTGAAGAAAATCCGAGAAAAGAGCCGATTGGAGGAAAAACGAAAAAACGAGGAAATTCCGGATAGTGAAGAAAGGAAAAATCAAATTGGAAGGGAACTTGTTCGTAAAAATTGGGCATTTTCGGACCAACTCCAATTCAATATATGACAAAGGCCCGGGAAAAGAAAATCTAAAAATCAGACTTGTTTTGAGCAAAACCGGGCTTCGGAGGCAAATGGAAAAAAAAAAGATAAATCCCGAAAAAATAGCAAACGAGTTCCAAAAATTCTAAAAATTTACAGATCTCATTCCTAAATTATTTGGAAGAGATTTGGTGAAAGAAAATATGGATTCGGAGTTCATTTCCAAAATGCCCAAATCCCAAGCCTACTATGCAAATATTCAAAAGGATAAATCCCGAAAAAATAGCAAACGAGTTCCAAAAATTCTGAAAATTTGCATATGTCATTCTTAAATTTTTTGGAAGAGATTGGCGAAAGAAAATCTGGATTCGGAGTTTGTTTACAAAATGGCCAAATCCCAGGCCCACTATGCAAAAATTCAAGTAGGTAAATCCCGAAAAAATAGCAAATGAGCTCCAAAAGTTTTGAAAATTTGCAGATCTCACTTTTAGATTATTTGGAAGACATTTGTGAAGAAAAATCTGTATTAGAAGCTCGTTTAAAAATGGTGAAAGTTCGGGTGCATAAAAGGGCAATTTTGGAAGAAAAAATCAAAAAAATAGCAAATGGGCTCGAAAAGTTTTGAAAACTTTCAGAATTCAATTTTCTTTTATTTCAGAAGTATTAAAAAAAGAAATTTTGAATTTGGAGTCTGTTTGCTATTTATTTAGGTTCGGGGGTCAAAAAGGTCATTTTACCAAAGAAACCGAAAAGGGCCTTTTCTTGTTTTTTAAAAATTGAAGCATGGGCTGGAAGAGGAAGGGGCAGCCGACCAAGGCCCAAGGGTGGGAAGATATTTTCTGATTTTTTAATCAAAGGGCCAAAAGTGAAGAGGAAGGTAGTTATTTTTGTGATCAAGCCTTTGAATTTGCAACAAATGGCCCAATAGATGGAGGGGGATGATGTCATATTTATCATCCTATTTATGACATCATCTTCATGAAAACATAATTCAAAGGGCTGATTATTCTAATCAAATGGTGAAAATTTTACATGGAAAGCATCTTGAAGTGATAGCCATTGGATGAGAAAAAATAACCACCTTGCTTCTAGAGGGAATGCCAACCAGCCAAGGCATAATAGGAGGCTCACTTCTTCATTTTTTTCACTCTTGTTTGGCTGATTTCTCTCTATTTTGGAAAAGCAAAAAGAAAAGTTTAGAAAGGCAAAGAAAGTAAGAAGAGAAAAAGCTTGCAATATAGCTTTTAGAGGAAGCTAAAAGCATTATACTGTTGCACTTTCCTTGCATTTCCATTCTTGATTTGTTGTTTTCATTGATATTTTGGTGAGTTTCTTTTGATTTTGATTTTAAAATAATAGTTTTTAAGCTTCTTATTCAAGTCTCCTTTGATTCTTTCTTTGAAAAAGCTTTGAAAAATAATTTTTTCCTTTGCTTTGGAGGTGGCCGAATGGCCCTATTTTTTAAAATGGTTACTGTTTTGTTGTTTTTTCTTGTGATTAGTGGTGTTCAACCTGTTTTTGATGTCTTATATCTTTTTCAAATAATAAAAATATGAAGTTTGTTTTAATTTTATTGCTTATTTACCTCCATTGTTTCAGTTTATTATCTTGTATTCATGTTTAATTTCTTTGTTTCCATCTTTTGATTTTCTGTTTTCAACATTTTTGAGTTGTTCATGATTTGCCTTTTACTATGCTAAGTGTTTGTGAAAAATGCCTAGTTGTTTTAATGCCTTTACTTTATGTTTGCATGGTTTAGCATTGTTTCTTTTTTGTCTTGCATGTTAGTATGTCATGTGTTTGTGAAAATGCCATGCCCATTTTGAAGTTTAGGACCATTCGGTTACCCCTTTTTCTATGCTTTATGATGCACCCAAAAGAGTGTATCTTATTTAACCTTGCACTAAAAAGGTCAATTGTAAGTATAATGATTAGCAAGGGTCGAGTCCTCAGGGATTGGGTTTTAATCTATGAGTTATTAGTTTATAACTTACGTTCAAAGAAAACAATAAAAGAAAAGGGGTTTTTGAAGCCAGATTTAAACTAAAGTAAATAATAAGAATAAGATGCAAGGCGGTATAACCAGCCAATAAAAATATATATACTAAATTAGGCGGTATAACCAGCCAATAAAAATAAATATACTTTTAAAAATAAGCAAACTAGAAAAGTAAGAAAACAAGTAAGTAAGAAGAATCAAATATGAAAAATATGGTTAAGGTTTCATTCTCCACCACTAGACATCATTAAGAATCAATTTCAGATCTATCAATATCAACCAACTATCAAAGTTAACAACCGTAGATAACAACAAGCTCTGTTATCCCAATCTTTCCTTAGTTTGTCGTTAAATAGAACAAGCTCTCTATTTAATCTCTAACCATTAAACAACCTAGAATAAGCTCTCTAAATTCAATTTAATGGCAGCTTTATGATGAGAAAGATAGGTTGATCTAAGCAACAAACACATAAGCTCGGATTGTTCAACTTAGGTTATGTTCCACTTTGCAATTATTGAAAACTTGACCATAATCATTAATCACAAATTGCCACTTATGAATAGGAAATCAAGACAATTACACGGATCAAGACTCCTAGACTAGCAATAGATAATTATCAAGATCTATCTAGTTGTACACCTAAATAAATCAAGACAACATCATGAAAAATTCTTGTAGAAGAACATAAGCAACTTTGATAGAAAATTAATGATAGATAGAATCTGAAAATCAATCACAAAACATGTCTAGGGCTTTGAAATCACCCTTAACCAAATAGAAGTTTAGCCTAGCATAGGCATTGTAAACATAAACATAAAATTAAAGAGAATCTAAGAAGGAAATAAAAGAAAGAAAGAAGAAGAAGAAAATAAAGAAAAAGAAAACTAGAGAAAAGAAAGAAGAAGAAAACTTAGAGAATTTTATTACAATGGCTAATATCCTACCAATGTACAATCCCTCATACAATCATCCAAGGCCCTCTATTTATACACATTTTGGAGGACTAAATGACAAGAGACAAGCTTTACAAATTTCAAAGGTAGGTATAATAGGTGGGTGCATTTTTCTAACAATTTTCGTCATATTGTATGACAATTTTGATCAGCCAACTTGATGGTCGATTTTGTCAATATTGGAAGCTTTATCTGATCACATGGTCTTCTACAAAAATGTTCCGCTATCGGTTAGTGATCCACAGCCGTTGGAATCAGCTCATTTGCTGATGTGGATCAGAAGATATGGGCAAAATACCAAAACAGGTCAGCACAGACGTCATTGCACATCAGCCAACTTGATGGTCGATTTCGCTAGGGAAAACGACTCCGTTTCAAGAAGTGTAAAACATGAAAAAGTTAGATATGCCTCTTAACTTTTCACGGTTAAAATTTCAGCCTTATTGCTTCAGTGAAACTCCAGATATAGCTGATATGGCAAAAGGTGTCGGAACTGGAACAGAACTGAATTTGCCCTTAATTGTTGATTTAACCTAGTAATCTGAAATCACTCAAAGAAACTCGTAAAAAACACCAAATTACATAAAAATATAAAAGATCATAAACACAATTAGACTAAGCAATAATAACTCGTATTTGACACAAAACAATAATAAAGCATAACTAAAAACTATATAATTATACGAGTTATCACACCCCCACACTTAGATTGTTGCTAGTCCCTAGCAACGACTCAATAAAAATAAAATAAGAAAATCTAATCTAATCCATTTTCGTAGGAAATCACGGTGGCACTTAGCATGTGACACAAGCCTTTAAACCCCTAGGTGTCCCTAGTGGACGAGTTTAGTCTCGTGAGGGTTTACTAGGACGATACCCACAAACATTGAAGACATAAGAAAAACTAAAAATAATAATTATAACTAATCCTTCCAATATAAATTAGAGATAATCATTGGACAAGTCTTAAAAATTAATCAATAGCTTAAAGAAATTCACAAAAAATCATGCTTGAATGTAAATAGTTTGAGTTAAGCCAATATTAACATAACATATTTCAATCAAAATAGTGCATATTCAAACTTAATCTCAACTTCTCACATGGGATACTCTCTTGATTTTCACTCTTTAAAGTAGTGGTAAAGTGTTTACACTCAATCAATCTCATGAAAACACTTCTACCATATGCTTGCTTGTCCACCTATTCTCCACTATTTAGATCATACAACTTCATAAATCAAGAAGTCTTTATTCAAGGTTGTAATGGGGCCAAAGGGTTATAATGTGGTTAAAGAACAAAAGGATAAAGATATCACAAAGGTTCCAAAGAGTTCATAGAGTTTAGAGACATAATAAGATCATACAAATAAAACTTCTCAAAACTCTTATAAAGCACATAATAACATAGGCTAAATATTCATGTTGAGCCTTTGCATCATTCTAACCAACTTTGTAACATCTTTTTCTTTACTTTAATTAGAAGTTCAAGAGAAGATTTTTTTTTTTTTTTTTTTAATATGGGAATGTATTTGACAATGATCCCTTTCTTTTTCTCTTGACTTTTTCTTTTCATTTATTCCCCCACACTTATCTTTTGTTTCCAACCCAAATTTTTAACTAAAAATATCCCTTGTTTTTTTGCAATATGTCTCAAAATATATAATCCATCTTTAGAACAAGGGTTATATTTAGGCTAGGTGTAAGTTGTGGTTACCAAATAAATAGCTTATTCAATGTAGGCTCAAATTGGCTCACTAGGGGTGTGTTCTCTTGGAACATCAATAAGGGATAGCTGTTTGGCCCTGGCTAAAAATCCTAATGCCTCTATCATATTCATGTTGTCACATGCATCAATATAGTCTCAACAAGGTCTAAAGCAAGTTCTAGAGAATCATGTAATCATAAGAGCACTCAAGAAAGAAATTAGATTGATTTGTATAATGCGTCAATCATTATAGGCTCAAAAACACACAAGGATGATTATACAAGTCAGATTAAGTCTAAACATGCTTCTTTCTCAATCAACATATCATATTAACATTGGCTCATAAAACGATTGATATCAAGTTCAATTCTCATGAAAATCTTCTCACTAATAAATCTGTTTTAGACTTATGCAATTCCTATCTCATCATTGTATTAAAAAGGAACTAAAACACACTAAAAAAAATAAATTAATAATAATAAAGACTCATAAAAAAAATAGTAGACAAAAATAAAAGAAATCCTAAATCATTCCCCCCACACTTAATTCTTACATTGTCCTCAATGTAAGTCTATTAACCCAAATGAAAGAATCATGTGTAAGAGAAAAGAACTAATAACATAAGAATAGGAATAACTAGACTCAAAACAAAACAAAACAAACTCATGCAACCTAAATAATCCTAAAATACTAAACAAAAATTAACAAGTAAACATAAAAAGATTAAAATCAAACTGACAAGGTATGTCTCAAGTCTCCCTTACTCAGACCTTGTTCAGAATGAATACTTCTAAATTGCTTAAAACACAACAAATTTTTTTTATTTTATTTTATTTTTGAAAAGAAGAAATCAAACTGACAAGGTATGTCTCAAGTCTCCCTTACTCAGACCTTGTTCAGAATGAATACTTCTAAATGGCTTAAAACATAACAATTTTTTTTTTTTAAATTAGCAAAATATGTCCCTTACCCCCTACTAAAATATGACATTGTCCCCAATATCAAATTTTAAAGGTAGAATTTAGGAGATATTACCTGCAGAGGTTGCTAACCACTTATTATAACTGAGACACAACAAACAAAATGTTAGATAATGTCACAAAGACAAAGTGCAATCCACTCCTTGCTCGTCCATATCTCTTTTTCTTTTTCCGAGCGTTTGCGAAACAACCGTAGCAGATAAATAATCATAAGCTTGGAGCTTTTTGAGTAAATCTTCAATGGTTGTAGCAGAAATTATGGTTCTCCTTGCCTCTAAAAACATGAATCCATTTTCCACAGTATTATCTAAATATGAAAGCAAATTACTAAAATAACCATTAATATTAAGCAAACCAATGGGTTTCTTATTTGTGACCAAAGATGACCAAGAAGCCACGCAAGCTATTTCTTCCAATGTATCCAGACCTCCTGGTAAAGCAATGAATGCATCGGCAGAATGGTACATGATTGTTATCCGTTCAGGGATACTCCAGACTTGTATTTCCTTACCCAAGGTAGGTCCACAAAAATCTGTGAATAGTTTTGGCATGATTCCTAGAACTGGACTTCCTCCGGCGTGTGCTGCTGTAGCGACTGCTCCCATTAAACCCGTACTACCGCCTCCATAAATCAACTGGATCTTTTGTTGGGCAAGTATTACTCCAACTCTTATGGCTTCATCAGCGAATATGTTATTTTTCCCTGGATAAGCACCTCCAAAGACACAAATTTTTTTAATGCGTTGGGACGAAGTACTTTCCATTTTTTTTTCTTTTTCGAGTGCCTGAAAGAGAATGAGTACATGGTGTAATATATAGAGGACTCAGTAGTGAATCAGACAAGAGTAATAATGTCGCCAAAAGTGTATCTGACCTGTCAGAAGAAAATGTTAACCTAACAAAAGATTTTTGCATGATTTCAGGAAGAAAATCAAAAAGAGAAGAAAAATCAACCGTAAAAGTCAAGAGTAATAATGTCGCCGAAAGTGTATCTAACCTGTCAGAAGAAAATGTTAACCTAACAAAAGATTTTTGCGTGATTTCAGGAAGAAAATCAAAAAGAGAAGAAAAATCAACCGTAAAAGTCAAGAGTAATAATGTCGCCGAAAGTGTATTTGGCATCTTCCTCTGGTTTTACGTCCAGAAACGGCTTAAACGCCTTCTATGAGTCAAGGATATGCTTCCCATCCAGTTTTCTTACAAGCTGGCAAACAGGGTCTTTTAACATCAGATTCCCAAGATGTTGCCATTCCCTTTGGAATTGCGGCCATAAATCAAGAATTTCTCTTTGTACGTCTCCACTAGGATGCGTCTCAAGAGAAAGTTGGATATTACCCAAATTCTCCTTACTCAGTCCATCCTTAATGAATTCAATTTTATCATCTCGATTAGAGGACGGAATCCCAATAGAACGACATTTACCGTTACACGTCCATCATGCACATTTGTGGCAGTTTGAACTCATGCGCTTTGCTCGTCGCTTCTTTGCAAAAGTGCTTCTACCTGTACCTGGTAAATGCAAAACAGGAAGATATTCATCTTCACGTACCTTGGCTTCAATTATCCAACGTATGTCTTCAGGAATCCCTTTGTGCATAAGCATTCTTAATCTTTCAAATCGAACTTGGTAAAGCTTCAGTAAAATATTTCGAGGAAAATGAGGAAATCGTTTCTGCAATCTTGTGAGAATATCATCCATCCTGAAAAAAAAAATTGAAAAAAATTGAAAGAGAAATTGGAAGAGAAATTTATATCCAATATTAGTTTTGTGGGTAGCTGATGGAACCGATTTAAATAATCACGGAGTACCGTTATCTGCCATTTAACCGGGGTTAAAAAAAATTAAAAATTATATTTACATCTAGTTATTTTCAAAACAAGGATCAGAAAGAAAAACAACATAAAAAGACTCAAAAACAAAACACTCTAAATAAAATCCTAAATTCTTCCCCCCACACATAATTCTTACATTGTCATTAATGTAATGCTATTAATCCCAAATGAAAGAATCATGTGTAAGTGAAAAGAACTAATAAACAAAATAAACTTATGCAGCCTAAATGAACTTAGAAACACTAAACACAATTAGCAAAGAAACATAAGAAAAAGATAAAGAAAAAGAGAGCAAATCTGAGGATGGCAGTTTGGCAATGCTTTCACTAATTAGGCTGCCTCCCCCAATTAGCACTTGATTTAGTGTTTTGAACCTAACCAACACCCCTTCTTGGCATTTTAGGCTTGTCAGGCTCATACATGAAATTTCCCAAATTTATGCGTTTGAGAGGAAGCTTTCTTTGCACAACAGTGGATGCATTCTCCATTACAAGTATTATTCCATCATCCTTTGTGGTGCATATGTCATCGAGGAATGGAGCATATTTTGATACTTGTTGAATGACCTCCACAAACAAGTTGTTTAAGGTTTCCGGCATGTGTTGTTCATGTTCTTCCTCCTTGAACTTTGCAAATCTACTAGGAAAAGGTGGAGAAGAAACATTAGTAAAAAGTGAAACCTTAAACGTTACCTCAGGTGCCGAAATACTCTTATTTGGATCTTTGGCTTCATTATCCTCAAGAATAGAATCCATCTCTAATTTTGTTTCATCCTCATCTTGTTCCTCATTCTTCAAGGTCACAATAGTAGCATTCTCCTTTGGGTTAACCATCATTTGGGCTGGGAGTTCTTCAGATCTTTGTGCTACCCATCCCACCATACTACTAGCCAATTGGCTCATTTGCTTTTCCAAACTCTGGATGCTTGCCCTTGTTTCCTGTTGAAATTGCAAAGAATCAGTAACAAGAGAATAGACAAGATCTTCTAAAGAAGTACCTGAGTTTTGAGTCATATGTGGTGGTTGAAAAAGATCTGGTTCTTGAGACCATGATTGATTGAAGCTAGATGGATGAGTGTAATTGGCATAAGGATCTACTTTTTGGTAATTTTTCGAGTAGCCATAATTAGTATGATCCCACCATCCCTCATGGTAAGTGTTTGAGTAATGATCATACTGTTGGTCTTGGAACACTTGATGGCCTTGACATCCTCCCATGGCCAATTGTTGAACTGGGGAGGTGAGATTGGCTTGTTGATTCTCCATGTTTATGTATGCCACCAACTCTTCAAGTGTTAGATTGCTCAATTCCATTGTTTTTTTTTTTTTTTTTTTTTTTTTTAAATTTGAAAAGAAAAACTTGTATGTACAATAAAATAAAACTAATTAGAACTGAAAATAAGAATAAACCAAGTAACAAATAAACTAAAGAAAGCAATCCCCGGCAACGGCGCCAAAAATTTGATGCACCCAAAAGAGTGTATCTTATTTAACCTTGCACTAAAAAGATCAATTGTAAGTATAATGATTAGCAAGGGTCGAGTCCTCAGGGATTGGGTTTTAATCTATGAGTTATTAGTTTATAACTTACGTTCAAAGAAAACAATAAAAGAAAAGGGGTTTTTGAAGCTTGATTTAAACTAAAGTAAATAATAAGAATAAGATGCAAGGCGGTATAACCAGCCAATAAAAATATATATACTAAATTAGGCGGTATAACCAGCCAATAAAAATAAATATACTTTTAAAAATAAGCAAACTAGAAAAGTAAGAAAACAAGTAAGTAAGAAGAATCAAATATGAAAAATATGGTTAAGGTTTCATTCTCCACCACTAGACATCATTAAGAATCAATTTCAGATCTATCAATATCAACCAACTATCAAAGTTAACAACCGTAGATAACAACAAGCTCTGTTATCCCAATCTTTCCTTAGTTTGTCGTTAAATAGAACAAGCTCTCTATTTAATCTCTAACCATTAAACAACCTAGAATAAGCTCTCTAAATTCAATTTAATGGCAGCTTTATGATGAGAAAGATAGGTTGATCTAAGCAACAAACACATAAGCTCGGATTGTTCAACTTAGGTTATGTTCCACTTTGCAATTATTGAAAACTTGACCATAATCATTAATCACAAATTGCCACTTATGAATAGGAAATCAAGACAATTACACGGATCAAGACTCCTAGACTAGCAATAGATAATTATCAAGATCTATCTAGTTGTACACCTAAATAAATCAAGACAACATCATGAAAAATTCTTGTAGAAGAACATAAGCAACTTTGATAGAAAATTAATGATAGATAGAATCTGAAAATCAATCACAAAACATGTCTAGGGCTTTGAAATCACCCTTAACCAAATAGAAGTTTAGCCTAGCATAGGCATTGTAAACATAAACATAAAATTAAAGAGAATCTAAGAAGGAAATAAAAGAAAGAAAGAAGAAGAAGAAAATAAAGAAAAAGAAAACTAGAGAAAAGAAAGAAGAAGAAAACTTAGAGAATTTTATTACAATGGCTAATATCCTACCAATGTACAATCCCTCATACAATCATCCAAGGCCCTCTATTTATACACATTTTGGAGGACTAAATGACAAGAGACAAGCTTTACAAATTTCAAAGGTAGGTATAATAGGTGGGTACATTTTTCTAACAATTTTCGTCATATTGTATGACAATTTTGATCAGCCAACTTGATGGTCGATTTTGTCAATATTGGAAGCTTGATCTGATCACATGGTCTTCTAGAAAAATGTTCCCCTATCAGTTAGTGATCCATAGCCGTTGGAATCAGCTCATTTGCTGATGTGGATCAGAAGATATGGGCAAAATACAAAAACAGGTCAGCACAGACGTCATTGCACATCAGCCAACTTGATGGTCGATTTCGCTAGGGAAAACGACTCCGTTTCAAGAAGTGTAAAACATGAAAAAGTTAGATATGCCTCTTAACTTTGCACGGTTAAAATTTCAGCCTTATTGCTTCAGTGAAACTCCAGATATAGCTGATATGGCAAAAGGTGTTGGAACTGGAACAGAACTGAATTTGCCCTTAATTGTTGATTTAACCTAGTAATCTGAAATCACTCAAAGAAACTCGTAAAAAACACCAAATTACATAAAAATATAAAAGATCATAAACACAATTAGACTAAGCAATAATAACTCATATTTGACACAAAACAATAATAAAGCATAACTAAAAACTATATAATTATACGAGTTATCACTTTATGTGTGCATTTTCATTATGCTAGTTGATAGGTTTACATTTCCATGATATGTTTTTGTGTATTTTGTTTTATAATTCTATGTGTTTGTGTTATTGCCATGCTTTCATTAGGTTTAGGTTTTGCTTGTATTATCATGCATTTCATGCATTTTAGAGCTAGGTTGCATTAAATGCCATGCAAGTTGATGTTAGGTCTAGGTCATACACTTTCATGCATTGTATTTTCCATGTCATTTAGGTTTTAAATCATGCATTTCATACATCATATTTGTTGTATTCTCATGCATATCATATCATGCCACATGATTTATGACTTAGGCCAATTAATGGCTCAAAGTCATGCTCACTTGTGGAAAATTAAAGAGTTGTCAAATTGATTATTCTACCTTTGTGTTTTTTTTTTACTTAGTCAATTTTTGCCCAAGGTTTTTAAATGTTTTAGCTACTGTTTGTAGGTCCTTAGGAAAGTCTCCAACATTTTTACTTGGAATTTTAAATGATTTTATCAAAGGCAAAAAAATGTGTTTTGGCAAAACAGTTTTCACCAAGTTTCTGAACTTTGTTGATTTTTTTTTGGGACGATATCTTTGATTAGAAAATTAAGCCAATTTTTTGCTATGTATTTTTACGTGTTTTAAGTCTCCAGCATTTTGTTTAGATTTTTTTGAATTTTTAAAAATAGTTTAAAAACTCATGTTTTAAAACTAGACAGTAAAGACAAATTTGAATTCAAAAGAAAAACAATTGTTGAATTTGGCTAAGGCATTTAAAGGGGGTTGGTTAGAAACTTTAGCTACTGTCTTAGGGTAGTTTCTAAGCCTTTTTAAACTTTAAAAATGATTTTATAAATATTGGGTTAAGGGTGGTCAAGTCCGGGATTTTAAAACATAGGAAATTAGAGCATTTTTAAAGGGTTTGGCTAGGGTTTTAATCTTCATTCAAGTTTCTTTCAAAATTGTTTTCAAACAATCACAAAGTATTTTGGTTTTTGAAAATTTAATTTGATATATTTTCCTAAGGTAGCCAGATATCTTTTTAGATATATGGATTTCCTTAATTAAAGGAAAAAATACACTTTCATGCATTGCATTTTCCATATTCATATATTTTATATAATATGTGATTTTTGTTATGATAATTATTAATTTCTTTGATATTGTTATTATTTTGACTTATATTTTTGGTGTTATGTTGTTTGTTTTATAGTTTTGAATATTTCATGCTATCCTATGCTTTTTATTTAGTCATTTATTTTTGTCACATTATTTAGCATATACTATGTTCATGCATTATTATTTTTATTTTATTTTCATGCAAATTTCATGATAGCATTATTTTATGTTTCATGTCATTTCATGTCACTTATATTATATTCCATGTCATTTAGATTATATTATTTAGAATATGCCATGCCATTTAAAATATGCCATATCATTTACATTTGCCATGTCATTTAAATCATTTTATTCCATTTAGAATATATCATGTTACCTAGGTCATTTCATTTCATACAAAATATATTATGTCACTTAGGATGTTTCATTTCATTTATAATATATCATGTTACCTAGGTCATTTCATTTCATATAGAATATATCATGTTAATTAGGATATTTCATTCCATTTAGAATATATCATGTGGCTTAGGATATTTCATTTCATTTAGAATATGCTATGCCATTTAAATTATATCATACCATTTAGGTTGCATTATATTGTCTAGACTTTGTTATGTCGTTTTATTTATGTCACACATATTCCTATTCATATTTTTTTTAAAATGTTTTGAAAAAGATAATGATTTTGAATAAAATAAAGATATTCCCGAGTTAAAGTAATTCATGAGTTCTCTGCCAGGTTTGCTGGGGAGGATATCATCAATTATCATTAATAACGAAATATCTTATTTAAAACAAGAATGATTCGAAAAATTTTCCAAATTAATAAAAATTTCTATATTTTGCCACGTTTGTTGGGGAATATAGGAAAATTTTGAATTAATAAATTCCAGATCATTTTCAATTAAAAATGGATTTATTTTTCTTTAAATTTGGAATTAACTTGAAATACTAAATTAAAAACTGACTTTTTACCGAGACTTGAGATAACACACGATTAATAAGGTACCGTTTTATACGGGCGCTGTGGGGGTGCTAATCCTTCCCCACACGTAACCGAGTCTCGAACTTGCTTCTTTGATTTCTCTAGTTTAAAACGCAGACTTGAAATTGGTTTTAAAAAATATTTTAATTAATTTTAAAATGTTTTACAAAACCGGTTTTAATAGGTGACCGATCACACCTATCTAAAAAGATAGGTGGCGACTCCATGTCTTTTTCAAGGTCATTTTCAAAACCTTCATTTTTCAAGAGGAATTAAGTTGACTTTTCCTCGGGTTTTTTTAATGTCACACTTAACGAATACAAAGTCTTGCGATGAGACTTGTTATTTTTTAGGTTGCGACAGCTTGGCGACTCCACTGGGGATAATTAGAGAGTTAGGCCTAGAATTAGTCGTGTGTTATCAAAGTCTCGGTTTTGTTGGTTTAATTGGTATTTAATTTTAATTCTCACATTTTAAAAAAATAAGGAGAATTTTGAAAATAATAAAAATGTTTTAAATATGTCCATATTCATGTGCATGCATGTTATTATTGTTTTCTGATTATTTTGGTGCATATATTGCTTAATTGATGATTTATCTTGTTTAGTCTTATCGAGGTATTTAGAATCAGGGTTGTAGAATAGGTGGTGAAAGGTTTGTTGTTCCTCCTCACACACATTGCACTTGATTTGCATATCATGAGCCCTATACCCGGGTTTTGTCCCTTTAAGTGGAAGTAAAGTAGCTACACTCTCGTGATTAACAATCCGCATGGGTTAGCAAAATACTTTCGGAGTATAAATTACCTAAGCTCTCGTGATTAACAATCCGCATGGGCAACGGAAATATACTCTAACGAATTGAACCCGCTTTTATCGGGGTGCCTTACTAGCCTGCACAGGTGACAGTGAGGAACAATTCAGAGCCTTTTAGAACTTCGTTCACCCATATATAGTGAACCATAGAGCCAACATAGGCGAGCTCTGATAAAACAACCGAAGTTAGGAACACATGGAGGGACACTTCTAACCTTTTATTACCTCCTTTACATCCCGAATAAATTTTGCAAGTCGGGCAGTGATGAACGCACATCGTTGCCCACAATAGATTCAAAATTTCATCCCCAAAGGCGTCGTAATGCCAAATTTTCATTGGGACTTTTGTTGTATTATTTTGTTATAGCTGTCGCAACCTAAAAAATAACAAGTCTCATCGTAAGACTTTATATTCGTTAAGCGTGACATTAAAAAAAACCGAGGAAAAGTCGACTTAATTGCTCTTGAAAAATGAAGGTTTTGAAAATGACCTTGAAAAATACATAGAGTCGCCACCTATCTTTCACCTATTAAAACCGATTTTGTAAAACATTTTAAAATTAATTAAAACATTTTTTAAAACCCATTTAAAGTCTGGGTTTTAAACTAGGGAAATCAAAGAAGCGGGTTCGGGACTCGGTTACGTGTAGGGAAGGATTAGCACCCCCACAACGCCCGTATAAAACGGTACCTTATTAATCGTGTTTTATCTCAAGTCTCGGTAAAAAGTCTGATTTTAATTTAGTATTTCAAGTTAATTCCCAATTTAAAGAAAAATAATTCCATTTTTAATTGAAAATGATCTGGAATTTATTAATTCAAAATTTTCCTACATACCCCAACAAACGTGGCAAAATATATAAATTTTTATTAATTTGGAAAATCTTCTGAATCATTCTCGTTTTAAAGAAGATATTCCATTATTAATGATAATTGATGATATCCTCCCCAGCAAACCCGGCAGAGAACTCATGAATTACTTTAACTCGGGAATATCTTTATTTTATTGAAAATCATTATCTTTTTCAAAACATTTAAAAAAAAAATGAATATGAAAATGTGTGACATAAATAAAACGACATAGCAAAGTCTAGATAATATAATGCAACCTAAATGGTATAATATAATTTAAATGGCATAGCATATTCTAAATGAAATGAAATATCCTAAGTCACGTGATATGTTCTAAATGGAATGAAATATCCTAAGTAACATGATATATTCTATATGAAATTAAATGACCTAGGTAACATGATATATTATAAATGAAATGAAACATCCTAAGTGACATAATATATTTTATATGAAATGACCTAGGTAACATGATATATTCTAAATGGAATAAAATGATTTAAATGACATGGCAAATATAAATGATCTGTCATATTTTAAATGACATGGCATATTCTAAATAATATAATCTAAATGACATAGAGTATAATCTAAGTGACATGAAATAACATGAAACATAAAATAATGCTATCATGAAATATGGATGAAAATATAATAAAAATAATAGTGCATAAACATAGTATATGCTAAATAACGTGACAAAAATACATGACTAAATAAAAAGCATAGGATAACATGAAATATTCAAAACCATATAACAAACAACATAACACCAAAAATATAAATAAAAATAATAACAATATCATAGAAATTATCATAACAAAAATCACATATTATATAAAATACATAAATATGGAAAATGCAATGCATGAAAGTGTATTTTTTCCTTTAATTAAGGAAATCCGTATATCTAATAAGATATCCGGCTACCTTTGGAAAATATATCAAATTAAATTTTCTAAATCCAAAATATTTTGTGATTGTTTGAATACAATTTTGAAAGAAACTTGAATGAAGATTAAAACCCTAGCCAAACCCTTTAAAACAGACTCTAATTTCCTAAGTTTAAAATCCTGGACTTGACCACCCTTAACCCGAGGTTTATAAAATCATTTTTATAGTTTAAAAAGGCTTAGAAACTACCCTAAGACAGTAGCTAAAGTTTCTAACCAACCCCTTTAAAAACCTTAGCCAAATTCAACAATTGTTTTTCTTTTGAATTCAAATCTGTCTCTACTGTCCAGTTCCAAAACACGATTTTTAACCTATTTTTAAAAATTAAAAATAATAAAAAAAAAAACTGGAGACTCAGAACATGTAAAATTACACGGGAAAAAATTGCTTACTTTTTTGATCAAAGATAACTTCCCAAAAAAAAAAAATCGGCAACGTTAAAAAACTGGGTGAAAACTGTTTTGCCAAAACATATTTTTTTGCCTTTGATAAAATCATTTAAAAATCAAAGTGAAAATGTTGGAGACTTTCCTAAGGACCTACAAACAGTAGCTAAAACATTTAAAAAGCTTGTTGATAACTCGTATAATTATATAGTTTTTAGTTATGTTTTATTATTGTTTTGTGTCAAATACGAGTTATTATTGCTTAGTCTAATTGTATTTATGATTTTTTTTATATTTTTATGTAATTTGGTGTTTTTCACCAGTTTGTTTGAGTGATTTCAGATTACTAGGTTAAATCAACAATTAAGGGCAAATCCAGTTCAGTTCTAGTTCCGACACCTTTTGCCATATCAGCTATATCTGGAGTTTCACTGAAGCAATAAGGCTGAAATTTTAACCGTGCAAAGTTAAGAGGCATATCTATCTTTTTCATGTTTTACACTTCTTGAAACGGAGTCGTTTTCCCTAGCGAAATCAACCATCAAGTTGGCTGATCAAAATTGTCATACAATATGACGAAAATTGTTAGAAAAATGCACCCACCTATTATACCTACCTTTGAAATTTGTAAAGCTTGTCTCTTGTCATTTAGCCCTCCAAAATGTGTATAAATAGAGGGCCTTGGATGATTGTAAGGGACATTGTACATTGGTAGGATATTAGCCATTGTAATAAAATTCTCTAAGTTTTCTTCTTCTTTCTTTTCTCTAGTTTTCTTTTTCTTTATTTTCTTCTTCTTCTTTCTTTCTTTTATTTCCTTCTTAGATTCTCTTTAATTTTATGTTTATGTTTACAATGCCTATGCTAGGCTAAACTTCTATTTGGTTAAGGGTGATTTCAAAGCCCTAGACATGTTTTGTGATTGATTTTCAGATTCTATCTATCATTAATTTTCTATCAAAGTTGCTTATGTTCTTCTACAAGAATTGTTCATGATGTTGTCTTGATTTTTTAGGTGTACAACTAGATAGATCTTGATAATTATCTATTGCTAGTTTAGGAGTCTTGATCCGTGTAATTGTCTTGATTTCCTATTCATAAGTGGCAATTTGTGATTGCCTAATAGTTTATAACTTACGTTCAAAGAAAACAATAAAAGAAAAGGGGTTTTTGAAGCCAGATTTAAACTAAAGTAAATAATAAGAATAAGATGCAAGGCGGTATAACCAGCCAATAAAAATATATATACTAAATTAGGCGGTATAACCAGCCAATAAAAATATATATACTAAATTAGGCGGTATAACCAGCCAATAAAAATAAAACAAAGTTAATATACAAATTAGGCGGTATAACCAGCCAATAAAAATAAATATAAAAAATAAGCAAACTAAAAGTAAGAAAACAAGTAAGTAAGAAGAATCAAATATGAAAAATATGGTTAAGGTTTCATTCTCCACCACTAGACATCATTAAGAATCAATTTCAGATCTATCAATATCAACCAACTATCAAAGTTAACAACCGTAGATAACAACAAGCTCTGTTACCCCAATCTTTCCTTAGTTTGTCGTTAAATAGAACAAGCTCTCTATTTAATCTCTAACCATTAAACAACCTAGAATAAGCTCTCTAAATTCAATTTAATGGCAGCTTTATGATGAGAAAGATAGGTTGATCTAAGCAACAAACACATAAGCTCGGATTGTTCAACTTAGGTTATGTTCCACTTTGCAATTATTGAAAACTTGACCATAATCATTAATCACAAATTGCCACTTATGAATAGGAAATCAAGACAATTACACGGATCAAGACTCCTAAACTAGCAATAGATAATTATCAAGATCTATCTAGTTGTACACCTAAATAAATCAAGACAACATCATGAACAATTCTTGTAGAAGAACATAAGCAACTTTGATAGAAAATTAATGATAGATAGAATCTGAAAATCAATCACAAAACATGTCTAGGGCTTTGAAATCACCCTTAACCAAATAGAAGTTTAGACTAGCATAGGCATTATAAACATAAAATTAAATAGAATCTAAGAAGAAAATAAAAGAAAGAAAGAAGAAGAAGAAGAATATTAATTATCCAACCTCTTGCTCTTTCTAAAGAAAAAGAAAACTAGAGAAAAGAAAGAAGAAGAAAACTTAGAGAATTTTATTACAATGGCTAATATCCTACCTATCTACAATATATTCCAATCATCCAAGACCCTCTATTTATACACATTTTGGAGGGCTAAATGACAAGAGACAAGCTTTACAAATTTCAAAGGTAGGTATAATAGGTGGGTGCATTTTTCTAACAATTTTCGTCATATTGTATGACAATTTTGATCAGCCAACTTGATGGTCGATTTTGTCAATTTTGGATGCCTGATCTGATCACATGGTCTTCTAGAAAAATGTTCCCCTACCAGTTACTGATCCATAGCCGTTGAAATCAGCTCATTTGCTGATGTGGATAAGAAGATATAGGCAAAATACGAAAACAGGTCAGCACAGACGTCATTGCACATCAGCCAACTTGATGGTCGATTTCGCTAGGGAAAACGACTCCGTTTCAAGAAGTGTAAAACATGAAAAAGATAGATATGCCTCTTAACTTTGCACGGTTAAAATTTCAGCCTTATTGCTTCAGTGAAACTCGAGATATAGCTGATATGGCAAAAGGTGTCGGAACTGGAACTGAACTGGATTTGCCCTTAATTCTAGTAATCTGAAATCACTCAAAGAAACTTGTGAAAAACACCAAATTACATAAAAATATAAAAAATCATAAACACAATTAGACTAAACAATAATAACTCGTATTTGACACAAAACAATAATAAAACATAACTAAAAACTATATAATTATACGAGTTATCACATGATATGATATGCATGAGAATACAAAAAATATGATGTATGAAATGCATGATTTAAAACCTAAATGACATGAAAAATGCGATGCATGAAAGTGTATGACCTAGACCTAACATGAACTTGCATGGCATTTAATGCAACCTAGGTCTAAAATGCATGAAATGCATGATAATACAAGAAAAACCTAAACCTAAAGATTGCATGGAAATAACGCAAAAACATAGCATTCTAAAACAAAATACACAGAAACATATCATTGAAATGCAAACCAATCAACTAGCATAATGAAAATGCACACATAAAGCATAGAAAACGGGGTAGCCGAATGGTCTAAAACTTCAAAATGGGAATGACATTTTCAAAAACAAATGACATACTAACATGCAAGACTAAAAGGAAACAATGCTAAACCATGCAAACATAAAGTAAAGGCATGAAAACAACTAGGCATTTTCATAAACACTTAGCATAGTGAAAGGCAAATCATGAACAACTCAAAAAATGTTGAAAACAAAAAATTAAAAGATGGAAACAAAGAAATTAAACATGAATATAAGATAATAAACTCAAAGAATGGAGGTAAATAAGCAACAAAATCAAAACAAACTTCATATTTATTATTTGAAGAAGATATAAGACAACAAAAACATGTTGAACACCAATAATCACATGAAAAAACAACAAAACAACAACTATTTTAAAAAAATAGGGCCATTCAGCCACCTCCAAAGTAAGGGAAAAAATTATTTTCTCAAAGCTTTTTCAAGAAAGAATCGAAGGATACTTGAATAAGAAGCTTAAAAACAATTATTTTAAAATCAAAATAAAAATAAACTCACCAAAATATAAATGAAAACAGAAAACCAAGAATGGAAATGCAAAGAAAGTGCAAGAGTATGGTGCTTTTAGCTACCTCTAAAAGCTAAATTGCATGCTTTTCCTCTTCTTACTTTCTTTGTTTTTCTAAACTTTTCTTTTTGCTTTTAATAATGGAGAAAAATCAGCGAAACAAGAGTGAAAAAAATGAAGAAGAGAGCCTCCTATTATGCCTTGGCTGGTTGGCATTCCCTCTAGAAACAAGGTGGTTATTTTTTTCTCATCAAATGGCTATCACTTCAAGATGCTTTTTATGTAAAATTTTCACCATTAGATTAGAATAATCAGCCCTTTGAATTATGATGTCATGAAGATGATGTCATAAATAGGATGATAAATATGACATCATCCCCCTCCATCTATTGGTCCATTTGTTGCAAATTTAAAGGCTTGATCACAAAAATAACTACCTTCTTCTTCACTTTTGGCTATTTGATTAAAAAAATTAGAAAATATTCGCCCACCATTGGGCCATGGCCGGCTGACCCTTCCTCTTCCAGCCCATGCATCAATTTTTAAAAAACAAGAAAAGGCCCTTTCCGGTTTCTTTGGTAAAATTACCTTTTTGACCCCCGAACCTAAATAAATAGCCAAAGGACTCCAAATTCAGAATTTCTTTTTTTAATACTTCCGAAATAATAAAAAATTGAATTCTGGAAGTTTTCAAATTTTTTCGAGTCCATTTGCAATTTTTTTGGCTTTTTTCTTCCAAAATTTCCCTTTTGTGCACCCAAACTTTCACCATTTTTAAACGAGCTCCGAATCCAAATTTTTCTTCACCAATATCTTCCAAATAATTTGAAAGTAAGATTTGCAAATTTTCAGAACTTTTGGAGCTCATTTGCTATTTTTCGGGATATCTGTTTGAATTTTTGCATAGTGGGCATGGGATTTGGCCATTTTGAAAACGAACTTCGAATCCAGATTTTATTTTTCCAATCTCTTCCAAATAATTTAAGAATGAGATCTGCAAATTTTTAGAAATTTTGGAACTCGTTTGCTATTTTTTCGGGATTTATCCTTTTGAATTTCTACATAGTGGGCCCGGGATTTGGCCATTTTGCAAACGAACTCCGAATCCAGATTTTCTTTCACCAATATCTTCCAAATAATTTAAATATGAGATCTGTAAATTTTCAAAATTTTTGAAACTCGTTTGCTATTTTTCCGGGATTTATCCTTTTTTTGCCCTTTTGCCTCCGAAGCCCGATTTTGCTCAAAACAAGTCCTATTTTCAGATTTTCTTTTCCTGGGCCTTTGACATATATTGAATTGGAGTTGGTCCGAAAATGCCCAATTTTTACGAACAAGTTCCCTTTCGATTTGATTTTTCCTTTTTTCACTATCGGGAATTTCCTCGTTTTTTTCGTTTTTCCTCCAATCGGCTATTTTCTCGAATTTTATTCAAACTAAGCCTTGGGCTATCCTTGTTTACTCATTCCTCATCAACTAGGGACTTTAGTTTTACCGAATCGGGCCATTTTTGCAATTTTCTCAAATTTCACCAAAATCCAACAAAAACCCTAATTCTCGGTTTTCTTCCAAATTGGCTTTTCCTTCAGTTTTTCTTTCAAGTAGCTTCTCCATTATCTATGGTTAGTGTTTATCTTTCATTTGGAACCTTCAATTCCGACCAATTTGATCGTTTAAGCACTTTTCTCCAAATTTCCCGAACTAGGGTTTCTTTTCTACTGAATCTCCGTAACCCAACTTCTGAACTCCATATCTTTCAATGTTGACCTCGGATTATCAAAATTCTTTCATCATTTTTCAATTGAACTTCAAATCTTGATTTTGAAAGTGGATTCACTTTTTTAGTAGTTGACTTTTTGGGGTTGATTTTTTTAAGTTTGACTTTTTATGCCTGACTTCTTAGACTAAGTCAGGAGTACCACCTGCAAGATGAGAAAAGTCTATGCATATCGAAACATCAATTTCGGACGAAAACATACCTAATTTAGTGGTCCGGACAAAATTAGGTGTCTACACACTATATGAAGGTGAATCGGTTCTAAAGGCCCCGAATTCTTCCTCACTGTCGCCTGTGAAGGCTAGTAAGGCACCCCGATAAAAGCGGGTTCAATTCGTTAGAGTATATTTTCCTAAGCCCATACGGAGGATCATCACGAAGGCTTTAGGCACTTTACACTTCGGAAGTGTTTCACTAGCCCATATGAAGGATCACCATAAAGGCGTAGTTACTTTACTCCCACTTAAAAGGACGAATCCAGGTAAAGAGTTCATGTTATGAAAAATGTTCGTGTAGTGTGTGAGGAGGAACAACAAACCTTTCACCACCTATTCTACAATCCTTATTCTAAATGCCTAAATCAATTTATTAAAAGAATATTCAAGAATAGTGTAACGCATTAACCAACAAGCATAATATACAACATTAAATAACTAGAGAACAATAATAAAATGCATGCAAATGAGTATGACCATATTCAAAAATATTTTATTATTTTCAAAATTCTACTTATTATTGAAAAATGTAGGAATTAAAATTAAATACCAATTAAACCAACAAAAATGAGACTTTCGATAACACACGACTAATTCTAGGCTTGACTCTCTAATATCCCTAGTGGAGTGGCCAAGCTGTCACAACCTAAAAAATAACAAGTCTCATCGCAAGACTTTATTACTCGTTAAGCGTGACACTGGAAAAACAGAGTAAAAGATGACTTAATTCCTCTTGAAATAAAATGAGGGTTTGAAAATGACCTCGAAAAAACATGGAGTCACCACCAATCTTTTTTGGCTAGGTGTGATCGGCCACCTATTAAAACCGATTTTGTAAAATATTTTAAAATTAATTAAAATATTTTTAAAATCAATTTCAAGTTTGCGTTTTAAACTAGAGAAATCAAAGAAGCGGGTTCGGGACTCGGTTACGTGTGGGGAAGGATTAGCACCCCTACAACGCCCGTATAAAAAGGTACCTTATTAATCGTGTGTTATCTCAAGTCTAAGTAAAAAGTCGGTTTTAGATTTTGCATTTCAAATTAATTCCCAATTTAAAGAAAAATAATTCCTTTTTTAATTTAAAATGATCCGGAATTTATTAATTTAAAGTTTTCCTATATTTCCCAACAAATGTAGCAAAATATAGAAATTTTTATTAATTTGGAAAGTTTTTCGAATCATTCTCGTTTTAAAGAAGATATTCCGTTATTAATGATAATTGATGATATCCTCCCCAGCAAACCCGGCAAAGAACTCATGAATTATTTTAACTCGGAAATATCTTTATTTTGTTGAAAATCATTATCTTTTTCAAAACATTTTAAAAAATATGAATATGAATATGTGTGACATAGTAAAGATGATATAACAAAGTCTAGATAATATAATGCAACCTAAATGATATGATATAATTTAAATGGCATAGCATATTCTAGATGAAATGAAATATCCTAAGTAAGATGATATATTCTAAATGAAATGAAATATCCTAAGTAACATGATATATTCTAAATGAAATGAAATATCCTAAGCGACGTGATATATTCTAAATCAAATGAAATGATTTAAATGACATAGCAAATTTAAATTACATGGCATATTTTAAATAATATAATCTATATGACATGGAATATAATCTAAGTGACATGAAATGATATGAAACATAAAATAATGTTATCATGAAATATGCATGAAAATAAAAATAATAATGCATGAACATAGTATACGCTAAATGATGTGACAAAAATAAATGACTAAATAAAAAGCATAGGATAGCATGAAATATTCAAAACCATATTACAAACAATATAACATCATAAAATATAAATCAAAATAATAACAATATCATAGAAATTATCATAGCAAAAATCACATATTATATAGTATGCATCAACATGGAAAATGCAATGCATGAAAGTGTATTTTTTCCTTTAAATAAGGAAATCCGTATACCTAAAAAGATATTCGGCTACCTTAGGAAAAGACATCAAATTAAAATTTCTAAAATAAAAAATACTTTTTGATTTGTTTGAAAACAAATTTGAAAATTCTTGGATAAAAATGATCCATAGCCGAACCCCTTTCTTAAATAACTCTAATTTCCTAAATTTGAAAACTCGGACTTGACCACCCTTGACCCGAACTCTATAAAATCATTTTTTTAAGTTTAAAATGGCCTAGAAAACACTCTAAGACAGTGGCTAAAGTTCCTAATCAGCCCCCTCTAGGTAACTGAACCAAAACAGAAAATTAATTTTCCCTTAAATTCAAATCTGACTCTATTGTCCAGTTTTAAAGAACGATTTTTTAACCTAATTTTAAAATTTCAAAAACATCTGAAAAAAATACAGGATACTCAGAACATGTAAAATTATATGGGAAAAAATTGGTTTAAATTTTTGTCTAAGGATAACTTTTTTAAAAAATCGGGAAAGTTAAAACACTGGGTGAAAAACTGTTTTGCCAAAACACATTTTTTTGCCCTTGATAAAATCATTCAAAAATAAAAGTAAAAATATTGGATACTCTTCTTCTAAGAACCTAAAATAAGTAGCTAAATTTTATAAAAAAAATGGACAAGATTTTCCTAAGTAAAAAAAATCACAAAGGTAGAAAAATCAACTTGACAACTCTTTAATTTTCCACAAGTATGCTCCTATGGGCTTGACTTTGAGCCATTGATTGACCTAAGTCAAAAATAAAGTGGCATGATATGATATGCATGAACATGCAGCAAATTGAATGCATGAAATGCATGATTTAAAACCTAAATGACATGGAAAATGCATGGCATAAAGAATATGGCCTAGACCTAACATGAACTTTCATGGCAATAAATGCAACTTAGGTCTAAACATGCATGAAATGCATGGCAATGCAAATGAAACCTAGACCTAAAAAATGCATGGCAATAACACAAACACATAGCATACTAAATCAAGAAACACAAAATCATGGCATGGAAATGCAAACCTATCTACTAGCAAGATGAAAATGCACATAGAAGACATAAAATAAAGGGTAGCCTAATGGTCATAGGCATAGAATGATGGAATCCTATCATGGAATTTTCACAAATACATGACATACTAAATGTAAGACTAAAAATGAAACAAACTAAACCAAGCAAACATAATGTAAAGGCATGAACATGACTAGACATTTTCACAAACACATAGTATAGTAAAATGCAAATCATGAACAACTCAAACATGTTGAAAACAGAAAATTAAAAATGGTAAACAAGGAAAGTAAACATGAAAAGAAGATGATAAAATCAAAAATAGAGGTAAGTTAATAAAAAGATTAAAACAAACTTCATGTTTTTGTTAGTTTTAGAAAAATATAGAACATCAAAGCATGCTAGACATCATAAAAAACATGAAATAAAAATCAAACATCGACCATACCACAACCATAACCATTCGGCTACTCACTTAGAATGTAAAAAAAAATTGTTTTTTTTCAAAGTTTTTCAAGAAATCATAACAGAGGAGCTTGAAGAGAAAGCTAAAAACACTTATTTCAAAATCAATAGAAAATCATCAAATATCAGATGAAAATAGAAAATGAAAGATGAAAATGTAAAAAAAGTGCAAGAGCAAGGTGCTTTTAGCTACCTCTAAAAGCTATATTGCAAGCTTTTTTCTTTTCTTACTTTCTTCACATTTCTAAACTTTCTATTTGCCTTCAACAATGGAGAGTATTCAACCAAGAAGAAGCATGAAAAAAGGAAATCCCCTTTTCTTATGCCTTGGCCGAATGGCCTTTGCTGTGCCTTGCAAGTTGTCATTTTTTTCACCAATTTTAATCCAATGGTCTTTAATCCAAGATGCCTTTTATGTAAAAATCCCACCATTAGATTAGAATAATCAGCCCCTAAATATAATTTCCTGAAGATGATGTCATAAATATGACATCATCCCTTTCCATCCATTGGTCCATGTGTTGCAAATTCAAAGGCTTGATCACAAAAAATAACTACCTTCTTATTCATTCTTGGCCTTTAGATGAAAAGTCAGAAAATATCCACTCCTCCATGGGCCTTGGTCGGCTGCCCCTTCACATTTCCAGCCCACACTTAATTTTTTTAATTGCAAGAAAAGGCTTTTTTAGGTTTCTTCGGTAAAATGATCTTTTTGACCCCCGAACCTAAATAAATAGCAAACAGACTCCAAATTCAAAATTTATTTTTTTTAATACTTTCGAAATAATAAAAGATTGAATTTTGGAAATTTTCAAAAAATGTTTAGCCCATTTGCTATTTTATTTGGATTTTTTCTTCAAAAATTACCCTTTTGTGCACCCAAACTTTTACCATTTTTAAACAAGCTACGAATCCAGATTTTTCTTCACCAATCTCTTCCAAATAATTTAAAAGTGTGATCTAGTAGTTTTCATTATTTTTTGAGCTCATTTGCTATTTTTTCGAGATTTATTTACTTGAATTTCTACATAGTGGGCTCGGGATTTTCCATTTTGCAAACGAACTCCAAATCCATATTTTCTTTAGCCAATCTCTTCCAAATAATTTAAGAATGAGATTTGCAAATTTTCAAAATTTTTGAAACCCATTTGCTATTTTTTCAGTATTTATCTTCTTGAATTTCAACATAGTGGGCCCGAGATTTGCCATTTTCCAAACGACCTCCAAATCCGGATTTTTCTTCATCAATCTCTTCCAAATAATTTAAGAATTAGATCTGCAAATTTTCAGAATTTTTGGAGCTCATTTGCTATTTTTCTTGAATTTTCTAATTTTTCCCTTTTGCCTTTGAAGCCCGATTTTGCTTAAAACAAGTCCGGTTTTCAGATTTTCTTTTCCTATGCATTTTCATATATTGAGTTGGAGTTGGTCCAAAAACGCCCAATTTTTACTATAAAAATCCCTTCCAATTTGATTTTTCCTTTTTTCACTATTGGGAATTTCCTCGTTTTCCCATTTTTCCTCCAATCGGCTTTTTCCTCGGAATTACTTCAAACTAAGCCTTGGGCTATCCTTGTTTAATCACTCCTCATCAATTAAGGGCTTTAGTCTTATCGAATCGGGCCATCTTTGCAATTTTCACAATTTCACCAAAATCCACCAAAAATCATAATTCTCGGTTTTCTTCCAAATTAACTTTTTCTTCGATTTTTCTTCCAAGTAGCCCCTCCATTACCCATAGTCAGTGCTTATCTTTCATTTGGAACCTCCAATTTCGACCAATTTGATCGTTTAAGCACTTTTTCCCAAATTTCCTGAACTAGGGTTTTCTTTCTACTGAATCTCCGTAACCCAACTTTCGAACTCCATATCTTTCAATGTACACCTCGGATTATCAAAATTCTTTCACCATTTTTCAATTGAACTTTGAACCTTGATTTTGAAAGTGGGTTGACTTTTCCAATAGTTGACTTTTTATGTTTGCTTTCTTAAACTAAGTCTCGGAGTACCACATGCTGTATGGGAAAAGTCTTTTTGCATTCTGAAACATCACTTTAGGAAGAAAACATACCTGATTGAGTGGTTCGGACAAAATTAGGTGTCTACACTACTAAAATTTCAAAAAATTTCCTCCTAACAAAATTTCCCCTCAAATTAAAAAAAAAAAATTGATCGGTCGGGTAGGGTGACTTGAATTGACCCTATCCCATCTGACCAGTGCACAAAGCCGAATACAAACCCCTCTGCACATCTAGGGATGGAAAAACCCGATCCGACCGATGGATTTCGCACCGATCCCCTCCGAATGGAGAGGTTTTTTTTTTTTGTGAAAAGCTGGGGTAGGGTGGAGCGGGGTGGTTTTGGTAAATGCTTGATCCGCTTTGCCCCGCCCTATTTTTTGAAATTACTATTTTACCCCTTAAAATATTTTATATTTTCCCTTATACTGTTAGTATATACATTAGATATATATACTAAAATCATATATATACTAATGTTATATATATATACTTTTGGTATATATATGTATATTATATACATTAAAGAATTTTATATACTAAAGCTATGTTCATTAATAAATTATAATACAAATTTTTACAATATTAAGTTAAAAATAATTAATAAAAAATTGGGATGTAGCGGAGTGGAGTATCGTGGAGCGGTTATGGATGTAACCACATCCATAGAGGTGAATGTTTCCAACATCCATGCAAAAGTGGGGCAGAGATGGATAAGGCAATCCCCCGCCCCCGCCCCGCTCCATTGCCATCCCTATGCACATCCGAATCCCCTTTCCCCCAAATTTCCCAATTGCAAAATTTCTTTTTCTCTTTTCTTTGATGAGGAACTCACTCTTTTTTCTCTCAAGTCTCACTCACTCTCAAGTCTCACCCAGTCGTCACTCAACACAAGCAGCAGCCTCCCTCTCCTTTGCTTTCAACCTAAACCACCCATGGCCCCTCTTGTCCTACCGGCTGTGCTTATACATTCAACCCAAGCCAGCAGTCAGCCACTCAGTCATGTTTTCGCCCCTCCCTTCCTCCCTTCAACCCATACCGACACCATCCAAGACCTATGCTGACCATCTCTAGTTTTTTCCCTATCCAAATTCCCAACCCAACTCCCTTGTTTTTGGGCATATATCCCAATTCTCGACCCATGCTAGCAGTGGGTTAAAGAAATTTCAATAATGCCTTCTTTAACCCACGCCTACAATGCCTTCATTCAACCCGCTCTAGTAGCTCATATATCATGGAGGATGGGTGTTTCTCTTCTTCTGAGTCCCATATTCTAACATAAGTTTGCAGAAATTTCAAAATGAATATGATAATTTAAAGTTTTTGCTAGTATAACTTACCTTCTAAATTTTGTTATTTATCTTGAATTCTTGATTGAGTTGATTTGAGTGAGTAGTTTGTTGTAGATGTAGAGTTTGTTTTTTCTACTTTGGACTGTTTGCTTTAGAAATTTCTTTTATGATGAATTTTGTTTTGAGACTGACATGAGATTTTCAATGGGAAACGATGGTAGCGTAAATAGCGTTTCCTTATCGCCGTTATTTTTCATTACACCATTTTTTTGCTGTCTCAATTGCCGTTATTGAAGTAAATTTTTTCATCTATGTTTTAGGTGTATATTGGTGATGAACGATGCCTGCACCATGAAATAGAGATCGCGATATCGATATGTCACTACTTTTAAAATCCCTAATTGAGTTGGAGATATGTTTTCTTTTTTACTTGATTATTTACTTCAACTTTACGTGGGTTTTGTAAGAATAAGAAATAAAACCATGGTTTTAACGAGAAGAGAGAATTTCAGCTTTGTTGGTTGCACTATCAGTATTTTTCCTCATGCTTGTAGCCTCAAACAATTTTGATATGTAACCTTTATTCTCTCTTTTTTATTTTCTTGTTGTCTATTGAGGA
Source organism: Fremontodendron californicum (assembly GCA_030761205.1). NCBI lineage: Eukaryota > Viridiplantae > Streptophyta > Magnoliopsida > Malvales > Malvaceae > Fremontodendron > Fremontodendron californicum. Next base: position 27,028,357 of record JAULJL010000003.1, read on the forward strand.
ATTTTGTTTTGTTTAATTAATTTTTTTTTTTTACAAATTTAAAACGAAACTACTTTGAATTGGGGGAATTGATAGAGCTCCAGTCGTGTTACCTATTATGCCAATTAATTTATGTTCTTGAAATATTTTTAATAGTTATAGCATTAATTATATAATAGTATCTCAAAACTATACTGGCTTTTCAAATCTCTTTTACAAGGCTTTTGATTCATCAATTTATAGTTTTTTGGACTGATATTTGTTTTTTTTTCCCTCAATCAAGATAATGATTTCATTAATAGAAAAGGTTTAGAAAGACCAAGAACAAGACATTGTTTCATAAGTCATAACAAGCAAGAGCAGAGGTAACATACAATTGTAGAGCAATCATATACTAAAAAAACAAATCATCACTAGGCCATGAAGAAGTTAGGCCTATCAACCCTACTTTTGCAAAAGAGTATGCAAGTTCATTGGATTCACGATAAATGCTGATCAATTCCACACTATTAAACACACCCATCAAGGAATCAATTTTGCAGAAAACATCCGAGAACTCTTTTGTCAGTCTGTTTACACCATGCCACTACCTTTTTAGAGTCAAATTCTATAATAAGATCCCATCTATTATTCCATTCGGATTTAATAAAGATTTCCAGCGCTTGTTGAATGGCCATCAACTTTGCAAATTTGGAGTCTTGTATCCCCAATGGACCAGAGAAGATTGCTAATATGCTACCAACCTCGTTCCTTAGCATTCCACCAAATCCTGCAGGCCCTGGTTTCCCTCTCGTCATTCCTTGACACTCGTCCAAGAGAGTTTATATCCGCAAAGGTAAATCAAAGAAACCACCCGATCTTATAAATTAATTGAAATGCTTGGACCCTATTCCTCTACAAATGCACCTTTCCTTTTCCTCAGTAGACCGTCCAGTGTTGAAATCCCACACACCATTCTCCCAGTATCATTTTTCTTAAGTTTAGAATCTCCTGCCACAAGAGTTTTTTTCTCCCGTATCACACGGTGCATACACGTTGCAGATAAAGTTGTCAAAATTATGAAAGAGCCAACAACCTTTAATCAATAGATAATTGTTCCTCACTAAGTAACTTTCCACCTTGATATGTGACTTATCCCAACTAAGCAATCCCCTAAAATTCCCAGTCAATGCAGAGAAAACCCATTCGAAATTTTTATCGTACCATAAATTTTGAATAATTTGATCCTTAATTGAATCCAGTTTCGTTTCTTGGATAAGAAGCATTTGAACCGAGAACTCCTTTATCATATTCTTAACAACTCTTCTCTTGAGCATACAACCCAAACCTCTAATATTCCAGCTAAGCATTTTCATCTTGCCTAGAAACACCAATACCTCCACCCAGTTCCTCAACAATTATGCGAAGAAAAGAAGCGTAAACAAGGAGGAAAAATCAAACCAGGGAATTTCGACAAAAAGCTCCTCTTTTTTCTTCCAGCTACATTATTGATAGGATCCAAGATGGTCTAATCCCATGTAAATTTCTATATGGACCAAGATCTAAGAAGATCTAGGAAACATGGCAAGAATGGGTGGAATTCACTTCGGCCATGTTGCAAGTTATTCAAGAAAGGCTTCAACATGTAAGATGGGTTTACATCCAAGTTTAGTCCATGTGATTCAAGAACACAAGGTAGCGGCATTAGAGGGCTTGTAAGTGGCGGCATTGGAAGATTAGAAGTGGGCCTATTATTTCATTCATTAATTGACATGGCAATTGTGGGGACCAATTCATATTATGTAACATGGACATCTTTTAATTATTTAGGTTTTGGCTTGAGCATGTTCAGCCCATATTTTACATATTATTTCTTAGTAGATTAGGGCTAGCCGACCAAGGCATTTCTAAGGGTATTGGGAGTGATTGGCCGAATACTCATGTAATTAAGAGAGGAGTCCTTGGCTGCCAAGGACATGCAATTATACTAGGATTATTAGGTTAGCTGATTAGGGTTATTGTAGGGAGGCTATAAATATATGTCTTAGCCGCCTACAATTAATTATCTTTCGATCAATTAAGTCAGATTTTATTCATTGAGAGTTTTCTATTTTAGTTCTTGAAAGAACTTAGAACTTATCAAAGAATTCTTCTTTGTGGCATTCAACACCTTCAAACTTAGGTTCTTGAAACAACCGTTCTTGCGGTCTAGCTAGCTTAGCTTATCTAGGTTCTTTGAAATAGGATTTCACTAGGTTTAAGTTTTCATTGCCTGAATCTTGGCTTTTATGGGTTAGGCATCCTAAATTGTTAGTGGGTTCAAAGGGTTCAACCCCACGGGTTCACATAATTTGGTATTAGAGCTTAAAGACCAACCAGGTCAAATCTTTTTATCTTCTTTAACATAGGGTATTGGAGTTTCTCTCAACTTTTTGTTTTGGCATTTCATACATTCTTGTATTGGGGTTATAGATTTAGGCATTGTTTTGCCCTAGGGTTATAGTGTTTAGGCAGTTTAGTTTGGGGTTTCATTTTGAGAGTTGGTTTAAATCAAGATTTCGTTTCTTGAATTCTTGATTTATTAAAAAAATTGTTCTTGTTGATTCTTGATCCGAATCTTGAAAAAAAAATTAAGAACTTAAAGGGGCAGTCGAACAGTCTAAGAGAAAAAAGAAAGAAAGTGATCCGAGATTTCAAGAACATTAAGAAAGTCTAGTGGAAAAAAAAAGAAGAAGATTGTTCGAAGAGGCAAAAAAGAAAGAAAGATTCGAAAAAGATCACAAGAAAGGGGAATGAATTGAATCTTGGTAATCTTGTTCTTGTTTTTACCTTTTACTAATTGTTTCTTGTTTCTTGAGTCTTTTTGCTATGTAGAATTATGCAAGGGAGTTCTTGAAGAGTTTGTTCTAGTTCCTAAAGAGCTTGAAAGAGGAAATAGAGTGGTAAAAGGAAAGAGTGAGTAAGTTTATTAAAGAAAAAGCCTAAAAGAGTGCAAACAAGAGTTTGAGTGATATCATACTTGAGTGTAAACACTAAGGAAGTGTGTGAGTTTATTTTTACCTATTATTATTGTCACTAACATTTGTTTTGTAGCAATCCTAAGATGTCTCAAAAGAGTGGTTCATCACACCAAGGGGATGAAAATCCATTCTTTACGTGAAAAGCCATGCAACAATTGTTTGAACGTATGAATCTTGTGATGGGGAATATGTCAGATAAGATAGAGAGACAATCGGCAACGATTAAAAACCTACAAGATGGGCAACATAGGGGAGCTAGGCATGAGCCTAGTGTGGTTGATGAGCATGACTTCGATGAGGAGGATGATGAGGAGGTTGCAGTGGGTAGGCCTAGAGGAGTTAGGCATGGAGTAGCACTTAAGAGAAACACTAGGGGTCATGATTGGGAAAATAGAGAAGATAAAAACCTTGGGAATATTAAAATGAAAATTCCATCATTCCAAGGTAGAACTGATCCTAAGATGTATATGGAGTGGGAGAAGAAGCTAGAGTTGATCTTTAATTGTCAGAACTACTCAGAAGATAAGAAGGTGAAGTTGGCAGTTATTGAGTTCACCGGTTATGCCATAGTTTGGTGGGATCAACTAAACCAATAGGAGGAGGAACCATGAGAGACCTATAAAGACATGGTGTGAGTTGAAAGCTCTCATGAGAAGGAGGTTTCTACCTAGCCACTATTATAGGGACCTTTACCAAAAACTTCAAAACTTTACCCAAGGGTCTAGGAGCGTAGAGGACTACTATAAGGAGATGGAGGTGGCTATGATTAGAGCCAATGTTAAAGAGGATAGGGAAACCACCATGGCTAGATTTTTAAGTGGTTTACATAAAGACATAGCCAATATTGTAGAGTTGCAGCATTATGTCGAGATTGAAGACATGGTGCACATGGCTATGAAGGTGGAGAGGCAATTGAAAAGAAAAGGGGCAGCGAGGTATTCTTCGATTTCTAGCACTCTTCGAAAACCAAAGTGGGACAAAAATATTGGTATATGCCCTAGAGCCAATCGGTTTGGTCAGGCATAAACTACCAATAATGCAAACCCATCACTATATCTTAGTGATACAAGGTTTTCCTTCACGTTAGTACGATGATAAGGAGTTATTAAGTACTAATCGGATGAAGCCCATGGAACATAATGGCCTTGCAAAGGAATTATATATAATTGTGAGATCCTTATGCATCAAAGCCATGTTCCTAAAATGGTTCCTGGTCATCGTATTAAGATGGGGCATTGGCAATGCTCAAAAACTAGTACATGTAAAGCCTACTTACTTAGTAAGCAACTGATCTCACGTGTTGAAGTATAAGGGATACTTTAGGATAAAATGTAGGTGTTTGTCTCTTGAGCAAGTTCAGTGAACATGGCCCGCTGTGAGAAATCCATTTGGTATTGTCACTCAAGTGTATATGGAAACATTCTCACGTGTCAGTCGTGTAAGTAGTCCTCTAACTTGTGATACCAGGTCATCTTGTATGGGGAGTGTCATACTTTGATTCCATCATGAACGAGTCACAAACAAGAGTGATGCTTATGGTAGGGTGGTTTTCGGTATGACATGAACCATACGAAGATGGATGAGTGATCCAGAGAGGATTCATCACTCCAAGTGACATCAGAGACATATCTCATCTGTTCTTGGCTTAAGTTAACTTGATGGAATCTCTAGCCAGAGTATGATGAATTTAGGATAAATAGTTTCTCTAAGCTCACAAAGATAACCAATAGCTGCAAGAACTAATATGGATTGAACATGAGTAGACACTGCACCATGCTCATGGTCTTTCGGGATATTTGGTGAAATGACCGAATTACACTGATAGACTGAACACGAAAGGTTATGTCAAGACTAACTCGACTCTCCAGTATTTGGGTGGTCATGATGGCTTGCTAGAGTTCGCTCATGATCTATGAATGTAAATTAATTAAATTAATTTATATTCATTGCCAACATATTGCAAGCCTAATGGGTCACACACAGAAAGGTGAATTAAGAGATTAAAATGGAATGAGCCTAATTGATTAATTTGAGAATTTAATCAATAGGGACTTAATTAAATAGTTTGATTAAGTAGAGGAACTTAAGGGAAAATAACATAAGTGTTATGTTATAACCCTAACCCTATGTCTAGGATTGTTGCCACCCTTTTATAAAAGAAACATAGTGCCGTCTGACTTCCCTATAGCCTAGCCGTATATTGTAGTGTGGTGGTGTAGGAGTCTTCTTGATCTCTTTTCTTATTTTTTGCCTCTTTATGGATTTCTAAAGAGAAAAGGTTTCTCTCAAGAGAGTAAAGGTTTAGACGAAGAAGAAGAGATCAAGATCTTGCCTTTGGTTAATGCTCCAAACCCTGCGAAAAATAAAGAAGATCAAGATCTTCATTCTTGGTTGGCGCACCAAACCCTGTGAATGTAGAAAAGTGTTTTCTTCATTCGTGATGCTTATGAAGCATTCGGCCATGGATGTTTAGATGGAGAGAGGTTTTTAAAGCTAAACCACTATCATGATTTTTGGCAGGACTCTATTCCTACCTTATGAAGGTTCTGTTGATCATCTAGTGTATATTACCGTTAGAGGCCAAACACTTGTGTGGCTTGAAGTCTTGGATTGATTGCTTGATGTTTAAGAATAAGTGGGCTGTTTGTAAACTCAAGATTACTAGATCTTTGAGTTAGGGTGTGAATCTTAATCAGATTTATGCTTTATAATTACAAGATCGCACTAAATTTTTACAAGCATGATACTGTAAGATTCGACTATCTCTATGTTTATTTTTCTGCTGCGTTCATGTTCTTCTTTAATTTGATTAGTGTTTGTACATGAGGTCGAATCCCAACAGTGGTATCAGAGCCTATCTTGTAAGTTTTCTTGTGATTTACATGTTTAATTCTTGGTAATATTCAATTGGATTGAATTGTGTGTCGATCTAGCAAAGTTTCTTCAAGAAAAATGTTTTCTGCTTTGTTTCAATTCTGGACAGCTTCTGTTTTCAATCTGATCTTGGTGTTTTAAATTGTTTAAAACATGTTTAAAATTGATTTTATCAATGTTTAACCTTGCCATATGATTGCATGACACAAAGAAGTTAAAAGAAACAAGTTTGAATTTGTTTTGGATTGGTTTTGGTGCTTAAATTTCAAAGTAGACAGTGCAAGATTTTTCTGCAGACCTGCTGTAAGTTATGGTTTTGACATGGTTAGATGTGTACAAAAATTTTGAAAATTTAAGGAGAAGTCCGGAACATGTCAATATTGATGCTGTAATGTTTGGTGAATTTTTTGATTTTTTTTTATTTCCGAAATTGCCTCTCAAAGTTGTGCAAACAGTTTGCATGGTTGCTGGAATTTTTTGGGCAGCCTTGAGTTCTTGAATTTGATTCTTGAATTGTAGGTATAATTGGCTAAAAATCAAAAGATGAAGTGTCTATGAATTGTTCACCACAGTAGCCACCATAAGAGGCAGCTGCTTGAGGCAAACGTTAACCCAACAAGAGCTGCCGAGTGCGGCAATGATACTTGCTAAGAATAGGAGGTGGCTGCACACAAAAGTTGTGTGTTAGGGCATCACCTTCTATTTTTGGAAATTTTGATTCTTTAGAAATTTGGACTTATGGAAATTGTTTCCTAGTCAAGATTGGATTCGTAAGAGTTAGGAGTGCACCTAAGCTATCCTTGTGGAAGTTGTTTCCTAGTTTGACAAGGACTCCTAAAAGGTAGGAGAGAATATAAAACTTTCCTTGTAGAGATTGTTTTCCTTGTCAAACTTGGACTTCCTAAGGTGTTACGAAATCTAATTAAATTGTTTAATTAGATTGAAGATTTTAATTCAAAGAATCCTAATTGGATTAGGACTCAAGTAAATTGAATTAAAATTGAAAATGCTAGATGATTTAAGCCAAATATATTTAAATGAGTTTAAATATTACTTTCCTTAAATACTCAATATTACTAAGTGACTTTAAATATGTATGCATTTAATTTTATGCTTTATGATATGATTATGAAAGCATGAGGGTGATTATGGACTTAGACCTTAGACTTAGGTCGTGGATAGTTAAATTTTCTTTTTGGTATTTTTATAAATAGGGTCTGCGAACCCTGCCTTCTCTTTTTCATTTTCGGTGTTGTAACTTCTCTTCACACCGAACTCCCCTCAAATGTAACTCAAGGTTTCTACAAAAGATATGTAAATGTTATATAGGCTTGTAGATTTAGATTTAGGCTAAGATTAGAATTTATGTAATTCCCAAATGTAAGGAGACAAGGCTCCAAGAAGAAGGACCAAGGAGATCACCATCAAGACTTATGAAGACTATGTATGGTATCCCTAGGAATTTGACCAACTAGTTTCTTAATGGCTCAAGAAAACTAGGGTTGTAAAGTCCATAATCATCCTAGTAGATTGCATGAGATAGATTTATTTTTGAATTTATATATGTGATATTTATTTGAATAAATTCTATACATGTCAATCAACAAATAAAAGCAATGCGACCCAATTAATGAAATAAAGAAATTCCTCATTAAATTATATTGAGTCCATGTTACGCATGATAAGTTGCCTTCCACCATCTTAACAAGATAATCAGAGTTCTTCCAACAGGAGGCTTGTTGAGTCACTCAAGGTCAAACTATTGTACGAATATGTTTGAGTTATAGAAGGTAGGTTTTACTCAACTAAATGTTATGTTATCCGGATGCGTCAAACTTGATCGCATGACATTTAGAGGCAAGGTTAGGCGAAATGCATATGATGCACTTAGGCAAAGAGTTGTCACCTAACTAACCAAGGAGTTGTATAGAGATGCAATTGGTAAGCAAAATTACCTATTTAATTAGTGTCAACATGGCTAGTTGAGTCACTCAAGGTCATGGTGGGATGAAAGGGGTCCTTGCTCACTAAGAAGTTTAAACGTTAAATTTCTCGAATAGTAGAGGAGGGCTACTTTGTTGATAAAATAGTGAGAACAATCATTTAAACTCTAAAACCTAGTTTTAATCATTGCAATTTGCATAATGACTATTACACGAATTGGTTTATATGGGATATAAATCGTCATGGCAGGTTAACGAGTCACTTGATTGCATACTTGATGCAAACTATAAAGCCGATTTCTATTAATCAATTACACAATAAAGATTTGATGGATATGAAATGAATGACTATGTCCTTAATGATCCATGAGGGGTACTTAGCAATGACTATGTCCTTAATGATCCATGAGGGGTACTTAGCAAGGAATTGTTCCAACGAAAGATGTTAGAAAATAGCCTATGAGGCATCATGTGCTAATGGATGAATCGACAGGTTTCAGAAACTTGGTTCATTTATGGATCATAATCTAAGTATGGACTTAGTTCTTTCTTTATTGTCTAGGAGAAATTTGCAAGTCGTGTTGTATTACAACATGAACCGATTGGTGTTACTAAATGTGCTCACTAGACTAGAAGATCATCCACTTTTTTACTTCCACCAGGGGAAGGTAACCAAAGAAACGTTATTCAAAGTTAGGATGATGAGATGAAAAAAGAAATTGATATTGTTAAAGGGACATACCATCATTGTGGCAATGCAAGGCATTGGAGGCTTAAATGCAAGAAGTATATTCGATACTTGAAGGGAAGTGAAACTTGAGAAGTTTTACTTCATGGTTATTATGAGTTTGTTTTCACTGCCTTTAGCTATATGATACCTATAAAATTGGTTCAAAGATATGTATGACATATAGATGGAACTAATGACGAGGACAAGTGAAAAGGAATAAGACCAAGGAGGTGGCAACCTTAGTTGATCCTTGATCAAGCTTGCCAACCTATTCATGATGAATGTTTTAGAAATATTATCATTGATATTTCGGTTATGCTAGCATTAGATGCTTGGCCATTCATCCTAGAATGAACCGAAAGGTCATATGGAATTTGATCCATATCATGGTCTTATTACTCATAATAAGCTAGAAACTTGCATAAAAGATAATCAAAGGTTGTTCAAGTCAAAAGTATAAGGTTATAGTATATTGATACTACTAGTTTCTTTGATTATGAATAAAAGGAAATCTTATACAGAACTTGACAATTAGCTGAGCTTTGGCTCAAGGAATTTCATAATGAGATTATGAAACTAATTTAGTTAAAAAGCATTCTTATTAAGACATGATCTAAATGAAGAATGGCTTGAAACTAAATTGATTGATTATCTAATAGAATTCATATCAGATGAATTGGATGGACATTACTATGTGATGACATAGAAAAGTCCATGATGCTCCAAATAGCCAAGATTGTCGAAACACTAACCTAGAGAGGATTTCAAATTGTATTTATAAAACAAACATTCATATGAGATATGAGATGTTTGGTTTTATAATTACAAATGTGCATTCAAAAGAGTTTTGAATTCACATACCATAGGGAAAGTAAATGAGTTTACTTTGAAAGTTTCTATACAAGTAGGAAACAATGGGAGTTTATGACATTTAAAAGTTAAAGGTCATAAGTTGAAACTCGATATTATGCATAGGATGCATAAAGGCACAAAGATTAGTAAGATGCGTTATGATACATTACTCATATATGGTGAGTCTACTAAACATAATGATTAAGTAGGACACATAGTGATGAATAACTCATAAGAAATGAGTTTACTTAAAAGAACATTGTTAGATAATGGATTGAGATATCCAGTTTTGATAGTGACATTCAAGAGTTAAATTATCAGAAGGATGAGATATCTTTTGTGCACACCTAAGGGTTAGTGGGAGTAATAAGGATTACTCATTAAACAATGTGTATCAGATACATTGTAGATTAAAAGGTAAATCGACCAGTAATTCTAAGATCTAAAATATTTAGCAACAGATGATTGGATTAATGTTAAATGAGTTTAACATAGAGAGAATCCAACAAGTGACTTAAGGCCATGATGTTAATAAATCAGTCATTTGGAAACGTTCCAAATTAGAGAGAACTGGATTATTTATATTCTAAGTCAGAATACAAACCTTTTTTTCAAAACCACAACAAGGTTTATTTGGATCAATAGCTCACTGAGCTAATTAAAAGATTCCTAGTTCTTAATGTAACAACATGAGCCGTAAGGAATCGGGTTTCATTGTGATTCTGATAAGTATTATGACTATGATAATAGAGATTATCAAAAGTATATAACCGAAGCATATTCTCACAATAATGTACTGAAGCTATGTCCTAGTAGAGACACAACTGCTAATCGAAAGAGTTCGGCACTGGATGCGTTAGCGATTGGCTTAGTGCAAGTGGGAGATTATTGGTATATGCAGCCAATCGGTTTGGTCAGGCATAAACTACCAATAATGCAAACCCATCACTACATATTACTGATACAAGGTTTTCCTTCATGTTAGTACGATGATAATGAGTTATTAAGTACTAATCGGATGAAGCCCATAGAACATAATGGCCTTGCAAAGGAATTATATATAATTGTGAGATCTTTATGCATCAAAGCCATGTTCCAAAAATAATTCCTGGTCATCGTATTACCAAGATGGGGCATTGCCAATACTCAAAGACTAGTACACGTTAAGCCTACTTACTTAGTAAGCAACTAATCTCACGTGTTGAAGTATAAGGGATACTTTAGGAGAACATGTAGGTGCTTGTCTATTGAACAAGTTCACTGAACATGGCCCGCTGTGAGAACTCCATTTGGTATTGTCACTCAAGTGTATATGCAAACATTCTCACGTGTCAGTTGTGTAAGTAGTCCTCTGACTTGTGATACTAGGTCATCTTGTATGGGGAGTGTCATACTTTGATTCCATCATGAACGGGTCCCAAACAAGAGTGATGCTTATGGTAGGGTGGTTTTGGGTATGACATGAACCATACAAAGATGGATGAGTGATCTAGAGAGGATTCACCACTCCAAGTGACATCGGAGACATATCTCATATGTTCTTGGCTTAAGTTAACTTGATGGAATCTCTGGCCAGAGTATGATGAATTTAGGAGAAATAGTTTCTCTAAGTTCACAAAGTTAACCAATAGCTGCAAGAACTAATATGGATTGAACATGAGTAGACACTGCACCATGCTCATGGTCTTCCTGGGATATTTGGTGAAGGGATCGAACTACACTAATAGACTGAACACAAAAGGTTATGTCGAGACTAACTTGACTCTCCAGTATTTGGGTGGTCATGATGACTTGCCTGAGTTCGCTCATGATGGCTTGCTCGAGTCCGTTCATGATCTATGAATGTAAATTAATTAGATTAATTTATATTCATTGCCAACATATTGGAAGCCTAATGGGTCACACACAGAAAGGTGAATTAAGAGATTAAAATGGAATGACCATAATTGATTAATTTGAGAATTTAATCAATAGGGACTTAATTAAATAGTTTAATTAAGTGGAGGGACTTAAAGGCAAATACCATAAGAGTTATGTTATAACCCTAACCCTATGTCTAGGAGTGTTACCGCCCCCTTATAAAAGAAACATAATGCCGTCCGACTTCCCTATGGCCTGGCCGCATATTGTAGTGTGGTGGTGTAGGCGTCTTCTTGATCTATTTTCTTGCTTCTTGCCTCTTTATGGTTGCTAAAGAGAAAAGGTTTCTCTCAAGGGAGCAAAGGCTTAGATGAAGAAGAAGATATCAAGATCTTGCCTTTGGTTAATGCTTCAGACCCTGCGAAAAAGAAAGAAGATCAAGATCTTCATTCTTGGTTGGCGCACCAAACCCTATGAACATAGAAAAATGTTTTCTTCATTCTTGATGCTTATGAAGCATTTGGCCATGGATGTTTAGATAGGGAGAGGATTTTAAACCTAAGCCACTAGCATGGTTTTTTGCAGGACTCCATTCCTATTTCTCTTGATCATCTTGTGTGGATTACCATTAGAGGCCAGACACTTGTGTGTCTTGAAGTCTTGGATTGACTACTTGATGTTCAAGAATAAGTGGGCTGTTTGTAAACTCAAGATTACTAGATATTTGAGTTAAGGTATGAATCTTAATCAGATGTATGCTTTATAACCATAAGATCGCTTTAAAATTTTACAAGCATGATCCTGTAAGATTCGACTATCTCTATATTTATTTTTCTGCTGCGTCCATGTTCTTCTTTAATTCGATAACTTTTTGAGCATGAGGTCGAATCCCAACAAAAAATGACCAGGCTATTGTCATAGGCGAACCACCTATGGGGAAGGAAGAGAGCACTAGCAAAGACAAACCCAAGCTATTTTCAAATTCCAATTCTTTAAGGAATAGAGGTATTAAATGCTTTAAATGTTTGGGTTCAGGCCATGTTGCATATGAATGTCCAAACAAAAGGGTGATGATCATGCATGCTAATAGTGAAGTCCTGACCAAAAGTGAGGATGATTGTGATGACATGCCAGAATTGGAAGATGCTAGTGATTGTGATGGTGATGATGCTGAATTAGACTACCCCGTTGAAGGTAAGTCTCTTGTTGCTAGGCATGCTTTGAATGCAAAAATTAAAATAGATGATGTAGAGCAGTAAAGAGAAAATATTTTTCATACTAGATGTTTTGTAAATAATAAAGTGTGTAGTATGATTATTGATGGGGGGAGTTGCACCAATGTAGCTAGTACTACATTAGTAGAAAAGTTGGGTTTACCTGGTTAAACATCCTAAGCATTACAAATTGCAATGGGTTGAATAAATGTGGGGAGGTTAAGGTGACTAGGCAGGTGATGGTAGCTTTTGCTATAGGGAGGTACAGTCGTGAGGTGCTTTATGATGTAGTGCCTATGCATGCTGGCCATCTATTGGTGGATAAGCCATGGCAATATGATAGGAGGGTTACACATGATGGGTTTTGGAATAGGTACGACTTTGTAAAAGACGATAAAGCCATCAACCTTGTTCCTTTAACACCAAAGCAGGTCTATGAAGACCAATTGAAAAGAAATCTGATTTTGAGAAAAAAAGATTTGAGTGTGGCCAAATCAAATGAGGAAAAAAAGAGAGAACAAAAAAAATTAGAGATTGGCCGAAAAAAGAGAAGAAAAAGATAGTGGAAAAAAAAGAGAAGTGGCTGAAAAAAAAAAGAGAGATGCCACAAGAGAGAAAAGCAAAAAAAAAAAGATAAGTTTTTATGCAAAGGAGAGTGAGGTTAAGAAGGCTTTCTTAGAAGATCAGCCTACGATCTTCCTTGTTTATAAAGAATCATATCTTAATCTTGATGAATCTAACCAAGCTCTTCCTAGTGTTGCTGTTTCTTTGTTACAAGAATTTGAAAAGTTATTCCCGGAGGAGATGCCAAGTGGGTTGCCTTCCATAATAGGCATTGCATATCACCTTGATTTAGAACCTAGCACCGTCATTCACACACACAAGGCTAAGATTCGAGGGTGATTCTTTTCGAAGAAATGGGGAATGATAGGATCCAAGATAGCCTAATCCCATGGCAATTTCTATATGGGCCAAGATCCAAGAAGATCTAGGAAACATGGAAAGAATGGGTGGAATTCACTTCGTCCATATTGCAAGTTATTCAAGAAAGACTTCAACATGCAAGATGGGCTTGCATCCAAGTTTAGTCCATGTGATTCAAGAACATAAGGTAGCGGTATTATAGGGCTTGCAAGTGGTAGCATTGGAAGGTTAGAAGTGGGCCTATTATTTCATTCATTAATTGACATGGCAATTGTGGGGACCAATTCATATTATGTACATGGACATCTTTTAATTATTTAGGTTTGGGCTTGAACATGTTCAGCCCATATTTTACATATTATTTCTTAGTAGATTAGGGCTAGTCAACCAAGGCATTTCTAAGGGGATTGGGAGTGCTTGGCCGAATACTCATGTAATTAGGAGAGGAGTCCTTGGCTGCCAAGGACTTGCAATTATACTAGGAGGCTGGTTAGAGTTATTGTGGGAGGCTATTAATATATGTCTTAGCTGCCTACAATTAATTATGTTTTGATCTATTAAGTCTGATTTTATTCAGTGAGAGTTTTCTCTTTTAGTTCTTGAAAGAACTTATAACTTATCAAAGAATTCTTCATTGTGGCGTTCAACACCTTCAAACTTAGGTTCTTGAAACAAGCATTCTTGGGGTCTAGCTAGCTTAGCTTATCTAGGTTCTTTGAAACAAGATTTCACTGGGTTTAAGTTTTCATTGCCTGAATCTTGGCTTTTCTGGGTCAGGTATCCTAAATTATTAGTGAGTTATTTTTTGCACCACCGTTCCTCATCACAGTTAATAGACAACCCAAGAAATTTCTCGATTTCCCACGTTTCTGATGCCTTCTTGCATAAGATGCTTCTCATGTTTTGAAAATCCCCATCAGATAGGGATTCATTTCATTGACAACTTTCTGATCAACTAATTTTCTCTTGCATGGCTTTCGATTCTTTTTAGCCTTTCTTCTTCTCAATATCACCTTCTTGTACAACTGATTATGTAAGAGGCAGTTGATTCCTCCAAAGATTTAACTCCTCTTTTCTTGATATTCTTACAAGAGCCCTTCTTGGAAAGAGATGAAGAGTTCAAAGGGGTTTGTTGGATTACATTTTTAGCATTATTAACCATATCATTTACATTTTCCACACCTAGACCGAAGCAATATGGGCCATCCAGACAGTTAACTTGTGAGCCCACAACGAAGCCTGCTAGCCCTGAAGGGATGTGATAGATCAACGGGTTTGAGCTTGTCATCTGGTTTGCCGAAGATATATTGTTAGTGAATTCATCCATGTCATTATCATCTCTGGGACAACTATCAATTTCCATTCATTCCATATCGGTTCCCACCTTATCTACCAAAGCTCATTTTTCTTGCCCATGTTTAGTTAATAACTCCTCTAACAACTCAACATCTCCATTTCCCACTGGTCTATTTTCTGCGTCTCTGTCTACCATGTCATCTCTTAGCATTAACTTTTCCTTTCCCTTTATGATGCTACATTCAAATTCGTTGATTGCAGTCTCTTCATCTTCCATTTTATCATTTTAACTGAAAGGTTTGATTAAAATAATGTTCTACTCCATGAACAACAGGATTGGAATCACTCTTATACACATAACCCATCGGAGAGCCATCAACTTTGGACACTCTAACTTGGAAGGAATCATCTCCTAAAACAGTATTGATAATTTCATCAATTTTATTAAGACTATTAGTTCTAATAAACAAAGCCACTTTGCAAAAATCCGTGAAGCTTAAAGTTTATCCAATAGTAGCAATTCTCCCCTTAAATTTGCTATTTTTTTAAACGTATTAAAATTCAAAACATGGAGAGGAACTCCATGGCAATACAACCATGATAGGATCCAAGATGGCCCAATTCTTGAAGATTCATGGCAAGTTCCATATGGGCCAAGATCCAAGAAGATCAAGGAAACATTGCAAGCATTGGTGGAGTTCACTTAGGCCACGTTGCAATTGTCCAAGAAAGCTTGAACATTCAAGAATGGGCTTGAATGAAGAAAGACCAGCTTTAGTGCATGACTAAGGTAGTGGCATAGAGAGGAGGACTTTGGGCTAATCTTTGTTTCATTAATTGACATCTAAATCATTAATTGATGTGACAAGAGTGGGCTTTGTTTATTTCATTATTCCATTTAGGCATATGGGCCTAATTGTTTCATTATGTCCAATAGGCTTATGGGGTCTACTTCATTAATCTTGTAGCACTTATTTTAATTATTATGTTTTGGGCTTGAGCTTGTTCAGCCTATTATTACTTAGCATTATTTAGGTCTGGCTGAATAGCTATTTGTATTAGGATATGAGTCCTAGCTTACCTAAGGCTTTAGCATTAGGAGGCTATATAAACATGCTTAGCTGCCTACTTTCAATATGACATCGTGTAATCTGATTTTTATCAAATTGAGAGGGTTTTCTCTTATTGAACTTGAAAGAACTTCTGAACTTATCAAAGGTTTCCTTTGTGGCGTTCAACAACCAAATCTAAGTTATTGAAAAAAGATTTCATTTGGTCTAGCTAAAACTAAGTTCTTGAAACAAGATTTCATTGGGTCTAGATTCTTCAACCTGAATCTTGGCTTTCGGGTTAGGGTATTTGAATTGTTAGTAGGTTCAAAGGGTTTTAATCCTAAGGGTTCACATCATTTGGTATCAGAACTTAGGCTTCTAATAAGGTCTAATCTTTTTATCCTCTTTACCATATTGCATTGGGGTTTAGGGTGATATCATTTTTTATCAATCTCACAAGATTTTGGAGTTTCAGGCATTCTTGTCGTGGGGTTATAGCTTTAGGCATTATTTCTTGGTGTAAGCCATAGAAGCCAATCTAGTTAGGCTTGTAAGACACTATTTATATATGCATGTACTCCACATTATAGTTTATTAATCATAATTGAGGTATTTCTTTATCCATAAGTATTGTTATAATTGTTATAAATAACTTGTGAAGATAAAGCCCATGAGACACAATGGCATTGCAAAGGAATTTTAAGGAGTTACAATTATGAGGATCCTTATGCATCAATGCCGAGTTTCTAAAATTGTTCCTAGTCATTGTATTGTGAAGACAAGGTATTGACAATGCTCAAAGACTGACATATGTTAAGCCTTCATGCACTTGATGCATGCAACCGGTCTCATAGGTTAAAAGTATAGAGATACTAGGGGATAACATATGGGTGCTTGTTAGTTGAACAAGTTCACTGAACATGACCCGCTATGAGAGTTCCATTTGTTATTTCACTCAAGTGTCTATGGAAAATACTCTCATGTGTCAATAGTGTAAGTAATCCTTTGACTTGTGACACCAGGTCATCTTGTATGTGAACTGTCATACTTAGATTTCATCACGAACAGGTCCCAATGATGACGATGCTTATGGTAGAGTGTTATTAGGTATGACATGAAGCATATGAAGATGAGTGAGTGGTCCAGAGAGGATTCATCACCCAAGTGATATGAGGGGACATATCTTACTTGTATTTGGCTCATATTAACTTATGGAAGTCCTTGGCCAAGGCAATACTTAAAGAGTTAATATTAAAGCTGCAGATCTAATATAGAATGGGATTAAGAGTAGACAATGAATCATCCTTTTTCCTATCCCGGGATATTTGATGAAGGGATCGAATTATGCAAACATATTGTACATGAAAGGCTAGTCGAAGCTTGATTACTCTCTTGGCATTTGGGTGGTCATGATGCATTGCTAGATGCCGCTCATGATCTATAAATATAAATAGAAAATTCTTAATTGAATTAATTACATGTATTGCCAACATGTTAAGGGCCTAATGGGTCACACACAAAATGTGATTAATTAAATTAAAATGAGATTGGGCCAGATTAAATATTCATTAAGTGTTGTGGGCTTAGTATGAATATTTAATAATATGTATAAGGGCTTTAGTGAAGTTAGTCCAATAGTTGGATACACTAAACATTGTAATATATATACGCCTCTTATGTTGTTGCCGCCTCCCATAACCACTCTAAGCTAGCCAAGAAACCCTGCAATTCAGCGCCTCACTCCCCCTAAGAGTGAATCTAGTGAGCAACATAGGCAAGGGAGAATTCGATTCATCTAGTTTTCTTTTGGCTAACTAAGATAGACGAGAAAGGTTTCTCACAACCTAGACTGCTAGCATCATCTTGGCAAAACATAATCTCAACCTTGTGAAGGTTTTTGAATCACCTGTGTGGATTACTGTTAGAGGTCGGACAATTGGACGACTTTGGTTTACAACAAGTGAGCTTTGTGTACAAGAACAAGAACATCAAGATTTTTTCTTGAGGTTTTGGCAATCTACAATACAAAGGTATGAGATTTTGATTGTTATCTATTCTTGACAGGATATTCGTTTTGAATTCATAGGCAGATCCTTGGAGGGATTCTGTTTTCTCTATATTTTATTTTAATCCGCTGCGTTGTATGTTTAACTTGATGATTAAATTAAACATTATCTCTGTTTGAGCATGAGCTGAATCCCAACAGTGGTATCAGAGCCTCGCTTATGTTATTCCTATATGATCTATGCTTTGATTGTTACCTTTAACAAAATTGTTTTGTTCTTTGAGTTATTTTGATCCGATTGTCACTAACCGAAATTATGAGAATTTGCAGTTGTAGTGTTTCGGTGAGGGCAGCAGTTAATTATGGTGAATTCTTGTTGATTAATTGGTTTAAAATTGTTTTAAACTGATTAATGCAACTAGCGAAAGTTTGGCAACAATTGAGAACTGTTTTGCTTGCTTTGTGCAAATTTGGTGATTTTAGTGAGAAAAACTTGTAGATTTTTCTTGACCGATTTTTAATGCATGGTTTAATGATTTTAGGATTTAAAATTGCTTTGAATTATTCTTGGCAAGCTTGAAAAATCATAAAACTGATTGGCATTGAAAAGTTAGAAGCTGTGAAAAGCGGATAGACAGCCTGTATGGAGAGAGGGAGGTGGCGGCTACATCTGATAGCCACAGCATGCGCCTTCCTTTGCTAGGGTTTTCGTTTCTACCAGATTCTCGCAGCTTGTGGATTTTAGCAATATTGAGTTACTAATGTTGTAGTGTCCTAGTTGAGATACAACACTAAAATTAGTAACCATGGTAATATTGTTAAAATAATTAAATCACTAAAATAAGAATTTACATAAATATTCAATTAAATTGTTTAGTTGGATGATAATTTAATTAAAAGAAATAATCCAAATTGGATTAGGATTTGTTCTAATGAGATTAGAATAAATGTTTATTATTTTCTTTTAATTAAATTATGGATCAATAAAATCATTGAATGGTAGCTAGAGATTAAAGAATGATTTATATGTTCATAAATTGTTTGTGGATGTATGGGATGATTATGGACTTAGACCCAATATGATTGTGGATGGTTGAATTTATTTTTATGGTTTTTATTAAATTAAATAGGGACTGCGTGCCCTGCCTTATCTCTCATTTTCTGGAGTTGTAAAAACTCTTTCCTCACCTAATCCCCTCAAATGTAACTTGAGGTTTCTTTATTACAAATGTAATTAGTTACATCAAAGTGTAAAATTAGGATTAGCTAGGAATAATTTTTGTACCTTGAAGATGGAAATCAATGGCACCATGAAGATAAGGAGATTACAAGCAAGCTTTGGAGACTATGTATGTAATCACCTAGGAATTTGACCAACTAATTTCCTTTGATGGCTCAAGGAAATTAGATTAGAAAAGTGCATAATCATCCAAGTAGAAAGCATGTTATAGATTTATTTTATGCGATATTATAAATGCTATGAATGTTTGATATGATGAGACTTATAAATAACAAGGAAATCCCTCTTTATAATATTGAGTCACATGTTTTGCATGATAAAGTTGCCTTCCATCATCATACCAAGATAACCAGAGTTCTTCCAGTAGGAGGCTTATTGAGTCACTCAGAGTCAAACTACTGTACGAATATGTTTGAGTTATGAAGTTGGGTCTTACTCAACTAATGCCATGTTGTTCGGATGCGCAAAACTTGATCTCATGGTGTTAGAGGCAAAGTTAGGCAAAGTAGATATGATGTGCTTAGACAAAGAGTTGTCACCTAACTGATCTGGGAGTTGCATAGAGATGCAATTGATAAGCTATGTTATCTACCCAACCAGGCTTGTTGTGATTTGTTGAGGCACTCAAGGTTGCAACATGTTGAAAGGGAGCCCAGCCCATTAGAAATACCTTGATGAGATTTTCGAATAATAGTGAAGCCTATTATCTCGAAAAATTAGTGGGAGAACCAATAAGAGATTTAATACCTCATCTTGAATTGGTATAAATGCATGAATATATCTGATATATACTTTTTCCATAATAGGTTATTGAAAATGGTTAATACTTTAACTGAACTGCGTGGTGTTATGAATGCCATTAGTCCAAAATGTTTGGATTGGTAAAAAAGACTGAGAAGCGTTCTCAATGAAAGGAAGGTTGACAAGTCAAGAAGAACTTATAGAACTTTCTGGGTTGACTGTGTTTGTGATTGAACTGAATCTTTCTACTGTTAAATCCAATTCCTGGATAATTGATTCAGGATGCGGTTCACATCTATATAATGATATAAGGATGTTGAAAGGAAGTAGAAAGTTAAGCAAAGATGAAGTAGTTCTAAGAGTAGACAATGGTGCAAAAGTTGCAGCATTGGCCGTTGGAACATGTACTTTATCTTTGCCGTCTAGCATGAAATTGGAACTAAAAGATTGTTTCTTTGTTCTAGTGTTTTCTAGAAACATCATTTCGGTTTTATACCTAACTGTTAATGATGGTTTCGAGATAAGAATAAAGGGCAATAGTTGCTCTATCATTCTTAAAGACATTCACTATGGATCGGCAATATTACATAATGGATTATATGTTTTGGATCTAGAGATGCCTGTATTCAAAATAAATGTCAAGAAAGCAAGAAGGGATGATCCAAGTAAGACTTACATCTGACACTGTTAGACTTGGTCATATCAATGAGACAAGGATTTCCAAATTGCATAAACATGGTTATTTGGAACCCTTTGATTATGAATCATATTGGACTTGTAAATGTTGTCTCCTTGGTAAGATGACCAAGACTTCCTTTACTGGAAAGGGTGAAAGAGCTGGTGTTTTATTGGGCTTAATACATTCATATATATGTGGGCCACTAAACACAGCTGCTAGAGGTAATTATACATACTTCTTAACCTTTATCGATGATCATTCTAGATATGGTTATGTGTATCTGATGAGATACAAGTCTGAAGCTTTTGAAAACTTCAAAGCGTTCTGAGCTGAAGTAGAGAAACAGACTGGGAAAAATATCTAGCTCTTAGATCGAATTGAGGAGGAGATATTTAACCCATGATTTCTTGGATCATTTGACGAAAAATGGAATTCTAACGCAATGGACTCCACCTGGAACTCCTGATGCACCCAAAAGAGTGTATCTTATTTAACCTTGCACTAAAAAGATAAATTGTAAGTATAGTAGTTAGCAAGGGTCGAGTCCTCAGGGATTGGGTTTTAGTTTATAAGTTAATAGTTTAAAACTTAAATTCAAGAACAATAAAAGAAAAGGGGTTTTTGAAGCCAGATTTAAACTAAAGTAAATAATAAGAAGAAGATGCAAGGCGGTATAACCAGCCAATAAAAATATATATACTAAATTAGGCGGTATAACCAGCCAATAAAAATAAAACAAAGTTAATATACAAATTAGGCGGTATAACCAGCCAATAAAAATAAATATACTTTTAAAAATGAGCAAACTAGAAAAGTAAGAAAACAAGTAAGTAAGTAGAATCAAATATGAAAAATATGGTTAAGGTTTCATTCTCCACCACTAGACATCATTAAGAATCAATTTCAGATCTATCAATATCAACCAACTATCAAAGTTAACAACCGTAGATAACAACAAGCTCTGTTATCCCAATCTTTCCTTAGTTTGTCGTTAAATAGAACAAGCTCTCTATTTAATCTCTAACCATTAAACAACCTAGAATAAGCTCTCTAAATTCAATTTAATGGCAGCTTTATGATGAGAAAGATAGGTTGATCTAAGCAACAAACACATAAGCTCGGATTGTTCAACTTAGGTTATGTTCCACTTTGCAATTATTGAAAACTTGACCATAATCATTAATCACAAATTGCCACTTATGAATAGGAAATCAAGACAATTACACGGATCAAGACTCCTAAACTAGCAATAGATAATTATCAAGATCTATCTAGTTGTACACCTAAACAAATCAAGACAACATCATGAACAATTCTTGTAGAAGAACATAAGCAACTTTGATAGAAAATTAATGATAGATAGAATCTGAAAATCAATCATAAAACATGTCTAGGGCTTTGAAATCACCCTTAACCAAATAGAAGTTTAGCCTAGCATAGGCATTATAAACATAAACATAAAATTAAAGAAAATCTAAGAAGAAAATAAAAGAAAGAAAGAAGAAGAGGAAGAATATTAATTATCCAACCTCTTGCTCTCTCTAAAGAAAAAGAAAACTAGAGAAAAGAAAGAAAACTAGAGAAAAGAAAGAAGAAGAAAACTTAGAGAATTTTATTAAAATGGCTAATATCCTACCTATGTACAATATGATCCCTTACAATCATCCAAGGCCCTCTATTTATACACATTTTGGAGGGCTAAATGACAAGAGACAAGCTTTACAAATTTCAAAGGTAGGTATATGACGATTTTGATCAGCCAACTTGATGGTCGATTTCGTCAATATTGGAGGCCTGATCTGATCACATGGTCTTCTAGAAAAAGGTTCCCCTATCAGTTACGGAACCATATCCGTTGGAATCAGCTCATTTGCTGATGTGGTTAAGCAGATATGGGCAAAATACGAAAACATGTCAGCACAGACGTCATTGCACATCAGCCACCTTGATGGTCGATTTCTTCAATATTGGAGGCCTGATCTGATCACATGGTCTTCTAGACAAAGGTTCCCCTATCAGTTACGGAACCATAGCCGTTGGAATCAACTCATTTGCTGATGTGGATAAGAAGATATGGGCATAATACGAAAACATGTCAGCACATACGTCGTTGCACATCAGCCAACTTGATGGTCGATTTCGCTAGGGAAAACGACTCCGTTTTAAGAAGTGTAAAACATGAAAAAGATAGATATGCCTCTTAGCTTTGCATGGCTACAAATTTCAGCCTTATTGCTTCAGTGAAACTCGAGATATAGCTGATATGGAAAAAGGTGTCGGAACTGAAACTGAACTGGATTTGCCCTTAATTCTAGTAATCTGAAATCACTCAAAGAAACTTGTGAAAAACACCAAAATACATAAAAATATAAAAGATCATAAACACAATTAGACTAAACAATAATAACTCGTATTTGACACAAAACATTAATAAAACATAACTAAAAACTATATAATTATACGAGTTATCACACCCCTACACTTAGATTGTTGCTAGTCCCTAGCAACGACTCAATAAAAATAAAATAAGAAAATCTAATCTAATCCATTTTCGTAGGAAATCACGGTGGCACTTAGCATGTGACACAAGCCTTTAAACCCCTAGGTGTCCCTAGTGGACGAGTTTAGTCTCGTGAGGGTTTACTAGAACGATACCCACAAACATTGAAAAACTAAAATATAAATAAACTGCATATACTAAAAATATTTACTCCTAATCCTTTCAATACAAATTAGATACAATATTTGAACAAGTCTTATAAACTAATCAATAGCTTAAAGAATTTCACAAAAAATCATGCTTGAATGTAAATTGTTTGAGTTAAGCCAATATTAGCATAACATATCTCAATCAAAATATTGCATGTTCAAATTTAATCTCAACTTCTCACATGGGATACCCTCATGATTTTCACTCTTTAAAGTAGTGGTGAAGTGTTTACACTCAATCAATCTCATGAAAACAGTTCTACCATATTCTTGCTTGTCCACCTATTCTCCACTATTTAGATCATACAACTTCATGAATCAAGAGGTCTTTAATCAAGGTTGTAATGGGGCCAAGGGGTTTGTAATGTGGTTGAAGAACAAAAGGATAAAGATATCACAAAGGTTCCAAAGAGTTCATAAAGTTTAGAGACATAAAAAGATCATACAAAGAAACTTCTCAAAACTCTTTACAAGTACATAGTCACCTAGGCCGGATATTTATGTTGGGCCTTTTCTTCATTCTAAACGACTTTGTAACATCTTTTTCTTTTTCCACAAATTCAAGAGATGATTCATATTTTTTTTTTTTTACATAGGAATGTATTTGCCAGTATTTCATTTTTTTTTTCTTGACTTTTCTTTTCTTTTCCCCCCACACTTATTTCTTGTTTCTAACCCAAATTTTTAACTAAAAATATCCATTGTCTTTGCAACTTGTCTCAAAACATGCTAATTCATCTTTGGAACAAAGGTAAAGATATAAGTATATTTAGGTTAGGGACAAGTTATGGTTACCAAAGAGATAGCTTATTCAATGTAGGCTCAAATTGGTTCACTAAGGGTGTGTTCTCTTGGAACATCAATAAGGGATGGTTGTTTGGCCCTGGCTAAAAATCCTAATGCCTCTATCATATTCATGTTGTCACATGTATCAATATAGTCTCAAACGGTTTAAAGCAAGTTCTAGAGAATCATGTAATCATAAGAGCACTCAAGAAAGAAATTAGATTGATTTATATAATGCATCAATCATTATAGGCTCAAAAACTCACAAGGATGATTATACAAGTCAGATTAAGTCTAAACATGCTTCTTTCTCAATCAACATATCATATTAACATTGGCTCATAAAAATTAGTATCAAGCTTAATTCTCATGAAAATTTTCTCACTAATAAATCTGTTTTAGACTTATGCAATTCATATCTCATCATAGTATTGAAAAGGAACTAAAACACACTAAAAATAATAATAAAGACTCATTAAAAAAAATAGTAGACAAAAATAAAAGAAATCCTAAATCCTTCCCCCCACACTTAATTCTTACATTGTCCTCAATGTAAGTCTATTAACCCAAATGAAGAATCATGTGTAAGACAAAAGAACTAATAACATAAGAATAGGAACAACTAAGACTCAAAACAAGACAAAACAAACCCATGCAACCTAAATAATCCTAAAATTCTAAACAAAAATTAACAACATAAAAATTTAAAATCAAACTGACAAGGTATGTCTCAAGTCTCCCTTACTCAGACCTTGTTCAGAATGAATACTTCTAAATTGCTTAAAACACAACAAACATTTTTTTTTTATATTAGCAAAATATGTCCCTTACCCCCTACTAAAATATGACATTGTCCCCAATGTCAAATTTTAAAGGTAGAAGTTAGGAGATATTACCTGCAGAGGTTGCTAACCACTTATTATAACTGAGACACAACAAACAAAATGTTAGATAATGTCACAAAGACAAAGTGCAATCCACTCCTTGCTCGTCCATATCTCTTTTTCTTTTTCCGAGCGTTTGCGAAACAACCGTAGCAGATAAACACTCATAAGCTTGGAGCTTTTTGAGTAAATCTTCAATGGTTGTAGCAGAAATTATGGTTCTCCTTGCCTCTGAAAACATGAATCCATTATCCACAGCATTATCTAAATATGAAAGCAAATTACTAAAATAACCATTAATATTAAGCAAACCAATGGGTTTCTTATTTGTGACCAAAGATGACCAAGAAGCCACGCAAGCTATTTCTTCCAATGTACCCAGACCTCCTGGTAAAGCAATGAATGCATCGGCAGAATGGTACATGATTGTCATCCGTTCAGGGATACTCCAGACTTGTATTTCCTTACCCACGGTAGGTCCACAAAAACTTGTGAATAGTTTTGGCACGATTCCTAGAACTGGACTTCCTCCGGCGTGTGCTGCTGTAGCGACTGCTCCCATTAAACCCGTACTACCGCCTCCATAAATCAAGTGGATCTTTTGTTGGGCAAGTATTACTCCAACTCTTATGGCTTCATCAGCGAATATGTTATTTTTCCCGGGATAAGCACCTCCAAAGACACAAATTTTTTTAATGCGCTGGGATGAAGTACTTTCCATTTTTTTTTTTTTTTCGAGTGCCTGAAAGAGAATGAGTACATGGTGTAATATATAGAGGACTCAGTAGTGAATCAGACAAGAGTAATAATGTCGCCGAAAGTGTATCTGACCTGTCAGAAGAAAATGTTAACCTAACAAAAGATTTTTGCGTGATTTCAGGAAGAAAATCAAAAAGAGAAGAAAAAATCAACCGTAAAAGACAAATAAAAAAAAACGAGAATAGTTACACAAATCGAACAACACGTAAATTAAACCAAAATAAAGTTATTGCAAATCAAACCAAAAGCTGAGAAGTCATTTATTGTAGTTGTGATTGTGGCTCACATCTTCCTCTGGTTTTACGTCCAGAAACGCTTAAACGCCTTCTATGAGTCGAGGATATGCTTCCCATCCAGTTTTCTTACAAGCTGGCAAACAGGGTCTTTTAACATCAGATTCCCAAGATGTTGCCATTCCCTTTGGAATTGCGGCCATAAATCAAGAATTTCTCTTTGTACGTCTCCACTAGGATGCGTCTCAAGAGAAAGTTGGATATTACCCAAATTCTCCTTACTCAGTCCATCCTTAATGAATTCAATTTTATCATCTCGATTAGAGGACGGAATCCCAATAGAACGACATTTACCGTTACACGTCCATCGTGCACATTTGTGGCAATTTGAACTCATGCGCTTTGCTCGTCGCTTCTTTGCAAAAGTGCTTCTACCTGTACCTGGTAAATGCAAAACAGGAAGATATTCATCTTCACGTACCTTGGCTTCAATTATCCAACGTATGTCGTCAGGAATCCCTTTGTGCATAAGCATTCTTAATCTTTCAAATCGAACTTGGTAAAGCTTCAGTAAAATATTTCGAGGAAAAGGAGGAAATCGTTTCTGCAATCTTGTGAGAATATCATCCATCCTGAAAAAAAAATGAAAAAAATTGAAAGAGAAATTGGAAGAGAAATTTATATACAATATCAGTTTTGTGGGTAGCTGATGGAACCGATTTAAATAATCACGGAGTACCGTTATCCGCCATTTAACCGGGGTTAAAAAAATTAAAAATTATATTTACATCTAGTTATTTTCAAAACAAGGATCAGAAAGAAAAACAACATAAAAAGACTCAAAAACAAACACTCTAAATAAAATCCTAAATTCTTCCCCCCACACATAATTCTTACATTGTCATTAATGTAATGCTATTAATCCCAAATGAAAGAATCATGTGTAAGTGAAAAGAACTAATAAACAAAATAAACTTATGCAGCCTAAATGAACTTAGAAACACTAAACACAATTAGCAAAGAAACATAAGAAAAAGATAAAGAAAAAGAGAGCAAATCTGAGGATGGCAGTTTGGCAATGCTTTCACTAATTAGGCTGCCTCCCCCAATTAGCACTTGATTTAGTGTTTTGAACCTAACCAACACCCCTTCTTGGCATTTTAGGCTTGTCAGGCTCATACATGAAATTTCCCAAATTTATGCGTTTGAGAGGAAGCTTTCTTTGCACAACAGTGGATGCATTCTCCATTACAAGTATTATTCCATCATCCTTTGTGGTGCATATGTCATCGAGGAATGGAGCATATTTTGATACTTGTTGAATGACCTCCACAAACAAGTTGTTTAAGGTTTCCGGCATGTGTTGTTTATGTTCTTCCTCCTTGAACTTTGCAAATCTACTAGGAAAAGGTGGAGAAGAAACATTAGTAAAAAGTGAAACCTTAAACGTTACCTCAGGTGCCGAAATACTCTTATTTGGATCTTTGGCTTCATTATCCTCAAGAATAGAATCCATCTCTAATTTTGTTTCATCCTCATCTTGTTCCTCATTCTTCAAGGTCACAATAGTAGCATTCTCCTTTGGGTTAACCATCGTTTGGGCTGGGAGTTCTTCAGATCTTTGTGCTACCCATCCCACCATACTACTAGCCAATTGGCTCATTTGCTTTTCCAAACTCTGGATGCTTGCCCTTGTTTCCTGTTGAAATTGCAAAGAATCAGTAACAAGAGAATAGACAAGATCTTCTAAAGAAGTACCTGAGTTTTGAGTCATATGTGGTGGTTGAAAAAGATCTGGTTCTTGAGACCATGATTGATTGAAGCTAGATGGATGAGTGTAATTGGCATAAGGATCTACTTCTTGGTAATTTTTCGAGTAGCCATAATTAGTATGATCCCACCATCCCTCATGGTAAGTGTTTGAGTAATGATCATACTGTTGGTCTTGGAATACTTGATGGCCTTGACATCCTCCCATGGCCAATTGTTGAACTGGGGAGGTGAGATTGGCTTGTTGATTCTCCATGTTCATGTATGCCACCAACTCTTCAAGTGTTAGATTGCTCAATTCCATTGTTTTTTTTTTTTTTTTAAATTTGAAAAGAAAAACTTGTATGTACAAGAAAATAAAACTAATTAGAACTGAAAATAAGAATAAACCAAGTAACAAATAAACTAAAGAAAACAATCCCCGGCAACGGCGCCAAAAATTTGATGCACCCAAAAGAGTGTATCTTATTTAACCTTGCACTAAAAAGATAAATTGTAAGTATAGTAGTTAGCAAGGGTCGAGTCCTCAGGGATTGGGTTTTAGTTTATAAGTTAATAGTTTAAAACTTAAATTCAAGAACAATAAAAGAAAAGGGGTTTTTGAAGCCAGATTTAAACTAAAGTAAATAATAAGAAGAAGATGCAAGGCGGTATAACCAGCCAATAAAAATATATATACTAAATTAGGCGGTATAACCAGCCAATAAAAATAAAACAAAGTTAATATACAAATTAGGCGGTATAACCAGCCAATAAAAATAAATATACTTTTAAAAATGAGCAAACTAGAAAAGTAAGAAAACAAGTAAGTAAGTAGAATCAAATATGAAAAATATGGTTAAGGTTTCATTCTCCACCACTAGACATCATTAAGAATCAATTTCAGATCTATCAATATCAACCAACTATCAAAGTTAACAACCGTAGATAACAACAAGCTCTGTTATCCCAATCTTTCCTTAGTTTGTCGTTAAATAGAACAAGCTCTCTATTTAATCTCTAACCATTAAACAACCTAGAATAAGCTCTCTAAATTCAATTTAATGGCAGCTTTATGATGAGAAAGATAGGTTGATCTAAGCAACAAACACATAAGCTCGGATTGTTCAACTTAGGTTATGTTCCACTTTGCAATTATTGAAAACTTGACCATAATCATTAATCACAAATTGCCACTTATGAATAGGAAATCAAGACAATTACACGGATCAAGACTCCTAAACTAGCAATAGATAATTATCAAGATCTATCTAGTTGTACACCTAAACAAATCAAGACAACATCATGAACAATTCTTGTAGAAGAACATAAGCAACTTTGATAGAAAATTAATGATAGATAGAATCTGAAAATCAATCATAAAACATGTCTAGGGCTTTGAAATCACCCTTAACCAAATAGAAGTTTAGCCTAGCATAGGCATTATAAACATAAACATAAAATTAAAGAAAATCTAAGAAGAAAATAAAAGAAAGAAAGAAGAAGAGGAAGAATATTAATTATCCAACCTCTTGCTCTCTCTAAAGAAAAAGAAAACTAGAGAAAAGAAAGAAAACTAGAGAAAAGAAAGAAGAAGAAAACTTAGAGAATTTTATTAAAATGGCTAATATCCTACCTATGTACAATATGATCCCTTACAATCATCCAAGGCCCTCTATTTATACACATTTTGGAGGGCTAAATGACAAGAGACAAGCTTTACAAATTTCAAAGGTAGGTATATGACGATTTTGATCAGCCAACTTGATGGTCGATTTCGTCAATATTGGAGGCCTGATCTGATCACATGGTCTTCTAGAAAAAGGTTCCCCTATCCGTTACGGAACCATAGCCGTTGGAATCAGCTCATTTTCTGATGTGGTTAAGCAGATATGGGCAAAATACGAAAACATGTCAGCACAGACGTCATTGCACATCAGCCACCT
This sequence comes from Fremontodendron californicum, assembly GCA_030761205.1. Taxonomy (NCBI): domain Eukaryota; kingdom Viridiplantae; phylum Streptophyta; class Magnoliopsida; order Malvales; family Malvaceae; genus Fremontodendron; species Fremontodendron californicum. The sequence goes on from JAULJL010000003.1 coordinate 27,057,811, forward strand.
TGATGGTCGATTTCTTCAATATTGGAGGCCTGATCTGATCACATGGTCTTCTAGACAAAGGTTCCCCTATCAGTTACGGAACCATAGCCGTTGGAATCAGCTCATTTGCTGATGTGGATAAGAAGATATGGGCATAATACGAAAACATGTCAGCACAGACGTCATTGCACATCAGCCAACTTGATGGTCGATTTCGCTAGGGAAAACGACTCCGTTTTAAGAAGTGTAAAACATGAAAAAGATAGATATGCCTCTTATCTTTGCATGGCTACAAATTTCAGCCTTATTGCTTCAGTGAAACTCGAGATATAGCTGATATGGCAAAAGGTGTCGGAACTGAAACTGAACTGGATTTGCCCTTAATTCTAGTAATCTGAAATCACTCAAAGAAACTTGTGAAAAACACCAAAATACATAAAAATATAAAAGATCATAAACACAATTAGACTAAACAATAATAACTCGTATTTGACACAAAACATTAATAAAACATAACTAAAAACTATATAATTATACGAGTTATCAACTCCTCAACATAACGGAGTGTCCGAGAGGAGAAATTGAACCTTGTTGGACATGGTTCGGTCCATGATGTCTAAGGCTAACCTTCTGATATCCTTTTGGGGATATGCCTTAGAAACTGTAGCTTACCTTCTAAATAGGGTTCCAAGCAAATCGCTAGATAAGGTACCATATGAGATATGGAATGGCAAGAAGCCATACTTATCTTATCTAAAGATTTGGGGATGTATTGCTTATTGGAAGCATGTACCTTCCGATAAGCTGGGAGCTAGATTAGAAAAATGTAAAGAGACTATAGGATATTACTTTTACAGTCCTACTGATCAAAAGGTGTTTGTGTCAAAATACGCTGCTTTTCTAGAGAAAGAGTTTCTACTAGAAGGATTCTGTGGGAGTAAAGTAGATCTTGAAGAAGTTCAAGAACCACAACCTAACATTCCTGAGCCATTGGTCGATGCATTGGATGCTCGGACTAATGCTCAGGAAACACAAGTACTCCGATGGTCTAGTAGGGAGAGGCAAACTCCAATAAGATATAAATTTCTTTTGAAAAGAGATGGTTTGCCCATTGATAATGAACCTACTACCTATAAGAAAGTGATGTCAGACATCAATTCCAAGAACTGGCTAGCAGCCATGAAATCCGAAATGGATTCCATGGAAGTTAACCAAGTTTGGTCTTTAGTTGATCGACCTCAAAGGATAAAACCCCATAGGGTGTAAATGGGTCTACAAGATAAAGACAGACATGGATGGCAATATACAAAAGTATAAGGCCAAATTGGTTGCAAAAGGTTATAATCAAGTTGAAGGCATTGATTTTGAAGAAACCTTTTCACCAGTTGCCATGGTAAAGTCCTTTTGGATTATGTTGCTATTGCTGCATACCATGATTATGAGATATGGCAGATGGATGTAAAAAATGCATTCCTTAACGGGAATTTGTAAGAGGAAGTCTATATGACACAACCTGAAGATTTTTCATCTAAGGGCACATCTAATAAGGTATGCAAGCTGCAAAAGTCCATTTATGGACTAAGGCAAGTATCTCGGAGTTGGAACATTAGGTTTGATGAAACAATTAAAGAATTTGGTTTCATTAAGAATCCTAATGAACCATGTGTTTACAAGAAGGTAAACGGACATGCAGTTGTGTTCCTAGTGCTATATGTCGATGACATATTGCTCATAGGAAACAATGTACCTATGTTTCAGACCACCAAGGTATGGTTGTCCAAACAATTCTCCATGAAGGATTTGTGAGAAGCAGCATATATTCTGGGATTAAGATCTATAAGGATAGATCGAAAAGGCTACTTGGATCGTCTTAATCCGTTTACATAGACAAAGGTGCTAAAGAGGTTTAGCATGGATATCTCCAAAAGAGGTAACTTGCCTATGGTACATGGTGTACAACTCTCGAAAGAGATGTGTCCTAAAACTTACAAAGAAAATACACAGATGGATAGGATCCCGTATGCTTCGGCAATTAGATCTATCATGTACGCCATGTTGTGCACAAGACAAGATGTATCGTACGCTCTGAGTGTCACGAGTCGATACCAAAGCAATCCTGGTGAAATTCACTGGACTGGCTTCAAGAATATCCTCAAGTACTTGAGAAGAACTAAGGATATTTTCTTGGTCTATGGAAGGGCTAAACTCCAAGTAAGGGGTTATATAGATGCTGGATTCCAAACTGATAAGGATGACTGTAAATCTCAGGCGATTACGTATTTACCTTAAATGTAGCTGTAGTTAGTTGGAAAAGTCCCAAACAGACTACAACTGTCGATTCAACAACAGAGGCTGAATACATCTCCGCGTTTGAGGCAACAAAGGAGGCTGTTTGGATTCGAAGATGAATCTTTTCGAGGAAAGGGGGAATGATAGGATCCAAGATGGCTAAATTCTTGAAGATTCATAGCAAGTTCCATATGGGCCAAGATCCAAGAAGATCAAGGAAACATTGCAAGCATTGGTGCAATTCACTTGGGCTAGGTTGCAAATTGTCCAAGAAAGACTTCAACATTCAAGAATGGGCTTGAATGAAGAAAGACTAACTTTAATGCATGACTAAGGTGGCGGCATAGAGAGGATGACTTTTGGCCTATCTTTGTTTCATTAATTGACATGGCATGTGTGGGGGCAATCCTAATTCATTAATTGATGTGACAAGAGTGGGCTTTATTTATTTCATTAATCCACTTAGGTATGTAGGCCTAGTTGTTTTATTATGTCCAATAGGCTTGTGGGGTCTACTTCATTAATCTTGTTGGACTTATTTTAATTATTATGTTATGGGCTTGAGCTTGTCCAACCTATTTTTACTTAGCATTATTGAGGTCTGGCGAATAGCTATTTGTATTAGGATAGGAGTCCTAGCCTACCTAGGGCTTTAGCATTAGGAGGCTATATAAACATGCTTAGCTGCCTACTTCCAATAAGAATTGTGTAATCTGATTTTTATCAAATAGAGAGGGTTTTCTCTTATTGTTCTTGAAAAAACTTCTGAACTTATCAAAGGTTTCCTTTGAGGCATTCAACAATCAAATCTCGGTTCTTGAAACAAGATTTCATTGGGTCTAGCTAAAACTAGGTTCTTGAAACAAGATTTCATTAGGTCTAGATTCTTCAACCTGAATCTTGGCTTTCTTGGGTTAAGGTATTTGAATTGTTAGTGGGTTCAAAGGGTTTCAATCCTTAGGGTTGACATCATTTAATGGGACATTTTGGTGTCAAGAAAACCTTAGAAATTTTTCTTGAACATTTCTTTTGGCCTAGGATGAAAAGAGATGTCATTAGCATATGTAGTAGATGCATAACTTGTAGAAAGGCCAAACCTAAGATTTTACCTCATGGGTTGTATACACCCTTACTTGTTCATATTGAACCATGCGTAGACATATTTATGGACTTTGTATTGGGGCTACCTAGGACAAAAAGGGTAGAGATTCTATATTTGTGGTGGTGGATAGATTTAGCAAAATGGCATATTTTATTCCATGCCATAAAAATGATAATGCCACAAACATAGCTGATTTGTTCTTTAAGGAGATAGTGCGACTCCATGGTGTACCTAGGAGTATTGTGTCTGATAGAGATGTTAAATTCCTTAGCTACTTTTGGAAGGTTTTCAGGGGTATATTAGGTACTAAACTTTTGTTTTCTACTACTTGTCATCCACAAACTGATGGGTAAACTGAAGTAGTTAATAGAACTTTAACTCAACTTTTACGCACTGTCATTCAACAGAACTTGAAAATTTGGAAGGATTGTTTGCCTTTCATAGAGTTTGCATATAATAGGACTATGTATTCTACTAATTCTTATTCTCCATTTGGAATTATTTATGGTTTTAATCCATTAACTCCTTTAGATTTAATGCCTTTACCTGTTGATGAAAGGAGAAGTTTGAATAGACAAAAAAAGACTGAATTGGTAAAGTCAATTCATGAGAAGATACGACTTCAGATTGAGCAAAAGAATGCAAAGTTTGCTTCACAAGCAAATAAAGGAAGAAATCATGTCATCTTCGCACCAGGTGGTTGGGTTTGGGTTCATATGCACAAGGAACGATTTCCAGACCATAGGAGGACTGAGTTGCATCCTCGAGGAGATGGACCTTTCCAAATCCTTAACAAAATTAATGACAATGCTTACAAAGTGGACCTTCACGGTGATTATAATGTTTATGCTTCTTTCAACGTCTCTGATCTTTCTCTTTATGATGCAGGTGTTGATTCAAGGTCAAATCTTTTTGAGGAAAGGGGGAATGAATAGCACCAAGATGGTCTTGGACTTCAAGATCCATTGCATGTTCCAATTGGGCCTAGTACAAGGTCAAGATCCAAGAAGATCAAGGAAGCTATGCAAGGATTGGTGCAAAAGACTTGGGCATAATCTACAAGTCTTTTAAGCAAGGTCAAGACATTCAATATGGGCTTGAATGAAGAGGAACCAGTTTTGGTCCATGTGATCCAAGCTAGTGAAGTGGCGGCATAAGAGAGGATTGAAGTGGGCCTGACTTTGTTTCATTAATTGACATGGCATGTGTGAGGGTCATCCTAATTCATTAATTGATGTGGCAAGAGTGGGCTTGTGTTAATTCATTTAAAAACATAGTCATGTGGGCCTATTTTATATATTAAGTCTATTGGGTTTGTGGGGGCTACCTCATTAATTTAGTTGGACCTAATTTTAATTATTAGGTTTTGGGCTTGAGTATGTTCAGCCGATAGTACTATTATTAATGTGTCAGCCAACTAGGGCATGTTATCATTGTGTTTAAGCCCTAGCCGACCTAGGTTAAGTTAAAAGAGATATAAATAGTTTCCTTAGCCGCCTATGGCAAGTCAGTTCACTATATTCTGAATTTTATTCAATTGAGATGATTTTCTCTTATTGTTCTTGAAAGAACTTCTGAACTTATCAAAGGTTTCCTTTGTGGCGTTCAACAACCAAATCTAGGTCCTTGAAACTAGTTTTCATTGGGTCTAGATCTTCAACCTGAATCTTGGCTTTCTTGGGTTTGGATATTTGAATTGTTAGTGGGTTCAAAGGGTTTCAATCCTAAGGGTTCACATCAATTTCAATCCTAAGGGTTCACATCATTTGGTATCAGAGCTTAGGCTTCCAATCGGGTTTTTGAATTTGCTTGAGGTTTCATCTTTACTTCAGGGTGTTATCCTTTTTATCAATCTCACAAGATTTTGGGGTTTCAAGCATTCTTGTCTTGGAGTTATAGCTTTTAGGCATTCTTATCTTGAGGTTTTTAGCTTTTAGGCATTCTTGCTTTGGGGTTCCATTTCTTGTAATTGAAATCAAATCAATCTAACAAAATTTTGGGGTTTCAAGCATTCCTGTCTTGGGGTTATAGCTTTACGTATTCTTGTCTTGGGGTTATAGTTTTTAGGTAGTCTTGTTTGGGGTTTCGCTCTTCTTAGGTGACTTAGATCAAGATTATTGCTTTCTGGGTTCTTGATCTATAAAATTCGTTCTTGGTCGTATCTTGATCGTTTTTAAAAAAAAACAAGAATTACGAATTCAGTTCGACAAGTAAAAAAAAAAAAAGAACGAAAGTATTCCAAGAAAAAAATAAAATCAAGAAGTCTCGAAAAGATAAAAAAAAAATCAGTTTGAAAAGAAAAAGAAAGACAGGAAAAAGATTTTTTTTTTCTAATCACAAGAGTAGCAATCTTATGTGGCAGACTATAAAACAAGAGATGGAACAAATAAATTTGTTGTTGGGGGAGCTGAAAAAATAGTTTGAGCAAAAAAGAAAGAGTGGGCCGAAAACAAGAGAAAATAAAGAGAGTGATAAAGAAAGAGAGGTGGCTGAAAATAAAGAAAAGAAAGTGGAGCCACGAGAGGAAAAAGACAGAGTTCTTGTCGAGAGAAAGAAGATTAAAGAAATGAGTTTTTATGCAAAGGAGAGTGAGGTTCTTAATCTTTATGAAATTAACCAATCTCTTTCTAGTTTGGCTGTTTCTTCATTGCAGGAGTTCAATGACTTATTTTCGGAAGAGATGCAGGATGGGTTGCCTCCCATAAGAGGTATTGAGCATCACATTGATTTCTTACCTAGAACCGTCATTGTTACACACAAGGCTCAGATTCAAGGATGAGTCTTTTCGAGGAAAGGGGGAATGATAGGATCCAAGATGGCCCAATTCTTGAAGATTCATGGCAAGTTCCATATGGGCCAAGATCCAAGAAGATCAAGGAAACATTGCAAGATTTGGTGCAATTCACTTGGGCCATGTTGCAAATTGTCCAAGAAAGACTTCAAGATTCAAGAATGGGATTGAATGAATAAAGACCAGCTTTAATGCATGACTAAGGTGGCGACATAGAGAGAAGGACTTTAGGCCTATCTTTGTTTCATTAATTGACATGGCATGTGTGTGGGCCATCCTAATTCATTAATTGATGTGGCAAGAGTGGGCTTTGTTTAATTCATTAATCCATTTAGGCATGTGGGCCTAATTGTTTTATTATGACCAATAGGCTTGTATGGTCTACTTCATTTATCTTGTTGGACTTATTTTAATTATTATGTTTTGGACTTGAGCTTGTTCAACCTATTTTTACTTAGCGTTATTTAGGTCTGGTCGAATAGGTATTGTATTAGGAATAGGAGACCATTTATTTAGGTGTTGGCCGACCAAGCTATTTGTAATGGATAGAGTCCTAGTTTACCTAGGGCTTTAGCATTAGGAGGCTATATAAACATACTTAGCCGTCTACTTTCAATAAGACATTGTATAATCTAATTTTTTATCAAATGGAGAGGGTTTTGTCCTATTATTCTTGAAAGAACTTCTGAACTTATCAAAGGTTTCCTTTGTGGCGTTCAACAACCAAATCTACGTTCTTGAAACAAGATTTCATTGGGTCTAGCTAAAGCTAGGTTCTTGAAACAAGATTTCATTGGGTCTAGATTCTTCAACATGAATCTTGGCTTTCTTGGATTAGGATATTTGAATTGTTAGTGGGTTCAAAGGATTTCAATCCTAAGGGTTCACATCATTTATACCAAATGATGTAAGAATTAAGTGTGGGGGGAAGAATTTAGGATTTCTTTTAATTTATTTTGTTTTAAGTTCTTTTAAGTTTTTTTAGTTTGTTTTAATTACCTTCAATACTATCATGAGATATGAATTGAATGTGTCTAAAACTAGTTTATTGGTGAAAAGATTTTCATGAGAATTGAGCTTGATACTATTTTTAATGAGCCAATGTCAATATGATATGTTGATTGAGAAAGAAACATGTTTAGACTTAAAATCTGACTTGTATAAACATCCTTGTAAGTTTTGAGCCTATATGATTGATGAATTATACATATCAATCCAATTTCTTTCTTGTGTGCTCTTATGATAACATGTTTCTCTAGAACTTGCTTTAAACCATTTGAGACTATATTGATACATATGACAACATGGATATGATACAGGCATTAGGATTTTTACCAAGGCCAAATCAGCCATCCCCTATTGATGTTCCACGAGAACATCCCCCTAGTGAGCCAATTTGAGCCTACATTGAATAAGCTATTTCTTTGGTAACCACATCTTACAGCTAGCCTAAAAATATCTTTACCCTTGTTCTAAAGATGGATTGAATGTTTTGAGACATATTGCGTAAGCAAGGGATATTTATTGAAAATTTAGGTAGGAAACAAGAAATAAGTGTAGGGGAGGAGAAAGGAAAAAGTCAAGAGAAAAAGAAAGGGAACATTGTCAAAACATACTCCCCTGTATAAAAAAAGTAGAAAAAAAACGTAAATCATCTCTTGAACTTTTGGTTAAAGAAAAGATGTTACAAGGCTGGTTAGAATGAAGCAAAGGCTAAAATTATTCAGCCTATGTTATTATGTCCTTTTTAGTAGTTTTGAGGAGTTTTCTTTGCATGATCTTATTACGTCTCTAAACTCTATGAAGTCTTTGGAACTTTTGTAATATCCTTTCTTTTTCATTCTTTAACCACATGATTACCCCTTGGCCACATTACATTTTGAATAAAGACCTGTTGATTCATGAAGTTATATGATCTAAATAGTGGATAATAGGTGGACAAACAATCATATGGTAGGACTGTTTTCAAGAGATTGATTGAGTGTAAACACTTTACCACTACTATGTTGAGTGAAATCATGAGAGTATCCCATATGAGAAGTTGAGATTAAGTTTGAATATGCATTATTTTGATTGAGATATGCTATGTTAATCTTGGCTAAACTCAAATCATTTACAATCAAGTATGATTCTTTGAACCTCTTTAAGCTATTGATTAGTTTATAAGAATCGTCCAATGATTCTCTTGAATTTGTATTGAAAGAGGATTAGATTAGGTTTTCTTACCTTGTTTCTATTTTTTTTGCTCGAGGACTAGCAAAACATTAAGTGTGGGGGAGTTTGATAAGTGCTTAATTTCATATATTTTTCTATTTAATTTTCTTATACTTTGTGCTTTGATTCTTAAGTTCCTTGATATTTTACTATGTTTTTATGCTTTCTAGGTATTTTGGAAGAGATGAAGTCAAAACATGTCAATTAAGATGTTTAAGAGCTTATAAAGTCACAATCACAAGATGGAAAAAGGCTTGGGAGTCAAAAAGATCAAATTCTTGGTGCAAAGTAAGAAGGAAGATTTGATCTCCGAAGCTTGTTGCTAAGAAAACATGATGTTAGAGTCTTTATTCGAAGAAACTTCCTCTTGACTTTTAAAGCTGACTTGAATACCTTTCCAACGGTATCTCATGGGCCTAAATTGGATAAGAAATGGTCATCCAAATTGGCGTTGGAAGATCTCCCTAAACAACCCTAGCGGCAGAAAAACCCAAGCCTCAAATCACAACGAGAGAAGCCCTAGTTGCTGCCTATAAATAGAGACAAGGGGGTAGCCACAACACACTTTTACTAGCATTATATTCTGATTTTCTTATTTTTTTAGAGAGTTTGAGAGAGCAAGAGGCTGAATAATTAATATTCTTCTTCTTCTCTATTCTCTTAGTTTTCTTTTTGATTTCATGTTTATGTTAACAATGCCTATGTTAGGCTAAAGTTTTCTTTTGGTTAAGGTTGATTTCAAAGCCCTAGACATGTTTTGTAATTAATTTTCAAAATCTATCTATCATTGGTTTTCTACCAAAGTTGCTTATGTTCTTCCATAAAAATTGTTCATGATATTGTCTTGATTTGTTTAGGATGCATACTAGATATATCTTGATAATTATCTAATGCTAGTTTGGGAGACTAGATATGTAATTGTCTTGATTTCCTATACAATAGTGGCAATTTGTGATTAAAGATTATGATCAAGTTTTTGCTAATTGCAAAGTGGAACATAACCTAACTTGAATGAATCCATGTTTGTTGCTTAGATCAACCTATTTTTCTTATCATAAAGCTGTTATAGCTTTGAATCTAATGATGTTTGTCTTAGGTTATTTGATGGTTAGAGATTAAGTAAGTAGTGGAGTTCGTCCTATTTAACAACAAACTAAGGAAGGATTGGGGTAACACGGGAGGTTGTTATCTACGGTTGAAAACTTTGATAGCTAATTGATGTTGATAGATATGAAATTGATTCTCATTGATGTCTAGTGGTGAAGAATGAAACCTTAACCATACTTTTCTCATATTTGATTTATTCTATTTAATTACTTGTATTCTTCTTATTCTGATTTGTTTTACTTTCACTTATTTCAAAAATCCACTTTTTTCCTTTATTTTCTTTGAACTAAAGTTTTGAACCAATAAGCTTATAAATTAAATGCAATCTCCGTGGATTCGACCCTTGCATACTAGTTTACTATAATTGATCATATTAGTGCAAGGTTTAATAAAAATACACTATTTTGAGTGCATCAAGTTTTTGGCACCATTGTCAGGGATTGCTTCTTTTAGTTTATTTGTTATTTGGTTTATTCTTACTTTCAGTTCTAATTAGTTACTTTCTTGTTTTTGGTTTTTCAGTGAATGTTTCAAGTTCCCGAAGAAGACAAAAATCACTTAAGACTTAGGAGAATCTTGGAATTTGTTGCTTCATACCATAATTCAAGCGAAGAGTTGATCCAAAACATCCTAGAGACGAGACGGCAGCTAACACCTGAACTCTTAAGGAGCTATCCGCTTCGGACTTAGATCAACAACCATTATGCATTGAATATGCTAATCTTGAGGTAGCTTTTGAACTAAAATCTGGTTTGATTCATCTTCTCCCAACATTTCATCGTTTTGCAGGAGAAGATCTAAATACGCACCTCAAGGAATTCCATGTAGTTTGCTAAAGCATGAGACCAACCGGGGTCACGGAAGAGAAAATTAAGTTGAGAGCCTTCCCATTCTCTCCAGATGATTGTGCAAAAGAATGGCTCTACTATCTACCATTCGAGACCATCACTACTGTTGGTGTAAGCCCTACAAGCCAATATAGTTGGGCTTGTAAGACACTATTTATATATTCATGTATTGCACATTATAGTTTATTAATTATAATTGAGGTATTTCTTTATCCATAAGTATTGTTATAATTGTTATAAATAACTTGTGAAGATAAAACCCATGAGACACAATGCATTGCAAAGGAATTGTAAGGAGTTACAATTATGAGGATCCTTATGCATCAATGCCGTGTTTCTAAAACTGTTCCTGGTCATTGTATTGTCAAGATAGGGCATTCATAATGCTCAAAGACTGGCATATGTTAAGCCTTCATGCATACACTATTTATATATTCATGCATGCAACCGGTCTCATAGGTTGAAAGTATAGAGATACTTGGCGATAACATATGGGTGCTTGTTAGTTGAACAAGTTCATTGAACATGACCCGCTATGAGAGTTCTATTTGGTATTTCACTCAAGTGTCTATGGAAAATACTCTCATGTGTCAATAGTGTAAGTAATCCTTTGACTTATGATACCGGGTCATCTTGTATGTGAACTGTAATACTTAGATTTCATTATGAACAGGTCCCAATTGTGAGGATGGTTATGGTAGGGTGCTATTGGGTATGACATGAAGCATACGAAGATGAATGAGTGGTCTAGAGCGGATTCATCACCCCAAGTGATATGAGGGGACATATCTTACATGTATCTGGCTTATATTAACTTATGGAAGTCCTTGGACAAGGAAATACTTAAGGAGTTAATATTAAAGCTGTAGATCTAATATGGAATGGGATTAAGAGTAGACACTGAACCATGCTCTTTCCTCTCCCGGGATATTTGATGAAGGGATCGAATTACACAAACATATTGTACATGAAAGGCTAGTCGAACCTTGATGACTCTCTTGGCATTTGGGTGGTCATGATCCTTTGCTAGATTGAATCTCATACATTCGGATGTATGTAGGCCACTAAACACAGCTCCTAGAGGTTGTTACTCATACTTCATAACCTTTATTGATGATAATTCAAGATATGGTTATGTGTATCTGATGAGATACAAGTCTGAAGATTTTGAAAAGTTCAAAGAGTTCAGAGCTGAAGTAGAGAAACAGATTGGGAAAAATATTTTGGCTCTTAGATCGGATCGAGGAGGAGAATATTTAACAAATGATTTCTTGGATCATTTTACGAAAAATGGAATTCTGTCACAATGGACTCGACCTAGAACTCCTCAGCATAACAGAGTGTCTGAGAGAAGAAATTGAACCTTGTTTGACATGTTTCGGTCCAGGATGTCTAAGGCTGACCTTCCGATATCCTTTTGGGGATATGCCTTAGAAACTACAGCTTACTTTCTAAATAAGGTTCCAAGCAAATCGGTAGATAAGGTACCATATGAGATATGGAAGGGCAAGAAGCCATACTTATCTTATCTAAAGATTTGGGGATATACTGGTTATGTGAAGCAAGTACCATCTGATAAGCTAGGAGCTAGATCAAAAAAATGTAAGTTTGTGGGATATCCTAAAGAGACTGTTGGATATTACTTTGGCTATCCAAACAATTCTCCATGATGGATTTGGGAGAAGTAGCATTTATTCTGGGAATTAAGATCTATAGAGATAGATCAAAAACACTGCTTGGATTCTCCCAATCCACTTACATAGACAAGGTGCTAAAAGGTTTAGCAAGGATACTTCCAAAAGAGGAAACTTGCCTATGTTGCATGGCATACCTCTCTCGAAAGAGATATATCCTAAAACATTAGATGAAAGGACACGGGTCGATAGGATTCCATATGCTTCGACAATTGGATCTATCGTGTATGTTATGTTGTGCACTGGAGCCAGATATACCATACGCTCTGACTGTCATGAGCCGATATAAAAGGGCAATCCGGGTGAAAGTCACTGGACTGCTATGAAGAATATCCTTACGTACTTGAGAAGCATTAAGGATACTTTCTTGGTCTATGGAGGAGATGAACTCCAAGTTAGGGGTTATACAGATGCTGACTTCTAATCTAATTAGGATGATAGTAAATCGCAGTGTAATTATATATTTACCTTGAATCTTGGTATAGTTAGTTGGAAAGGTTCCAAACTAGAGATGACTGTAGATTCAACAACCAAAGCCGTGTTGGTGTAAGCCTTGCAAGCCAATCTAGTTGGGCTTGAAAGATACTGTTTATATATTCATGTATTGCACAATTATAGTTTGTTAATTATAATTGAGGTATTTCTTTATCCATAAGTATTATTATAATTGTTATAAATAACTTGTGAAGATAAAGCCCATAAGACACAATGGCATTGCAAAGGAATTGTAAGGAGTTACAATTACGAGGATCCTTATGCATCAGTGTCGTGTTTTTAAAACTGTTCATGGTCATTGTATTGTCAAGACAGGGCATTGACAATGCTCAAAGATTGGCATATGTTAAGCCTTCATGCAATTGATGCATGCAACCAGTCTTATAGGTTGAAAGTATAGAGATAATTGGGGATAACATATGGGTGCTTGTTAGTTGAACAAGTTCACTGAACATGACCCGCTATAAGAGTTCCATTTGGTATTTCACTCAAGTGTCTATGGAAAATACTCTCATGCGTCAATAGTGTAAGTAATCCTTTGACTTGTTACACCAGGTCATATTTTATGTGAACTGTCATACTTAGATTTCATCATGAACGGGTCCCAATCACGAGGATGCTTATGGTAGGGTGTTATTGGGTATGACATGAAGCATACGAAGATGAATGAGTGGTCCAGAGAGGATTCATCCCCCCAAGTGATATAAGGGGACATATCTCACTTGTATCTGGCTTTCTATTAATATATGGAAGTCCTTGGCCAAGGCAATACTTAAGGAGTTAATATTAAAGCTGTAGATCTAATATGGAATAGGATTAAGAGTAGACACTGAACCATGCTCTTTCCTATCCTGGGATATTTGATGAAGGGATCGAATTACACAGACATATTGTACACGAAAGGCTAGTCGAAGCTTGATGACTCTCTTGGCATTTGGGTGGTAATGATGCATTGCTCGATGCCGTTCATAATCTATAAATATAAATAGGAAATTATTAATTGAATTAATTATATCTATTGCCAACATGTTAAGGTCCTAATGGGTCACACACAAAAAGTGATTAATGAAATTAAAATGAAATTGGGCTAGATTAAATAAGCATTAAGTGTTGTGGGCTTATTGTGAATATTTAATAATATGTATAAGGGCTTTAGTGCAGTTAGTCCAATAGTTGGCATACACTAAAATTACTTATATATATGCTTATTTTGTTGCCGCCTCCCCCCTAAGGAATTACCTGGAATCAACGCTTCTCACTATCCCAAGTGAGGTTCGGTCGAATAGAAAAAGTGAAAGAGAATTCGATTCTTCTTGTTTTCTTTTGGCTAACTAAGGTAGAGGAGGAAGGTTTCTCACAATCTAAACTATTAGCATCTTCTTGGCTAAACATAATCTCAACCTTGTGAAGGTTTTCGAATCACCTGTGTGGATTACTGTTAGAGGTCGGACAATTGGACGGCTTTGGTTTTCGACAAGCGAGCTTTGTGTACAAGAACAAGAACGTCAAGAATCTGTCTTGAGGTTTCAGCAATCTTCATTACAGAGGTATGAGATTTTGATTGTTATATGTTCTTGACAGACTGATCATTTTGAATTCATAGGCAGATCTATGGAGGGATTCGATTTCTCTTTGTTTTTTATTTTATTCTGCTGCGTTGTATGTTTAACTTGAAGATGAAATCTACATTATCTCTGTTTGAGCATGAGCCGAATCCCAACAAGCCAAGTATATCTCCTCGTTTGAGGCAATGAAGGAGGTTGTTTGGATCAAGAAGTTCTTTAAAGAACTTGGTTGGTTTCGAGCATTGTTGATCTAGTACCACTTTATTGTGATAACAATGAAGCCATAGCGCAAGCTAAGAAACCAAGGTCTCATCATAGATCCATACATATATTATGGCAGTTTCACCTGATTAGTGTAATCATTAAAAAAGGTGACATTAATATGAAAAAGGTTACCCACTGAGGATTTCTGTCCCAGCAGAAACATAATCGTGACATGGAAGGACATGGGCGATTGGCTTTAGTGCTAGTGAGAGATTGTTGGTGTAAGCCCTACAAGCCAATCTAGTTGGGTTTGTAAGACACTATTTATATATTCATGTATTCCACATTAAAGTTTATTAATTATAATTGAGGTATTTCTTTATCCATAAGTATTGTTATAATTGTTATAAATAACTTGTGAAGATAAAGCTCATGAGACACAATGGCATTGCAAAGGAATTGTAAGGAGTTATAATTATAAGGATCTTTATGCATCAATGTTGTGTTTATAAAACTTTTTTTGGTCATTGTATTGTCAAGACAGGGCATTGACAATGCTCAAAGACTGGCATATGTTAAGCTTTTCACGCACTTGATGCATGCAACCGGTCTCATAGGTTGAAAGTATAGAGATACTTGGGGATAACATATGGGTGCATGTTAGTTGAACAAGTTCATTGAACATGACCCGCTATGAGAGTTCCATTTGGTATTTCACTCAAGTGTCTATGGAAAAAACTCTCATGTGTCAATAGTGTAAGTAATCCTTTGGTTTGTGACACCAGGTCATCTTGTATGTGAACTGTCAGACTTAGATTTCATCACGAACGGGTCCCAATCACGAGGATGCTTATGGTAAGGTGTTATTGGGTATGACATGAAGCATACGAAGATGAATGAGTGGTCTAGAGAGGATTCATCACCCCTAGTGATATGAGGGGACATATCTCACATGTATTTGGCTTATATTAACTTATGGAAGTCCTTGGCCAAGGCAATACTTAAGAAGTTAATATTAAAGCTGCAGATCTAATATGGAATGGGATTATGAGTAGACACTGAACCATGCTCTTTCCTATCCTGGGATATTTGATGAAGGGATGAAATTACACAAACATATTGTACACGAAAGGCTAGTCAAAGCTTGATGACTCTCTTGGCATTTGGGTGGTCATGATGCATTGCTAGATGCCGCTAATGATCTATTAATATAAATAGAAAATTCTTAATTGAATTAATTATATTTATTGCCAACATGTTAAAGGCCTAATGGGTCACACATAAAAGGTGATTAATGAAATTAAAATGAGATTAGGCCAGATTAATATTCATTAAGTGTTGTGGGCTTAATGTGAATATTTATAATATGTGTAGACACCTAATTTTGTCCATGCCCCCTAAACAAGGTAAAATTTTCCTTGTACTCTTTTAGAATGCAGAAAATCTCTTCTCATCTTGCAGATGGTCTTCTAAGACTTCTGATTCAGAGTTTAGCATGAAAAGTCAATCCAAAAAAGCCAACTCCGAAAATTTCAACTCCTAAAAGTCAACCCAAAAAGTCAACCCTTAGTCAAAATCAAGATTTGAAGTTGAATTGAACAATGGTGAAAGAATTTTGATAATCCGGGGACTACAAAGAAAGATATGGAGTTGATAAGTGCTTAATTTCATACATTTTCCTATTTAATTTCCTTGTAATTTGCGCTTTGATTATTACTTCCTTGACATTTTACTAGGTTTTTATGCTTTGTAGGTATTTTGGAGGAGATTAAGTCAAAACATGTCAATTAGGATGTTAAATATCTTACAAAATCACAATCACAAGATGGAAAAAGAGTTGGGAGTAAAAAAGATCAAATTCTTGGTGCAAAGCAAGAAGACAGATTAGACCTCCGGAGCTTGATGCTAAGAAAACATGATGTTAGATTCTTTATTCGTAGAAACTTCCTTCTTGACTTTTGAAGCTAACTTTATTATCTTTCCAACGGTTGGTCATGAGCCTAAATCGGATAATAAATGGTCATCCAAATTGGCATTGGAATATCTCTCTAGACAATCCTAGTGGCAGAAAAAACCCTAGCCGCAAATCACATTTTTTTTCTTAATACCCTAGCTGACATTTATGTTTATCCTTGTCAAAGAAGGATTAGTAGCTGTCAACTTGCATTAATTGCAAGAATATTTCCTTACAACTAATCCTAGTCAAAGTAGGAGAATTAAATCAACCAAGACTTTCCTTCCTTACCCTTACTTTGGCTGCAAGTTTGTAATCTCTCCTCATTAAAGAGTACTTTGACTAAGACTTTCCTACTCTATTAAAACCTTGGCTGCCAAGTATTCCTTCTTTCCTTAAAACACAAAAGTTAGCCACTTTTCCTTAACTTTAGCCACAAGTCAACATTTATTGAAGGGAGAGAGCTAAATTCACTTGTTTGATGCCCTAGCTATTGCCTATAAATAGAGAACAAGGGGGCAAACGAAAATACACTTCTCCAAGCATCAAAGTTCTGATTTCTTCTTTGTTTCTTTGTTTTTGAAAGAGAAAGAGGATGGATAATTAATTTTCTTCTTCTTTCTTACTTTTATTTTCTTTTTAGATTCTCTTTAATTTTGTGTTTATGTTTACAATGCGTATGCTAGGATAAACTTTTATTTGTTAAGGATGATTTCAAAGCCCTAGACATGTCATGTAATTAATATTCAGAATCTATCTATCATTGTTTTCTATCAAAATTGCTTATGTTCTTCTATTAAAATTGTTCATGATGATGTTTTGATTTGTTTAGGTGGCCAACTAGATAAATATTGATAATTGGCTAATGCTAGTTTAGGAGTCTTGATCCATGTAATTGTCTTGATTTCCTATTCGTAAGTGGCAATTTGTGATTAATGATTATGGTCAAGTTTTCAATAATTGCAAAGTGGAACATAACCTAAGTTGAACAATCCGAGCTTATGTGTTTGTTGCTTAGATCAACCTATCTTTCTCATCATAAAGCTGCTATTAAATTGAACTTAGAGAGCTTATTCTAGGTTGTTTGATAGTTAGAGATTAAATAGAGAGCTTGTTCTATTTAACGACGAACTAAAGAAAGATTGGGGTAACAGAGCTTGTTGTTATCTACGGTTGTTAACTTTGATAGCTAATTAATGTTGATAGATATGAAATTGATTCTTAATGATGTCTAGTGGTGGAGAATGAAACCTTAACCATATTTTTCATATTTGATTCTTCTTAATTACTTATTTTCTCATTCTTATTGTTAACTTTAGTTTAAATCTGATTTCAAAATCCCCTTTACTTTTGTTTACTTATTTTTAAGTGACAAACTATTAACTTATAAACTAAAACCCAATCCCTGAGGACTTGACCCTTGCTAATCAGCATACTCTACAATTGATTTTTTTAAGTGCAAGGTTAAATAAGATACACTATTTTGGTTGCATCAAGTTTTTGGCACCGTTGCCGGGGATTGCTTTCTTTAGTTTATTAGTTTATTGGTGTATTCTTATTTTATGTTCTAGTTATTTAATTTTTTTTTTGTTTATTAGTGAATGTTCCAAGCTCCCAAAGAAGACTTGAGACATAGGAGAATTCGAGAATTTATAACTTCTCACCAACAACCAATCGAGGAGTTGATCCAAAACATCCAAGAGGAGCAAAAAGAGATGGCAGTAACTGACAACCGAACTCTCAAGGAGCTAGTCGCTCCGGACTTGGGTCAACAACCATTATGCATTGAATATGCTAATCTTGAGATAGCTTTTGAATTAAAATCTGGTTTGATTCATCTTCTCCCAACTTTTCATGGTTTTACAGAAGATGATCCAAATAAGCACCTCAAGGAATTCCATGTAGTTTGCTCAAGCATGAGACCAACAGGGGTCACGGAAGAGCAAGTTAAGTTGAGAGCCTTTCCATTCTCTCTAGCTGATTCAGCAAAGGAATGGCTTTACTATCTACCATCCGGGACCATCACTACATGGAATGATATGAAGAAACCATTCTTGGAAAGGTATTTCCCAGCATCTAAGGCTGCCAACATTAGAAAAGAGATATGTGGGATTCGACAATACAACGGAGAGTCCTTATATGAATATTGGGAGAGGTTCAAGAAACTTTGTGCATCATGCCCACACCATCAGATAAGTGAACAACTTCTCATCCAATACTTCTATGAAGGTCTCATGCCCATGGAGAGAAGTATGATAGATGCCGCTAGTGGGGGAGCTCTAGTTGATAAGACTCCCGGGGCTGCTAGAACTCTAATCTCCAACATGGTAGCCAACTCTCAACAATTCTCAATGAGACAAGATCCACCACCACAACCCAAGAGAGTTATTGAGGTAAGTATATCATCCATTGAACAAAAATTTGATAAACTGACTTCTCTTGTTCAACAATTGGATGTAGGTAATATACAGCAAATAAAGGCTTGTGGCATATGTTCAAACATGGCGCACCAAACTGATATGTGTCCAACACTTCAAGAGGACACCAATGAACATGTGAATGCCATGGGTGGATTTCAGAACCAATCAAGGACATATGATCTCTACTCAAACACTTACAATCTAGGATGGAGGGATCATCCAAACTTCAATTATAGAGGGAACCAATCACAAACTATTCCTCCACCATTTGACAACAGGCCACTGGGTTTTCAGCAAAGGGTGCAACAACCATACTAAACCCGACAACAAGTGCCACCCACCCAAAATTCATGTACTTCTCTTGAAGATCTTGTTAAAGCTCTTTCTACTAATACTATTCAATTTCAACAGGAAACAAAGACAAGTATCCGAAATTTGGAGACTCAAATTGGGCAATTGGCAACAACCATGAGTCAAATGCAAGCAAAGGATTCCAGGAAATTACATTCCCAAACCATAGTGAATCCAAGAGAGAATGCCAATGCTATAACTCTAAGAAGTGGGAAACAACTTAAGACACCACAAAAGGATAGTGCTCAAGGGGAGGACAACACCATGGCATCATCTTCCAATCCCAATGAGCCGTTACAAAAGGTAGCTACTAAACCATCTTTTCCTTCTTATATAACTCCTCCACCTTTTCCTAGCAAGTTAGCAAAATCTAAGGAGGAAAAAGAGAAGCAAATTTTGGAAACCTTCCGGAAAGTAGAGGTGAACATTCCTTTACTAGATGCTATCAAGCAAGTGCCAAGATATGCCAAGTTCCTAAAAGAGTTGTGCACATCTAAACGAAATTTGAAAGGGAATGAAAAGGTAAGTGTGGGGGAGAATGTATCAGCTGTTCTTCAAAAGAAACTCCCACCTAAATGCAAGGATCCAGGTATGTTTACCATTCCTTGTAAGATAGGCAACACCAGGTTTGAGCGTGCATTGCTAGATATAGGGGCATCTATTAATGTCATGCCATATTCAATTTATACTTCTTTGAATCTAGGACCATTAGAGGAAACCGATGTTATAATACAACTTGCTGACCGTTCTAACACTTACCCAAGAAGAGTTGTAGAAAACGTTCCTGTACAGGTTAATGAATTGGTTTTTCCCGCTGACTTTTATGTTATTAAGATAGAAGATGAGATGTCTTCTAATCCCACACCTATTCTATTAGGGAGACCATTCTTGAAAACAGCAAGAACTAAAATAGATGTACATGATGGCATTTTAACTATGGAATTTGATGGTGAAATAATTCGCTTTAACATTTTTGAGGCCATGAGATATCCTAGTGATGTGCATTCTATTTTTAATATTGATATAATTGACTCACTAGTGCAGCAAGCTTATGAGCTAGATGGTGAAGATAGTGTGGAGATAGTCCTTAGCAAACATCTGGAAACGGGGAATGCTAAAGGGGAACTAGGCTTGAGTGACCATGTAGAAGGGGCTCTAGAATCTTTACACTCGATGCCACCTAAAGATGCAAGGTTTGATGTTTCATTTATTGATTTGCCTTTATCTAATGAGAAACTTCTACCTTCCATTTTGCAGGGACCAATTTTAGAGTTGAAACCACTACCGGACCACTTGAAATATGTGTTCTTAGGTGAAAAGGACACGCTATCGGATATCATTGCCAAAGATCTCACACCTTTGCAAGAAAAACAACTTATCCGGGTGCTTAGAGAGCATAAAGCACAATTGGTTGGACAATTGCCGATATCAAGGGAATAAGCCCATCCACGTGCATGCACCGGATTTTGTTAGAGGAGGCATCAAAACCAACAAGAGAAGCACAAAGAAGATTGAACCCTCCTATGATGGAGGTTGTGAAAAAGGAGATACTAAAGCTCCTAGATGTTGTAGTAATCTATCCTATCTCGGATAGCAAATGGGTGAGCCCGGTCCAAGTCGTTCCAAAGAAATAAGGTGTAACGGTGGTAACAAATAATGAGAATGAACTTGTTCCTACTAAGATTCAAACAGGGTGGCGAGTTTGTATTGATTATCGAAAACTTAATTCCACAACTCGCAAACACCACTTTCCTTTACCTTTTATTGATCAAATGCTTGAAAGGTTAGCTGGCCATTCTCATTATTGTTTTCTTAATGGTTTTTTAGGTTATAATCAGATTGCCATTGCTCCAGAGGACCAAGAGAAAACAACATTCACATGTCCATTTGGTATTTTTGCATATCGGCGTATGCCATTTGGTCTTTGTAATGCACCAGCTAAATTCCAAAGGTGTATGGTTAGTATATTTTCAGATTATGTAGAGAACATCATAGAAGTGTTTATGGATGATTTTAGTGTCTATGGTGATTCTTTTAATAGATGTCTAGAGAACCTTACACTTGTACTTGAAAGATGCATGGAAACTAATCTTGTTTTGAATTGGGAAAAATGTCACTTTATGGTAGAACAAGGAATAGTTTTAGGCCATGTTATTTCTTCTAAAGAAATAGAGGTTGATAAATCTTAAATAGATATTATGCATTCTTTATCACCTCCTACAAATGTGAGAGAGGTTCGTTCTTTTCTTCGACATTCATGTTTCAATAGGACATTTATCAAAGACTTCTCAAAGATCACACGACCTCTTTGCAAGCTACTACAAAAAGATGTGGTTTTCCACTTTGATGATAAATGCAAAGAGGCGTTTGAAACATTGAAGGGACTCTTGACATCAGCTCCTATCATGCAACCACCAGATTGGAATATACCTTTTGAAATCATGTGTGATGCTAGTGACTATGCCATTGAAGCTGTTTTGGGCCAATGGGTTGGCAAAGCCTCACATGCCATTTATTATGCCTCCCGAACTCTTAATGATGCTCAATTAAACTATTCCACTACTGAAAAAGAACTTTTGGCTGTTGTATTTGCTTTAGAAAATTTTTGATCTTATTTAATTGGTACTAAAGTAATCGTATTTTCTGACCATGCAACCCTTAGGTACTTACTCACTAAGAAGGAGGCCAAACCAAGGTTGATTAGATGGATACATCTCTTACAAGAGTTTGATTTAGAGATAAAAGATAAAAGAGGTAGTGACAACCTAGTTGCGGACCATCTTAGCCGTTTAGTTCATGAAGAGAATCCACTACCCTTGAATGAGAACTTTCCGGATGAGCAACTTTTTTATAAGTACAACAACTCCTTGGTATGCCAATATTGTTAATTACTTAGTTACCAAGAAGTTGCCACAAGGGTTGACATTAGCTCACAGAAATAAGATCAAGAGTGATGCCAAATACTACATATGGGATGATCCTTACCTTTGGAAGCATTGCTCCGATTAGATTATAAGAAGTGTACTCGAAATTGAATTTCAATCTATTCTCACATTTTGTCACTCTTATGCATGTGAATGACACTTTGGATCCAAAAGAACAGCCATGAAAGTTCTTGATTCTGGATTTTATTGGCCTACTATATTCAAAGATGCATACCTCTTTCACAAGTCATGTGATCGTTGCCAAAGAACAGGTAACTTAGGTGCTAGAAATCAAATGCCTCAAAATCCAATACTTATTATTGAAATTTTTTATGTATGGGACATGGATTTCATGGGAGCGTTTCCTTCTTCTTTTCGTAATCTTTATATTTTACTTGCCGTTGATTATGTTTCAAAGTGGGTGAAAACAAAAGCCACTAGGACTAATGACTCTAAAGTTGTTTCAGATTTTGTCAAGACTAACACCTTTGGTAGGTTTGGAACACCAAAGGCCATAATCAGCGATAGAGGTACTCACTTTTGCAATAGGACTATGGAAGCACTTTTGAGGAAGTATAACATCACACGCAAGGTCTCCATCTTATACCATCCTCAAACTAGTGGGCAAGTTGAAGGGTCAATTCGAGAAGTAAAGTCCATCATTGAAAAAATAGTTAACCCAAATAGGAAGGATTGGAGTTCACGACTTGATGATGCATTTTGGGCTTATAGGACAACATATAAGACACCCATTGGTATGTCTCCTTATCGACTTGTTTATGGTAAGCGTTGTCATCTTCTGGTTGAATTGGAACATAAATCATATTGGGCTATCAAACAATGCAACATGGAGATGGATGAGACATGTAAGCAAAGAAAACTTGACCTACAAGAATTAGAGGAGATAAGGAATGATGCCTATGAGAATTCTAGGATTTACAAGGAAAAGACTAAGGCATTCCATGACAAGACGATATCAAGAAAGGACTTTGTTGTTGGACAAAAAGTTATTCTCTTCCATTCACGCCTTAAGTTATTTCCAGGTAAGTTACGTTCTCGTTGGGTTGGACCTTTTGTTATTACTAATGTATTTACTCATTGTGTAGTTGAAATCCAAAGGCCAAAAACAGATAAGGCATTCAAAGTGAATGGTCATAGATTGAAGCCTTACTACGAGAACTTTCCAATACAAGATGTGGAGGAGTTACCACTTTTTGAGCCAAATTAGGTTGAATAATAATGGCATAGGTCTAAGTCAGGCTGAGGACAATAAACCAAGCGCTTCTTGGGAGGCAACCCAAAAGGATGGAGAGCATCCATTATAGATTTGCATATTCCATACTCTCCATCATTCTATCTTCTATTGTTTTTCTTTAGTTTGTTTTGTTTAGTAGTTCTTTTCTCTTACATATAATTCTTGCATTGGGGATAATAGGATTAAATTGAGGACAATGTAAAAATTGTGTGGGGGGAAGAATTTAGGATTTTATTTAGTGTGTTTTGTTTTTAATTCTTTTTATGTTGTTTTTAGTGTGTTTTAGTTACTTTCAATACTATGATGAGATATGAATTGCATTAGTCTAAAACTGATTTATTAGTGAGAAGATTTTCATGAGAACTGAGCTTGATGTCATTTTTTCTTAGCCAATGTTAATATGATATGTTGATTGAGAAATAAGCATGTTTAAACTTAAATCTAACTTGTATAATCATCCTTGTGAGTTTTTGAGCCTATATGATTGATGCATTATACATATCAATCTAATTTCAATCTTGAGTGCTCTTATGATTACATGATTCTCTGTAACGTGCTTTAAACCTTGTTGAGACTATATTGATGCATGTGACAACATGAATATGATAAAGGCATTAGGATTTTTAACTAGGCCAAACAACCATCCCTTATTGATGTTGCAAGAGAACATCCCCCTTAGTCAGCCAATTTGAGCCTACATTGAATAAGCTATTTATTTGGTAACCATATCGTGTCCCTAACCTAAATATATTTATTTATATCCTTACCCTTGTTCTAAAGATGAATTAGCATGTTTTGAGATATATTGCAAAGACAAGGAAGATCTATTCAAATTTTGGGTTAGAAATAAGAAATAAGTGTGGGGGAGGAGAAAGGAAAAAGTCAAGAGAAAAAGAGAGGGAATATTGCCAAATACATTCCAATGTGAAAAAAAAATTTGAATAATCTCTTGAACTTTTAGTTAAAGAAAAGAAAAAGATGTTACAAAGTTGTTTAGAATGAAGAAAAGGCCCAACTTGAATATTTGGCCTATGTATTATGTGCTTTGTAAAGAGTTGTGAGAAGTTTTCTTTGTATGAATCTTATTATGTCTATAAACTCTATGAAATCTTTGGAACCTTTGTAATATCCTTTTCCTTTTATTCTTTAACCACATTTATTACCCCTTGGCCCCATTACAACCTTGAATAAATACCTCTTGATTTATACAGTTGCCTGATCTGAATAGTGGATAATAGGTGGACAAGCAAGCATATGGTAGAACTATTTTCATGAGATTGATTGAGTGTAAACACTTTACCATAACTTTAAAAAGTGAAAATCATGAGAGTATCCCATGTGAGAAGTTGAGATTAAGTTTGAACATGCACTATTTTGATTGAGATATGTTATCTTAACTTAACTCAAACCCTTTACTATCAAGCATGATTCTTTGTGAAACTCTTTAAGTTATTGATTAGTTTGTAAGACATGTTCAATGATTATCTATAAGTTGTATTGAAAGTGAACTAGATTCTACTTTATTACCTTGTGTCTATTTGATTTTGCTCGAGGACTACCAAAAGATTAAGTGTGGGGGAATTTGATAAATGATTAATTTCATGCATTTTCTTATTTAATTTCCTTATACTTTGTGCTTTGATTCTTACTTCCTTGACATTTTACTAGGTTTTTATGCTTTGTAGGTATTTTGGAGGAGATGAAGTCAAAACATGTCAATTAGGATGTTAAAGAACTTACAAAATCACAATCACAAGATGGAAAAATAGTTGGGAGTCAAAAAGATCAAATTCTTGGTGCAAAGCAAGAAGACAGATCTGACCTCCAGAGCTTGTTGCTAAGAAAACATGATGTTAGATTCTTTACTCGACGAAACTTCCTTCTTGACTTTTGAAGCTAACTTGATTACCTTTTCGACGGTTTGTCATGGGCCTAAATGGGATAAGAAATGGTCATCCAAATCGGCATTGGAATATCTCTCTAAAAAACCCTAGTGGCAGAAAAACCCTAGCCGCAAATCACATTTTCTTCTTAATACCCTAGCTGACATTTATGTTTATCCTTGTAAAAGAAGCATTAGTGGCTGTCAACTTGTAGTAATTGCAAGAATCTTTCCTTAAAACTAATCCTAGTCAAAGTAGGAGAATTAAATCAGCCAAGACTTTCCTTCCTTACACTTACTTTGGCTGCAAGTTTGTAATCTCTCCTCATTAAAGAGTACTTTGACTAAGACTTTCCTACTTTATTAAAACCCTGGCTGCCAAGAATTATAAAGCTGCTATTAAATTGAACTTAGAGAGCTTATTCTAGGTTGTTTGATAGTTAGAGATTAAATAGAGAGCTTGTTCTATTTAACGACGAATTAAGGAAAGATTGGGGTAACAGAGCTTGTTGTTATGTACGGTTGTTAACTTTGATAGCTAATTAATGTTGAGAGACATGAAATTGATTCTTAATGATGTCTAGTGGTGGAGAATGAAACCTTAACCATATTTTTCATATTTGATTCTTCTTAATTACTTGTTTTCTCATTCTTATTGTTAACTTTAGTTCAAATCTGATTTCAAAATCCTCTTTACTTTTGTTTACTTGTTTTTAAGTGATAAACTATTGACTTATAAACTAAAACCCAATCCCTGAGGACTCGACCCTTGCTAATCAGTATACTCTACAATTGATTTTTTTAAGTGCAAGGTTAAACAAGATACACTCTTTTGGGTGCATCAGGAGTTCAAAAGAGGGATCGCGGAAATTTCAGTGTAGTGGAAGCCCTAATTCGGAAAATTTGGAGTAAAGTGCTTAAACGATCAAATTGGTCAAAATTGGAGTTCCAAATGGAATATAATTAATGACTATGTGTATTGGAAGGGCCAATTGGAAGTAGAACCAAAGGAAGAGTCAATTTGGAAGGAAAATCAAAAATTAGGGTTTCGGGTAAAAAAGGTGAATTTTGCAAATTTGGGGAACACTACAAAGATGGCACAATTTGGTGAAATTGAAGTCCGCAGTTGATGAAGAATGAATAAACATGGATAGCCCAAGACCTAGTTTGAAGTGATTCCAAAGTAAGAGCCGATTGGAACAAAAACGGAAAAATAAGAAAATTCATGAGTTTGGAAAAGAGGAAAACAAAATCGGAGGGGAATTTGATCGTAAAAATTGAGCGTTTTTGGACCAACTCAAATTCAATATAAGAAAAAGGAAGCGGAAGTAGAAAATTCAGAAATCGGACCCGTTTTGAGTAAAACAGAGGTTTCGGAGGTTGGAGGGCAATTTCAAAAATCCCAAAGAAAATTACGGGAAAAATGGCAAAGGAGCTCAGAAAATTATGAAATTTTCCAGGTCTGAGTTTCATAATTTTTTGAAGGGATTGGCGAAGAAAAATTCGGAATCAGAGCTAATTTGAAAAATGACAAAGTTTAGGTGCACTAAGTCGAAATTCAAGAAGATAATTCCGAGAAAAATAGCAAACAAGCTCCAAAAATTATGAAAACTTCCAGATTTGAGTTTTATAACTTTTGGAAGAGATCTGTGAAGAAAAATCCAGAATAGAAGCTCATTTGAAAAATGGAAAAGTTCGGGTGCACTAAGCTGAAATTCCAGAAGATAATTCTGAGAAAAAGAGCAAATGAGCTCCAAAAATTATGAAAACTTCCAGATCTGAGTTTTATAATTTTTGGATAGATCGGTGAATAAAAATCCAAAATCGTAGCTCATTTGAAAAATGACAAAGTTCGGTTGCACTAAGCCAAAATTCAAGAAGATAATTCCGGGAAAAATAGCAAACGAGCTCTACAATTTTTGAAAACTTCCAGATCTGAGTTTTATATTTTTTGGAAGAGATTGGTGAAGAAAAATCCGGAAACGGAGTTCAAATGAAAAAGGTGAATTTTGGGTGCCACTAACCGAAAAATCGAAGAGAAAATTCTGGGAAAAATAGGAAACGAGCTCAGAAAATTTTAAAAATCTCTAGATCTCAATATTATATTTATTTGGATGGATTGGAGAAATAAAAACCAGATTTGGGGTCAGTTTTGCAATAAAATTAAGTTCGGGGGCTAAAAGGGAAATTTTACCGAAGAAACTGAAAAGGGCCAATTTGCAATTAAAGAAATATGAAAGATGAAGGAATTGCTGGGATATTCTAGGCCCTTGGCTGGTCAGCTCATGAATGAAGGGTGAGATTTGATTGAATTCATCCAATGGTCACTATCAAATTACAAGATACCATTATCAATGTCATGAAAATATCTTGTCCATCCAATGGCCTAGGTGCTTTGTAGAAAAATGAGTACATCCTTCAATGGCCAAGATCAAATTGCAAGATATCATTTTTATTGTCATAAAATATCTCGATCTAAAGGCTTAGACTGTTGGAGAAAAGATAAGGGGACATGACCCAAGGGTGAACAAAAGAGGAAAACACACACTCTAACATTTAGAGAGGGGGTCGGCCATGACAAAAGGAAGGAGGGGTTCATTTTTTTCACTAAGGGCAGTAGCAAGAAAGGAGAGAAAAGGGGAAGAAGAAAAAAAGAAAAGAGAAAAAAATAAGGCATTTTCTTACTACTCTTTGATTTGGAAAGCTAAAGCAAGGTAGCTATTTTCTTCCATGCTCTCCTCTATGCTTTGTTGATATGATTTTGTTATTCTTTTATGATTTTCATTTTATTTTCTTTCTTTCATGAAATTTTTTTTTTTTTTCAAAACAAGCTCCAAAAGATTTCTTCATGTTTTATCAAATAACTAAGTTGTCAAACTTTTTCTACATGTTTTTCACACTAACCCAAACCTAACTTGTGTTGTTGTGCTTGTTGTTGCTTGATATCTCTTGCTTGGTTGGTTGTGGTAGGGTAGATTAAACTATTTGTTGCTTCATGTTCATGCATTTATCTCATCCCCACTTGATTTTTGACTTAAGCCAACCAATGGCTCAAAGCCAAGCTCTTATGAGCATGCTTGTGGAAAAATGAAAGGTTGTGCAAGTTGGATTTTCTGATTTTTCTCACCATGCATTCCTTGTCCAAATTTTAAGATCTTTTAACCACAGGTTGTAGACCATTTAAGGAGCCTCTAGTAATATTTTTTTTTGGAGCTTTCTATGAAAGGTTTAAAAATGGATTTTGACAAAACAGTTTTTAATTCACTATCTTGATTTTGGGTAAATATCATAGTATCCATGCTCCAAAAATTAAGATGATTTTTTCCCATAGAGATCAACATGTTCTGAGTCTCCCATAATTTTTTTCAGATTTTTCTGAAATTTTTTAGAGGGCAAACAAATAGGTTTTCAAAGCTGACTAATGGATTTTGACAAAACAATTTTTAACTCAGAGTGTTGATTTTGGGAAAAATTCGGTCATAGTATCCATGCTCCAAAAATTAAGCTTGTTTTTCCCATAGAGGTCGATATCTTCTAAGTCTCCCATAATATTTTCAGAATTGTTTGAAATTTTGTAGTAGGAAACAAATATCGATTTCTAAAACTGCCAGTGAGAGTCTGTTTTCTTTTTAGGAAATACTATTTTTCTGTTTTGGTTAGGTGTTAAGAGGGGGCTGATTTGGGGTATTAGCTACTGTCTTAGGTTAATTTCCATGTCATTTCAATCACAAAATTTGATTTCATAAAAGTCGGGGTGAGGGCGGTCAACTCGGATTTCAAAACTAGGAAAAATAGAGCTTTTACAAAGGAGGGTTCGGCCAAGGCTAACTTTTCATCTCAAAAGTTACGATTTTCTTAAAATCCAAACCTATAGTATTTTGATTTTGAAAATCCGATTTAAGTATCTTCCTAAGGTAGTCGGATACCTTTTTAGGTATACAGATGTCCTTACTTCACGGAAGAAATACATTTCCATGCATTGCATTTTCAAAAATGTCATAAAAAAGCATTTACTTAACTTGTCATAAAACGTATTTTTTGGTTTATTAAACATTTGGCGAAAGTTAGTTCCTAATTTTTGCCGGGTTTGCCGGGGAGGTTAGAAAATTATTCAACGTGCATGTTTGTGGAATCGAAACGTATGGTTTTCGTTGTACTCAGAAGCATGTAAATATCATATGAAAGAATATTTTCCAAACTTTGTCGGGTTTGCCGGGAAACGCGGTAATATTTTTCGACATATGCTATTTATATGATTACTCGCATAAATAATCCATTTCAAGTAATGTTGTGTGCATGTGATCATGATGTGATTATGAATATTTTATGATGATATCATTTTGTGATTTTGCCATGTCAAGCATGTCAGGTTATTCATTCACATGCCATGTCATCAATATGCCTTGTCATTCATATGCAACGTCATCCATTCACATGTCATGCCATCCAGATTAGGCCATGTCATTCAGTATGACATGTCATTCATAATCCATGTTATTCACATGCCATGTCATTGATTATGCCAAGTCATTCATATGCTATGTCATTCACATGCCATGCCATGTCATTCATTATGCCATATCATTCATTAGGCCATGTCTTTCATATGCCATGTAATTCATATGCGATGTCATTCATTATGTCATGTCATTCATATGCCATGTCATTTATTATGCCATGTCATCCATTATGCCACGTCATCCATATGCCATGTCATTCACATGCCACATCATTCATATGGCATGTCATTTGTATGCCACGTCATTCACATGCCATGTCATTCATATGCCATGTCATTCATTATGTCATGTCATTCATATGCCATGTCATTCATTATGCCATGTCATTCATATGCCATGTCATGTCATTCATATGCCATGTCATGTCATTCATTATGCCATGTCATGTCATTCATATGCCATGTCATGTCATTCATATGCCATGTCATGTCATTCATTATGCCATGTCATCCATTATGCCACGTCATCTATATGTCATGTCCTTCACATGCCACATCAATCATATGGAAATCATTCATATGCCACGTCATTCAAAAGCCATGTCATTCACATGCCATGTCATTCATTTTACCATGTCAAGCATGCCATGTCCTTCATTCACATGCCATTTCATTCAAATGCAACGTCATCCATTCACATATCATGCCATCTAGATTAGGCCATGTCATTCATATGCCATGTCATTCATTATACCATGTCATTCATTATGCCATCTCATGGATATGCCATGTCATTCATATGCCATGTCATTCATGTAACATGTCATCCATTTGCCATGTCATCCATATGCCATGTCATTCACATGTCATGTCATTTTATGCCATGTCACATGCCATGTCATTTTGTGTTATCACTTTATCCCATGTCACTATGTATGCCATGTCGATTTCATTCACATGCCATGTCACATGCCAGGTCATTTTATGTCATTCATATGACATGTCATCTTGCTTGTCATGTTGATTTCATTCACATGCCATGTCGTCTCATGTTATGTCATCTACATGCCATGTCATTTTATGCCATTTCATATGCCATGTCATCTTGCTTGTCATGTTGATTTCATTCACATACCATGTCATTTTATTCCATATCATTAGTAATGATTTGCATATTCATAACCTTTTTTTCAAAAAATGTTTTCCAAAATATCATGTTTTTTAAATAAATAAGGATATTCCTGAGTTAAAATAATTCATGAGTTCTCTGCCGGGTTTGCTGGGGAGGATATCATCAATTATCATTAACAATGGAAAATCTTTCTTTCAAAAAAATGAGAATGATTTGGAAATTTTCTAAATAAAAAAAATTTTCTATGTTTTGCTGGGTTTGTCGGGGAATATAGGAAAACTTTAAGTTAATAAATTTCGGATCATTTTCAACTAGAAATGGGATTATTTTTCTTTAAAAATGGGAATTATTTTAAAATGTTAATTTCAAAACTGACTTTTTACCAAAACTCGAGATAACACACGATTCATAAGGTACCGTTTTATACAGGCGTTGTGGGGGTGCTAATCCTTCCCCGCACGTAATCGATTCCCGAACCCGTTTCTTTGATTTCTCTAGTTTAAAAGCGCAGACTTCGAATTTGGTTTTAAAAATGTTTTAATTAATTTTAAAATGTTTTACAAAATCAGTTTTAATAAGTGGCCGATCGCACCTAGCCAAAAAAGATTGGTGGCGACTCCATTTCTTTTTCGAGGTCATTTTCAAACCCTCATTTTATTTCAGAAGAAATTAAGTCGTTTTTTCCTCAGTTACCCCAGTGTCACACTTAACGAGTAATGTCTTGTGATGAGACTTGTTATTTTTTAGGTGTGATAGCTTGGCGATGCCGCTAGAGACACTTAGAGAGTCAGGCCTAAAATTAGTCGCGTGTTATCGAAAGTATCAATTTTTAATTAGTATTTAATTATAATTCCCACATTTTAAAAAAATATATGGAGAATGTTCGAAAATAATAAAATGTTTTTAATATGTTCATTTTCATGCATATTATTATTCTTCTTTGGTTATCTTATTGAATAATATTTTTTTCTTTGCTCAATACTTTGAATTGTTTAATCTTGTCTTTAATAAATTGTTGGGGTATTTAGGATAGAGGTTGTATAATAGGTGGTGAAAGGTTTGTTATTCCACCTCATACACTGCACTTGCATTTGCATAACATAGCCTTCACCGGCGACAGCGAGGAACAATTTGGGGCCTTTAGAATCGAATTCAACCTCATATAGTGAAGAAGCCATGCCAAATTTTCGTTAGATGCATCGAAGTTAGGAACACATGGAGGAATGCTTTTGACCTTTTGCTATTTATTTTATATTCAAAATAACCATCGTGGATCGAGCAAAGATAAACGTACATCGCCTGTAATGAGTTTAATACCCAGCCTAAGTGAGTTGATATTGTTGGGGCAAGTGTTCACTAACTTTTTGAAATTAAAAATAAAACTTCTTTTTCAAACTTTTTTTCATTTTGCACATTTCATGCATATGTGAATAGAGCATTGCAATTTTATTTCACTAGGATAATAATCGCATTTGTTAATTGCATAAACATATGTTGATTGCTTAAATAAGAATTGCAGACCGATAGTGTTGAATAAATATTTGAACACCCATGCCAGAATAAGACCCACTACCGAAAAAGTTTTTGATAAAAATTGGTTGTGGAAAATGATATTTTTATTTTTTTACGGGGAAAACATGTTTAAAAAAAGAAAATTGTGTATTAAACTTGGGGGCAAATTTTGCATAATGAGATTTTTGAATAATCGAGATGGGTCCCACCAATTTGATTTAATCATTAATTAATTTATTTGTATATACCTTCATGTTAATTCATTTATTCTTTACATGTATCACTTTGATATCATGTTATAGTCCTAACATGCATGACCATTCATTGTAGAATATATTTGTGACATACATGGTTATTCTTTGTATATACCCTTGTGTTAATTCATTTGTTCTTTACATGTATCATATTGACATCATGTTGCAAGTCCTAACATGCCTGATCATTCATTGTAGAATAAATTTATGACATATGTGGTTGTTATCTGTATATACCCATGTATTAATTTATTCATTCTTTACATGTATCAAGTTGACGTCAGGTTGTATTCATGACAAACATAGTCAGCATGATTTCTCTGTATATGTTCATGCATTACTTTGCTTATTCTTTACATGCATCATGTTGGCATCAGGTTGCATTCATGACACACATAGTCAGCATGATTTCTCTGTATATGTTCATGCATTAATTTGCTTATTCCTTACATGCATCATGTTGGCATCAGGTTGCACTCGTGGCATACATAATCAACATGATTTCTCTGTATGTTTTCCATGCATTGATTTGTTCATTCTTTACATGCATCACGTTAGCATCAAGTTGTGTTCATGAAAAACATAGTCTGCATTGATTTGTTTAATCTTAACATACATCATGTTGACATCAGGTTGCATTCATGGCATACATAGTCATCATGATTTCTTTGTATACGCTCATGCATTAATTTGTCACATCGGCATCATGTTGCATTCTTGGCATACATGGTCAGCATGATTTCTTTGTATACACTCTGTGTCAATCATTTATTCTTTACATGCATCATATTGATATCGTGTTGCATTCATAGTATATATGATCATTCATTAGAAAATGCATCTAGAACATACATAGTCATTTGTTGCATATATCCATGCATTGATTTTTCTTATTCTTTACATCCATCATGTTGGCATCGCGTTGCATTTATAATATACATGGTCAGCATTTTTCTCTGTGTATACCCATGAATTTTTTATTCTTCACGTGCATCAAATTGCATTCATGACATTCATGGCTCATTCATGAAACATATTTGGGGGGATAAAACAGAAATTGGCTTGGCTTTAAGAGCTTTGAAGAAGTTTCTCTTTCAAATTAGAGGTATAAGAAGTACTGAGCATCTTTATAATATAGGCTAGAGCTATGGAGAGTGAACAAGCTACCCGAATGGAAAAAATAGAAAGGGCACAGAATTGCGAGAACAGTTGGCAAAATCTCAAGAAGAATCTAGACATCAGATGACTAAATTGGTAGAGTTGGTGTCTGCCTCGATCAAAGGAAAGGGATACACTGAAAACTTGGTCGCCAGAGAAGGGTCGGAGGCACAAAAGGGTCAGAATAAGGTCATAATGTCAGATGTCCGGTCTCTTCATAACACAGTAAATCCCGTCAACATCCTGAACTTAAATGATCCAGCTGAACAGGCAAAATTGAAAATGGCTGAATTGAAAGAGGTTGATTCGGTAGATTCCCAAGAGAAATATCAGTTGTTAGATGAAAGGCTCCGGGCATTAGAAAGCACAGATGTATTTGGGAGTGCAGATGCGAATGAACGTTGCTTGATCCTCGATTTAGTTATTCCCCTTAAATTCAAGGTTCACAACTTTGAGAAATTTGATGGGACGACCGATCCGTCAGCCCACATCACTATGTTTTGCCAAAAGATGACGGGCCATACAGATAATGATAAGCTGTTGATCCACTACTTTCAGGATAGCCTCAGTGGGTCCGCAATTAGGTGGTATAATCTGTTGAGCAAGGATCAGATTCAATCTTGGATTGATTTTGGCTAATGCATTTTTAAGCCAATACAAGCAAGTGACTGATATGGTGCCTGATGGTCTCACTTTACAGAATATGGAGAAAAAGGTTACTGAGAGCTTCAAAGAGTATGCTCAGAGGTGGAAGAACATGGCCACCTAAATACGACCGCCCTGACTCAGAAGGAAACCACTGTTCTTTTTATAAATACACTGCAGGCCTTGTACTATGATAGACTTGTCGGCAATGCCACGGGAATTTTTTGGTCATGGTGATCTCCGGGGAAATGATTGAGAATACTATCAAGGCTGGGAAACTCGGAGGAGATAAAACATCTAATGCAGAGAAAAATAGGACACCCAAAAAGAAAGAGGAAGATGTCCAAGCTGTGAGAGGTTTTGCACAGTATCTTCAGGCCCCCTCCTACCAACTATCCCAGGGTTCATACTTATACCCGATGGCCTCTCAGAATTCAGCAAATCTTCAACCTCTTGTTGGCTAGAGGAAAATGAAGAACATCCGAAAAAGAGATCGGTTTAAGCCACTATACTTGTCTTACTCTGAACTATTGCCCCAGCTGGTAAAAGAGCAACTCCTCACTAAAGTTCCAGTGGAGCCTATCCATCACCCATACCCTAGCTGGTATGACGAGACTGCATATTGTGATTATCATTCTAGGATTCAGGGGTATTCCACAAAAAATTGCCTATATCTGAAACGGAAGGTTCAAGCACTCATCAATAAAGAGTAGTTAGATGTGGGGAAGAAACAAAGGTCAGACAGCATGGAGAATCCATTGAATGGGAATGATGAGACCATTGTGGATGTCATAATAGGGGAAGAAGATGAAAAGTTCGAAAAGAGTACCGAGGAATAGCCAATTTTAATTAGGGAAAACATGTCAAGGGGGAGTTTTTGATGCATGTGGTTTCATACCTCATGATGGAAACAGTTGTCTCATGTCTGCATTTATACGAATTAAATGAATTTTGAATTTTAAATGTTTTGTAAATGTTGTGTTTTAACAATAATTTGAATAGGCAAAAACAAGCATTAAGGAAGTTCTATTAATGGATAATCTCCAGAATATTGATGATCATTGTTAGAAATGACCCAATACCCTCCCCCTATCTCTTTTGGGCTTTCCTATGCTTAAATCCCTTGAACCGAGACCACTTGAAAGACTAATGCTTCAAGGAATATGAATGATTGAACTTCATAAACCACAAAATAAGCAAAGATGTAGATCCTACCTAGCCTAGGCTATAAGCAATGGAACCAACTTTTTGAAAAAACTTCGAGCTCTTCGAAAACTCCAACAAATGAGACATTCTTTCAAGATTCAAGATCGTGGTCATTTGATGAGTGTCGAGGTTGTGCTAAAACCATTCACAATAACCCGAAAGCACCAATTTCCCAAACATCACTTCATGATTGACACCTCGGGGCATAATGATTAAACCAGATTATCCCATTTCCTAGAGAAAACCTATTTTTGGGCCATATTTTCCTTGTCACTTCGAATGAACCCAAGATTGAAACTCGGGCTTTTCAATGTAAACCTACACTTGTGATGTTCCTCGTAATGGTACAAATTCTCATGATTAATCAAATTGGGGCATCATATGTAGAAATGATGAATACGTGGTGAATAAGGATGGATTAACGCATGAATCATTGGGGCATGCGACAAAAAAAGAAAAGAAAGAAAAAAGAAGAAAATTTGTGATATCACGCATATGAAAATTCGTATGATTCCAAAGTATAAAATGAAATTTTGATTATCTACTCCCCCTGGGGATTGCTCTTCAATTAGAATATTTGCGCTTGATATGAGAAATGGCTATCTTTAATGTCCCTTTCACAAAAAGAAATTATCCATAGTTACCCATTCTGAGCCGAAAGAATTCATTCTCCTTTGAACCCTTATCAAGGATCACCCTCTACACTGGGGGCAAATGCAAGGAAAGGTCTTCTCAAAGATCATGGAGAAATGAGTCATAACTCGAAGACAGATACAAAGAAAATTGAGCTCCCAAATTAATACGGCTCACTCTGTCAAAATGAAGATGTAGAAAAGATGGCAAAAAAAAAGTATGGCAAATGAAAACCAAAAGCAAAGAAGAAAAAGAGCAAAGTCAAATAAGGAAAGAAAAGTCCAAAAGGGACAAATGCTTCAAAGGGAATCCTCCTCCAAGAATGATCCTTGATCTGATTACCCTCAAACACATATTTTAGGCCTATTTATCCTTTCTTTCTAAACCTCAAACCATGGCCCACATTACGTGCTTTAAAAGTCCATTTTGATCAAGCATTAATGTTTAACTTGAAGGGTTTCTCCTCAGATTTTATCCTATCTCATCGAATTATCATTTCACTTTGGAAGAATTTAGAATTCTCAAGTGCATGGTAGAACAAAAAAATAAAAAGGGGAAAGAAAGAACAAATGGAAAGAATGGGATTCTAGGGAGAAAACCAAAAATGGGCAGTCTAGAGTAAAATGGGAATTCCGGATGCCATCTATGTTAGTGCCGATGCAACAAAAGAGAAGGTCATCTTGAAGAAATCGAGGAACATATAGGAATTCTTGAACCTCCTAAATTGCCAGCTATCATTTGGAGGATTGACTTCAAAAAAAAAACTAAAGACCTTTGTTCCCTCCAAAATTAACTTTCCAACCCTGAATATTCCGGTTAATCTTGACGCTTGCCAAAAGGCCATGATTTGGAAACTAAAAGAATGTTGAATTTGTTTGATTCTCAACGAATTCGTATTTCAAAAACCTATTTCATTTGTAAGCCTGAAAGGGACATACATTTTTGTTTTGAAGTTTTCTTCGATCAACCAAAATCCTATTGCACCAAGCCTTTAAATTCAAGTTGAAAAACCCAGACTGACACTTAAGGAAATTTCTTACAGTGATCATCAGTCTTCAAAAGATTCATACATCACACACTGTAGGGTTAATATTTTGGACTCAGAAGTTTTCATTAAGTGAACACATTTTTTCCAAAATGGGAAAGCAAAAAAAAAATGTTTTTTGAAATAACCATTTTTTATGTTGACATGAGACAAGGGTTTTTCTAACCTAAAGATATGGAAACTACTAGGGTTGACCTTAACTTCCCGACATAGAACTCGACAAAAAGATTTTCGTTGATAAAGTTTGAAAACGGTTGGGGCAAGAAGATAGCCAAAGATCGAAAGGAAAATGACCTCTTATGGGGCACAAGTATTCAAGATACACTCTGATTTGAAGAGGAAAAATGAATTGGAAAGGCCAAGACAAAGTCTAGAAAAATAATTGGGGAAATTGGCATCATTCATGAGCACTTACCTCTTTATTGAGCTTTGCACTTGCACCATGTTAGCAAACATTTGCATCATTCATGGGTATTTGCATTTGCACTATTCCATGAGCATCTACATTTTACCATTACAGTTACATCCTTCATGGATATTCTGCATTTGCATCATCTCAAGCAATTGCATCATTTCTAGGATCATTACATCTTCATTCTTGTAAGATAACTGCAATTACACCATTCATGAACCACATACATGAACATGATTCGAAGAGACGTCTGCATCTTTTCATGAAGCATTTGCATCATTATTGATATAGGCATTCGCATCAGTTAGAAGCATGTGGCACATTGCTAATTTTTGCATTTGCATCAAGAAGTATTTGCATGTTATTCAATATCTGTATCTACACCAATGGGCATTTGCACCAATCCAAGACACTTTCATTTGCACCATGAAGCATTTGCATCTTATTCAATCTCTGCATCTACATAAAGAAGCATGTGCATCTTGTTTAATCTCTACATCTGCATCAAGAAGCATTGGCATCAATTGAAGACATTTGCATTTGCACCATGAAGCATTTGCATCTTATTCAATCTCTGCATCTGCATCAAGAAGCATTTACATCAATTAAAAACATTTTCATATGCATCATGAAGCATTTGCATCTTCTCTCAAAACCTTCAGGTAAACTTTCAACACATTTTCAAAAAATATGGATAATTCATCTAGACACCATATTCAGAAAATACCCTTGGATTCACCAGATCTCTTCTCGACCTTCGATTTCACCCAAGACATTCTAATTTCTGGCTTCATCTAGATCTTTCTCAACCTTCGATTTCACCCAAGACATTCCAATTTTTGGCTTCATCCAGATCTTTCTCGACTTTTGGTTTCACCCAGGTCATATCAATCTCTGGCTTCATCCAGATTTTTCTCAACCTTCGGTTTCAACCAAGATATTCCAATTTCTGGCTTCTTCCAGATATTTCTTGACTTTTAGTTTCACTCAGGTCATATAAATCTCTGGCTTCATCCAGATCTTTCTCGACCTTCGATTTTGTTGGGAATACCCTACTTCGGGTTCATGCAAAAACATGATAATCAAACTGCAGCGGATATGAACAAAGAAGCACCCGAAGTACAACAAGATCTTAGGCTTGTGTTGGCATACGTTTATAACATTCAAAAACAATTAAATCACCCATATGATTTAGAAGTTACCTACTTAAGAAATCGTGACCTTAAGCTCCAGATCTAAATCTCGAATAGCTTTTGAATCCAAGATCAACAAAGCTTCCAACTCGTCCAAGACCACAAGAAGCACAATTGTCCTTCCTTTAGAGCTAGTCCACACGAACAACTGATGGATCCTTCTCTAAGGTATGGCGATTCACTTGTGCTAGCAAGTTGATCCTAAGATCACAATCAAAAGGTCCATATCCTTGTATCTTTCTCCTTTAATTGATCTCACTCAACTAGGTGAAGAAGCGGCAAGAAGAACACCAAGATAGGAGGAATTGCAGCAAGCACAAAGGAGCTTAGGGAGGTGAGATTTCACTTTTTTGCTTAGGAGAGGTTCTCTTCTTGAAACCAAACTTTTTCTCAAGAAAAATCAGAATATCACAAGTAGAATAGAACTCACTTGGGCGGCTACAGCCTCTATATTAGATTATTTAGTGGAGCAAACCCTGATCTCTATCTCCCTATGCTTGGTCGGCCACCTGTTACTTGTTGCACAAAATTTTCATTAATCCACTTGGAATTAAACTATTTAATTCCAAGATGGATCAATAAGCCCATTATATTATCTAATAATAATAATGGTCCAACAATCTTAATGCCTTATGTTGGGACACCATCCTTAGTGGACAGTCCTGAATTAGAATAGTCACTTTGAACCCATTCTAATTTATCATGCTTATTTATTGGATAGATTAATTTCTAAACGAAAGTAATTTAATTCTCAATTAAATTTTGTTTCTCCTCATGAACAATTCATGTCATTAATCTATTAATATCATCTCATGATATTATTCCAATATAGTATAGTCAATTGCAATTCACTTTGCATATCTCTATGTCAAAGTCGACTACTACACTAGATAAGACTTCTTGATTCCTCTTATCTCATTAAGACATTGTCCTTGGATTTCTCAATCTCAATTATGTCTTAATTCAACTCAATTGAACTTCTTCGATTAAGTCCATAATATAGATATTTTATAGTTTTACCTTAATAGAATACCATGTTTAATCCATGCATATTTGTTCTTATGTGTGTGACCCTCTAGGTTCCAATATGTTGGCAATGATTATAAGTTAATCTCATTAACTTGTTTTCATAGATCAAGAGCGGGATCTAGCAACCCATCATGACCATCCAAATATTGTGAAGTCAGCATGACCTTTTAGAACCTTTCAGCAACCAGTCTGTCAGTGTAATACGGTCCTTTCACCATATATCAAGGATAGTGCATGAGCATGGTGCAGTGTATACTCATGATCAATCCATATTAGTTCTTCGTAACTTATGATTAACCTTATGAATTTAGAGAAACAACTTTCTCCTACATCCATCATGCTTTGGCCAAAGACTTAATCAAGTTAATCATAGTCAAGAACAAATGAGATATGTCTCCAATACCACAGGGAGTGGTGAATCCTCTCTGGATCACTCATTCATCTTCGCATGGTTCATGTCATACCCAATAACACCCTACAGTAAGCATCTTTGTGTTTGGGACCCTTTCGTGATGAAATCTAAGTATGACACTCTCCATATAAGATGACCTGGTATTACAAGTTTGAGGACTAATTTACATGACTAGTATTAATAAAACATTATCAAAGACACTAGAGTGATATATTACCAAATGAAGTTCTCTTGGCGGGCCATGTTCATTGAACTTGTTCAACAGACAAGCACCTATATGTTATCCCAAGTATCCCATACTTCAACCTGTATGAGATCGGTTGCTTACTTCATAAGGAGTCTTTGAGCATTGCCAATGC
Organism: Fremontodendron californicum; assembly: GCA_030761205.1. Classification (NCBI taxonomy): domain Eukaryota; kingdom Viridiplantae; phylum Streptophyta; class Magnoliopsida; order Malvales; family Malvaceae; genus Fremontodendron; species Fremontodendron californicum. The sequence continues at coordinate 27,098,334 of JAULJL010000003.1, forward strand.
TCGTTTTGGCAATATGATGACCAGGAACAGTTTGAGGAACAAGGCTTTGATGCATAAGGATCCCATAATTATAACTCTTTATAATTCCTTTGTAAGGCCATTATATTCCATGGGCTTTATAAGATTAGTACTTAATAACTCCTTATTATGGTACTAACATGAAGGAAAACCTTGTATCACTATAATCATAGTGAAGGGTATGCTTTATTGACTATGTATCCCAAGCTCAATTTGATTGGCTCTAGGGCATACACCAACAGATTTCACCCACGACATTCCAATTTCTGGCTTCATCCAGATCTTTCTCGACTTTCGATTTCACCCAAGTCATTTCAATATTTGGCTTCTTCCGTATCTTTTTTTTACTTCTAGTTTCTCCCAAGTCATCTCATTTGAAAAATTATCTATGGTTTCGCCTAGATAACTTTTCGACTTCTGGTTTCGCCCAAGTCATCTCATTGGAAAATTATCTATGGTTTCGCCTAGATAACTTTTCGACTTCTGGTTTCGCCCAAGTCATCTCATTTGAAAATTATCTACAATTTTGCCCAGATAACTTTTCAACTTCTAGTCCGCCCAAGTCATCTCAATGGAAAATTATCTATGGTTTCGCCTAGATAACTTTTCGACGTCTGGTTTCACCCAAGTCATCTCATTTGAAGAATTATTTATGGTTTCACCTAGATAACTTTTTGACTTTTGGTTTCGCCCAAGTAATCTCTTTTGAAAATTATCTATGGTTTCGCCTAGATAACTTTTCGACTTCTGGTTCCGCCCAAGTTATCTCATTTGAAAATTATCTAGGGTTTCGCCTAGATAGCCTTTCGATCAATGGGTTCGCCCAGGTCTTTTTAATTTTTTGTTTTGCTAGTAAGACTTCACCAAGATAGGATAAGGCCCTAAGACCACTATCGAGGTATTTTCTTCTCTTGCAAATCGAACTCGTTTCTTTAAGACGGGTCGAGCCTTGATTAGTTAGAGAACTCAATTTAAGGAAAAAATCTTCTATCTATAGCTTTTTTGAAAGAAAAAAATGATGAAATAAATGGAAATGAAGAATAAAGCAATCTCTTTTTCCGTTTCCTTACATGTGATTTCACTAACCGGACAAAATTATTGTCTATTTATCTTTTTCTGATTCTTGATTCTCAGCAATAGCCAAAGAAGGCAGTTGTAGACACCTAATTTTGTCTAGGCCCCTTAAACCAGATAAATTCTTCCTTGTACTTTTTTAGAATGTAGAAAATCTCTTCTCATCTTGCAGATGGTCCTTCCAGACTTGTGATTCGGAGTTCAGCATGAAAAGTAAATCTAATAAAAGTCAACTCTAAAAAAGTCAACTCTAAAAAGTCAACCTCGAAAAGTCAACCCCAAAAATTTTGGACCAACTCAAATTCAATATAAGACAAAGGAAGCAGAAAAATAAAATCCAAATATCGGACCCGTTTTGAGTAAAATCGATGTTTCGGAGGTTGGAGGGCAATTTTTGAAAATCCCAAAGAAAATTCTCGAAAAAATGGCAAACAAGCTCGAAAAATTATGAAAACTTCCAGATCTGAGTTTCATAATTTTTGGAAGAGATTGGAGAAGAAAAATTCAAAATCAGAGCTCATTTGAAAATGACAAAGTTCGGGTGCACTAAGTCGAAATTCAAGAAGATAATTCAGGGAAAAATAGCAAACAAGCTCCAAAAATTATGAAAACTTCCAGATCTGAGTTTTATAATTTTTGGAAGAGATCGGTGAAGAAAAATCCAGAAACGAAGCTCATTTGAAAAATGGAAAAGTTCGGCTGCACTAAGTCGAAATTCCAGAAGATAATTTCGGGAGAAATAGCAAACGAGCTCCAAAAATTATAAAAACTTCCAGATCTGAGTTTCATAATTTCTAGAAGAGATCGGTGAAGTAAAATTCAGAATTGGAGCTCATTTGAAAAATGACAAAGTTTGGCTGCACCAAGCTGAAATTCAATAAGATAATTCCGAGAAAAATAGCAAACAAGCTCCAAAAATTCTGAAAACTTCCAGATCTGAGTTTTATATATATATTTTTATATTTTTTGGAAGATATTGGGGAATAAAAATCTAGAATCGGAGTTCAAATGAAAACGGTTAATTTTGGGTGCCACTAACCGAAAAATCCAATAGAAAATTCCAGGAAAAATAGGAAACGAGCTTGGAAAATTTTGAAAATCTCCAGATCTCAATATTATATTTATTTGGATGGATTGGATAAATAAAAACCTGATTTGGGGTTCGTTTGCAATAAAATTAAGTTTGTGGGCTAAAATGGTAATTTTATCGAAGAAACCAAAAAGGGCCAAATTTCCAAATAAAAAAAAGAAGAAAGATGAAGGAATTGCTGGGATATTCCAGGCCCTTGGATGGTCAGCTCATGAATGAAGGGTGAGATTTGATTAAATTCATCCAATGGTCACTATCAAATTGCAAGATGCCATTTTTAATGTCATGAAAATATCTTGTCCATACAATGGCCTAGGTGCTTTGTAGAAAGATGAGTACATCCTTCAATGGCCAAGACCAAATTGCAAGATAGCATTTTTATTGTCATGAAAATATCTTGATCTAATGGCTTGGATTGTTGGAGAAAAGATAAGGGGACATGATCCAAGGGTGAACAAAAAAAGAGCACACGTACTCTAACATTTAGAGAGGGGGCCGGCCATCACAAGAGGAATGAGGGGGTTCATTTTTTTCACTAAGGGTAGTATCAAGAAAGGAGAGAAAAGGGGAGAAAAAAAAAGAAAAGAGAAAAAAAATACAACATTTTCTTACTACTCTTTGATTTGGAAAGCTAAAGCAAGGTAGTCATTTTCTTCCACGCTCTCCTCTATGCTTCGTTCATATGATTTTGTTATTCCTTTATGTTTTTCATTTTCATTTTATTTTCTTTCATGAAATAAAATTGTTTTTCAAAACAAGTTCCAAAAGATTTCTTCATGTTTTATCAAATAACTAAGTTGTCAAACTTTTTCTACATGTTCTTCACACTAGCCCAAACCTAACTTGTGTTGTTGTGCTTGTTCTTGCTTTATATATCTTGCTTGGTTGGTTGTGGTAGGGTAGATTCAACTATTTTTTGCTTCATGTTCAAGCATTCATCTCATCCCCACATGATTTTTGACTTATGCCAACCAATGGCTCGAATCCAAGCTCTCATGAGCATGCTTGTGGAAAAATGAAAGGTTGTGCAAGTTGGATTTTTTGATTTTCTGATTTTTCACACTATGCATTCCTTGTCTAAATTTAAAGATATTTTGACAACAGGTTTTAGACCATTTAAGGAGTCTCTAGTAATTTTGTTTTGATTTTTTGAGTTTTCTATCAAAGGTTTAAAAATGGATTTTGACAAAACAGTTTTTAACTCACTGTCTTGATTTTGGGTAAAAATCGGTCATAGCATACATTCTCCAAAAATTAAGTTGATTTTTTCCCATGGAGATCAACATGTTTTGAGTCTCCCATAAATTTTTTCAGATTTTTCTAAAATTTTTTAGGAGGGAAAAGAATAAGTTTTCAAAACTGCCTAGTGGATTTTGACAAAACAGTTTTGAACACACTGTCTTGATTTTGGGTAAAATTCGGTCCTAGTATCCATGCTCAAAAAATTAAGATGATTTTTCCCTATTGAGGTCGACATGTTCTAAGTCTCCCATAAAATTTTCAGAATTGTTTGAAATTTTTTAGTAGGGCAAAAAATTCAGTTTCCAAAACTGCCAGTGAGAGTCACTTTTGTTTTTAAGAAATACTAATTTTCTATTTTGGTTAGGATCTTAAGAGGGGGCTGATTTGGGGCATTAGCTACTGCCTTAGGTTAATTTCCAAGTCATTTCAATCCTGAAATCTGATTTTATAAAAGTTGGGTCAAAGACCTAAATTTCAAAAGTAGGAAAATATAGCTTTTAAAGAGGGGGGTTCGGCCAAGGCTAACTTTTCATCTCAAAAGTTTTGATTTTCTTTAAATCCAAACCTAAAGTATTTCAATTTTGAAAAATCCGATTTAAGTATCTTTCTAAGGTAGTCGGATACCTTTTTAGGTATACGGATGTCCTTACTTCAAGGAAGAAATACATTTCCATGCATTGCATTTTCAAAAATGTTTTTACTTGTCATAAAAACGTATTTTTCGGTTGATTAAACATTTGGCGAGAGTTAGTTCCTAATTTTTGCCGGGTTTGCCGGGGAGTTTAGGAAACTATTCAACGCACATGTTTATTGAATCAAAACGTATGGTTTTCATTTTACTCGAAACCATGTAAATATCATATGAAAGAATTATTTTCCAAACTTTGCTGGGTTTGCCAGGAAGCGCGGTAATATTTTTCGACATATGCTATTTATATGATTCCTCACATAAATAATCCATTTCAAGTAATGTTGTGTGTATGTGATCATGATGTGATTCTGAATATTTTATGATGATATCATTTTGTGATTTTGCCATGTCAAGCATGCCAGGTCATTCATTCACATGCCATGTCATTCATATGCAACATCATCCATTCACTTGTCATGCCATCTAGATTAGGCCATGTCATTCATTATGCCATGTCATTCACATGCCATGTCATTCATTATGCCATGAAATTCATATGCTATGTTATTCATTACGTCATGTCATTCATTCTGCCATGTCATTCATTCCGCCATGTCATTCATTCTGCCATGTTATTCATTATGCCATGTCATTCATTCCGCCATGTCATTCATTCTGCCATGTTATTCATTATGCCATGTTATTCATTATACTCCTCTTCTCCTTGTGACTTTGCAATCATATCATCAACATAAACCTCAATTCCCTTATGAATCGTGTCATGAAACAAGGTCACCATGGCTCTCTGATACGTTGCCCCAACATTCTTCAACCCAAACGACATTACCTTGTAGCAGAATGTTCCCCACATTGTAAAAAATGTGGCTTTCTCTGAATCCTTCGGTGCCATCTTAATCTGATTATATCCCGAGAATCCATGCATGAAAGAAAACAAGGAACTCTTCGTCGTATTATCCACCAAAGTATTAATGTGAGGCAAAAGGAAATTATCTTTGGGATTGGCTTTGTTCAAATCTCGGTAATCGACGCACATACGCACCTTGCCATCCTTCTTTCATACTGGAACAATGTTTTCCACCCATTCCAGATATTTTTAGAATTTTTGGAGTTCATTTGCTATTTTTTCGAGATTTATCCTGTTGAATTACTGCATAGGAGACCCGGTATTTGGCCATTTTGGAAACGAACTCCGAATCAAGATTTTATTTCGCCAATCTCTTCCAAATAATTTAAAAATGAGATTTCCAAATTTTCAAAATTTTCGGAGTTCATTTGCTAGTTTTTCCATATTTTCCAATTTTGCCCTTTTGCCTTCGAAACCTGGTTTTGCTTAAAACAAGTTCAATTTTCAAATTTTCTTCAAATTGAGCCTTGGGCTATCCTTGTTTAATCATTTCTCATCAATTAAGGGCTTTAGATCTTTTGAATTGGGCTATTTCTGCAATTTTTCCAAATTTTACAAAAATCCACCAAAAAACCATAATCCTCGATTTTCTTCTGAATTGACTTTTTTATCAGTCATTCTTTCAAATGGCTTCTCCATTACTCGTAGTCAGTGCTTATCTTTCATTTGAGACCTTCAATTCCGACCAATTTGATTGTTTAAGCACTTTTCCCTAAATTTCCCGAATTAGGGTTCCCTTTCTACTGAATCTCGTAACCCAACTTCCGAACTCCATATCTTTCAATGTAGACCTTGGATTATCAAAATTCTTTCACCATTTTTGAATTGAACCTCAAATCTTGATTTTGAAAGTGGGTTGACTTTTTCAGTAGTTGACTTTTTTAGGGTTGACTTTTTCTGAGGTTGACTTTTTTCGAGGTTGATTTTTTTTTTGAGTTTGGCTCTTTCTGTCTGCTTTCTTAGACTAAGCCTCAGAGTTTCACCTGCAGGATGAAAAAAGCCTTTTAGCATTTAGAAACATCAATTTGAGAAGAAAATGTACCTGATTTAGGGGTCCGAACAAAATTAGGTGTCTACATTGAGGTTTCGACAATCTCCGATATAGTGGTATGAGATTTTGATTGTTATATGTTCTTGACAGGCTGATCGTTTTGAATTCATAGGCAGACCCTTGGAAGGATTCGATTTCTCTATGTTTTATTTTATTTCGCTGCGTTGTATGTTTAACTTGTTGATTAAATTATACATTATATCTGTTTGAGCATGAGCCGAATCCCAACAACTACATGGAATGGGATGAAGTAAACATTCTTGGAAAGGTATTTCACCGCATCTAAGGCTGCCAACATTAGAAAAGAGATATGTGGGATTCGACAATACAACGTAGAGTCCTTGTATGAATATTGGGAGAGGTTCAAGAAACTTTGTACATCATGTCCACACCATCAAATAAGTGAACAACTTCTCATCCAATATTTCTATGAAGGTCTCATGCCCATGGAGAGAAGTATGATAGATGCCGCAAGTGGGGGAGCTCTCATTGATAAGACTCCGAAGCTGCTAGACTTCTCATCTCCAACATGGCAGCCAACTCCCGACAATTCTCAATGAGACATGAACAATCACCACCCAAGAAAGTCAATGAGGTAAGTACATCATCCCTTGAAAAAAAACTTCTCAACTGACTTCCCTTGTGCAGCAATGGCTGTAGGTAATATACAGCAAATTAAGACTTGTGGCATATTGATAACTCGTATAATTATATAGTTCTTAGTTATGTTTTATTATTGTTTTGTGTCAAATACGAGTTATTATTGCTTAGTCTAATTGTGTTTATGATATTTATATTTTTATGTAATTTGGTGTTTTTCACGAGTTTCTTTGAGTGATTTCAGATTACTAGGTTAAATCAACAATTAAGGGCAAATCCAGTTCAGTTCCAATTCCGACACCTTTTGCCATATCCGCTATATATGGAGTTTCACTGAAGCAATAAGGCTAAAATTTTTACAGTGCAAAGTTAAGAGGCATATCTATCTTTTTCATGTTTTACACTTCTTGAAACGGAGTCGTTTTCCCTAACGAAATCGACAATCAAGTTGGCTGATGTGCAATGACGTCTGTGCTGACCTGTTTTGGTATTTTGACCATATCTTCCGATCCACATGAGCAAATGATCTGATTCCAACGGCTATGGATCCGTAACTGATAGGGGTATATTTTTCTAGAAGACCATTTGATTAGATCAAGCCTCCAACATTGACAAAATCGACCATCAAGCTGGCTGATCAGAATTGTCATACAATATGACGAAAATTGTTAGAAAAATGCACCCACCTATTATACCTACCTTTGAAATTTATAAAGCTTGTCTCTTGTCATTTAGCTCTCCAAAATGTGTATAAATAGAGGGCCTTGGATGAGCATTAAAGATAGATTGGTAGGATATTAGCCATTGTAATAAAATTCTCTAAGTTTTCTTTTTCTTTCCTTTCTCTAGTTTTCTTTTTCTTTATTTACTTATGCTTCTTACATTTCTTTTCATTTTATTCATATCTAGTATGTATTGCTAATCATATTGTTGAGGTGATGAGGTGAAGCTTTTGGTAAATGCTAAGGTTAGTCTCTTAAACATGAGCTAAAATGAATCATCATTTATAAACACTAGTATAGATAATATTTTCTTTTGGTTTAAAATCATACTTGCAAAGTAGGGATCTTGATTCATTATTGACAATGAAAATGGCACAGTAAATGCTTGGTTTCATAACCTTGATTTGTTGTAGACATATACCTTGGCATAAGGAATGCTTGGACTCTTTTTATGAGTTTTGAGGACACCAAATGAACATGATATCATATGCTATGGACGTTGGACAATTTGGACTGAATTGCTAAACCTTCCGATTGGAATCTCCCTTATGTGTGAATTTCAATTGTGTAATAAAACAAGATTAATCTTAGCATAACACCAAGAGTGGATTCTCTAACCTCAACATCTTTTCTTATTGTTTTGTTTATATCTTGTTTAATTTCTTTTATGTTGTTTTGTTTATTTTGTTCTCTAATATCTTGTTTATCTTGTTTTGTTGTTGATTCCCTAATATCTTGTTTACTTTCTTTTTCTTATATATTTATAAACTTATACTCACTAATACGCTTCCCTGTGGTTCGACCTCGGACACCCGAGAATTTATTACTTGAACATAACCTGCACTTGGGTTTACAACTCTTAATTGAGTCTCCATCAAGTTTTTGGCGTCGTTGTCGGGGAGGCAATACTAAGTATATAAGTTTATAAGTATATTTATTTTTACTGGCTGGTTATACCGCCTAATTTTCTATATATTTATATTTATATTGTTTATTAACTTTGTTTTATTTGTATTGGCTGGTTATACCGCCTAATCTGTATATTAACTTTGTTTTATGCTTGTTTGGCGACGTGATTTTAGATCTCGTCGTTTAGTTAGATTTTATTGTCAAACTTTTTCAGGTAATCTTTCTAATACAACTCCTACCATGGCTGACAATGAAAGTGTTCATGCTGAAGATGAAAACAGACAAGTACGCACCATGCGTGACTACTTGCAACCAACTCGAAGCTCATTCTAATATGAAAGAAGAGGAAAATGCTAAACCCTCTAGACAAATGCAACGAAGGCTTAATCCTAATATGAAAGAAGTAGTGAGAAATTAAGTCATTAAACTTCTAGATAATGGAATCATTTATCCTATCTCTGATAGCAAATGGGTAAGTCCTACTCAAGTCGTACCTAAGAAATCTGGAGTTACTGTAGTTAAAAATGAAAACAATGAATTAATTCCAACTAGGACTGTTACTGGTTGGCGCATGTGCATTGACTACAGGAAACTTAACTCAGTGACGAGGAAAGATCATTTCCCTTTGCCTTTCATGGATCAAATCTTAGAAAGAGTTGCAGGGCATGAGTTTTATTGTTTTCTAGATGGATATTCTGGGTATAATCAAATTGCCATTGCACTTGAGGACCAAGAGAAAACCACTTTTACATGTCCTTTTGGTACTTTTGCATATCGTAGAATGCCATTTGGATTATGTAACGCCCCTGCCACATTTCAAAGATGCATGCTTAGTATTTTTAGTGACATGATTGAACGTAATCTTGAGATTTTCATGGATGATTTTTCTGTTTCTGGTGATTCATTTGATGATTGCTTAGCCAATTTGAAAAATGTATTGATTAGGTGTGAAGAAAAAAATCTTGTTCTTAATTGGGAAAAATGTCATTTCATGGTCACTAAAGGTATTGTACTAGGTCACATTGTTTCTGCAAAAGGGATTGAGGTAGACAAGTCAAAAATTGAATTGATTGCTAATCTACCCACACCAAAGACAGTAAAGGATATTAGGTCATTCTTGGGACATGCAGGTTTTTATAGAAGATTCATAAAAGATTTTAGCACGATATCTAAACCTCTATGTAATCTTTTAATGAAAGACACTGCATTTGAATGGACTAAAGATTGTGAAGATGCTTTTGAAAAACTCAAAAATATGCTCATTACTGCTCCTATTATGAGATCTCCTGATTGGTCTTTACCATTTGAAATAATGTGTGATGCTAGTGACTATGCTGTTGGTGCTGTGTTAGGACAAAGGAAAGATAAGAAACCACATGTAATTTACTATGCAAGTAAAACTTTAAATAGAGCCCAAATGAATTATTCCACTACAGAAAAGGAATTACTTGCAGTTGTTTTTGCATTGGATAAATTCAGATCTTACCTTGTTGGATCATCAATTGTTGTCTTTAGTGATCATGCAGCTTTAAAATATCTTCTCTCTAAGAAGGATGCAAAACCTAGGTTGCTGAGGTGGATCCTTTTGCTGCAAGAATTTGACATCACCATTCGAGATAAAAAAGGAGTAGAAAATGTGGTGGCTGATCATTTATCAAGACTTGTTTGTGATGAATCTTTTGGAACCTCACCAATAAATGATACTTTTCCTGATGAACAACATCTAATTGTCTCCACGACACCTTGGTTTGCTGACATTGCTAATTTTCTTGCTACAAGAAAAATTCCTTCTCAATAGAGCCCCCAAGATAAAAGAAAGTTTCTGAATGAGGTAAAGAAGTTCTATTGGGATGACCCTTACTTGTTCAAATATTGTCCTGATCAGATTTTTCGAAGATGCATTCCCGACAATGAGGTAAGTAGTGTAATTAAGTTTTGTCATTCCGAGGCATGGGGTGGTCATTTTTCATCAAAGAAAACTGCTGCAAAAATTTTACAGTGTGGATTTTACTGGCCAACTTTATTCAAAGATGCATATAATTTTTCAAGTCATGTGAAAGTTGTCAAAAATTAGGTTCCATTTCGAAAAGAAACATGATGCCTTTAAACCCAATTCTTGTAATTGAAATTTTTGACTGTTGGGGTATTGATTTCATGGGACCATTTCCACCATCTTTTGGTTTCTTATACATTTTAGTTGCAATAGATTATGTTTCAAAGTGGATAGAGGCAATTCCATATCGAAATAATGATCACAAAACAATGATTAAATTTTTAAAAGAAAATATTTTGAGTCGATTTGGAATTCCTCGATCTATCATAAGTGATGGGGGAACACATTTTTGCAACAAGATTTTTGAAACATTAATGAAGAAATATGCCATTACACACAAAGTTGCAACCCCTTATCACCCGCAGACAAATGGACAGGTAGAATTAGCAAATAGGGAGATTAAACAAATTTTGGAAAAGACGGTTAATCCAAATCGCAAAGATTGGTCTCTTAGACTTAACGATGCATTATGGGCCTATCGAACAGCTTTTAAAACAGCATTGGGCATGTCTCCTTATAGGCTAGTTTATGGAAAACCTTGTCATTTACCTGTGGAACTTGAGCATAAAGCATATTGGGCCATTAAAATGTTCAACTCAAACCTTGATGACGCTTCTAATTTACGAAAATTACAAATAAATGAACTTGAGAATCTCATAAATGATGCATATGAGAATTCTAAAATTCATAAAGAAAGAACTAAAGCCTTTCATGACAAGTTAATTTCAAGAAAAACATTTGATGTTGGGCAAAAAGTTCTACTTTATAATTCTAGACTTCACATATTTCCTGGTAAGTTGAGATCAAGATGGACTGGCCCATTTGTGGTTAAACATGTGTATCATTAAGGAGCAGTTGACATTGAGAATCCTCAAAATGGTAACGTATTCAAGGTAAATGGACAAAGACTCAAACTCTTTTTGGAAAATCATGTTACTCAAGAAGAGGTTGTTTTTCTTTCTGATCCTTGTTTTGAAAATAACTAGATGTAAATATAATTTTTTTTTAACCCTGGTTAAATGGCGGATAACGGTACTCCGTGATTATTTAAGTCGGTCCCATCAGCTACCCACAAAACTGATATTGTATATAAATTTCTCTTTCAATTTCTCTTTCATTTTATATTTCTTTTTTTTTTTCAGGATGGATGATATTCTCACAAGATTGCAGAAACAATTTCCTTCTTTTCCTCGAAATATTTTACTGAAGCTTTACCAAGTTCGATTTGAAAGATTAAGAATGCTTATGCACAAAGGGATTCCTGAAGACATACGTTGGATAATTGAAGCCAAGGTACGTGAAGATGAATATCTTCCTGTTTTGCATTTACCAGGTACAGGTAGAAGCACTTTTGCAAAGAAGCGACGAGCAAAGCGCATGAGTTCAAATTGCCACAAATGTGCACGATGGACGTGTAACGGTAAATGTCGTTCTATTGGGATTCCGTCCTCTAATCGAGATGATAAAATTGAATTCATTAAGGCTGGACTGAGTAAGGAGAATTTGGGTAATATCCAACTTTCTCTTGAGACGCATCCTAGTGGAGACGTACAAAGAGAAATTCTTGATTTATGGCCGCAATTCCAAAGGGAATGGCAACATCTTGGGAATCTGATGTTAAAAGACCCTGTTTGCCAGCTTGTAAGAAAACTGGATGGGAAGCATATCCTCGACTCATAGAAGGCGTTTAAGCCGTTTCTGGACGTAAAACCAGAGGAAGATGTGAGCCACAATCACAACTACAATAAATGACTTCTCAACTTTTGGTTTGATTTGTAATAACTTCATTTCGGTTTAATTTACGTGTTGTTAGATTTGTGTAATTATTCTCGTTTTTTTTTTTTGCATTGGTCTTTTACGGTTGATTTTTTCTTCTCTTTTTGATTTTCTTCCTGAAATCACGCAAAAATCTTTTGTTAGGTTAACATTTTCTTCTGACAGGTCAAATACACTTTCGGCGACATTATTACTCTTGTCTGATTCATTACTCAGTCCTCTATATATTACACCATGTACTCATTCTCTTTCAGGCACTTGAAAAAAAATGGAAAGTACTTCGTCCCAGCGCATTAAAAAAATTTGTGTCTTTGGAGGTGCTTATCCAGGGAAAAATAACATATTCGCTGATGAAGCCATAAGAGTTGGAGTAATACTTGCCCAACAAAAGATCCAGTTGATTTATGGAGGCGGTAGTACGGGTTTAATGGGAGCAGTCGCTACATCAGCACACGCCGGAGGAAGTCCAGTTCTAGGAATAGTGCCAAAACTATTCACAGGTTTTTGTGGACCTACCTTGGGTACGAAAATACAAGTCTGGAGTATCCATGAACGGATAACAATCATGTACCATTCTACCGATGCATTCATTGCTTTACCAGGAGGTCTGGGTACATTGGAAGAAATAGCTTGCGTGGCTTCTCGGTCATCTTTGGTCACAAATAAGAAACCCATTGGTTTGCTTAATATTAATGGTTATTTTAGTAATTTGCTTTCATATTTAGATAATGCTGTGGAAAATGGATTCATGTTTTCAGAGGCAAGGAGAACCATAATTTCTGCTACAACCATTGAAGATTTACTCAAAAAGCTCCAAGCTTATGAGTATTTATCTGCTACGGTTGTTTCGCAAACGCTCGGAAAAAGAAAAAGAGATATGGACGAGCAAGGAGTGGATTGCACTCTGTCTTTGTGACATTATCTAACATTTTGTTTGTTGTGTCTCAGTTATAATAAGTGGTTAGCAACCTCTGCAGGTAATATCTCCTAAATTCTACCTTTAGTAGGGGGTAAGGGACATATTTTGCTAATTTAAAAAAAAAAAAAAAAATTGATGTGTTTTAAGCCATTTAGAAGTATTCATTCTGAACAAGGTCTGAGTAAGGGAGACTTGAGACATACCTTGTCAGTTTGATTTCTTCTTTCAAAAAAAAAAAAAAAAAGTTTGTTGTGTTTTAAGCAATTTAGAAGTATTCATTCTGAACAAGGTCTGAGTAAGGGAGACTTGAGACATACCTTGTCAGTTTGATTTTAATCTTTTTATGTTTACTTGTTAATTTTTGTTAAGTATTTTAGGATTATTTAGGTTGCATGAGTTTGTTTTGTTTTGAGTCTTAGTTATTCCTATTCTTATGTTATTAGTTCTTTTCTCTTACACATGATTCTTTCATTTGGGTTAATAGACTTACATTGAGGACAATGTAAGAATTAAGTGTGGGGGAACGATTTAGGATTTCTTTTATTTTTGTCTATAATTTTTTTTTATGAGTCTTTATTATTATTATTATTTTTAATGTGTTCTAGTTCCTTTTTAATACAATGATGAGATATGAATTGCATAAGTCTAAAACAGATTTATTAGTGAGAAGATTTTCATGAGAATTGAGCTTGATGTCAACCTTTTTATGAGCCAATGTTAATATGATATGTTGATTGAGAAAGAAGCATGTTTAGACTTAATCTGACTTGTATAATCATCCTTGTGAGTTTTTGAGCCTATAATGATTGATGCATTATACAAATCAATCTAATTTCTTTCTTGAGTGCTCTTATGATTACATGATTCTCTAGAACTTGCTTTAAACCGTTTGAGACTATATTGATACATGTGACAACATGAATATGATAGAGGCATTAGGATTATAACCAGAGCCAAACAGCCATCCATTATTAATGTTCTAAGAGAACATCCCCACTAGTGAGCCAATTTGAGCCTACATTAAATATGCTATTTTATTGGTAACCAGAACTTACACCTAGCCTAAATATACTTATATCCTTACCCTTGTTCTAAAGATGGATTATATATTTTGAGACATATTGCAAAAACAAGGGATACTTTTTGAAAATTTGGGTTAGAACGAAAGATAAGTGTGGGGGAGGAGAGAGGCAAAAGTCAAGAGAAAAAGAAAGGGATCATTGTCAAATACATTCCCATATTAAAAAAAAATAAAAAATTCTTCTCTTGAACTTCTAGTTAAAGTAAAGAAAAAGATGTTACAAAGTTGGTTAGAATGAAGCAAAGGCTCAACATGAATATTTAGCCTATGTTATTATGTGCTTTATAAGAGTTTTGAGAAGTTTTATTTGTATGATCTTATTATGTCTCTAAACTCTATGAACTCTTTGGAACCTTTGTGATATCTTTATCCTTTTGTTCTTTAACTACATTATAACCCTTTGGCCCCATTACAACCTTGAAAAAAGACCTTTTGATTTATGAAGTTGTATGATCTAAATAGTGGAGAATAGGTGGACAAGCAAGCATATGGTAGAACTGTTTTCATGAGATTGATTGAGTGTAAACACTTTACCACTACTTTAAAGAGTGAAAATCATGAGAGTATAGTGAGAGGTTGAGATTAAGTTGAATATGCACTATTTTGATTGAAATATGTTATGTTAATATTGGTTTGACTCATTTATTTACATTCAAGCATGAATTTTTGTGAAATTCTTTGAGCTATTGATTAGTTTATAAGACTTGTTCAAAGATTGTCTCTAATTTATATTGAAAGGATTAGGAGTAAATATTTTTAGTGTATGTAGTTTACTTATATTTTAGTTTTTCAATGTTTGTGGGTATCGTTCTAGCAAACCCTCACGAGACTAAACTCGTCCACTAGGGACACCTAGGGGTTTAAAGGCTTGTGTCACATGCTAAGTGCCACCGTGATTTCCAACGAAAATGGATTAGATTAGATTTTCTTATTTTATTTTTATTGAGTCGTTGCTAGGGACTAGCAACAATCTAAGTGTGGGGGTGTGATAACTCGTATAATTATATAGTTCTTAGTTATGTTTTATTATTGTTTTGTGTCAAATACGAGTTATTATTGCTTAGTCTAATTGTGTTTATGATATTTTATATTTTTATGTAATTTGGAGTTTTTCATGAGTTTCTTTGAGTGATTTCAGATTACTAGGTTAAATCAACAATTAAGGGCAAATCCAGTTCAGTTCCAGTTCCGACACCTTTTGCCATATCCGCTATATCTGGAGTTTCACTGAAGAAATAAGGCGGAATTTTTTACAGTGCAAAGTTAAGAGGCATATCTATCTTTTTCATGTTTTACACTTCTTGAAATGGAGTCGTTTTCCCTAACGAAATCGACCATCAAGTTGGCTGATGTGCAATGACGTCTGTGCTGACCTGTTTTGGTATTTTGACCATATCTTCCGATCCTCATGAGCAAATGATCTGATTTCAACGGCTATGGATCCATAACTGATAGGGGTATATTTTTCTAGAAGACCATTTGATCAGATCGAGCCTCCAACATTGACAAAATCGACCATCAAGCTGGCTGATCAGAATTGTCATACAATATGACGAAAATTATTCGAAAAATGCACCCACCTATTATACCTACCTTTGAAATTTATAAAGCTTGTCTCTTGTCATTTAGCTCTCCAAAATGTGTATAAATAGAGGGCCTTGGATGAGCATTAAAGATAGATTGGTAGGATATTAGCCATTGTAATAAAATTCTCTAAGTTTTCTTTTTCTTTCCTTTCTCTAGTTTTCTTTTTCTTTATTTACTTATGCTTCTTACATTTCTTTTCAATTTATTCATATCTAGTATGTATTGCTAATCATATTGTTGAGGTGATGAGGTGAAGCTTTTGGTAAATGCTAAGGTTAGTCTCTTAAACATGAGCTAAAATGAATCATCATTTATAAACACTAGTATAGATAATATTTTCTTTTGGTTTAAAATCATACTTGCAAAGTAGGGATCTTGATTCATTATTGACAATGAAAATGGCACAGTAAATGCTTGGTTTCATAACCTTGATTTGTGGTAGACATATACCTTGGCATAAGGAATGCTTGGACTCTTTTTATGAGTTTTGAGGACACCAAATGAACATGATATCATATGCTATGGACGTTGGACAATTTGGACTGAATTGCTAAACCTTCCGATTGGAATCTCCCTTATGTGTGAATTTCAATTGTGTAATAAAACAAAATTAATCTTAGCATAACACCAAGAGTGGATTCTCTAACCTCAACATCTTTTCTTATTGTTTTGTTTATATCTTGTTTAATTTCTTTTATGTTGTTTTGTTTATTTTGTTCTCTAATATCTTGTTTATCTTGTTTTGTTGTTGATTCCCTAATATCTTGTTTACTTTCTTTTTCTTATATATTTATAAACTTATACTTACTAATACGCTTCCCTGTGGTTCGACCTCGGACACCCGAGAATTTATTACTTGAACATAACCTGCACTTGGGTTTCTTAGTTGGTATTTTGGAAGAGATGAAGTCAAAACATGTCAATTAGGATGTTTAAGAGCTTATAAAATCACAATCACAAGATGAAAAAAGACTTGAGAGTCAAAAAGATCAAATTCTTGGTGCAAAGCAAGAAGGCATATTTGACCTCCGGAGCTTGTTGCTAAGAAAACATGATGTTAGATTCTTTATTCAGAGAAAACTCCTCCTTGACTTTTGAAGCTGACTTAAATAACTTTCCAGCGATAGCTCATAGGCCTAAATCGGATAAGAAATGGTCATCCAAATTGGCGTTGGAAGATCTCCCTAAACAACCCTAGCTGCAGAAAAAAAAACCCTAACAGTAAATCACCTTTCTTTATTAAAACCCTAGCCGCAAATCACAAGGAGAGAAGCCCTAGTTACTTCCTATAAATAGAAACAAGGGAGGATAGCCACAACACACTTCTACTAGCATTATATTATGATTTTCTTATTTTTTTAGAGAGTTTGAGAGAGCAAGAGGCTGAATAATTAATATTCTTCTTCTTCTTCTCCATTATCTTAGTTTGCTTTTAGTTTTCCTTTTGATTTCATGTTTATGTTAACAATGCCTATGCTAGGCTAAACTTATTTTTGGTTAAGGGTGATTTCAAAGCCCTAGACATGTTTTGTAATGAATTTTCAGAATCTATCTATCATTGGTTATCTATCAAAGTTGCTTATGTTCTTCCATTAAAATTGTTCATGATATTGTCTTGATTTTTTTAGGATGCATACTAGATATTGTTGGGATTCGGATCATGCTCAAACAGAGATAATGTATAATTTAATTAACAAGTTAAATTAACAACACATCGGAATAAAACTAAAACAAAGAGAAACTGAGTCCCTCCATGGATCTGCTTATGAATTCAAAACGATCATCCTGTCAAGAACATATAACAATCAAAATCACATACCTCTATAGTAGAGATTGCCGAAACCTCAAGATAAATTTTTGATGTTCTTGTCCTTGCATACAAAGCCCGATTGTCGCAAACCAAAGCCGTCCAATTGTCCGGCCTCTAACAGTAATCTACGTAGGTGACTCAAAAACCTTCATAAGGTTGAGATTATGTTTTTCCAAGACGATGCTAGTAGTCTAGGTTGTGAGAAACCTTCCTCCTCTTACTCTAGTCAGCCGATTCAATGCAGGCAAGCAAAAAACGATTTTCTCTTCCTCTTTTGTCTATGCGGCTGAACTCACAGAGAGAGTGAGATGTTGCGGCTACCAGGGTTTCTTAATTGCTTATGGAGGTGGCAACAACATATGAGGCATATATATAACTAGGTTTAGTGTATGCCAACTATTGGACTAAGTGCACTGATAACTCGTATAATTATATAGTTTTTAGTTATGTTTTATTATTGTTTTGTGTCAAATACGAGTTATTATTGTTTAGTCTAATTGTGTTTATGATCTTTTATATTTTTATGTATTTTGGTGTTTTTCACAAGTTTCTTTGAGTGATTTCAGATTACTAGAATTAAGGGCAAATCCAGTTCAGTTTCAGTTCCGACACCTTTTCCCATTTCAGCTATATCTCGAGTTTCACTGAAGCAATAAGGCTGAAATTTGTAGCCATGCAAAGCTAAGAGGCATATCTATCTTTTTCATGTTTTACACTTCTTAAAACGGAGTCGTTTTCCCTAGCGAAATCGACCATCAAGTTGGCTGATGTGCAATGACGTCTGTGCTGACATGTTTTCGTATTATGCCCATATCTTCTTATCCACATCAGAAAATGAGCTGATTCCAACGGCTATGGTTCCGTAACTGATAGGGGAACCTTTGTCTAGAAGACCATGTGATCAGATCAGGCCTCCAATATTGAAGAAATCGACCATCAAGGTGGCTGATGTGCAATGACGTCTGTGCTGACATGTTTTCGTATTTTGCCCATATCTGCTTAACCACATCAGAAAATGAGCTGATTCCAACGGCTATGGTTCCGTAACTGATAGGGGAACCTTTTTCTAGAAGACCATGTGATCAGATCAGGCCTCCAATATTGACGAAATCGACCATCAAGTTGGCTGATCAAAATCGTCATATACCTACCTTTGAAATTTGTAAAGCTTGTCTCTTGTCATTTAGCCCTCCAAAATGTGTATAAATAGAGGGCCTTGGATGATTGTAAGGGATCATATTGGAGATTGGTAGGATATTAGCCATTTTAACAAAATTCTCTAAGTTTTCTTCTTCTTTCTTTTCTCTAGTTTTCTTTTTCTTTAGAAAGAGCAAGAGGTTGGATAATTAATATTCTTCTTCTTCTTCTTTCTTTCTTTTATTTTCTTCTTAGATTCTATTTAATTTTATGTTTATAATGCCTATGCTAGGCTAAACTTCTATTTGGTTAAGGTTGATTTCAAAGCCCTAGACATGTTTTGTGATTGATTTTCAGATTCTATCTATCATTAATTTTCTATCAAAGTTGCTTATGTTCTTCTACAAGAATTGTTCATGATGTTGTCTTGATTTATTTAGGTGTACAACTAGATAGATCTTGATAATTATCTATTGCTAGTTTAGGAGTCTTGATCCGTGTAATTGTCTTGATTTTCTATTCATAAGTGGCAATTTGTGATTAATGATTATGGTCAAGTTTTCAATAATTGCAAAGTGGAACATAACCTAAGTTGAACAATCCGAGCTTATGTGTTTGTTGCTTAGATCAACCTATCTTTCTCATCATAA
Organism: Fremontodendron californicum; assembly: GCA_030761205.1. NCBI lineage: Eukaryota > Viridiplantae > Streptophyta > Magnoliopsida > Malvales > Malvaceae > Fremontodendron > Fremontodendron californicum. Next base: position 27,117,609 of record JAULJL010000003.1, read on the forward strand.
AGCTGCCATTAAATTGAATTTAGAGAGCTTATTCTAAGTTGTTTAATGGTTAGAGATTAAATAGAGAGCTTGTTCTATTTAACGACAAACTAAGGAAAGATTGGGGTAACAGAGCTTGTTGTTATCTACGGTTGTTAACTTTGATAGTTGGTTGATATTGATAGATTTGAAATTGATTCTTAATGATGTCTAGTGGTGGAGAATGAAACCTTAACCATATTTTTCATATTTGATTCTTCTTACTTACTTGTTTTCTTACTTTTCTAGTTTGCTTATTTTTAAAAGTATATTTATTTTTATTGGCTGGTTATACCGCCTAATTTGTATATTAACTTTGTTTTATTTTTATTGGCTGGTTATACCGCCTAATTTAGTATATATATTATTGGCTGGTTATACCGCCTAATTTAGTATATATATTTTTATTGGCTGGTTTTACCGCCTTTCATCTTATTCTTATTATTTACTTTAGTTTAAATCTGGCTTCAAAAACCCCTTTTCTTTTATTGTTCTTGAATTTAAGTTTTAAACTATTAACTTATAAACTAAAACCCAATCCCTGAGGACTCGACCCTTGCTAACTACTATACTTACAATTTATCTTTTTAGTGCAAGGTTAAATAAGATACACTCTTTTGGGTGCATCAAATTTTTGGCGCCGTTGCCGGGGATTGCTTTCTTTAGTTTATTAGTTTATTGGTTTATTCTTATTTTCTGTTCTAATTATTTACTTTCTTATTTTTTTTATTAGTGAATGTTCCAAGCTCCCGAAGAAGACTTACGACTTAGGAAAATTCGGGAATTTATAACTTCTCACCAACAACCAATCGAGGAGTTGATCCAAAACATCCAAGAGGAGCAAGGAGAGATGGCAGCAGCTGACAACCGAACTCTCAAGGAGCTAGCCGCTCCGGACTTGGGTCAACAACCATTATGCATTGAATATGCTAATCTTGAGGTAGCTTTTGAATTAAAATCTGGTTTGATTCATCTTCTCCCAACTTTTCATGGTTTTGCAGGAGAGGATCCAAATAAGCACCTCAAGGAATTCCATGTAGTTTGCTCAAGCATGAGACCAACAGGGGTCACGGAAGAGCAAGTTAAGTTGAGAGCCTTCCCATTCTCTCTAGCTGATACAGCAAAGGAATGGCTCTACTATCTACCATCCGGGACCATCACTACATGGAATGATTTGAAGAAAGCATTCTTGGAAAGGTATTTCCCAGCATCTAAGGCTGCCAACATTAGGAAAGAGATATGTGGGATTCGGCAATACAACGGAGAGTCCTTATATGAATATTGGGAGAGGTTCAAGAAACTTTGTGCATCATGTCCACACCATCAAATAAGTGAACAACTTCTCATCCAATACTTCTATGAAGGTCTCATGCCCATGGAGAGAAGTATGATAGATGCCGCTAGTGGGGGAGCTCTAGTTGATAAGACTCCCAGGGCTGCTAGAACATTAATCTCCAACATGGCAGCCAATTCTCAACAGTTCTCAATGAGACAAGATCCACCACCACAACCCAAGACAGTTAATGAGGTAAGTATATCATCCCTTGAACAAAAATTTGATAAACTGACTTCTCTTGTTCAACAATTGGCTGTAGGTAAAATACAACAAATAAAGGCTTGTGGCATATGTTCAAACATAGGGCACCAAACTGATATGTGTCCAACACTTCAAGAGGATACCAATGAACATGTGAATGCCATGGGTGGATTTCAGAACCAATCAAGGAAATATGATCCCTACTCAAACACATACAATCCAGGATGGAGGGATCATCCAAACTTCAATTATGGAGGGAACCAATCACAAACTATTCCTCCACCATTTGACCACAGGCCACCGGGTTTTCAGCAAAGAGTGCAACAACCATACCAAACCCGACAACAACTACCACCCACCCAAAATTCAGGTACTTCTCTTGAAGATCTTGCTAAAGCTCTTTCTACTAATACAATTCAATTTCAACAGGAAACAAAGACAAGTATTCGAAATTTGGAGACTCAAATAGGGCAATTGGCAACAACCATGAGTCAAATGCAAGCAAGGGATTCTGGGAAATTACCTTCCCAAACCATAGTGAATCCAAGAGAGAATGCCAATGCTATAAATTTAAGAAGTGGGAAACAGCTAGAGACACCACAAAATGATAGTGCTCAAGGGGAGAACAATACCATGGCATCCTCTTCACATCCCAACGAGCCATTAAAAAAGGTAATTCCTAAACCATCCTTTCCTTCCTATATAACTCCTCCACCTTTTCCTAACAGGTTAGCAAAGTCCAAGAAGGAGGAGCAAGAGAAGGAAATTTTGGAAACCTTCCGGAAAGTAGAGGTGAACATTCCTTTACTAGATGCTATCAAGCAAGTGCCAAGATATGCCAAGTTCCTAAAAGAGTTGTGCACATCTAAACGGAAGTTGAAATGGAATGAAAAGGTAAGTGTGGGGGAGAATGTGTCAGCTGTTCTTCAAAAGAAACTCCCACCTAAATGCAAGGATCCAGGTATGTTTACCATTCCTTGTAAGATAGGCAACACCAGGCTTGAGCGTGCTATGCTAGATCTAGGGGCATCTATTAATGTCATGCCATATTCAATTTATGCTTCATTGAATCTAGGACCATTAGAGGAAACCGGTGTTATAATACAACTTGCTGACCGTTCTAACACTTATCCAAGAGGAGTTGTAGAAGACGTTCTTGTACAGGTTAATGAATTGGTTTTTCCCGCTGACTTTTATGTTATTGAGATGGAAGATGAGATGTCTTCTAATCCCACACCTATTCTATTAGGGAGACCATTCTTGAAAACAACAAGAACTAAAATAGATGTACATGATGGCACTTTAACTATGGAATTTGATGGTGAAATAATTCGCTTTAACATTTTTGAGGCCATGAGATATCCTAGTGATGTGCATTCTGTTTTTAATATTGATATAATTGACTCACTAGTGCAGCAAGCTTATGAGCTAGATGGTGAAGATAGTGTAGAAATAGTCCTTAGCAACCATCTCGGAATGGGGAATGCTAAACTAGCCTTGAGTGACCAGGTGGAAGGGGCACTAGAATCTTTACACTCGCTGCAACCTAAAGATGCAAGGTTTGATGTTTCATTTATTGATTTGCCTTTATCTAATGAGAAACTTCTACCTTCCATTTTGCAGGCACCAACTTTAGAGTTGAAACCACTACCGAACCACTTGAAATATTTGTTCTTAGGGGAAAAGGACACACTACCTGTCATCATTGCCAAAGAGCTCACACCTTTGCAAGAAGAGCGACTTATCCGGGTGCTTAGAGAGCATAAAACAGCAATTGGTTGGACAATTGCCGATATCAAGGGAATAAGCCCATCCATGTGCATGCACAGGATTTTGTTAGAGGAAGGGTCTAAACCAACAAGAGAAGCACAAAGGAGATTGAACCCTCCTATGATGGAGGTTGTGAAAAAGGAGATACTGAAGCTCCTAGATGTTGGAGTGATCTATCCTATCTCGGATAGCAAATGGGTGAGCCCAGTCCAAGTGGTTCCAAAGAAATCAGGTGTAACGGTGGTAACAAATAATGAGAATGAACTTGTTCCTACTAGGATTCAAACAGGATGGCGAGTTTGTATTGATTATCGTAAACTTAATTCTACAACTCGCAAAGACCACTTTCCTTTACCTTTTATTGATCAAATGCTTGAAAGGTTAGCTGGCCATTCTCATTATTGTTTTCTTGATGGTTTTTCAGGTTATAATCAGATAGCCATTGCTCCGGAGGACCAAGAGAAAACAACATTCACATGTCCATTTGGTACTTTTGCATACCGGCGTATGCCATTTGGTCTTTGTAATGCACCAGCTACATTCCAAAGGTGTATGGTTAGCATATTTTCAGATTATGTAGAGAACATCATAGAAGTGTTTATGGATGATTTTAGTGTCTATGGTGATTCTTTTGATAGATGTCTAGAGAACCTTACACTTGTACTTGAAAGATGCATGGAAACTAACCTTGTTTTGAATTGGGAAAAATGTCACTTTATGGTAGAACAAGGAATAGTTTTGGGTCATGTTATTTCTTCTAGAGGGATGGAGGTTGATAAATCTAAAATAGATATTATGCATTCTTTACCACCTCCCACAAATGTGAGAGAGGTTCGTTCTTTTCTTGGACATGCAGGTTTCTATAGGAGATTTATCAAAGACTTCTCAAAGATCACATTACCTTTTTGCAAGCTACTACAAAAAGATGTGGTTTTCCACTTTGATGATAAATGCAAAGAGGCGTTTGAAACATTGAAGGGACTCTTGACATCAGCTCCTATCATGCAACCACCAGATTGGAATATACCTTTTGAAATCATGTGTGATGCTAGTGACTATGCCATTGGAGCTGTTTTGGGCCAACGGGTTGGCAAAGCCTCACATGCCATTTATTATGCCTCAAGAACTCTTAATGATGCTCAATTGAACTATTCCACTACTGAAAAAGAACTTTTGGCTGTTGTATTTGCTTTAGAAAAATTTCGATCTTATTTAATTGGTACTAAAGTAATTGTATTTTCTGACCATGCAGCCCTTAAGTACTTACTCACTAAAAAGGAGGCCAAACCAAGGTTGATTAGATGGATACTTCTCTTACAAGAGTTTGATTTGGAGATAAAAGATAAGAGAGGTAGTGACAACCTGGTTGCGGACCATCTTAGCCGTTTAGTTCATGAAGATGATGCACTACCCTTGAATGAGAACTTTCCGGATGAGCAACTTCTTTTTATAAGAACAACAACTCCTTGGTATGCTGATATTGTTAATTACTTAGTTACCAAGAAGTTGCCACAAGAGTTGACACAAGCTCAAAGAAATAAGATCAAGAGTGATGCCAAATACTACATATGGGATGATCCTTACCTTTGGAAGCATTGCTCCGATCAGATTATAAGAAGGTGTGTACTCGAAACTGAATTTCAATCTATTCTCACCTTTTGTCACTCTTATGCATGTGGAGGACACTTTGGATCCAAAAGAACAGCCATGAAAGTTCTTGATTCTGGATTTTATTGGCCTACCATATTCAAAGATGCATACCTCTTTTGCAAGTCATGTGATCGTTGCCAAAGAACAGGTAACTTAGGTGCTAGAAATCAAATGCCTCAAACTCCAATACTTATTGTTGAAATTTTTGATGTATGGGGCATGGATTTCATGGGACCTTTTCCTCCTTCTTTTGGTAATCTTTATATTTTACTTGCCGTTGATTATGTTTCAAAGTGGGTGGAAGCAAAATCCACTAGGACTAATGACTCTAAAGTTGTTTCAGATTTTGTCAAGACTAACATCTTTGCTAGGTTTGGAACGCCAAAGGCCATAATCAGCGATAGAGGTACTCACTTTTGCAATAGGACTATAGAAGCACTTTTGAGGAAGTATAACATCACACACAAGGTCTCCACCTCATATCATCCTCAAACTAGTGGGCAAGCTGAAGTGTCAAACCGAGAAGTTAAGTCCATCCTTGAAAAGACAGTTAATCCAAATAGGAAGGATTGGAGTTCACGACTTGATGATGCACTTTGGGCTTATAGGACAGCATATAAGACACCCATTGGTATGTCTCCTTATCGACTTGTTTATGGTAAGCCTTGTCATCTTCCGGTTGAATTGGAACATAAATCATATTGGGCTATCAAACAATGCAACATGGAGATGGATGAGATAGGAAAGAAAAGAAAACTTGACCTACAAGAATTAGAGGAGATAAGGAATGATGCCTATCAGAATTCTAGGATTTACAAGGAAAAGACTAAGGCATTCCATGACAAGATGATATCAAGAAAAGAATTTGTTGTTGGACAAAAAGTTCTTCTCTTCCATTCACGCCTTAAGTTATATCCAGGTAAGTTACGTTCTCGTTGGGTTGGACCTTTTGTTATTACTAATGTATTTACTCATGGTGCAGTTGAAATCCAAAGCCCAAAAACAGATAAGGCATTCAAAGTGAATGGTCATAGATTGAAGCCTTACTATGAGAACTTTCCAATACAAGATGTGGAGGAGTTTCCACTTTTTGAGCCAAAGTATGTTGAATAATAATGGCATGGGTCTAAGTTAGGCTGAGGACAATAAACCAAGCGCTTCTTGGGAGGCAACCCAAAAGGATGGAGAGCATCTATTATATCAGATTTGCATATTCCTTACTCTCCATCATTCTATCCTTTATTGTTTTTCTTTTCTTTTGTTTAATAGTTCTTTTCTCTTACAAGATGTAAATATAATTTTTAATTTATTTTTTTTAACCCCGGTTAAATGGCGGATAACGGTACTCCGTGATTATTTAAATCGGTTCCATCAGCTACCCACAAAACTGATATTGTATATAAATTTCTCTTCCAATTTCTCTTTCATTTTTTTCATTTTTTTTTCAGGATGGATGATATTCTCACAAGATTGCAGAAACGATTTCCTCCTTTTCCTCGAAATATTTTACTGAAGCTTTACCAAGTTCGACTTGAAAGATTAAGAATGCTTATGCACAAAGGGATTCCTGACGACATACGTTGGATAATTGAAGCCAAGGTACGTGAAGATGAATATCTTCCTGTTTTGCATTTACCAGGTACAGGTAGAAGCACTTTTGCAAAGAAGCGACGAGCAAAGCGCATGAGTTCAAATTGCCACAAATGTGCACGATGGACGTGTAACGGTAAATGTCGTTCTATTGGGATTCCGTCCTCTAATCGAGATGATAAAATTGAATTCATTAAGGATGGACTGAGTAAGGAGAATTTGGGTAATATCCAACTTTCTCTTGAGACGCATCCTAGTGGAGACGTACAAAGAGAAATTCTTGATTTATGGCCGCAATTCCAAAGGGAATGGCAACATCTTGGGAATCTGATGTTAAAAGACCCTGTTTGCCAGCTTGTAAGAAAACTGGATGGGAAGCATATCCTCGACTCATAGAAGGCGTTTAAGCCGTTTCTGGACGTAAAACCAGAGGAAGATGTGAGCCACAATCACAACTACAATAAATGACTTCTCAGCTTTTGGTTTGATTTGCAATAACTTTATTTTGGTTTAATTTACGTGTTGTTCGATTTGTGTAATTATTCTCGTTTTTTTTATTTGTCTTTTACGGTTGATTTTTTTTCTCTTTTTGATTTTCTTCCTGAAATCACGCAAAAATCTTTTGTTAGGTTAACATTTTCTTCTGACAGGTCAGATACACTTTCGGCGACATTATTACTCTTGTCTGATTCACTACTGAGTCCTCTATATTACACCATGTACTCATTCTCTTTCAGGCACTCGAAGAAAAAAAAAAATGGCAAGTACTTCATCCCAGCGCATTAAAAAAATTTGTGTCTTTGGAGGTGCTTATCCAGGGAAAAATAACATATTCGCTGATGAAGCCATAAGAGTTGGAGTAATACTTGCCCAACAAAAGATCCACTTGATTTATGGAGGCGGTAGTACGGGTTTAATGGGAGCAGTCGCTACAGCAGCACACGCCGGAGGAAGTCCAGTTCTAGGAATCGTGCCAAAACTATTCACAAGTTTTTGTGGACCTACCGTGGGTAAGGAAATACAAGTCTGGAGTGTCCCTGAACGGATAACAATCATGTACCATTCTGCCGATGCATTCATTGCTTTACCAGGAGGTCTGGGTACATTGGAAGAAATAGCTTGCGTGGCTTCTTGGTCATCTTTGGTCACAAATAAGAAACCCATTGGTTTGCTTAATATTAATGGTTATTTTAGTAATTTGCTTTTATATTTAGATAATGCTGTGGATAATGGATTCATGTTTTCAGAGGCAAGGAGAACCATAATTTCTGCTACAACCATTGAAGATTTACTTAAAAAGCTCCAAGCTTATGAGTGTTTATCTGCTACGGTTGTTTCGCAAACGCTCGGAAAAAAGAAAAAGAGATATGGACGAGCAAGGAGTGGATTGCACTTTGTCTTTGTGACATTATCTAACATTTTGCTTGTTGTGTCTCAGTTATAATAAGTGGTTAGCAACCTCTGCAGGTAATATCTCCTAAATTCTACCTTTAAAATTTGACATTGGGGACAATGTCATATTTTAGTAGGGGACATATTTTGACCATCAAGGAGAATATCATCTATCAAAAAAAAAAAAAAAAAAAAAAAAAATTTAAGAAGTATTCATTCTGAACAAGGTCTGAGTAAGGGAGACTTGAGACATACCTTGTCAGTTTGATTTCTTCTTTTCAAAAAAAAAAAAAAAAAAAAAAAAAGAGTTTGTTGTGTTTTAAGCAATTTAGAAGTATTCATTCTGAACAAGGTCTGAGTAAGGGAGACTTGAGACATACCTTGTCAGTTTGATTTTAATCCTTTTATGTTTACTTGTTAATTTTTGTTTAGTATTTTAGGATTATTTAGGTTGCATGAGTTTGTTTTGTTTTGAGTCTTAGTTGTTCCTATTCTTATGTTATTAGTTCTTTTCTCTTACACATGATTCTTTCATTTGTGTTAATAGACTTACATTGAGGACAATGTAAGAATTAAGTGTGGGGGGAATGATTTAGGATTTCTTTTATTTTTGTCTACTATTTTTTTTTTTTATGAGTCTTTATTATTATTATTATTATTTTTAGTGTGTTTTAGTTCCTTTTTAATACAATGATGAGATATGAATTGCATAGGTCTAAACTGGTTATTAGTGAGAAGATTTTCATGAGAATTGAGCTTGATGTCAACCTTTTTATGAGCCAATGTTAATATAATATGTTGATTGAGAAAGAAGCATGTTTAGACTTAATCTGACTTGTATAATCATCCTTGTGAGTTTTTGAGCCTATAATGATTGATGCTTTATACAAATCAATCTAATTTCTTTCTTGAGTGCTCTTATGATTACATGATTCTCTAGAACTTGCTTTAAACCGTTTGAGACTATATTGATACATGTGACAACATGAATATGATAGAGGCATTAGGATTATAACCAGAGCCAAACAGCCATCCATTATTAATGTTCTAAGAGAACATCCCCACTAGTGAGCCAATTTGAGCCTACATTAAATATGCTGTTTTATTGGTAACCACAACTTACACCTAGCCTAAATATACTTATATCCTTACCCTTGTTCTAAAGATGGATTATATATTTTGAGACATATTGCAAAAAACAAGGGATATTTTTAGTTGAAAATTTGGGTTAGAAACAAGAAATAAGTGTGGGGGGAAAAGAAAAGAAAAGTCAAGAGAAAAAGAAATGGAATACTGGCAAATACATTCCTATGTAAAAAATATGCATCATCTCTTGAATTTGTGGAAAAAGAAAAAGATGTTACAAAGTTGTTTAGAATGAAGAAAAGGCCCAACATGAATATTCGGCCTAGGTGACTATGTACTTGTAAAGAGTTTTGAGAAGTTTCTTTGTATGATCTTTTTATGACTCTAAACTTTATGAACTCTTTGGAACCTTTGTGATATCTTTATCCTTTTGTTCTTCAACAAACCCCTTGGCCCCATTACAACCTTGATTAAAGACCTCTTGATTCATGAAGTTGTATGATCTAAATAGTGGAGAATAGGTGGACAAGCAAGAATATGGTAGAACTGTTTTCATGAGATATATTGAGTGTAAACACTTCACCACTACTTTAAAGAGTGAAAATCATGAGGGTATCCCATGTGAGAAGTTGAGATTAAATTTGAACATGCACTATTTTGATTGAGATATGTTATGTTAATATTGGCTTAACTCAAACAATTTACATTCAAGCTTGATTTTTTGTGAAATTCTTTAAGCTATTGATTAGTTTATAAGACTTGTTCAAAGATTGTCTCTAATTTGTATTGAAAGGATTAGGAGTAAATATTTTTAGTATATGTAGTTTATTTATATTTTAGTTTTTCAATGTTTGTGGGTATCGTTCTAGTAAACCCTCACGAGACTAAACTCGTCCACTAGGGACACCTAGGGGTTTAAAGGCTTGTGTCACATGCTAAGTGCCACCGTGATTTCCTACGAAAGTGGATTAGATTAGATTTTCTTATTTTATTTTTATTTGATTTTGCTCGAGGACTAGCAAAAAGCTAAGTGTGGGGGTGTGATAACTCGTATAATTATATAGTTTTTAGTTATGTTTTATTATTGTTTTGTGTCAAATACGAGTTATTATTGTTTAGTCTAATTGTGTTTATGATCTTTTATATTTTTATGTATTTTGGTGTTTTTCACAAGTTTCTTTGAGTGATTTCAGATTACTAGAATTAAGGGCAAATCCAGTTCAGTTTCAGTTCCGACACCTTTTGCCATATCAGCTATATCTCGAGTTTCACTGAAGCAATAAGGCTGAAATTTGTAGCCATGCAAAGCTAAGAGGCATATCTATCTTTTTCATGTTTTCCACTTCTTAAAACGGAGTCGTTTTCCCTAGCGAAATCGACCATCAAGTTGGCTGATGTGCAATGACGTCTGTGCTGACATGTTTTCGTATTATGCCCATATCTTCTTATCCACATCAGCAAATGAGCTGATTCCAACGGCTATGGTTCCGTAACTGATAGGGGAACCTTTGTCTAGAAGACCATGTGATCAGATCAGGCCTCCAATATTGAAGAAATCGACCATCAAGGTGGCTGATGTGCAATGACGTCTGTGCTGACATGTTTTCGTATTTTGCCCATATCTGCTTAACCACATCAGCAAATGAGCTGATTCCAACGGCTATGGTTCCGTAACTGATAGGGGAACCTTTTTCTAGAAGACCATGTGATCAGATCAGGCCTCCAATATTGACGAAATCGACCATCAAGTTGGCTGATCAAAATCGTCATATACCTACCTTTGAAATTTGTAAAGCTTGTCTCTTGTCATTTAGCCCTCCAAAATGTGTATAAATAGAGGGCCTTGGATGATTGTAAGGGATCATATTGGAGATTGGTAGGATATTAGCCATTTTAACAAAATTCTCTAAGTTTTCTTCTTCTTTCTTTTCTCTAGTTTTCTTTTTCTTTAGAAAGAGCAAGAGGTTGGATAATTAATATTCTTCTTCTTCTTCTTTCTTTCTTTTATTTTCTTCTTAGATTCTATTTAATTTTATGTTTATAATGCCTATGCTAGGCTAAACTTCTATTTGGTTAAGGTTGATTTCAAAGCCCTAGACATGTTTTGTGATTGATTTTCAGATTCTATCTATCATTAATTTTCTATCAAAGTTGCTTATGTTCTTCTACAAGAATTGTTCATGATGTTGTCTTGATTTATTTAGGTGTACAACTAGATAGATCTTGATAATTATCTATTGCTAGTTTAGGAGTCTTGATCCGTGTAATTGTCTTGATTTTCTATTCATAAGTGGCAATTTGTGATTAATGATTATGGTCAAGTTTTCAATAATTGCAAAGTGGAACATAACCTAAGTTGAACAATCCGAGCTTATGTGTTTGTTGCTTAGATCAACCTATATTTCTCATCATAAAGCTGCCATTAAATTGAATTTAGAGAGCTTATTCTAAGTTGTTTAATGGTTAGAGATTAAATAGAGAGCTTGTTCTATTTAACGACAAACTAAGGAAAGATTGGGGTAACAGAGCTTGTTGTTATCTACGGTTGTTAACTTTGATAGTTGGTTGATATTGATAGATTTGAAATTGATTCTTAATGATGTCTAGTGGTGGAGAATGAAACCTTAACCATATTTTTCATATTTGATTCTTCTTACTTACTTGTTTTCTTACTTTTCTAGTTTGCTTATTTTTAAAAGTATATTTATTTTTATTGGCTGGTTATACCGCCTAATTTGTATATTAACTTTGTTTTATTTTTATTGGCTGGTTATACCGCCTAATTTAGTATATATATTATTGGCTGGTTATACCGCCTAATTTAGTATATATATTTTTATTGGCTGGTTTTACCGCCTTTCATCTTATTCTTATTATTTACTTTAGTTTAAATCTGGCTTCAAAAACCCCTTTTCTTTTATTGTTCTTGAATTTAAGTTTTAAACTATTAACTTATAAACTAAAACCCAATCCCTGAGGACTCGACCCTTGCTAACTACTATACTTACAATTTATCTTTTTAGTGCAAGGTTAAATAAGATACACTCTTTTGGGTGCATCATGCACTAAAGCCTTATACATATTATTAAATATTCATAATAAGCCTACAACACTTAATGAATATTTAATCTGGCCCAATCTCATTTTAATTTCATTAATCACCTTTTGTGTGTGACCTATTAGGCCCCCAACATGTTGGCAATAAATATAAATTATATCTTTTAGAGAATTTCCAATTCATATTATAGGTCATGACTGGCATCTAGCAATGCATCATGACCACCCAAATGCCGAGAGAGTCATCAAGCTACGACAAGCCTTTCATGTACAATATGTCTGTGTAATTTGATTCCTTCATCAAATATCCCGGGATAGGAAAGAGCATGGTTCAATGTCTACTCTTAATCCCATTCCATATTAGATCTACAACTTTAATATTAACTTAAGTATTGCCTTGGCGAAAGACTTCCATAAGTTAATACAAGCTAAATACATGTGAGATATGTCCCCTCATATCACTTGGGGTGATGAACCCTCTTTAGACCACTCATTCATCTTCGTATGCTTCATGTCATACCCAATAATACCCTACCATAAGCATCCTCATGTTTGGGACCCGTTCATGATGAAATCTAAGTATGACAGTTAACATACAAGATGACTTGGTGTCACAAGTCAAAGGATGACTTACACTTTTGACACATGAGAGTATTTTCCATAGACACTTGTGTGAAATACCAAATGGAACTCTCATAGCGGGTCATGTTCAGTGAACTTTTTCAACTAATAAGCGCCCATATGTTATCCCCAAGTATCTCTACACTTTCAACCTATGAGACCTGTTGCATGCATCAAGTGGATGAAGGCTTAACATATGCCAGTCTTTCAGCATTGTCAATGCCTTATCCTGACAATACAATAACGAGGAATAGTTTTATAAACACGACATTGAAACATAAGGATCCTCATAATTTGTAACTCCTTACAATTCCTTTGCAATGCCATTGTGTTTCATGGGCTTTATCTTCACAAGTTATTTATAACAATTATAACAATACTTATGGATAAAGAAATACCTCAATTATAATTAATAAACTATAATGTGCAATACATGAATATACAAATAGCGTCTTACAAGCCCAACTAGATTGGCTTGCAGGGCTTACACCAACAATCTCCCATTAGCACTAAAGGCAACCACCCATGTACTTAAGCCCATGTCCTTCCATGTGACGTTTGTGTTTCTGCTGGGACAGAACCATAGTGAAAGGATCAGCTATATTATCCTCTGTAGGTACCGTTTCCATACTTATATCACCTTTTTTAATTATATCTCTAATAAAGAGATATTGCGCAATACATGTTTAGATTTATGATGAGACCTTGGTTCCTTAGCTTGCACTATGGCTCCATTGTTATCAGATTAAAGTGGTACTAGATCAACAATGCTTGGAACCACAACAAGTTCAGTTATGAACTTCTTAAACCAAACAGCCTCCTTCGCTGCCTCACACGTAGAGATGTATTTAGATTCTATTGTTGAATCTACAATTGTAGTTTGTTTGGAACTTCCAACTAACTGCAGCTCCATTTAAGGTAAATACGTAACCACCCTGTGATTTACTGTCATCTTTATCAGTTTGTAATCCAGCATCTATATAACCCCTTACTTGGAGTTCAACCCCTCCATAGACCAAGAAAATATCCTTAGTTCTTCTCAAGTACTTGAGGATACTTTTTACAGCAGTCTAGTGATTCTCACCAGGATTGCTTCGGTATCTACTCATGACACTTAAGTCTTACGATACCTCTGGTCTTGTGCATAACATGGCATACATGATAGATCCAATTGTTGAAGCATATGGAATCCTATCCATCCATGTCCGTTCTTCATAAGTTTTAGGACACATCTCTTTCGAGAGATGTACACCATGAACCATAGGCAAGTTACCTCTTTTGGAGATATCCATGCTAAACCTCTTTAACACATTGTCTATGTAAACGGATTGGGACAATCCAAGCAGCCTATTCTATCTATATCTATAGATCTTAATTCCCATAATATATGCTGCTTCTCCCAAATCTTTCATGGAGAATTGTTTGGGCAGCCAGACCTTGGTGGTCTGAAGCATAGGTACATCGTTTCCTATGAGCAATATGTCGTTGACATATAGCACTAGGAACACAACTGCATGTCTGTTTCCCTTCTTGTAAGAACATGGTTCATTAGGATTCTTAATGAAACCAAATTCTTTAATTGTTTCATCAAACCTAATGTTCCAACTCCGAGATGCTTGCCTTAGTCCATAAATGGACTTTTGCACTTGCATACCTTATTAGAAGTGGCCTTGGATGAAAAACCTTCAGGTTGTGTCATATACACTTCCTCTTGCAAATTCCCGTTAAGGAATGTAGTTTTTACATCCATCGGCCATATCTCATAATCATGGTATGCAACAATAGCAAGCATAATCCTAATAATCTTAACCATGGCAACTGGTGAAAAGGTTTCTTCAAAATCAATGCTTCAACTTGATTATAACCTTTTGCAACCAATCTGGCCTTATACATTTGTATGTTGCCATCCATGTCTGTCTTTATCTTGTAGACCCATTTACACCTTATGGGTTTTATCCCTTGAGGTGGATTAACTAAAGACCAAACTTGGTTAACTTCCATGGTATCCATTTTGGATTTCATGGCTTTTAGCCATTTCTTGGATTGATGTTTGACATCGCTTCCTTATATGTAGTAGGTTCATTATCAATGGGCAAACCATCTCTTCCCAAAAGAAATCCATATCTTATTAGTGTTTGCCTCTCCCTACTAGACCTTCGGAGTACTTGTTTTTCTTGATCATCAATCCGAGCATCTAATGCATCGACCAATGGCTCTGGTTTTGAGGGAATGTTAGGTTATGGTTCTTGAACTTCTTCAAGTTCTACTTTACTCCCACTGAATCCTTCTAGTAGAAACACTTTCTCTATAAAAGCAGCGTGTTTTGACATAAACACCTTTTGATCAGTAGTACTGTAAAAGTAATATCCAATAGTCTATTTAGGATATCCCATAAACTTACATATTTTTTGATCTAGCTCCCAGCTTATCAGAAGGTACTTGCTTCACATAAGCAGTACATCCCCAAATCTTTAGAGAAGATAAACTTCGCATCTTCGCATTCCATATCTCATATGGTAACTATCTACCGATTTGCTGGGAAACCTATTTAGAAGGTAAGCTGTAGTTTCTAGGGCATATCCTCAAAAGGATATCAGAATGTCAGCCTTAGACATCACGGATCGAACCATGTCTAACAAGGTTCGATTTCTCCTTTTGGACACTCTGTTATGCTGAGGAGTTCTAGGTGGAGTCCATTGCGATAGAATTCCATTTTTCGTCAAATGATCCAAGAAATCATGGGTTAGATATTCTCCTCCTCGATCTGATCTAAGAGCAAGAATATTTTTCCTAGTCTGTTTCTCTACTTCAGCTCTGAACTCTTTGAACTTTTCAAAAGCTTCAAACTTGTATCTCATCAGATACACATAACCATATCTTGAATGATCATCAATAAAGGTTATGAAGTATGAGTAATTACCTCTAGCAGCTGTGTTTAGTAGCCCACATACATCTGAATGTATTAAGCCCAATAAAACACCAGCTCTTTAACCCTTTCCTGTAAAAGGAGTCTTGGTCATCTTACCAAGAATAAAACATTCAGAAGTCCCATATGATTCATAATCAAAGGGTTCCAAATAATCATGTTTATGCAATTTGGAAATCTTTGTCTCATTGATAAGACCAAGTCTACAGTGCCAGATGTAGGTCTTACTTGGATCATCCTTTCTTGCTTTCTTGACATTTATATTACACACAGGCATCTCTGGATCCAAAACATATAATCCATTATGTAATGTTGCCGATCCATAGTGAATGTCTTTAAGAATGATGGAGCAACTATTTCCCTTCATTCTTATCTCGAAACCATCATTAATAGTAAGGTATGAAACCGAAATGGTGTTTCTAGACGGTACTAGAACAAAGTAACAATCTTTCAGTTCCAATTTAATGCTAGACGGCAAAGATAAAGTACATGTTCCAATGGCCAATGCTACAACTTTTGCACCATTGCCTACTCTTAGAACTACTTCATGTTTTCTCAATTTTCTATTTCCTTTCAAAATCCCTATGTCATTACATAGATATGAACTGCATCATGAATCAACTATCCAAGAATTAGATTTAACAGTAGAAAGATTCAGTTCAATCACAAACACAGTCAACCCAGAAACTTCTATAAGTTCTTCTTGACTTGTCAAGTGAGCAACCTTCCTTTCATTGAGAACGCTTCTCAATCTCATGTACCAATCCAAACATTTTGGACTAATGGCATTCATAGTGTTGCGCAGTGCAATTAAAGTATTAACTATTTTCAACAACCTAATATGAAAAAAGTATATATCAGTTATATTCATGCATTTATACCAATTCAAGATGAGGTATTAAATCTTTTATTGGTTCTCCCACTAATTTTTTGAGATAATAGCCCTCACTATTATTCGGAAATCTCATCAAGGTATTTCTAGTGGGCTGGGATCCCTTTCAACATGTTGCAACCTTGAGTGACTCAACAAATTACAACAAGCCTAGTTGGGTAGATAACATAGCTTATCAATTGCATCTCTATGCAACTCCCAGATCAGTTAGGTGACAACTCCTTGTCTAAGAACATCATATGTACTTCACCAAACTATGCCTCTAACACCATGCGATTAAGTTTAAAGCATCCAGACAACATGGTATTAGTTGAGTAAGACCCAACTTCATAACTCAAACATATTCGTACAGTAGTTTGACCTTGAGTGACTCAACAAGCCTCCTACTGGAAGAACTCTTGTTATCTTGTTCTGATGATGGAAGGCAACTTTATCATGCGAAACATGTGAGTCAATATTGAAATGAGGGATTTCTTTGTTCTTTATAAGTCTCATCATATCAGGCATTCATAGCATTTATAATATTGCATAAAATAAATCTATAACATGCTTTATACTTGGATGATTATGGACTTTTCTAATCTAATTTCCTTGAGCCATCAAAGGAAATTAGTTGGTCAAATTCCTAGGTGATTACATATATAGTCTTCAAAACCTTGCTTGTAATCTCCTTATCTTCATGGCGCCTATCTTCTCCATCATCAAGTTAAAACATTAATTCTAGCTAATCCTAATTTTACACTTTGATGCAACTAATTACATTTGTAATAAAGAAACCTCAAGTTACATTTGAGGGGAATTAGGTGAGGAAAGAATTTTTACAGCTCCAGAAAATGAGTGATAAGGCAGGGCACACAGTCTCTATTTAATTAATAAAAACCATGAAAAATAAATTTAACCATCCACAATCATATTGGGTCTATGTCCATAATCATCCCATACTTTCACAAACAATTTATGAACATATAAATCATGCTTTAATCTCTAGTTACCATTCAATGATTATATTTGATCCATAATTTAATTTAAAGAAAATAATAAATATTTATTCTAATCTCATTAGAATAAATCCTAATCAATTAGGATTATTTCCTTTAATTAAATTATCATCCAATTAAATAATTTAATTGAATATTTATAACATGTAAATTCTCATATTGGTGATTTAATTAATTCAACAATATTACCATGGTCACCAATTTTAGTGTTGTAGTTCAACTAGAACACTACAACATTGGTAACTCAATATTGCCGAAAATCCACAAGCTGTGAAAATCTGATAGAAGCAAAAACCCTAGCAAGGGAAGGCGCAGGCTGCGGCTATAGGGTATAGCCGCCACCTCCCTTCTCCCTACAGCCTCTCTATCCGCTTTTCACAGCTTCCATGTTTTCAATGCCAAATCAGTTTATGATTTTTAAGCTTGCCAAGAACAATTCTAAGCAATTTTAAATCCTAGAAATCATCAAACCATGCACTAAAAACAGCCAAGAAAAATATACAAGTTTTTCTGACTTAAAACACCAAAGTTGGTGCAAGCAGGCAAAAACAATTCGCAATTGTTGCTAAATTTTCGCCCTTTGAATTAATCAATTTAAAATAATTTTAAACCAATTAATCAACATGAATTCACTATGATAACCTGCTGCCTTCACCGAAACACTACAAGTGCAAATTCTCACAATTTTAGCTAGTAACAAATCGGATCAAAACAACTCAAAGAACAAAACAGTTTTGTTAAAGGTAACAATCAAAGCATAGATTGTATAAGAATAACATAAACCTGTCTCTGATACCACTGTTGGGATTCGGTCATGCTCAAACAGAGATAATGTATAATTTAATGAACAAGTTAAATTAACAACGCAATGGAATAAAACTAAAACAAAGAGACATTGAATCCCTCCATGGATCTGCTTATGAATTCAAAACGATCATCCTGTCAAGAACAGATAACAATCAAAATCTCATACCTCTGTAATGGAGATCGCCGAAACCTCAAGACAGATTATGATGTTCTTGTTCTTGCACACAAAGCCCGGTTGTCGCAAACCAAAATCGTCCAATTGTCTTGCCTCTAACAGTAATCCACACAGGTGGCTCAAAAACCTTTACAAGGTTGAGATTATGTTTTGTGAAGACGGTGCTAGTAGTCTAGGTTGTGAGAAACCTTCCTCCTCTTACTCTAGTCAGTCGATTCAAAGCAGGCAAGCAGAAAACGATTCTTTTCCTCTTTTGTCTATCCGGCCGAACTCACAGGGAGAGTGAGAGGCTGCGGCTACCAGGGTTTCTTAATTACTTACTGAGGCGGCAACAACATATGAGGCATATATATAATTAGGCTTAGTGTATGCAAACTATTAGACTAACTACACTAAAGCCCTTATACATATTATTAAATATTCATAATAAGCTTACAACACTTAATGAATATTTAATCTGGCCCAATCTCATTTTAATTTCATTAATCACCTTTTCTGTGTGGCCCATTAGGCCCCCAACATGTTGGAAAAAATATAAATTAAATCCTTTAGAGAATTTCCTATTTATATTTATAGATCATGAGAGACATCTAGCAATGCATCATGACCACCCAAATGCCGAGAGAGTCAACTAGGTTCGACAAGCCCTTCGTGTACAATATGTCTGTGTAATTCGATCCCTTCATCAAACATCCCGGGATAGGAAAGAGCATGGTTCAGTGTCTACTCCTAATCACATTTCATATTAGATCTGCTGCTTTAAAATTAACTCCTTAAGTATTGCCTTGGCCAAAGACTTCCATAAGTTAATATAAGCCAGATACATGTGAGATATGTCCCCTCATATCACTTGGGGTGTTGAATCCTCTCTAGACCACTCATTCATCTTCGTATGCTTCATGTCATACCCAATAACACCCCACCATAAACATCCTCTTGTTGGGACCCGTTCGTGATGAAATCTAACTATGACAATTCACATAGAAGATGACCTGGTGTCATAAGTCAAAGGATTACTTACACTATTGACATGTGAGAGTATTTTCCATAGACACTTGAGTGAGATACCAAATGGAACTATCATAGCGAGTCATGTTCAGTGAACTTGTTCAACTAACAAGAACCCATATGTTCTCCCAAAGTATCTCTATACTTTCAACCTATGAGACCGGTTGCATGCATCAAGTGGATGAAGGCTTAACTTATGCCAGTCTTTAAGCATTGTCAATGCCCTATCTTGACAATACAGTGACCAAGAATAGTTTTAGAAACACAAAATTGATGCATGTTAGGGAGGAACTGGAACCAAGCCCACTGTTGTCCAGCTGTCCGAACCGAACGCAAAGTCGGAAGACCGAAACAGCTCCTGCACAGCTATCCCAATAGAAATGGGTTCGGATTGGGTGTAATGCCGGTACATCACCTATCATGCACCTTCACTCAGATGCTGACATGTGGCACAATCTCGATAGTCTGTCAACCTATAAGTAGGCTACCTCTAGCCTACTCCAACACATCCCATCCCATCATAGGCCTAAAAATGGGACTAGAGAGAGAAAGTCCTCTCATCAGATCAGTTTTCCCTATCTCACTCTACATTTTAAATTTCGGATATCCTAAGTGATCCTATGTCTTTATGTGCCAAACACTTGAGGTGATATTGACTTGAGTGTCGGAGCGCTCCTCGGAGGTAAACCTCCGGCGCCCCTCTGACCTTGTTGCTTCCTTGCAAAAAACCATCCAACTAGTGAAGATCACTTTGATCGCGATGAGTCCTGATGTCCCCCAATGTGATTCGATGTGCCACTCGCCTCTAGCAAAAGATTGATCACATCAGTTCCTAAGTGCCTTGTACACTCGAGAGAGACTAACCACTTCGGTTCCCAAGTGCCACGCACATCTGTTGACTTTGGCCCCCATGTGTCCGATGTCCATCTAAGTGCCACTTACTTTGGCAAAAGCACACCCAACACATCAGTAATCGAGTGTCCCTTAGTGTTTAGCCTTAGTCTCTGCCACTACAACGGCCACATCCACTCCAACTGACTCTTACAGTTGCGGACACTAATATTTTCACCCGCAACATTTGGTGCTTTCATTGAGAGAGCCAACAAGAAGTGTGGCTCCTAAAAGGAGAGCTGTTGCATGGTATGGGCCTCGTCGGCCACCCTGAAGTGATCCACCTCCTAGGAGAGGAAGATGAGTGCACGCTCGTCCGGCCCCAAGGACTTCACGTCCAAATACTAATGTTGGGGCCGCGCGAATGTCTGGTACACGCCTTTCTCAAGGCAATGAGGAAGGAGGTAGCACAACTACTCCCTCGGTTAGACACCAAGGGAGACTTAGGAAGGATGACTGCCTCAACCAACTAAGGAATAATGTCTGCAACCTAACTGAAGTAGTAAGGGAATTGGCCTCCAGAAACCCTCTACATGGGGAGGATGCCCCCGCTGTAAACAACACAATAGAAGGGAGCGAGATGGATGAGACTTGAGAACTTGAGAGTTCTCTCTTCACAGAAACGTCACTAAATATCTCGCTTATCCCTTCCAAGCTTCTGGTATCAAGCGAGGAAGCAAGCTTGGCTGAGAGAAGACCAAGGGTCGTCCATCTCCTGGACCTGAGGGAGAGGCTTAATGCTAGACGTGACATCAGAGAGCTCAACAAAAAGCTTGTCGAAGAAGGCGAGAGAGCAGAAGTCGACTTGAGAGAGAAGTTAGGAAGATAAAGAAACCTCTCAAACTTCGATCGAAAGTGGGAAGACATGAGAACAAAGATGGAAGACATGGAGCGACGAATGGTGACCAGTGTGTCACTCTTCGATCTTGAAGCTTTAGGAAACTCTCTATTTACATCAAAAATTGACGCTGCTAAACCATCACAAGGATTAAAACTTCCCACGATGGAGTCCTACGATAGCACTTCAGATCCTGTAGACCACTTGCAGATGTTTCTCACAAACATGTCCATCCAAGGTGCTAGTGATGCAATCTTGTGTAAAGCCTTCCCAGCGATGCTAAAAAAGGCAGCAAGGTCGTGGTACTTATCACTTAAGCCACAGACCATCTCTCAAAGAATTGGGCCAGAAATTCGTGAGTCACTTCATCAGCAACATCACTCATAAGAAAACTTCAATTACCTTGATGACAGTCAAACAGACGTCCGAGGAATCACTTAGGGAGTACGTGACAAGGTTCAACAATGAAACACTCCAAGTGAGAGATCTTGGCCACACTATTTCTATAGCCGCCTTCATCAACGGACTAAAAGATAGGGATTTCACTAAGTCTTTATCCAAGAAGTCACCAAAGGTCTTTACGGACCTGCTTCTAAGGGCTGAAAAATATATCAACGCTGAGGAGACAATAGCAGTAAAGTATCAAGGAATTGAGAAACAAGCAATAAAAAAGAGTGGAGACACATCTAGACCAAGGACCCCTCGAGACCGAAGGGGAAAAAGAATAAGTCTGCCTCCAAAAAGGTATGATCACTACACAACCCTCAACAATCCACGAAGGGGAATTCTGTTCACGATAGAAAAAGAAAACCTCGCCAACCCCTTAAAGAGGATAAAGCCAGGCGCCTCCAGTAGAGACATGTCCAAGTACTGCACCTTCCACAAAGTTCGCGGACACGATACTGAAGATTGTATCCAGCTCAGGAATCAGATTGAGGACCTTATCAAGAGAGGTCACTTGAGGAAGTTTGTGTTCGAACGTCAAAAAAAAGACAGTAAAAAAAACTATGGAGGAAGGCGTGAATGACGTAATGAACAGAGGGTGAGAGAGCTAACGGACAATTGAGGACCTCGTCAGCCCGAGCCTAGGCTGTCCAACCAAGAGCCGCGCCATCAAGAGAATGAGCCAAGACCCTTGGCTAGCTTGATTCATGTCATAACGGGAGAAAACTCTTTAGGAGGGCCGACCGCATAAGGGCGAAAGAGACACGTCAAGGTCCACATCCTCATGTCCAGTAAAACGAAACAAAAGACATGGAAGGATGAGCCTATCTTGTTACGACCTGAAGATTTGAAGGACATCCAAACCCCCCACGACGATGCTCTAGTGATTGGGGTTACTGTGTGCAATTACCTTGTGAAGAGAGTTCTCTTTGACAACGGAAGTGCTTGTGATGTCGTCTACTATGATGCGATACAAAAACTTGGGATATAAGATGATCAACTAAAGCCCTTCCACACCCTGCTCATAGGATTCAACAATGAAGAAGTTAAGGTTGAAGGGACCATCAGCTTGCCACTCACACTTGGAGCATAACCACGGACAACTACTGCAATGGTTGACTTTTTGGTAGTGAAGGTCCCTTTTACCTACAACATCCTCCTAGGCCGTCCGAGCCAAAACATCTTAGGAGCAGTTGGATCATCCCTTCACCTAAAAGTGAAGTTCCCAACACCTTACGGCATCGGCGAAGTGAAGGGGGACCAAGTAGTGGCAAGACAATGTTTCAACACCACCATGAAGATGAAGACTAAGGCGACAGAGCCTTATGTGATCCTTTGAGATCCACCTTGGAGCGGCTTGAGAGGAGTAAAAGAGTAGTTGGGATGCTTGGTAGGAGATGTGCATGCATGCTAAATCATTTTATTTCATTTAGAATATACCATGATATTTAGGATTTTTCATTTCATCTAGAATATACTATGCCATTTAAATTATGTCATATCATTTAGGTTGCATTATATTATCTAGACTTTGCTATGCCATTTTATTTATGTCATACATGTTCATATTCATTTTTTAAATGTTTTTTTTTTTTAAAAAAAGGATAATGATTTTCAACAAAAAATAAATATATTCTCGAGTTAAAATAATTCATGAGTTCTCTATTGGGTTTGCTGGAGGGAATATCATCAATTATCATTAATAAAGGAATATCATTCTTTCAAAAACCGACAATGATTCAGAAAGTTTTCCTAATAAATAAAAATTTCTATTTTTGCCGAATTTGTCGGGGAACATAGGAAAATTTTGAATTAATAAATTTCGGATCATTTTCAATTAAAAACGGAATTATTTTTCTTTAAATTGGGAATTAACTTGAAATACTAAATTAAAAAAAAAAAACTAATTTTTTACCGAGACTTGAGATAACATATGATTAATAAGGTACCGTTTTATACGAGCATTTTGGGGTTGCTAATCCTTCCCCGCACGTAACCGAGTCCTGAACCCGATTGTTCGATTTGCTTTGGTATATAACGCAGACTTGAAATTGGTTTTAAAAAGGTTTTAATTAATTTTAAAATATTTTATAAAATTGATTTTAATAGGTGGCCGATCACACCTAGCTAAAAAAGATTGGTGGCGACTCCATGTCTTTTTACGAGGCCGTTTTCATACCCTCGACCTTTTATTTCAATCTAGAGGAATTAAGTCCTCTTTTCCTCTACTTCTATCTCCCCCTCACTCGAACGGGTCTCCGCGAAGGGATCATGTACCGACAAGTTCCATTTGGTTTTTCACTCAAGTGTCTATGGAAAATACTCTCATGTGTCAATAGTGTAAGTAATCCTTTGACTTGTGACACTAGGTAATTTTATATGTTAACTGTCATAGTTAGATTAAGGGGACATATCTCACATATATCTGGCTTATGTTAATTTATGGAAGTCCTCGACCAAGGCAATACTTAAGGAGTTAATATTAAAGCTGCAGATCTAATATGGAATGGGATTAAGAGCAGACACTGAACCATGCTCTTTCCTATCTCGGGATATGTGATGAAGGGATCGAATTACACAGACATATTTTAGACGAAAGGCTAGTCGATGCTTGATGAATCTGTTAGCATTTTGGTGGTCATGATGCATTAATAGATGTCGCTCATGATCTATAAATATAAATAGGAAATTCTTAATTAAATTAATTATATTTATTACCATAATGTTAAGGGCCTAATGGGTCACACACAAAAGGTGATTAATGAAATTAAAATGAGATTGGGCCAGATTAAATATTCATTAAGTGTTGTGGGCTTAGCGTGAATATTTAATAATATGTATAAGGGCTTTAGTGTAGTTACTCCAATAGTAGGCATACCCTAAACCTACTTATGTATATGCTTATGTTGTTGCCGCCCCTTAAGGATAACCTAAACCAGCGCCTCTCATACTAACAAGTGAGGTTCGGCCGAATAGCTAGACAGAAGAGAGAATACGAATCTTTCATTTTCTTTAGGCTAAATAAGGTAGAAGGGGAAGGTTTCTCACAACCTAGACTACTAGCATCGTCTTGGGAAAACATAATCTCAACCTTGCGAAGGTTTTCAGATCACCTTTGTGGATTACTGTTAGAGGTCGGACAATTGGACGACTTTGGTTTTCGACAAGCGAGCTTTGTGTACAAGAACAAGAATGCCAAGAATCTGTCTCGAGGTTTCGGCATTCTCCAATTCAGAGGTATGAGATTTTGATTGTTATCTGTTCTTGACAGGCTGATCGTTTTGAATTCATAGGCAGATCCTTGAGGGATTCGATTTCTCTATGTTTTATTTTATTCTGCTGCATTGTATGTTTAAATTAAACTTATTAAATTATACATTATCTCTGTTTGAGCATGAGCTGAATCCCAATAGCACATACGTGTGACACATCAGCACCATCATGTACAAGTGTCATCAATGGGAGTGTGACATGTGATATCATTCATCATGTGGCTGCCACATGTGACTGAAATATCATGTTGTTTCGGGTAAGAGAGCTTCCCTCTTTTAGCCGAATAGATGTGTTCCTTTGGAAGGGAATCGTTCTATAGACAGCTAATTTTGTTCGGACCCCTAAATTAGGTATTTCTTCCTAAATTGATGCTTCAGAATGCTAAAAGGCTTTTTCATCCTGTAGGTGGTACTCCGATGCTTAGTTTAAGAAAGCAGATAGAAAAAGTCAACCCTAGAAAAGTCAACCCTAAAAAACTCAACCACTAAAAAAGTCAACTCGCTTTCAAATTCATTATTTGAGGTTCAATTGAAAAACGATGAAAGAATTTTGATAATCCGAGGTCTACATTGAAAGATATGGAGGTCGGAAGTTGGGTTATGGGATTCAGTAGAAAGAAAACCCTAATTCAGGAAATTTGGGAAAAAGTGCTTAAAAGATCAAAGTGGTCAGAATTGAAGGTCTCAAATGAAAGATAAGCACCGATTACGGGTAATGGAGAAGCCATGTGGAAGAAAAACTGATAGAAAAGTCAATTCGAAAGAAAACCGAGAATTAGGGTTTTTTTGGTGGATTTGGTGAAATTTGGAAAAATTGCAGAAATGGCCCGATTCAATAGATCTAAAGCCCTTAATTGATGGGAAATGATTAAAAAAGGATAGCCCAGGAATCAGTTGGAAGAAAATCTGAAGATCGGACCTGTTTTGAGCAAAACAAGGTTTTGGAGGCAAAAGGGAAAATTTGGAAAATTTGGGAAAAAATAGCAAATGAACTCCAAAAATTATAAAAATTTTCAAATCTCATTCTTAAATCATTTCAAAGAGATTGGGGAAGTAAAATCTTGATTCGGAGTTCGTTTGCAAAATGGCCAAATACCGGGTCTCCTATTGAGTATTTCAAGCAGATAAATCCCGAAAAAATAGTAAATGAGTTCCAAAAATTATGAAATTTTGAAAATATCATTTTTTAAATTATTTGGAAGAGATTGGAAAAAGAAAATCTTGATTCAGAGTTCGTTTGCAAAATGGCCAAATCCGAATCCCTTATGTAGTAATTCAAGCAGATAAATCCCGAAAAAATAGCAAATGAGCTCCAAAAATTATGAAAACTTCCAGATCATATTTTAAAATTATTAGGAAGAGATTGGTGAAAAAAAATCTGGATTCAGAGCTCGTTTAAAAAATGGTAAGTTCGGGTGCATAAAAGGGGTAATTTTAGAAATAAATCCAAAATAAATAGCAAATGGACTCAATAAATTTTGAAAACTTCCAGAATTAAATTTTTTATTATTTCAGAAGTATTGAAAAAATAAAATTCAAATTTGGAGTCTGTTTGCTATTTATTTAGGTTCGAGGGGGGGAAGGTCATTTCACCAAAAAAACCAAAAAGGGCAAATTTGTAATTTATGAAAATATGAAAGAAGAAGGACTTGCTGGGATTTTTTTCCTTGGTCAGCCAACATAGAGGAGAAGAAGGAAGCTTGAACAATTTCATTCCCTAGTCACTATCAAGCCACATGCTACCACTAACACCTTGCAAATGGTCCCCCTTCATCCAATGGCTTAGGTGCCTTGTTATAAAGTTGAACGCACCATCCAATGGCCAAGTATAAATGCCAAAATGACTTTTTTATTTGTCATAAAAGAACCCTCATCTAATGGACAAGAATGGAATAGAAAAGATGAGCACAATTCATCCAAGGGTGAGAATCCATTCGGTTGAGCTAGGGAGTGCATGGGATTATATCTTTTCATCCAATGGCTTAGGCTATCTACAAGGGTTGAGTACACATGTTTGGGGCTGGATTTAATCTACAAGATGTCATTTTTATGTTGGCCTCATCCAGTGACCAGGAATGGAAGAGCATAACTCATCCAAGGGTAGGCACTCAAGAGGGGCAAGCAAGGGAGTGCATGGGATTAGTCCTCTTTTGTATCTAAGGGCTAAGGTTACTACAAGGGTTGAGTACACATCTTAAGGGCTGCTATCAATTGGCAAGATGACATTTTTATGTTGTCATCAAAATATCTAAATCTAAAGGCCAAGATTGGAGGAGAAAAAGTGCAATTCCCATCGAAGGGCTAGGGGGCTATTCGGCCAAGGCTAAAGGGAGGAGGATGTTTTCATTTGTTCAGAGGTTTTTTGGCTGGAAACAGTTGCTAATTTGGCAAAAAAAAAAAGGTTTTGAAAGAAAAAAAAGGTTTTCAATAGAGAGCTTCAAGGTAGTCATCTCTACCAAGCTCTAGCCTAGCTTTCTTCTTCATTTCCATGGTGTTTTCTTGATTTTTCTATCATGTTTTCCTACTACTTTTTTCATAGAAATAAAGTTTTTTAATGTTTACTTATGTTTTCATCTCTTCTTCTTCTTTAAAATGGTGGAAAATAATATTTTTCTATGGTTTCATGCTATGGCTGAAAATGGCACATTTGTTTGCCTTGTTTTTCATTTTTTTCTTCCATGCATGTTGTTGTGAAAAATGATTTTTACAAGGTTTTTAGAGTATTCTAAGGTTTTGATTTTTTACAAAATATGAAGCAAAAAAGGTTGAAATGCCTACATGATCTTGGCTAGACCAAGTGACCATGTTTAGGAGATAAGCTATGCCCATTTTTACCTACCATGAAGCTCACCTTATTTTATGTTTTACATGGTTAATTTTCTATTTTTTTGAGAAGGCTTCATGACCTTAGCAAGACCAAGTGATTATGGTTAGGTGAGAGGCTATGCCCATTTGATACTTACCATAGAGCTTAACTTTCCTTGTTCTACTTACTAGTTTTGCTTGTTATTTGTTTTGCATGTCTATGTTAAATCTTTTATATATGTGTTCTTTGCATTATTTTCTATGCTATATTCACTTATATATTTTATTTCCATGCTTGATATTGCATCCTTGCATATTCGGCCATTGTTGTTCATATGCTCATGTTGTGCATTTTTTTTCATGTATCATGTCTTATATGTTTGCATTTTCTTGGTTTTGTTTCATGACCATTCGGCCACTCCATTTTGTACGCCTTGCATCTGTATTTTCCTTTTGCTTCTTAACTTGTTTGCATCTCCATGCCATGAACTTGTATATTCTGATTTTAGTATGCCATGTGCTTATGAAAATGCTATGATAAAAATACCATCATATTGTTCTATGACCATTCGGCAATCCCATTTTTTATTTTGGTATGTTATATGCTATTGAAAATGTCATGAAATTATGCATCTTAATATGTTTTGTCATGTACTTATGTCATCTACTAAATAGGATTGCATTAGAGTCTCATATGATCATTTGGCCTCTTCATGCATTCCTTGCCTTGTCATGCATTTGCATTTTGTTTAGGTAACATGCTTTGCATTATCATATCTTAAAATTGTGTATTAGTTGCTGTTTGTTCCAGCATTGACATGAGTTTCATGAGTCATTGTATGTTCATAGTATTTCTATGCATGTTCAATACATTTAAGTCTAGGCCATATTGATTTTGCCATGCATATTGAGTCTTAAATCACATTGGTATTGTCATGCATTACTATACTATTTAGGCCTTAGATTTCATTAGCATTTTCATGCATATTCATAACATATTAGGTCCAAGTCATATTTGCATTATCAAGCATTGCATGCATATTGAGTTAGGATAGCATTTATTGCCATGCAAATTCATGCTAGGCATTTAGGTTGCCTTGAATTGTCATGCATTTCCTTTACCATTTAGACCTTTAGACCATGCATTTCATACATTTCATTTGCTGTATGTGCATGCATTCCATGTCATTGCCACTTGATTTTTGACTTAGGCCAATTAATGGCTCAAAGTCATGCTTCCTTGAGCATACTTTTGGAAAATTAAGGAATTGTCAAATTGATTATTCTACCTTTGTGATTTTTACTTAGCAAACCTTGTCGAATGTTTTTAAAATGTTTAGCTACTGTTCTTAGGTCTTTAGGATGATTTCCAACAATTTCTACTTTGGTTTTTGAATGAATTTATCAAAGGCAAAAAATGTGTTTTGACAAACAGTTTTTTTTCACCCAGTACTCGAACATCTCCAAATTTTTTGGGCAGTCATCTTTAATCAGAAAATTGAGCGAATTTTTTCTCATTCATTTTCACATGTTCTGAGTCTCCAGTATTTTGTTTATATTTTTTTTAATTTTTAAAAATAGGCTAAAAAATCATGTGTGAAAACCGGACAGTAGAGGCAGATTTGAGATTAAAAGAGGAATAATGGTTGAATTTGGCTAAGGCATTTAGAGGGGGATGGTTAGGAGATTTAGCTACTGTATTAGGGTAGTTTCTTAGCCTTTTTAAACTTTAAAAATGATTTTATAAATCTCGGGTTAAGGGTAGTTAAGTCCGAGATTTTAAACTTAGGAAATTAGAGCCATTTTAAAAGGGTTTGGTAAGGGTTTTAATTTTTATTCAAGTTTTCTTTAAAATTGTTTTCAAACGATCACAAAGTTTTATTTTTTTTTTAGAAAATCTAATTTGACATATTTTCCTAAGGTAGCCGGATATCTTTTTAGATATACGGATTTCTTTAATTAAAGGAAAAAATACATTTTCATGCATTGCATTTCTATATTCATGCATTTTATTTAAATGTGTGATTTTTGCTATGATATTTTCCGTGATATTATTATTATTTTAATTCATATTTTATGATCTTATATTTGTTTGCCATATGATTTTTAATGTTTCATGATATCCTATGCTTTTTATTTAGTTATTTTTGTCATATTGTTTAGCATATACTATGTTCATGCATTATTATATTATTTTTATTTTCATTTTCATGCATATTATATGTTAGCATTATTTTAATTTCATGTCATTTAGATCACATTCCATGTCATTTAGGTTATTTTGTTTGTAACATGCCATGTCATTTAAAATATGCCATATCATTTAAAAATTGCCATGTCATTTTAAATCATTTTATCTCATTTAGAATATACCATGATACTTAGGACTTTTCATTTCACCTAGAATATACTATGTCATTTAAATTATATCATATCATTTAGGTTGCATTATATTATCTAGACTTTGCCATGTCATTTTATTTATGTCATACATGTTCATATTTTAAAATATTTTGAAAAAGATAATGATTTTCAATAAAAATAAAAAATATTTTTGAGTTAAAATAATTCATGAGTTCTCTACCGGGTTTGCTGGAGGGAATATCATCAATTATCATTAATAACGGAATATCTTTCTTTCAAAAAATGAGAATGATTTAGAAAGTTTTACAAATAAATAAAAATTTCTATATTGCCGATTTTGTCGGGGAGTATAGGAAAATTTTGAATTAATAAATTCTGGATCATTTTCAATTAAAAATGGAATTATTTTTCTTAAATTTGGGAATTAACTTGAAATACTAAATTAAAAGCCAACTTTTTTTTTACCGAGACTTGAGATAACACACGATTAATAAGGTACCAGTTTATACGGATGTTGTGGGGGTGTTAATCATTCCCCGCACGTAACCGACTCTCGAACCCGCTTCTTTGATTTCTCTGGTTTATAACGCAGACTTGAAATTGGTTTTTAAAAATGTTTTAATTAATTTTAAATGGTTTATAAAACCGGTTTTAATAGGTGGCCCATCACACCTAGATAAAAAAAGTTGGTGGCGACTCTATGTCTTTTTACGAGGTCGTTTTCATACCCTCGACTTTTTATTTTATTTCTAGAGGAATTAATTCACCTTTTCGTCTGCTTCTGTTTCCCCCTCACTCGAACGGGTTCCCCACGATCGGGATCACGTATCGATAGCTTCATTTTTCTAGAGGAATTAAGTCGACTTTTGCTCTTTTTTTTTTTAATGTCACGCCTAACGAATAATAAAGTCTTGCGATGAGACTTGTTATATGTTATTTTTTAGGGTTGCGCCAGCTTGGCGACTCCGCTGGGGACATTTTAAAGAGTCAGGCCTAAAATTAGTCGTGTGTTATCAAAGTCTCGATTTTGTTGGTTTAATTGGTATTTATTTTTAATTCCCATATTTTTTAAGATAAAAGAGAATTTTGAAAATAATAAAATGTTTTAAATATGTTCATATTCATTCACATGCATTTTATTAATGTTTTCTAGTTATTTAATGTTGTATATTACTATTGCTTGTTGGTTAATGCGTTATACTATTCTTGATTGTAGTTTTAATAAATTGTTGGGGTATTTAGGATAAGGGGTGTAGAATAGGTGGTGAAAGGTTTGTTGTTCCTCCGCACACACTATGTCTGCATTTGCATAACGTGAATCCTCTACCCTGGTTCCGTCCTTTTAAGTGGAAGTAAAGTAACTACGCCTTCGTGATGATCCTCCGTATGGGCTAGTAAAACACTTTCGGAGTATAAAGTACCTAAAGCCTTCGTGATAATCCTCCATATGGGCTTTGGAAAATATACTCTAACGAATTGAACCCGCTTTTATCGGTGTGCCTTACTAGCCTTCACTAGCGACAGTGAGGAGCAATTCGGGGCCTTTAGAACCGATTCACCCTCATATAGTGAACCTAGGTGAAGCCATGCCGGATTTTCGTTAGATACACTGAAGTTAGGAACACATGGAGGGATATTTATAACCTTTTATTACCTATTTTTACAGCTCAAATAAGTTTTGTATACCGGGCAAAGATGAGTGTACATCACCCTTAATAAGTGTGATACTCTGCCCCAAAGGCACCGTGATGCCTATGTAAGTAGATATTGTTGGGGCAAGTGTTCACTAACCTTTTGAAATTCAAAATACAAACATTATTTTTCAAACATTTTTGCATTTTTGCATATTTCATGCATGTGTGAATAGAGCATGTACATTTATCGTTGTATTTTTTATCTCATTCTTTGCAATAAACAATTGGTAATAATAATCTCATTTGGTGATTTCATAAACCGGTAGTGTTACATGAACATTTGCATATTGTACCATAGTAGGATCTATTATCCCGAAATTCTTTTGAAAATAATGTGTGTTTTTTCATAGAGAAAACATGTTTCAAAAAATTGTAGATTAAATGTGGAGGCAAATCTTGCATAATGAGATTTTTGAATAATCAAAATTTGGTCCCACCATTTTTGTGTAGCCATTGATTTATTTGTATATACCATGGTGTTAATTCATTGATTCTTTGCATGTATCATTTTGACATCATGTTACAGTCATAAGCATGTATGCTTATTCATTGTAGAATACAGTCATAGTCAGCATAATGTTTTTGTATATATCCATGCAGTAATTTGCTTTTTCTTTACATGCATCATGTTGGCATCAGGTTTCACACATGGCATACATAGTCATCATAATTTCTTTGAACGCTTCATGCATTATTCATTAGTATATTCATGCATATAGGAGTAGAGCATGTACATTCATAATTGTATTCTTAAATCTCATGACTTTTTCATTTGCATGAAAGGGCTTCGAGATATGAGGAATGAATCGGAGGAACGACTGGATGCTTCGGAACGCAATCAAGAGGAGTTTAGACATGAAATCCGGGAAGTGAAAGAACAGCTTGTCAAATTTATGAAAATGTTTGAGGATATGGGTAAGATTAAGGGGGAACTTTCTCAAGGCTCTGCATCGCCTTCGGATCAACCAAAACCTTCAGGTCTAGAACATACAATCCTTGCTAGATCTTGCACTTACCAGTGTTACAAAGGGTGCAACCCTGATGAAATTGTGGGCAAAATCATGAAAATGATTAACCAGAGAGCTTGATACCAACAGAAATCACGGATCCTGTACCATACTTACAAACTGCTCTAAGTCCAAACCAGTATCCCTACCCTACTATGGCTCAATTGTCCACTGGGATGATCACTATGGGACCCCTGAATCCCACTCCATCACCACCAACTGGCAGTTCATAACATTTCCCTCATCAATCACCTTATCAAGTATCCGAGTTAGGAACCTCAAACTATGTACAACCTGCAAGGGTCTCATGTCCTAATCCATACCCTTGCCTTGTTATTCGACCATCTCCCTACGTAAACACTCCGGTTCGGACCTTAGTGCCAGCACCAAGTGCCTCAACTCCTAGGCCATGTGTGATTAAGAAACAACCCAAAAGCAAGGCTCAAGAGCAGTATGATCCCATTCCAATCAGCTACCGAGAGCTTCTCCCTATACTGATCCAAAATCACATGGTTGCCTGTATCCCGCTGAAACCCCTCTTACCACCATATCCAAAGTGGTATAATCCAAATGCAAGATGTGATTATCACTGTGGAATTGCCGGCCATAGCATTGAAGACTGTATAGCATTCAAAAAGAAAGTGCAATCCCTTATAGAGATCAAGTGGATCGATGCAACGACGCTGGGAAAACGTCATTAGGATTGGGAGATTTACAGTAATGATGTAGAAAGACTTTGGTCTGATATGATGCTGTAGGATTTCACTTTTCAATAGCCGGCTCTTATAGCCTTAGGATGCTATAAAGAATAAATGCTTGTAAAGACAGTTTTAACCACTGCTCATGATTTTGTAAACATGGTTTATACCATTGTGAATGTTGATTTGGGAATGAATTGGTTGTGCTTCAATTTATGAGATGTTGATGATTAAGTTCCTCCGATTCTTATTTCGTCCGTGATATCTTCCCCTTTGCATTTTACATCCAATCAATCATTTGTCATACCATACATTCA
Organism: Fremontodendron californicum; assembly: GCA_030761205.1. Lineage (NCBI taxonomy): Eukaryota > Viridiplantae > Streptophyta > Magnoliopsida > Malvales > Malvaceae > Fremontodendron > Fremontodendron californicum. The sequence goes on from JAULJL010000003.1 coordinate 27,151,466, forward strand.
TACATGCATTGGTAGCATCAAGTGATATTCATGACAAACATAGTCAACATGATTTTTCTATATGTTCATGCACTAATTTTCTTACTACATACATCATGTTAGCATTAGGTCGCATTCATAACACACATGGTCAGAATGAGTTTCGTTGTATATACTCTGTGTCAATCATTCATTGTTTACATACATCATAATTGACATTGTGTTGCATTCATAGTGTATATGATCATTCATTGGGAAATACACTGAAATATACATGGTCATTCATTATGTATATCCATGCATTGATTTGTTTATTCTTTGCTTGTAGCATGTTGGCATCATGATTGTATTTATTGCATTTATAGTCAGCATGTTTCCATTATTTATGTCCATACATCATTTTTTTTATTCTTCACATGCATCAAATGACAATCATAGCTCATTCATCATGACATACATTTGGGGGGAATAAAATAGAAGTTGGCTTGGCTTTAAGAGTCTTTGAAAGATTTTCCATTTCAAATCAAAGGTATAAGAAGTACTGAGTACCTTTCCAATACAGGCTATAGCTATGGAGAATGAACAAGTTGCCCGAATGGAAAGAATGGAAAGGGTACAGGAAGAATTGCGAGAACAGCTGGCAAAGTCTCAAGCAGAATCTAAGGATCAGATGACTAAATTAATGGAGCTGATGTCCGCCGTAATCAAGGGAAAAGGATACACTGAAAACTTTGCCGCCAGAGAAGGGTTAGAGGCACAAAAGGGTTAGAATGAGGTCGTAATGATGGATGGCCAGAACACAGTTAACCCCAGCAACACCCTAAACTTAGACGACCCAGTTGAATGAGAAAAGTTGAAGATGGTTGATTCGAATGAGGCTAAGTTGGCAGATTCCCAAGAGAAATATCAGTTGCTAGATGAAAGGCTCCGGATAGTAGAAAATACAGATATATTCGGGAGTGTGGATGCGAAAGAACGATGCTTGGTCCTCGATTTAGTCATGCCTTCTAAATTCAAGGTCCCTGACTTTGTGAAATATGATTGGACGACTGATCTGTCAGCCCACATCACTATATTCTACCGAAATATGACAAGTCATATAGATAATGATAAGCTTCTGATTCACTACTTTCAGGATAGCCTCAGTGGGTCCGCAATTAGGTGGTATGGTCAGTTGAGAAAGGATCAAATTCACTCTTGGAATGATTTGGCCATTGATTTTCTAAACCAGTACAATCATATGACCGATATGACACCTGACCGTCTCACTTTGCAAAATATGCAGAAAAGAGCTACTTAGAGCTCCAAAGAGTATGCGCAGAGGTGGAGAAACATGTCCACCAAAGTACAACCACCTTTGACATAAAAAGAAATCACCGTCCTTTTTGTGAGTACACTGCGGGCCCTCTACTATGATAGACTCGTCGGCAATGGCTCGAAGAATTTTGTTGATATGGTAATCTCAGGGGAGATGATTGAGAATGCTATCATGAATAGGAAACTTGAAGGAGAAGGAACATCCAATGCGGAGAGAAATAGGGTACCTAGAAAGAAAGAGGAAGATGTCCAAGCTATAGAAGATTCATCCTATATTCTCAATTTTCCTCATACCAATCATGTTATCCTATTGAGATATCTCCAAGCCTTTATCCTTACCCACCCACGCAAGCACCTAATCCTATACCAGTTTTTACTTCCAAAAAACGATCGCGGGATAACAAAGAAATAATTCCCATCCCAATCCCTGACCTACTGCCATTACTAATAAAGAATCTATACCTTACTCCGGTACCTTTGAAAGTAGCTCCTAATCCATCAGCAATGAGTTATGACCTTGATAGCAAGTGTGATTATCACCTGGGGGTAATTGGGAATTCAACTGAAAAATGTAGACAATTGAGGGAAAGGATTGAAGGTCTTATCCGCAATGGTATTTTGACACTGGAGCTTATCAATCAGTGGAAGGTTGCTTTGCCGTAAATCAATTTCTTTTAGGGTTTTAGGAGGAGAATTACTACCTTTGAAGGATGTCAATAGGATCATTTTGATGCATATAGTTTCAGACCATTATGATGAAAACACTTGTCTCATATCGACATTCATATGAATTAAATGAATTTTGAATTTTAAATGCTTTGTGTTTGTTGTTTTAACAATAATTTGAGATTGCAAAAACAATAATTTGATGATCATTGTTACAAATAACCCAATACCCTCTCCCTCTCTTTTAGGTTTTCCTAGGCCTAAATCTCTTGAACCAAGACCACTTGAAAAACCTAATGCTTCAAGGAATATGAATAATTGAACTTCATAAAATCATTGTCATCACAAAATAAGCAAAGACGTAGATCTTAGTCTAGGCTATGGACAAAGGAACGAACTTTTTAAATTTTTTTCGAACTCCTTGAAATTCAAACAAATGAGACATTCTTTCAAGAATTTAGATCATGGTAATTTGGTGTGTGTCAAGATTGTGCCAAAACCATCCATGACCTTTACCAATAACCACAAAACACTAATTACCCCAAACATCACTTCATGATTGACACCCTGGGGCACAATGATTAAACTAGATTATCCCATGTCCCAGATAAAACCCGTTTTTGGATCGTACTTTCCTTGTCCTTTCGAAGAACTCATATTTGAAGCTCAGCCTTTTTTAAAATAGACCTAGACTTGCTATGTTCCTCATTGATATGAATTCTCATGGTTAATCAAAATGGGGCTTCATATGTGGAAATGATGGTTATATGGTGAAAAAGGATGGACTAACGCATGAATTATTGGGGCATGCGAAAAAAAAAATTGTGATATCATGCATATGAGAATTCGAATGATTCCAAAGTGCAAAATGAAAATTTGATTATCCATTCCCTCTGGGGATTGTTTTCAATGAGAATATTCGTGCTTAATATGATAAATGGCCATCGTTCATATCCCTCGCACAAAGAGAAAATTATCCATAGCCACCCTTTTGAGCCAAAAGAATTCTTTCTTCTTTGAACCCTGATCAAGGATCACCCTCTACACTGGGGGGCAAGTGCGAGGAAAGATCTTCCCAAAGATCACAAAAAAATGAGTCCTAGCTCAAAGTGTGTGAAAAAGTATGGCAAATGAAAGCCAAAATAAAAGAAGGAAAATAGCGAAGTCAAAACGAATGAAAAGTCCAAAAGGGACAAATGCTTCAAAGAAAATCTTTATCAAGAAATGATCTTTGATCTGATTACCCTCAAACACATATTTTGGGCCTATTTATCCTTTCTTTCTAAACCCTGAACTATGGCCTACATTACGTGCTTTAAAAGTCCATTTTGATCAAGCATGAATATTTAATTTGAAGGGTTTTTCCTTAGGTTTTATCCCATCTCATCAAATTATCATTTCACTAAGGAAGAACTTAGAATTCTCAAGTGCATGGTAAAACAATGAAAAAAGAAAAAAATGGAAAGAATGGAACTCTAGGGCGAAAACCCAAAAATGGGCGTCTAGAGTAAAATGGGAATTTCTGATGCCATTTATGTTAGTACCAATACCACAAAAGAGAAGGTCATCTTGGAAAAGTGATCATCAAGGAACAAGGAATTCCTGAACCTCCCAAATTGTCAGCTCTCATTCGGAGGATTGTTTTCAAAACTGAGACTTTTTCCTTCCAAGATTAAACTTTATGGTCTAAACATCCTAGCCAATCTTGACGCTTGCCAAAATGCCTTGATATGAAAACAAAAAGAATGTTGAATTTGTTTGATTCTCAAGGAATTCATGATTTATAAAACCTGTTCCATTCGTGAGCCTAGAAGGGACAGATTTTGTTGTGAAATTTTATTTGATCAACCAAAATCTTGTTATACGCCTTGCCAATTGATGGAGACTCAATTAAGAGTTGTAAACCCAAGTGCAGGTTATGTTCAAGTAATAAATTCTCGGGTGTCCGAGGTCGAACCACAGGGAAGCGTATTAGTAAGTATAAGTTTATAAATATATAAGAAAAAGAAAGTAAACAAGATATTAGGGAATCAACAACAAAACAAGATAAACAAGATATTAGAGAACAAAATAAACAAAATAACATAAAAGAAATTAAACAAGATATAAAAAACAATAAGAAAAGATGTTGAGGTTAGAGAATCCACTCTTGGTGTTATGCTAAGATTAATCTTGTTTTATTACACAATTGAAATCCACACATAAAGAAGGTTCCAATCGGAAGGTTTAGCAATTCAGTCCAAATTGTCCAACGTCCATAGCATATGATATTATGTTCATTTGGTATCCTCAAAACTCATAAAAAGAGTCCAAGCATTCCTTATGCCAAGGTATATGTCTACAACAAATCAAGGTTATGAAACCAAGCATTTACTGTGCCATTTTCCTTGTCAATAATGAATCAAGATCCCTACTTTGTAAGTATGATTTTAAACCAAAAGAAAATATTATCTATACTAGTGTTTATAAATGATGATTCATTTTAGCTCATGTTTAAGAGACTAACCTTAGCATTTACCAAAAGCTTCACCTCATCACCTCAACAATATGATTAGCAACACATACTAGATATGAATAAAATGAAAAGAAATGTAAGAAGCATAAGTAAATAAAAAAAAGAAAACTAGAGAAAGGAAAGAAGAAGAAAACTTAGAGAATTTTATTACAATGGCTAATATCCTACCAATCTACAATAATACTCTTACAATCATCCAAGGCCCTCTATTTATACACATTTTGGAGAGCTAAATGACAAGAGACAAGCTTTATAAATTTCAAAGGTAGGTATAATAGGTGGGTGCATTTTTCTAACAATTTTCGTCATATTGTATCACAATTCTGATCAGCCAGATTGATGGTCGATTTTGTCAATGTTGGAGGCTCGATCTGATCAAATGGTCTTCTAGAAAAATATACCCCTATCAGTTACGGATCCATAGCCGTTGGAATCAGATCATTTGCTCATGTGGATCGGAAGATATGGTCAAAATACCAAAACAGGTCAGCACAGACATCATTGCACATCAGCCAACTTGATGGTCGATTTTGCTAGGGAAAACGACTCCGTTTCAAGAACTGTAAAACATGAAAAAGATAGATATGCCTCTTAACTATGCACTGTAAAAATTTCAGCCTTAATGCTTCAGTGAAACTCCAGATATAGCTGATATGGCAAAAGGTGTCGGAATTGGAACTGAATTGGATTTGCCCTTAATTCTTGATTTAACCTAGTAATCTGAAATCACTCAAAGAAACTCGTGAAAAACACCAAATTACATAAAAATATAAAATATCATAAACACAATTAGACTAAGCAATAATAACTCGTATTTGACACAAAACAATAATAAAACATAACTAAGAACTATATAATTATACGAGTTATCACACCCCCACACTTAGATTGTTCCTAGTCCCTAGCAACGACTCAATAAAAATAAAATAAGAAAATCTAATCTAATCCATTTTCGTTAGAAATCATGGTGGCACTTAGCATGTGACACAAGCCTTTAAACCCCTAGGTGTCCCTAGTGGACGAGTTTAGTCTCGTGAGGGTTTACTAGAACGATACCCACAAACATTGAAAAACTAAAATATAAGTAAACTACATACACTAAAAATATTTACTCCTAATCCTTTCAATATAAATTAGAGACAATCTTTGAACAAGTCTTATAAACTAATCAATAGCTCAAAGAATTTCACAAAAATTCATGCTTGAATGTAAATAAATGAGTTAAGCCAATATTAACATAACATATTTCAATCAAAATAGTGCATATTCAACTTAATCTCAACTTCTCACTATACTCTCATGATTTTCACTCTTTAAAGTAGTGGTAAAGTGTTTACACTCAATCAATCTCATGAAAACAGTTCTACCATATGCTTGCTTGTCCACCTATTCTCCACTATTTAGATCATACAACTTCATAAATGAAGAGGTCTTTTTTCAAGGTTGTAATGGGGCCAAAGGGTTATAATGTGGTTAAAGAACAAAAGGATAAAGATATCACAAAGGTTCCAAAGAGTTCATAGAGTTTAGAGACATAATAAGATCATACGAATAAAACTTCTCAAAACTCTTATAAAGCACATAATAACATAGGCTAAATATTCATGTTGAGCCTTTGCTTCATTCTAACCAACTTTGTAACATCTTTTTCTTTACTTTAACTAGAAGTTCAAGAGAAGATATATATTTTTTTTTAATATGGGAATGTATTTGACAATGATCCCTTTCTTTTTCTCTTGACTTTTTCCTCTCTCCTCCCCCACACTTATCTTTCGTTCTAACCCAAATTTTCAAAAAGTATCCCTTGTTTTTGCAATATGTCTCAAAATATATAATCCATCTTTAGAACAAGGGTAAGGATATAAGTATATTTAGGCTAGGTGTAAGTTCTGGTTACCAATAAAATAGCATATTTAATGTAGGCTCAAATTGGCTCACTAGTGGGGATGTTCTCTTAGAACATTAATAATGGATGGCTGTTTGGCTCTGGTTATAATCCTAATGCCTCTATCATATTCATATTGTCACATGTATCAATATAGTCTCAAACGGTTTAAAGCAAGTTCTAGAGAATCATGTAATCATAAGAGCACTCAAGAAAGAAATTAGATTGATTTGTATAATGCATCAATCATTAAAGGCTCAAAAACTCACAAGGATGATTATACAAGTCAGATTAAATCTAAACATGCTTCTTTCTCAATCAACATATCATATTAACATTGGCTCATAAAAAGGTTGACATCAAGCTCAATTCTCATGAAAATCTTCTCACTAATAAATCTGTTTTAGACTTATGCAATTCATATCTCATCATTGTATTAAAAAGGAACTAGAACACATTAAAAAAATAATGATAATAATAAAGACTCATAAAAAAAAAATAGTAGACAAAAATAAAAGAAATCCTAAATCGTTCCCCCACACTTAATTCTTACATTGTCCTCAATGTAAGTCTATAAACCCAAATGAAAGAATCATGTGTAAGAGAAAAGAACTAATAACATAAGAATAGGAATAACAAAGACTCAAAACAAAACAAACTCCTGCAACCTAATTAATCCTAAAATACTAAACAAAAATTAACAAGTAAACATAAAAAGATTAAAATCAAACTGACAAGGTATGTCTCAAGTCTCCCTTACTCAGACCTTGTTCAGAATGAATACTTCTAAATTGCTTAAAACACAACAAACTTTTTTTTTTTTTTTTTGAAAGAAGAAATCAAACTGACAAGGTATGTCTCAAGTCTCCCTTGCTCAGACCTTGTTCAGAATGAATACTTCTAAATGGCTTAAAACACATCAAAATTTTTTTTTTTTTATTTTTTAAAATTAGCAAAATATGTCCCTTACCCCCTACTAAAGGTAGAATTTAGGAGATATTACCTGCAGAGGTTGCTAACCACTTATTATAACTGAGACACAACAAACAAAATGTTAGATAATGTCACAAAGATAGAGTGCAATCCACTCCTTGCTCGTCCATATATCTTTTTCTTTTTCCGAGCGTTTGCGAAACAACCGTAGCAGATAAATACTCATAAGCTTGGAGCTTTTTGAGTAAATCTTCAATGGTTGTAGCAGAAATTATGGTTCTCCTTGCCTCTGAAAACATGAATCCATTATCCACAGCATTATCTAAATATGAAAGCAAATTACTAAAATAACCATTAATATTAAGCAAACCAATGGGTTTCTTATTTGTGACCAAAGATGACCAAGAAGCCACGCAAGCTATTTCTTCCAATGTACCCAGACCTCCTGGTAAAGCAATGAATGCATCGGCAGAATGGTACATGATTGTTATCCGTTCAGGGATACTCCAGACTTGTATTTCCTTACCCACGGTAGGTCCACAAAAATCTGTGAATAGTTTTGGCACGATTCCTAGAACTGGACTTCCTCCGGCGTGTGCTGCTGTAGCGACTGCTCCCATTAAACCCATACTACCGCCTCCATAAATCAACTGGATCTTTTGTTGGGCAAGTATTACTCCAACTCTTATGGCTTCATCAGCGAATATTTTATTTTTCCCTGGATAAGCACCTCCAAAGACACAAATTTTTTCAATGCGCTGGGACGAAGTACTTTCCATATTTTTTTTTTGAGTGCCTGAAAGAGAATGAGTACATGGTGTAATATATAGAGGACTGAGTAGTGAATCAGACAAGAGTAATAATGTCGCCGAAAGTGTATTTGACCTGTCAGAAGAAAATGTTAACCTAACAAAAGATTTTTGCGTGATTTCAGGAAGAAAATCAAAAAGAGAAGAAAAATCAACCGTAAAAGACCAATGCAAAAAAAAACGAGAATAATTACACAAATCGAAAAACACGTAAATTAAACCGAAATGAAGTTATTGCAAATCAAACCAAAAGCTGAGAAGTCATTTATTGTAGTTGTGATTGTGGCTCACATCTTCCTCTGCTTTTACGTCCAAAAACGGCTTAAACGCCTTCTATGAGTCGAGGATATGCTTCCCATCCAGTTTTCTTACAAGCTGGCAAACAGGGTCTTTTAACATCAGATTCCCAAGATGTTGCCTTTCCCTTTGGAATTGCGGCCATAAATCAAAAATTTCTCTTTGTACGTCTCCACTAGGATGCGTCTCAAGAGAAAGTTGGATATTACCCAAATTCTCCTTACTCAGTCCATCCTTAATGAATTCAATTTTATCATCTCGATTAGAGGACGGAATCCCAATAGAACGACATTTACCGTTACACGTCCATCGTGCACATTTGTGGCAATTTGAACTCATGCGCTTTGCTCGTCGCTTCTTTGCAAAAGTGCTTCTACCTGTACCTGGTAAATGCAAAACAGGAAGATATTCATCTTCACGTACCTTGGCTTCAATTATCCAACGTATGTCTTCAGGAATCCCTTTGTGCATAAGCATTCTTAATCTTTCAAATCGAACTTGGTAAAGCTTCAGTAAAATATTCCGAGGAAAAGGAGGAAATCGTTTCTGCAATCTTGTGAGAATATCATCCATCTTGAAAAAAAATGAAAAAGAAATTGAAAGAGAAATTTATATACAATATCAGTTTTGTGGGTAGCTGATGGAACCGACTTAAATAATCACGGAGTACCGTTATCCGCCATTTAACCGGGGTTAAAAAAAATGTATTTTTTTTTTTTTGAAGATTAGTAAAAATTATATTTACATCTAGTTATTTTCAAAACAAGGATCAGAAAGAAAAATAACCTCTTCTTGAGTAACATGATTTTCCAAAAAGAGTTTGAGTCTTTGTCCATTTACCTTGAATACGTTACCATTTTGAGGATTCTCAATGTCAACTGCTCCATAATGATACACATGCTTAACCACAAATGGGCCAGTCCATCTTGATCTCAACTTACCAGGAAATATGTGAAGTCTAGAATTATAAAGTAGAACTTTTTGCCCAACATCAAATGTTTTTCTTGAAATTAACTTGTCATGAAAGGCTTTAGTTCTTTCTTTATGAATTTTAGAATTCTCATATGCATCTTTGAATAAAGTTGGCCAGTAAAATCCACACTGTAAAATTTTTGCAGCAGTTTTCTTTGATGAAAAATGACCACCACATGCCTCGGAATGACAAAACTTAATTACACTACTTACCTCATTGTCGGGAATGCATCTTCGAAAAATTTGATCAGGACAATATTTGAACACTAAGGGTCATCCCAGTAGAACTTCTTTACCTCATTCAGAAACTTCCTTTTATCTTGGGGGCTCCATTGAGAAGGAATTTTTCCCAAAAAGGAATATTTTAGCTCGGATGGCAATGGTTTTAAATCCAGCTTGGGTGGTTCAATAGTTGATGGTACAGTGACATTTGTGAGTGATGGAAGTTCCTCAAACTTTTGTTTCCAACGATGCTTATCCTGAAAAGAATTTAACAAAGAATCAGTGTGTGAAATTTCTGAAGCATTATCAAACTCACCTTCAATTAAATAAGCTTCTAAAGGATCATGGAATGTGGTAGTGGTGAGATGTTCATGAACAAGTTCTTCAATGAAATCCACTTCATGTACTTCTGAATCATCACCAGGTTGCTTGCAAATGTTGAACACATTTAATTCTAAAGTCATATTTCCAAAAGAAATGTTCAAAATACCATTCCTGCAATTTATCAGAGCATTAGAAGTTGCAAGAAATGGACGGCCTAATATAACAGGAATTTGAACATTTGGATTTGAAACAGGATGTGTGTCCAAAATAATAAAATCAACAGGGAAGTAAAAATTATCAATTTGAACCAAAACATCTTCAACTATCCCTCGAGGAATTTTTACAGAACGATCAGCTAGTTGAAGTATAACAGGTGTTTCCTTGAGTTCACCTAAACCTAACTTTGATAAACAGAAAAAGGCAAAAGATTAACACTAGCACCAAGATCAAGCAATGCACGTTCTATTCTAGTGTTTCCAATGATGCATGAGATTGTTGGACATCCAGGATCTTTGAATTTTGGTGGAGTAAGGTGCTGAATGATTGAGCTCACACTTTCCGTCAGAAATGCTTTCTTTTGTACATTATGTTTCCTTTTAACTGTGCACATGTCCTTCAAAAATTTAGCATAAGATGGAACTTGTTTGATTGCATCCAATAAAGGAATGTTAATCTTAACTTGTTTGAAAAGTTCATAAATTTCTGCATTTTGATTCAAATTCTTTATTGTTTGCAACCTTTGAGGAAAAGGAGCAGGATGCATACCTTTTTCTTTGTCCAAATTTTCAAGAAGTTCAGACTTACCATCATCCTTACCATTACTTTTCGGAGGGGAAGGAGGATCTTGGTATTTTGATGGAATGTTTTTGTCAATTGCCTTTCCACTTCGAAGAGTTGTGATAGAACTGGCATTTTCCTGTTGAGTTTCATTGGAGCAAGAAACAAGACATTGAGTAGAAGGGTTAGGCTGAGGTTGAGCAGGAAACTTACCTTTTTCTTGAGTGCGTAATGAAGCTGTCAATGTGGACAAGGTGTTTTTGATCTCATTGATGTCCTGTGAAGTTTGGTTATTCACATTTGCTTGTGTTTGCATGAATGCTTGCAATGTCTCTTCCAAGGTTTGTACACGTGAAGGTTCATAGGAAAAAGTGTTGCCCGGCTTTTGAGATTGTAGTAGCTGAACATGATTATTATTCCGCCAACTGAAGTTGGGATGATTTCTCCATTCAGGGTTATACGTTTCAAGTAAGGAGAAGGAAAAGGCTTTTTAAATGTGTTTATGGAATTTACTTGATCATGCAACGCTTCTTTAAGAATGGGAATGTTTGGACATTCAGAAGTGGGGTGTCCCATGATTTCACAAATTCCACAACTTTCTTCATTTTTAACCGTTTTGACTTCTTTTACTTCTCTAAGTTCCATGGCTTCAATCTTTCTAGCCAAATTAGCTACTTTAGCTTTTATCTCATCTTCTTGACTAAAATGATATTTACCTCTGTTAGAAACAAGATTAGATCTATTGGAACTTTCAGAGGAATTATCTGTGTGCCAGGCTTGAGAGTTATCTGCCAAATGGTCTAGGTAGTCAAAGGCTTCTTCAGGTTCTTTTTCTAGAAACTCACCGTTACATATTGTTTCAACAAATTGTTTAGTTTCGGGAGTTAAACTTTCATAAAAGAAACTAATAAGACGCCATTTTTCAAAACCATGATGTGGACAAGAACTTAACAAATCTTTAAAACGCTCCTAGCACTGAAAAAATGCTTCATTGTGATTTTGATTGAAATTTTGAATCTGTCTTTTCAAAGCAGTAGTTTTATGTGCTGGGAAAAATTTCTTTAGAAACTCAGTTTGTAATTCTTGCCATGTGCCAATTGACCTTGGTTTTAAATTATGAAGCCAAATTTTTGCTTTATCTTTTAAAGAAAAAGGAAATAATTTTAGCTTGACAATTTCATTTGTACATTGTTGGTCATTAAAGGTGACACATACATCTTCGAAGTCTTTTAGAAACGAGTAAGCACTTTCCGATTCTAACCCATGGAAATTTGGAAGCAAAGCTATCATACCTGGTTTAAAACGAAAGTTGTTTGCATTGAGAGGAAAAATAAAACAAGAGGGTGATGAGCTTCGAGTTGGTTGCAAGTAGTCACGCATGGTGCGTACTTGTCTGTTCTCATCTTCAGCATGAACACTTTCATTGTCAGCCATGGTAGGAGTTGTATTAGAAAGATTACCTGAAAAAGTTTCACAATAAAATCTAACTAAACGACGAGATCTAAAATCACGTCGCCAAACAACCATAAAACAAAGTTAATATGCAGATTAGGCGGTATAACCAGCCAATAAAAATAAAACAAAGATAATATACAAATTAGGCGGTATAACCAGCCAATAAAAATAAATATACTTATAAACTTATATACTTAGTATTGCCTCCCCGGCAACGGCGCCAAAAACTTGATGGAGACTCAATTAAGAGTTGTAAACCCAAGTGCAGGTTATGTTCAAGTAATAAATTCTCGGGTGTCCGAGGTCGAACCACAGGGAAGCGTATTAGTAAGTATAAGTTTATAAATATATAAGAAAAAGAAAGTAAACAAGATATTAGGGAATCAACAACAAAACAAGATAAACAAGATATTAGAGAACAAAATAAACAAAATAACATAAAAGAAATTAAACAAGATATAAAAAACAATAAGAAAAGATGTTGAGGTTAGAGAATCCACTCTTGGTGTTATGCTAAGATTAATCTTGTTTTATTACACAATTGAAATCCACACATAAAGGAGGTTCCAATCGGAAGGTTTAGCAATTCAGTCCAAATTGTCCAACGTCCATAGCATATGATATTATGTTCATTTGGTATCCTCAAAACTCATAAAAAGAGTCCAAGCATTCCTTATGCCAAGGTATATGTCTACAACAAATCAAGGTTATGAAACCAAGCATTTACTGTGCCATTTTCCTTGTCAATAATGAATCAAGATCCCTACTTTGTAAGTATGATTTTAAACCAAAAGAAAATATTATCTATACTAGTGTTTATAAATGATGATTCATTTTAGCTCATGTTTAAGAGACTAACCTTAGCATTTACCAAAAGCTTCACCTCATCACCTCAACAATATGATTAGCAACACATACTAGATATGAATAAAATGAAAAAAAATGTAAGAAGCATAAGTAAATAAAAAAAAAGAAAACTAGAGAAAGGAAAGAAGAAGAAAACTTAGAGAATTTTATTACAATGGCTAATATCCTACCAATCTACAATAATACTCTTACAATCATCCAAGGCCCTCTATTTATACACATTTTGGAGAGCTAAATGACAAGAGACAAGCTTTATAAATTTCAAAGGTAGGTATAATAGGTGGGTGCATTTTTCTAACAATTTTCGTCATATTGTATGACAATTCTGATCAGCCAGCTTGATGGTCGATTTTGTCAATGTTGGAGGCTCGATCTGATCAAATGGTCTTCTAGAAAAATATACCCCTATCAGTTACGGATCCACAGCCGTTGGAATCAGAGCATTTGCTCATGTGGATCGGAAGATATTGTCAAAATACCAAAACAGGTCAGCACAGACGTCATTGCACATCAGCCAACTTGATGGTCGATTTCGCTAGGGAAAATGACTCCGTTTCAAGAAGTGTAAAACATGAAAAAGATAGATATGCCTCTTAACTATGCACTGTAAAAATTTCAGCCTTAATTCTTCAGTGAAACTCCAGATATAGCTGATATGGCAAAAGGTGTCGGAACTGGAACTGAATTGGATTTGCCCTTAATTCTTGATTTAACCTAGTAATCTGAAATCACTCAAAGAAACTCGTGAAAAACACCAAATTACATAAAAATATAAAATATCATAAACACAATTAGACTAAGCAATAATAACTCGTATTTGACACAAAACAATAATAAAACATAACTAAGAACTATATAATTATACGAGTTATCACCAATCACCAAAAAAATAAAATAAAAACCAAATTGAAACTTAGAGAAATTTTTAACAATGATCATCAGTCTTCAAAAGATTTGTACCTCACACACTGTGGGGTTAATATTCTTGTTCAGAAGTTTTCAAAATAAGAAAACAAATAATGATTTTTTTTTACATACCCAATTTCGATGTTGACATGAGATAAGGTTTTTTTAACCCAAAGGTGTGGAACTACTAGGGTTAATCTTGATTTCCAAATATGAGAAGAAGAAATAGATCCCGGCAAGCAGATTTCTGTGAATAAGAATTTGAAGACTGTTGGGGCAAAGAGAATAGCTAAAATGATTAGAAGTTATACTCTGATTTGAAGAGGAAAAATGAATTGGAAAGGCTAAGCAAAAGTTTAGAAAATGATCGAGGGCATTTGCATATTTTCATCAAGCATTTGCATAATGTCAATCTTGGCCTTTGCATTTTTTCATGAAGCGTTTGCATCATTATCGATCTTTGCATTCGAATCATGTAGAAGCATTCTGCATGTTGTCAATCCTCGAACTTGCATCATTTAGAAGCATTTGCATAATGTCAATCTTTGCATCCGCATCATTCCATGAAGTAGTTGCATCAATCTGAGAGCATCTGCAGTTACATTTAGAAGCATTTGCATCTTATCCAACATCAGCATCAAGAAACATTTGCATCAATTCAAAACATTTATATATGCAATATGAGGTATGTGCATCCTGTTAATCATTTGCACCAACATCAAAAAGTATTTGTATCTTCTCAAAATCTTCAGGTTAATTTTTAACAATTCTTCAAAGATTATTGTTAAGACCATTTTTAAGACCTTCGGGCACCATTTTTAAGACCTTCGGGCATAATTTTTCATCACGGGTAAGGCCTCCTAATAACACCTTTCATTTGGATACAATTGTTCGGTCAATAGAACCATTCCCTTCCAAATGAACACAACCATTCTGCTAATTGGAGGGAACCTTTTTTACCCGAAACAACATGATATTTCGGCCATATGATGAATGATGTCCCATGTCACAATCCCATTGGTGACACTTGGACACGATGGTGCTGATGTGTCACACCTATGTACCACATCATCTTGGCCACATAGCTACCACTAGCTAGTGTCACTCCACCTCATAGAGTGTCACTCACCTAGCTACCTTTTAGCTACATCTAGCTGAGAGAGCTGATGTCCAGCTCCTTGAGCTGAGCTAGTTGGTGTCCAGCTACCTTGAGCTGACTTGAGCTGTGTAAGCTTTCACTTTGATCTCTTTATGAGCCTCCATAAGCTTATCTCATCTCTTTTCTAGTTTACCATCATCATATATCAAGTTAATCTTGTGCGTACTTGGTGTATTTATTCACTTATGTCCAAATACTTCCAACAGTTTGTCGGTTCAAAGGGTTTCAATCCTAAAGGTTCACATCATTTGGTATCATAGCTTAGGCTTCCAATCAAGTTTTGAATTTGCTTGGGGTTTCATCTTTAATTCAGGGTGTTATCTTTTTTATCAATCTCATAAATTTTAGGGTTTTAGGCATTCTTGTCTCGGGGTTTTAGCTTTTTAGGCATTCTTGTCTTGTCTTGTCTTGGGGTTATAGTTTTTAGGCAGCCTTGCATTGGGGTTTTGTTCTTGTAAGTTGAATTAGATCAAGATTAGTGCTTTTAGTGTTCTTGATCTACAAAATTCGTTCTTGGTCGAATCTTGATCGTTCTTGATCTTCTTAAAAAAAAATCAAGAATTAAGAAAACCATTCTGCTAGTCAGAAAGAAAAATAAAGAAAACAATTCGAGATAAAAAGATAATCAAGAACAGAAAATAAGTATCACAAAGGAAAAAGAAAAAAAAGAAAAAAAAAAGATTCGAAAAGAAAGAAAAATAATTAAAGTTCATCTTTTTTTCTTTTATCACTAACAATCTTTTTTTTGCAGCATATTAAAGATGTCTCACAAGAGTAACTTATGACGTAGGGAGGAGGCTGATTTAGTGTGGCAGACTATGCAACAAGAATGTCAACGGATAAATTTGATGTTGGAGAAGATGAAAAAAGAGATTGAGCAAAAAAGAAAGAGAAAGGCCAAAAAAGAGAGAGTGAAAAAGAAAGAGAGGTGGCTGAAAATAAAGAAATGAGAGTGGAGCCACGAGAGGAAAAGGAGACTGTCCCTGCCGAAGGAAAAGAAATGACAAACACAAGTTTTCATGCAAAGGAGAGTGAGGTTCTTAATCTTGATGAAATAAACCAATCTCTTCCTAGTTTGGCTGTTTCTTCGTTAGAGGAGATTAAGAAGTTATTTTCGGAGGAAATGCAGGATGGTTTGCGAAGCATACAAGGCATTGAGCATCAACTTAAGTATTGTAATATGAAAATGAATTTAATGCAATTGAAAGTATTTTCTCTTCTTATTCTTGAAAGAACTTAAAGAAATTATCAAAGGTTTTTCTTTGTGGCATTCACAACCAAATCTAGGTTGCTGAAACTAGTTTTCATTGGGTCTAGATCTTTAACCTGAATCTGGCTTTCTTAGGTTAGGATATTTTGAATTGTTTTTGGGTTTAAGGGTATCTATTCCCAAGGGTTCACATCATCTTCTCCATTCTTTTAGTTTCTTTCTAGTTTCATGTTTATGTTAACAATGCCTATGCTAGACTAAAGTTTTCTTTTCGTTAAGGGTGATTTCAAAGCCCTAGACATGTTTGTAATTAATTTTCAGAATCTATCTATCATTGGTTTTCTATCAAAGTTGCTTATGTTCTTACATAAAAATTGTTCATGATATTGTCTTGATTTGATTAGGTGGCCAACTAGATATATCTTGATAATTATCTAATGCTAGTTTAAAAGACTTGATATGTAATTGTCTAGATTTCCTGTTCAATAGTAGCAATTTTTTATTAATGATTTTGGTCAAGTTTTCGCTAATTAAAAAGTGGAACGTAACCTAAGTTAAACAATTCATGTTTATGCTTTTGTTGCAGATCAACCTATCTTTCTCATCATAAAGCTGCTATCAAATTAAATTTATAGATGTTTATCCTAAGTTGTTTAGTAGTTAGAGATTAAATAGTGGTGTTCATCCTATTTAACGATGAACTAAGGAATCCTTGGGATAACACAGGAGGTTGGTATCTACGGTTGATAATTTTGATAGTTAATTAATATTGATAGATCTGAAATTGATTCTCAATGATATCTAGTGGTGGCGAATTACCTCTTAACCATACTTTTTTTCGTATTTGATTTCTTCTTACTTACTTACTTGCATTCTTATTTTTCTGATTTGTTTTACTTTTAAAACTATTTCAAAAGCCCCATTTTCCTTTATTTTTTCGAACTGAAGTTGTCAACTAATAACTTATAAATTGAAACCCAATCCATGTGGACTCGACCCTTGCTAACTACTATACTTACAATTGATCTTTTTAGTGCAAGGATTAAATAAGATACGATCTTTTGAGTGCATAAAGTTTTTGGCGCCGTTGCCGGGGATTGTTTTCTTTACTTTGTTTGTTACTTGGTTTATTTTTAGTTGTAATTAGTTGTATATATTTTATTCATTATTTTTTTTTGTATATCCCGGTTTTCTTTTTAACCAAAGCAATGAGAGATGGCATGGAACTCTATGGTGGATCATCCAACCAATTTGTGTCCATACTTCGAAGAAGATAATTTTGAACAAGCCTATGATTTAGAAGGATTTCAAGGGCAACAAGGATTCCAAGGACAACAGTATGATCCTTTCTCAAACACTTACAATACGGGATAGTGGGATCATACTAATTATAGCTATTCAGGCAATTCTCAAGAAGTTGATCCTCATGCCAATTACAATCATCCATTTGGCTTCAATCAATCATGGCCTTAACAACCAGATCTTTTTTAGCCACCACCTGTGATTCAAAGCCAAGGTACATCTCTTGAGGATTTAGTTTATGCCCTTGTTGTTTAGTACTTTGCAATTTCAACAAGAAACAAAGGCAAGTATCCAGGAAACAAGGGAAAGTATCCAGAGTTTGGAAACGCAAATAATCCAAATGGCTAGTAGTGTGGTGAAATTGGTAGAACAAAGATCTGAAAAACTTGAGGAAGCTAATGCTAGTGTTGTGATCTTGAGAAGCGGGGAACAAGTTGAGGAAGCACCAAAAAGAGAAAGGGATTCAATCCTTGAGGATAATGAAGCTCATATTTAGAGTACTTCGGCACCTGAGGTAACTTTTTAGGTTCCTATTTCTACTAATCTTTCTTCTCCACCTTTTCCTAGCAGATTTGCAAAAACCAAGAAGGAGGAATATGAACAACAAATTTTGGAAACCTTAAACAGCTTGCTTGTGGATGCTATAAAGTAAGTACCAAGAGATGTACCATTTCTTGATTAGCAATACACCACCGAGAGCAAATTAAAGTGTGATGACATAATAATTGTGGTGTAGAATGCATCTGCTGTTGTGCAAAGAAAACTTCCTACCAAACGAACAAATCCTGGAAGTTTCATGTATGAGCCCAAATATCCTAAAAAGCCAAGAAAAGGGTATAGGCTAGGTTGAAGACAAACAATCAAGTGCTAATTGGGAGGCAGCCCAATTAATGAAAGATTAGCTAGCCTGCCATATCAAATTTGCTTTCTCTTCCTTCCTTCCTTCCTTCTTTTCATTCATTCATTATTTTCTTTTGTTTTGTTTAGTTATTAATTTTTTTAAGTGTTTTAGGATTATTTAGGTTTCATTAATTTGTTTTGTTTTGAATTTTTTTTATTTTATGTTTTAGCAAGTTAGGTTGAGGACACTAAACAAAGCACTTGTTGGAAGGCAACCCAATGGATGGAGAGCACACATCTTAAACAGATTAGATCTTTATTACTCTGCATCATTTTATCTTTTATTATTTTCTTTAGTTATTTTTATTGTTTTGTTTTCAGTTCTTTTCTCTTACACATAATTCTTTCATGTGGGTATTAGCATTACATTGAAGACAATGTAAGAATTAAGTGTGGGGGGAAGGATTTAGGATTTTTTTTTATTTTAGGTTGTTATTATTATTATTTTTTTGTTTTATTTTGAGTCTTTAATATAATTTTTTTTTTGTGTTTTTAGTTTCTTTCAATACAATGATGAGATATGAATTGAATAGGTCTAAAACTGGTTTATTAGTGAAAAGATTTTCATGGGAATTAAGCTTGATATCAGACTTTTTTTTATGAGCCAATGTTAATATGATATGTTGGTTGAGAAAAAAGCATGTTTAGACTTGAAATTGACTTGTATAATCATCATTGTGAGTTTTGAGCCTATATGATTGATGCATTATACATATCAATGTAATATCTTTCATGAGTGCTCTTATAATTACATGTTTCTCTAGAACTTACTTTAAACAATTTGAGATTATATTGATGCATGTGACAACATGGATATCATAGAGGCATTAGGATTTTTACCAAGGCCAAATCAGCCATCCCATATTGATGTTCCAAGAGAACATCCCACTAGTGAGCTAATTTGAGCCTACATTGAATAAGCTATTTTATTGGTAATCACATCTTACACCTAGCCTAAACACATTTATATCTTTACCATTGTTCTAAAGATGGATTGAATGTTTTGAGACATATTGCAAAAGCAAGGGAAATCTATTGAAAATTTGGGTTAGATACAAAAGATAAGCGGGGGAGGAGAAAGGCAAAAGTCAAGAGAAAAAGAAAGGGTACATTGTCAAAACTCTTTCCCATATTGAAAAAAAATAAATAAATAAATAACGAATGAATCATCTCTTGAAATTATGGTTAAAGAAAAGAATGTTACAAAGTTGGTTAGAATGAAGCAAAGGCTCAACATAAAATATTCAACTTATGTGATTATGTACTTCTAAGGAATATTGAGAAAGTGTTATCTGAAAAAATATGATTTTGTCTCTAAATTTTAAGAAGTCTTTGGAACCTTTGTAATATCCTTTACCTTTTATTTTTTAACCACATTATTACCCCTTGGCCCCATTACAACCTTGAATCAAGACCTCTTGATTTATGAAGTTGCATGATCTAAATAGTGAAGAATAGGTGGACAAGCAAGCATATGGTAGAATTGTTGGGATTCGCCTCATGCTCAAACAGAGATAATGTATAATTGAATCAACAAGTTAAACATACAATGCAGCGGAATAAAACAAAACAAAGAGACACTGAATCCCTCCATGGAGCTGCCTACAAATTCAAAACGATCAGGTTGTCAAGAACAGATAACAATAAAAAAATCATACCTCTGTATTGTAGATTGCTGAAACCTCAAGACAGATTCTTGACGTTCTTGTTCTTATACACAAAGCTCGCTTGTCGAAAACCAAAGCCATCCAATTGTCCGACCTCTAACAGTAATCCACACAAGTGATCTGAAAACCTTCACAAGGTTGAGATTATGTTTTGTTAAGATGATGCTAGTAGTCTAGGTTGTGAGAAACCTTCCTCCTCTACCTTAGTTAGACAAAAGTAACAAGAAGAATCGTATTCCTCCTTCAACTATGCTATTCGACTGAACGTCACAAGTGTTAGTGAGACGCACCGATTCAGGTAAAATCCTTAAGGGGAGGCGGCAACAACATAAGCATATATATATAAGTAGGTTTAGTGTATGCCAACTATTGGACTAATTGCACTAAAGCCCTTATACATATTATTAGTTATTCACAATAAGCCCACAACACTTAATGAATATTTAATCTGGCCCAATCACATTTTAATTTGTGTGTGACCCATTAGGCCCTTAACATGTTGGCAATAAATATAATTAATTCAATTAAGAGTTTCCTATTTATATTTATAGATCAAGAGTGGCATCTAGCAATGCATCATGACCACCCAAATGCCAAGAGAGTCATCAAGCTTCGACTAGCCTTTCGTGTACAATATGTCTGTGTAATTCGATCCCTTCATCAAATATCCCGAGATAGGAAAGAGCATGGTTCATTGTCTACTCTTAATCCCATTCCATATAAGATCTGCAGCTTTATATTAACTCTTTAAGTATTGCCTTAGCCAAGGACTTCCATAAGTCAATATAAGCCAGATACATGTGAGATATGTCCCCTTAATCACTTGGGGTGATGAATCCTCTCTGGACCACTCATTCATCTTTGTATGCTTCATGTCATACCCAATAACACCCTACTATAAGCATCCTCATGATTGGCACTCGTTCCTGATGAAATCTAAGTATGATAGTTCACATACAAGATGACCTGGTGTCACAAGTCAAAGGATTACTTACATTATTGACACATGAGAGTATTTACCACAGACACTTGAGTGAAATACCAAATGGAACTCTCATAGCGGGTCATGTTCAGTGAACTTGTTCAACTAACAAGCACCTATATGTTATCCCTAAGTATCTCTATACTTTCAACCTATAAGACCGGTTGCATGCATCAAGTGCATGAAGGCTTAACATATGCCAGTCTTTGAGCATTGTCAATGCCCTGTCTTGACAATACAATGACCTGGAACAGTTTTAGAAACACAACATTGATGCATAAGGATCCTCATAATTGTAACACCTTACAATTCCTTTGCAATGCCATTGTGTCTCATGGGCTTTATCTTCACAAGTCATTTATAACAATTATAACAATACTTATGGATAAAGAAATACCTCAATTATAATTAATAAACTATAATGTGCAATACATGAATATATAAATAATGTTTTACAAGCCTAACTATATTGGCTTGTAGGGCTTACACCAACAATCTCCCACTAGCACTAAAGCCAATCGCCCATGTCCTTCCATGTGACGGTTGTGTTTCTACTAGGACAGAACCTTTGTGAAAGGATCAGCTATTATCCTATGTGGGTACCCTTTTCATATTAATGTCGCTTCTTTCAATGATTACACTAATCAGGTGAAACTGCCGTAAGATATATGTTTGGATCTACGATGAGACCTTGGTTCCTTAGCTTATGCTATGGCTCCATTGTTATCACAGTAAAGTGGTATTGGATCAACAATGCTCAGAACCAACCAAGTTTTTTAATGAACTTCTTGATCCAAACAACCTCCTTCGTTGCCTCAAACGAGGAGATATACTCGGCTTTGGTTGTTGAATCTACAATTATCTCTAGTTTGGAACCTTTCCAACTGACTGCACCAAGATTCAAGGTAAATATATAATTACACTGCGATTTACTGTCATCTAATCAGATTAGAATTTAGCATCTGTATAACCCCAAACTTGGAGTTCAGCCCCCTCCATAGACCAAGAAAGTATCCTTAATGCTTCTCAAGTACTTAAGGATATTCTTCACAGCAGTCCAGTGACTTTCACCAGGATTGCCCTTTTCGTATCTGCTCATGACAGTCAGAGCGTATGATACATCTGGTCTATTACACAACATAGCAAACATGATAGATCCAATTGCCGAAGCATATGGAATCCTATCGACCCGTGTCCTTTTATCTAATGTTTTAGGGCACATCCCTTTCGAGAGAGGTATGCCATGTAACCTAGGCAAGTTTCCTCTTTTGGAGGTATCCATGCTAAACCTTTTAGCACCTTGTCTATGAAAGTGGATTGGGTGAATCCATGCAGCCTTTTTGATCTACCTCTATAGATCTTAATTCCCAGAATAAATGTTGCTTCCCCCAAATCCATCATGGAGAATTGTTTGGATGGCCAGACATCAATCGTCTGCAGCATAGGTGCAACATTTCCTTTAAGCAATATGTCGTCGACATGTAGCATCAGGAAAATAACTACCAGGCCCTTTACCTTCTTACAAACACATGGATCATCAAGATTCTAGATAAAACCATATCCTTAGATTGTTTCATCAATTCTGATGTTCCAACTCCGAGATGCTTGCGTTAGTCAATATGCAACGCATTACATTCCAGTAGAAAACCATATTTCACTGGACCATGTCTATCCTCACTAGACATACAGAGCACTTGTGTTTCTTGAGCATCAGTCCGAGCATCCAATGCCTCGACCGATGGCTCAGGTTCCGAGGGAATGTTAAGTTGTGGTTCTTGAACTTCGTCATGTTCTACTTCACTCCCACTGAATCCTTCTAGTAGAAACTCTTTCTCTAGAAAAGCTGCGTGTTTTTACACAAACACCTTTTGATCAGTAGAACTGTAAAAGTAATATCCAAAAGTCTCTTTAGGATATCCCACAAACTTACATTTTTCTGATCTAGCTCCCAGCTTATCAGAAGGTACTTGCTTCACATAAGCAGTACATCCCCAAATATTTAGATAAGATAAGTATGGCTTCTTGCCATTCCATATCTCATATGGTACCTTATCTACCGACTTACTTGGAACCCTATTTAGAAGGTAAGCCGCAGTTTCTAAGGCATATCCCCAAAAGGATATCGGAAGGTCGACCTTAGACATCATGGACCGAACCATGTCCAACAAGGTTCGATTTCTCCTCTCGGACACTCCATTATACTGAGGAGTTCTAGGTGGAGTCCATTGCGACAGAATTCCATTTCCCGTCAAATGATCCAAGAAATCATGGGTTAAATATTCTCCTCCTCAATCTGATCTAAGAGCTAGAATATTTTTCCCAGTCTATTTCTCTACTTCAACTTTGAACTCTTTGAACTTTTCAAAAGCTTAAGACTTATACCTCATCAGATTCACATAACCATATCTAGAATGATCATCGATAAAGGTTATGAAGTATGAGTAATTACCTGCTAGCTGTGTTTAGTGGCCCACATACATCTGAATGTATTAAGCCCAATAAAACACCAGTTCTTTCAACCTTTCCAGTAAAGGGAGTCTTGGTCATCTTACCAAGGAGACAACATTCACAAGTCCCATATGATTCATAATCAAAGGGTTCCAAATAACCATGTTTATGCAATTTTGAAATCCTTGTCTCATTGATATGACCAAGTCTACAGTGACAGATGTAAGTCTTACTTGGATCATCCTTTCTTGCTTTCATGACATTTATATTGAACACAGGCATCTCTGGATCCAAAACATATAATCCATTATGTAATGTTGCCGATTCGTAGTGAATGTCTTTAAGAATGATGAAGCAACTATTGCCCTTCATTCTTATCTCGAAACCATCATTAACAGTGAGGTATGAAACCGAAATGATGTTTCTTGACAATTCTAGAATAAAGTAACAATATTTCAGTTCCAATTTTATGCCAGGCGACAAAGATAAAGTACATGTTCCAACGGCCAATGCTGCAACTTTTGCACCATTGCCTACTCTAAGAACTACTTCATCTTTGCTTAACTTTCTACTTCTTTTCAACATCCTTATGTCATTACATAGATGTGAACCGCATCCTGAATCAATTATCCAAGAATTCGATTTAACAGTAGAAAGATTCAGTTCAATCACAAACATAGTCAACCCGTAAACTTGTGTAAGTTCTTCTTGACTTGTCAAGTGAGAAACCTTCCTTTCATTGAGAATGCTTCTCAATCTTTTGTACCAATCCAAACAATTTGGACTAATGGCATTCATAATGCTGTGCAGTGTAGTTAAAGTATTAACCATTTTAAACAACCTAATATGGAAAAAGTATATATCACTTATATTCATGCATTTATACCAATTCAAGATGAGGTATTAAATCTCTTATTGGTCCTCCCACTAATTTTTCTAGATAATAGCCCTTACTATTATTCAAAAATCTCATCAAGGTATTTCAAATAGGCTGGGATCCTTTTCAACATGTTGCAACCTTGAGTGACTCAACAAATTACAACAAGCCTAGTTGGGTAGATAACATAGCTTATCAATTGCATCTCTATTCAACTCCCAGATCCGTTAGGTGAGAACTCTTTGTCTAAGCACATCATATGTACTTCGCCTAACTTTGCCTCTAACACTATGCGGTTAAGTTTTAAGGCATCAGGACAACATAGAATTAGTTGAGTAAGACCCAACCTCATAACTCAAACATACTCGTATAGTAGTTTGACCTTGAGTGACTCAAGAAGCCTCATACTAGAAGAACTCTGGTTATCTTGTTATGATGATGGAAGGCAACTTTATCATGTGAAACATGTGACTCACTATTGTAAAGAGGGATTTCCTTTTCTTTTAAGTCTCATCATATCAAACATTCATAGAATTTAAAATATCACATAAAATAAATCTATAACATGCTTTCTACTTGGATGATTATCGACTTTTCTAATCTAATTTCCTTGAAATTAGTTGGTCAAATTCCTAGGTGATTACATACATAATCTTCAAAGCTTGCTTCTAATCTCCTTATCTTCATGACGCCTATCTTCATCTTCAAGTTACAAAAATTATTCCTAGCTAATCCTAATTTTACACTTTGATGTAACTAATTACATTTGTAATAAAGAAACCTCAAGTTACATCTGAGAGGAATTAGGTGAGGAAATTTTTTTTACAACTCCAAAAAATGAGAGATAAGGCAGGGCACGCAGTCCCTATTTAATTAATAAAAACCATAAAAATAAATTCAACCATCCACAATCATATTGGGTCTAAGTCCATAATCATCCCATACATTCACAAACAATTTATGAACATATAAATCATACTTTAATCTCTAGTTACCATTCAATGATTATATTTGATCCATAATTTAATTCAAAGAAAATAATAAACATTTATTCCAATCTTATTAGAATAAATCCTAATCCAAGTAGGATTATTTCCTTTGATTAAATTATCATCCAATTAAACAATTTAATCGAATATTTATGTAAATTTTTATTTTGGTGATTTAATTAATTTAACAATATTACCATGGTTCCTAATTTTAGTGTTGTATCTCAACTAGGACGCTACAACATTAGTAACTCAATATTGCTTAAATCCATAAGCTGTGAGAATCTGATAGAAGCAAAAAATCCTAGCAAAAGAGGCGCAGGCATTAGTTACTTGATGTAGCTGCCGCCCCTCCATCTCCCTACAGGCTGTCTATCCGCTTTTCACAGCTTCCAACTTTTCAATGCTAAATCAGTTTTATGATTTTTCAAGCTCGCCAAGAACAATTCTAAGCAATTTTAAACCCTAAAAATCATTAAATCATGCATTAGAAATCAGCCAAGAAAAATCTACAAGTTTTTCTAACTAAAATCACCAAATCTGCGCAAAGCAGGCAAAATAGTTCTCAATTGTTGCCAAACTTTTGCCAGTTGCATTAATCAGTATAAAACAATTTAAAACCAACTAATCAACATGAATTCACCATGATTAAATGCTACCTTCACCGAAACACTACAAGTGAAAATTCTCACAATTTCGGTGAGTGACAATCGGATCAAAATAACTCAAAGAACAAAACAATTTTGTTAAAGGTAACAATCAAAGCATAGAGCATATAGGAATACCATAAGTGAGGCTCTGATACCATTGTTGGGATTCAGATCATGCTCGAATAGAGATAATGTATAATTTAATCAACAAGTTAAACAAACAAAGCAGCGGAATAAAACAAAACAAAGAGACACAGAATCCCTCCATGGATCTGCCTGTGAATTCAAAACGATCAGGCTGTCAAGAACAGATAACAATCAAAATATCATACCTCTGTATTGGAGATTATCGAAACCTCAAGATAGATTCTTGACGTTCTTATTCTTGTACACAAAGCTCGCTAGTCGAAAACCAAAGCCTTCCAATTATCCGACATCTAACAATATTGCACACAGGTGATCTGAAAACCTTCACAAGGTTGAGATTATGTTTTGCCAAGACAATGCTAGTAGTCTAGGTTGTGAGAAACCTTCCTCCTCTACCATAGTTAGCCTAAAGTAACAAGAAGAATCGTATTCCTCCTTCACCTATGCTATTCGGTCGAACCTCACAAGTATTAGTGAGAGGCGCCAATTCAGGTAAAATCCTTAGGGGGGACGCGGCAACAACATAAGCATATATATAAGTAGGTTTAGTGTATGCCAACTCTTGGAATAACTGTACTAAAGCTTTTATACATATTATTAAATATTAACAATAAGCCCACAACACTTAATGAATATTTAATCTGGCCCAATCTCAGTTTAATTTGATCACTCACCTTTTGTGTGTGACGCATTAGGCCTTTAACATGTTGGCAATAAATATAATTAATTCAATTAAGAATTTCCTATTTATATCCATAGATCATGAGCAGCATCTAGCAATGCATCATGACCACCCAAATGCCAAGAGAGTCATCAAGCTTCGACTAACCTTTCGTCTACAATATGTCTGTGTAATTCGATCCCTTCATCAAATATCCCGAGATAGGAAAGAGCATGGTTCAGTGTCTACTCTTAATCCCATTCCATATTAAATCTGCAGCTTTAAATTAACTCCTTAAGTATTGCCTTGGCCAAGGACTTCCAGAAGTCAATATAAGCCAGATACATGTGAGATATGTCCCCTTAATCACTTGGGGTGATGAATCTTCTCTGGACCACTCATTCATATTCGTATGCTTCATGTCATACCCAATAACACCCCACTATAAGCATCCTCATGATTGGGACCCGTTGGTGATGAAATCTAAGTATGACAATTCACATACAAGACGACCTAGTGTCACAAGTCAAAGGATTACTTACACTATTGACACATGAGAGTATTTACCATGGACACTTGAGTGAAATACCAAATAGAACTCTCATAGCGGGTCATGTTCAGTGAACCTGTTCAACTAACAAGCACCCATATGTTATCCCCAAGTATCTCTATAATTTCAACCTATGAGACCGGTTGCATGCATCAAGTGCATGAAGGCTTGACAATACAATGATCAGGAATAGTTTTAATAGAACGGCATTGATGCATAAAGATCCTCATAATTGTAACACCGTACAATTCCTTTGCAATGCCATTGTGTCTCATGGGGTTTATCTTCACAAGTCATTTATAAGAATTATAACAATACTTATGGATAAAGAAATACCTCAATTATAATTAATAAACTACAATGTGCAACACATGAATATATAAATAGTGTTTTACAAGCCTAACTAGATTGGCTTGTAGGGCTTACACCAACAAGAATTGTTTTCATGAGACTGATTGAGTGTAAACACTTTAACACTACTATAATGAATGAAAATCATGAGAGTATTCCAGGTGAGAAGTTGAGATTAAGTTTGAATATTGGCTTAACTCAAACCATTTACATTCAAGCATGATTCTTTGTGAACTTGTTTAAGCTATTGACTAGTTATAAGACTTGTTCAATGATTGCCTGTAATTTATGTTGAAAGTAGACAAAATTAGGTTTTGTTGCCTTGTTTCTATTTGATTTTTCTCGAGGACTAGCAAAAGACTAAGCGTGGGTATTTGATAAGCTCATAAAATACACATTTTATGCCCTTTTTATTCTTCGTTTTAGTTATGTTATGTGTTCGATCTTTATCTTGATTACTTATGTTATGTTTTTGAATTCTAGGTATATTTAAGAGAATGAAATGAAAAGATGTCAATTATAATGTTAAAGAGCTTACAAAATCACAATCACAAGATGAAAAAAGACTTGGGAGTCAAAAAGATCAGAATCTTGGTGCAAAGCAAAAAGGCAGATTTGACCTCTAGAGCTTGTTGCTAAGAAAACCTGATGTTAGAGTCTTTATTTAAAGAACTTCTTCCTTGACTTTTTGATGAGAACCAAGATGGACTTGGACTTCAAGATCAATTGCATGTTCCAATTGGGCCTATTACAAGGTCAAGATCCAAGAAGATCAAGGAAGCTATGCAAGGATTGGTGCAAAGGACCTGGGCAGAATCTACAAGTCTTTTAAGCAATGTCAAGACATTGAAGTTGGGCTGCTTGAATGAGGAAGATCAAGACTTGGTCCATGTGATCCAACATGATGGGCCTTAGAGGAATGCAAGGTGGCGACATCATATTTAATGAAGTGGGCCTATTCTTTAATTGACATCACATTGTGGGTTCAATTCATTTAATGATGTGGCAAGCAAGATTGGGCCTATTTTAAAGTCTTAATATTACTTAGGCAATTGGGCCTATTTTATGTAACATATCTAATAGGCTAGTGTGGTCTACCTCCATTAAACTTGTTGGACATCTTTTAATTATTTAGGTTTGGGCTTGAGCATGTTCAGCCTATATTTTAAGCATTTTTTATTATTTAATTAGGTCTTACCCGCCTATGGTCTTTTAGCTAGAATTATTAGGTTAGCTGATTAGGTTATTGTAGGGAGGCTATAAATATATGTTATAGCCGCCTACTATCTATAACATTGAATAGAGTTTGATTTTCATCAATTGAGAGCATTTTCTCTTTTAGTTCTTGACAGAACTT
Organism: Fremontodendron californicum; assembly: GCA_030761205.1. NCBI lineage: Eukaryota > Viridiplantae > Streptophyta > Magnoliopsida > Malvales > Malvaceae > Fremontodendron > Fremontodendron californicum. Next base: position 27,180,640 of record JAULJL010000003.1, read on the forward strand.
AGAACTTATCAAAGATTCTTCTTTGTGGCGTTCACAACTCTAAACTTAGGTTCTTGGAACAAGAGTTCTTAAGGTCTAGCTTACACATTTAATATAGGTTCTTTGAAACAAGCTTTCATTAGGTTTAAGTTTTTTTTTAGAACCTGAATCTTGGCTTTTCTGGGTTAGATATCCTAAATTATTAGTGGGTTCAAAGGGTTCAACCTCACGGGTTCACAACATTTGGTATTAGAGCTTAGGCTTCCAATAAGGTTTTTATAGTTATTGCTTTGATTTATTCTTGTTACTTCTTTCGGGCTTTTATCCTTATTTCAAGTATTTTTATCAATCTCATAAGATTTTAGGGTTTCAGGCATTCTTGTCTTGGGGTTATAGCTTTAGGCATTCTTGTCTTGGGTTATAGTTTTTAGGTAGTCTCGTTGGGGTTTCGTTCTCGAAAGTTGGTTTAGATCAAGAATCTGTTTCTTGCTTTCTTAATCTATTAAAATTTGTTCTTAGTCGTTCTTTAACATTCTTGATCCGTTCTTGAAAAAGAATCAAGAATTGAAAAGACAATTCGACTAGTTCAAAGAAAAAAGAAAGAAAAAAAAAGAAAAAGAAAATTTGAACAGAAAAAGAAAGAAAAAAAGAGAAAAGATTCGGAAAAGACAAAAGATAAAAGGAAAGAATTCAAAATACATCTTGTTCTTTATTATCATTGTTCTTGTTTTACCTTCATACTAATTGTTCTCTTGTTTTTCTTGAATCTTGCACTGGTTAGAATTAAGCAAGGGAGTTCTTGATAGAGTTCTACTAGTTCTTAAAGAGCTTGAAAGAGGAAATAGAGTGGTAAAAGGCAAGAGTGAGTGAGCTCATTACATAAAAAGCCTAAAAGAGTGAAACCCGAGTTTGAGTGATATTGTGATTGAGTAAAAACACTAAGGGAGTGTGTGAGCTTATTTCTTTTATCACTAATAATCTTTTTTTGCAACACATTAAAGATGTCTCACAAGAGTGACTCAACACCTAAAAAGAAGACGGATAAGTTATCCTTTGTGTTGTATGCAATGCAACAAGAATCTGAACGGTTAAAATTGGTGTTGGAGGAGATGAGGGATAGGATGGGTCAACAAGAGGTATTGAATAGAAATCAGTTTCGATCCCATGGAAGGTAAGTCTCTTGTTGCCAAGCATGCTCTCAATACACAAATTAAGGTAGACGATATAGAGCAGCAAAGAGAGAACAAATTTCATACTATGTTTTGTGAATAACAAGGTATGTAGCATGATTATGGATGGGGGAAGTTGCACCAATTTAGCTAGTACCACCCTAGTTGAGAAGTTGAACTTACTTTTACTAGAACATCCTAAATAAGTTGCAAGGGTTGAATGAATGTGGGGAGGTTGAGGTCAATAAGCAGGTTTTGGTAGCTTTTACAATTGGGAGGTATAGTGATGAGGTGCTTTGTGATGTAGTTAGTACCTATGCATGCTAGCCATCTTTTGTTGGAAAGGCCATGGAAGTATGATAGGAGGGCGATTCTTGACGAGTTTAGGAATAGGTATAGCTTTGTAAATGATGGAAAAAAAATCAAGCTTGTTCCTTTAACTCCAAAACAGGTCTATGAGGACTAATTGAAATTGAAGCTGAAAAATGAGAGTGAGCAAAAAAGAAAGAGTGAGGCCGAAACACAAGAAAGAAAAATGAGGCAAAAAAAGATAAGAGTAAGGCCGAAAACTCAAGGGAAAAAGAAAGTGAAAAAGAAAGAGAAGTGGCTGGAAAAAAGAGAATAAAGCCACAAGAGAGAAAATAAAGACAATGAAAAGTTTTATGCAAGGGAGAGTGAGGTTCTTACTCTTGATCAAACTAACAAATCTCTTCCTAGCTTGTCTTTTTCTTTGTTGCAGGTGTTCAAGCATGTATTCTCGGAGGGGAAGACAAATGGATTGCCTTCCATAATAGGCATTGAACATCCAATTGATTTCGTACCTAACATTGTTACAAGCAAGGTATGTCCTTCTTATGTTATCCGTTACAAGCAAGGTAAGGGGAACATTGTTTTTGATGTTTTATCAAAGAGGTATGTATTTCATGCTTCAATGAATGCTAAAATGATTAGGTTCAAATATGTGCAAGGTATTTATGCCAATGACACTGATTTTTCTTATACATACATGGCATGTGATAGAGCTAATTTGTGTTTTAGGGAACTAATTGCTACCATTAGAGAAAGGTCATGTTCTACACTTGTGTTAACATTACCTAACTTTAACAAGACTTTTAGGCTTGAATGTGATGCGACAGGGATAGGGATTGGAGTTGTTTTGTTCATGATAGACGTTCGATAGCTTTCTTCAAAGAGAAGTTGTACAAATCCTTGAGAACATTAATGCTAATGCTTCTAAAGTGGATCTTCAAGGTGAGTCTAATATTTCTGCTACTTTTATTATTTATGATCTTTCTCCTTATGATGCAGGCGATGATTCAAGGTCGAATCCTTTCGACGAAAGAGGGAATGATGGGATCCAAGATGGACTAAGTTTTCAAGATACAATGCAAGGATTCCACTTGGGCCGAATCAAGGAAGCAATGCAAGGAAAGGACTTGGGCAGAATCTACAAGTCTTTTAAGCAAGGTCAAGACATTCAAGTTGGGCTTGAATGAGAAAGATCATACTTTGGTCCATATGATCCAAGCTTCATATGTGGTGACTTAGAGGGCTTGCAAGGTGGCGTCATTAGAAGAGTTGAAGTAGGCCTATTCTTTATTTCATTAATTGACATGGCATTTGTGGAGTCGATTTCATTTAATGATGTGGCAAGCAAGATAGGGCTTAATTTTAAGTCTTTTAATTACTTAGGCATTTGGGCCTATATTATGTAATATGTCCAATAGGCTATTGGAGTCTACCTTCATTAAACTTGTTGGACTTATTTTAATTTATTAGGTTAGGGCTTGAGCATGTTCAGCCCATATTTTAGTTAGTATTTTTAGGTTTGGCTGAAATAAGTAGAAAAGAAGTCTTTGGCTGACCAAGGCATTGTATTTGTGTTAGAATTGCTAGTGTAGCAACCCCAAAAAAATAACATAACAAGTCTCATCGCAAGAATTTATTATTCGTTTCCTTAGGCGTGACGTTAAAAAAAATGAGGAAAAGTCGACATAATTCCTCTTAGGAAAATGAAGGTGTCGATACGTGATCTCGGATCGCGGGGAACTCGTTCGAGTGAGGGGAAACAGAAATAGAGGAAAAGATGACTTAATTCCTCTAGAAATAATAAAAGATCGAGGGTATGAAAACGGCCTCGTAAAAAGACATGGAGTCGCCACCAATCTTTTTTAGCTAGTGTGATCGGCCACCTATTAAAATAGGTTTTGTAAAACATTTTAAAATTAATTAAAACATTTTTTAAAACCAATTTCAGGTCTGCGTTATAAACCAGAGAAATCAAAGAAGCGGGTTCGAGAGTCGGTTACGTGCAGGGAAGGATTAGGACACCCGTAATGCCCATATAAACCGGTACCTTTTTAATCGTGTGTTATCCCAAGTCTCGGTAAAAAGTTGGTTTTCAATTTAGTATTTCAAGTTAATTCCCAATTTTAAGAAAAATAATTCCATTTTTAATTGAAAATGATCCGGAATTTATTAATTCAAAATTTTCCTATATTCCTCGACAAAATCGGTCAAATATAGAAATTTTTATTCATTTGGAAAACTTTCCGAACCATTCTCATTTTTTGAAAGAAAGATATTCCTTTATTAATGATAATTGATGATATTCCCTCTAGCAAACCTGGTAGAGAACTCATGAATTATTTTAACGGGGGAATATCTATATATTTTTATTGAAAAATCATTATCTTTTTCAAAACATTTTAAAAATATGAACATGAACATGTATGACATAATAACATGACATGGAAAATCTATATAATATAATGCAACCTAAATGATATGACATAATTCAAATGACATAGTATATTCTAGGTAAAATGAAAAAAATCCTAAATATCATGGTATATTCTAAATGAGATAAAATGATTTAAATGACATGGCAATTCTAAATGATATGGCATATTTTAAATGACATGGCATGTTATAAATGAAATAACCTAAATGACATGGAATATGATCTAAATGACAAGAAATGACATAGAATTAAAATAATGCTAACGTATAATATGCATGAAAATACTAATAAAAATAATAATGCATGAACATAGTATATGCTAAACAATGTGACAAAAATAACTAAATAACAAGCATAGGATAACATGAAACATTAAAAATCATATGGCAAACAAATATAAGATCATAAAATGTGAATTAAAATAATAACAATATCATAGAAAATATCATAGCAAAAATCACTCATTTAAATAAAATGCATGAACATTGAAAATGCAATGCATGAAAAATGTATTTTTTTCCTTTAATTAAAGAAATCCATATATCTAAAAAGATATCCGGATACCTTAGGAAAATATGTCAAATTAGATTTTCTAAAAAAATGAAACTTTGTGATTATTTGAAAATAATTTAGAAGAAAGATTTGAATAAAAATTAAAACCCTTACCAAACCCTTTTAAAATGGCTCTAATTTCCTAAGTTTAAAATCCCGGACTTAACTACCCTTAACCCGAGATTTATAAAATCATTTTTAGAGTTCAGAAAGGCTTAGAAACTACCCTAAGACAGTAGCTAAATCTTCTAACCAACCCCCTCTAAATGCCTTAGCCAAATTCAACCATTGTTCTCCTTTTAATTTCAAATTTGCCTCTACTGTCCGGTTTTACTACACGATTTTTTAGCCTATTTTTAAAAATTATAAAAAAAATTATAAAAACAATATTGGAGACTCATAACATGTAAATATACATGGAAAAAAAATTTCTTAATTTTCTGATTAAAGATGACTGCCCAAAAAAATTGGAGATGTTCAAGTACTAGGTGAAAAAAAACTGTTTGTCAAAACACATTTTTTTTGCCTTTGATAAATTCATTCAAAAACCAAAATGGAAATTGTTGGAAGTCATCCTAAAGACGTAAGGACAGTAGCTAAACATTTTAAAAACCTTGGACAAAATTAGCTAAGTGAAAAAAAAAATCACAAAGGTAGAATGATCAATTTGACAATTCCTTAATTTTCCACAAGTATGCTCAAGGGAGCATGACTTTGAGCCATTAATTAGCCTAAGTCACAAATCAAGTGGCAATGACATGGAATGCATGAACATACAGAAAATTAAATGTATGAAATGGATGGTCTAAAGGTCTAAATGGTAAAGGAAATGCATGACAATTCATGGCAACCTAAATGCCTAGCATGAATTTGCATGGCAATTAATGCTATCCTAACTCTATATGCATGCAATGCTTGATAATATAAATGTGACTAGGACCTAATATGTTATAAATATGCATGAAAATGAATGTGACCTAAGACCTAAATAGCATATTAATGCATGACAATACCAATGTGATTTAAGACTCAATATGCATGGCAATACCAATATGGCCTAGACCTAAAATGTAGTGAGCATGCAATAGCAATACCATGAACATATAATGACTCATGAAATTAATGTCAATGCTGGAACAAACAGTAGCTAATACACAATTTGAAGATATGATAATGCAAAGCATGTTACCTAAACAAAAATACAAATGCATGACAAGGCAATGAATACATGAAGAGGCCAAATGATCACATAAGACTCTAATGCAATCCTATTTAGTAAATGACATAAGTACATAACAAACCATATTAAAATGCATAGTGTCATGACATTTTATATAACATATAACATACCAAAATCTAAATGCACAAGCTCACGAAATGGAAATGCAAACAAGTTAAGAAACAAAAGAAAAATGCACATGCAAGGCAAACAAACATGTTATTGCCGAATGGTCATTTATCAATATGATGGCATTTTTATCATAGCATTTTCATAAGCACCAGACATACTAAAATCAGATTATGCAAGTTCATGACATGGAGATGCAAACAAGCTAAGAAGCAAAAGAAAAAAAAAATACAAATACAAGGCATACAAAATGGAATGGCCAAATATGCATGAAACAAAACTATGAGAATGCAAACATGTAATACATGGTACATAAAAAAAATGCACAACATGGATATATGAACAATAAAAGCCGAATATGCAAGGATGCAATACCAAGCATGGAAATGAAATATAACAAATATAGCATAGAAAATAATGTAAAGAAAATGTATACACAAGATTTAACATAGACATGCAGAAATTATAAACAAAACAAGTAAGTAGAACAAGGAAAGTTAAGCTCCATAGATGGTATCAAATGGGCATAGCCTCTCACCAAACCATAATCACTTGGTCTTGCCAAGATCATGAAGCCTTTCCATCTCATCAAAACAGAAAATAAACTATGTAAAACAGAAAATAAGGTAAGTTTCATGGATGGTGTCAAATGGGCATAGCTTCTCACCAAACCATAATCACTTGGTCTAGCCAAGATCATGTAGCCATTTCAACCTTTTTTGCTTCATATTTTGTAAAAATCAAAACCTTAGAATACTTAAAAAAAAAAACTTGTATAAATCATTTTTCACAACAACATGCAAGGAAGAAAGAAAAGAAAAAAAACAAGGCAGAAAAATGAGCCATTCGGCCATGGCATGAAACTCTAAGAAAAAAATTATTTCCACCATTTTAAAGAATAAGAGGAAGATGAAAACATGAATAAACATTAAAAAACTTTATTTCTAAGAAAAATGTTGTAGGAAAACATGATAGAAAAACCAAGAAAATACCATGAAAATGAAGAAGAAAGCTAGACTAGAACTTAGTAGAGATGACTACCTTCAAACTCTCTAATGAAAACCTTTTTTTTTATTTCTTTCAAAACCTTTTTTCTTGCCAAAAATTAGCTACTGTTTTCCAGCCAAAAACCTCTAAAAAAATGAAACTCCCCCACTCCCTTTAGCCTTGGCCGAATTCACCCTTAACCATTGGATGAGAATTGCACTTTTTCTCCCCAAATCTTGGCCATTAGATGTAGATATTTTGATGACAACATAAAAATGTCATCTTTCCAATTGATTCTAGCCCTTAATATGTGTACTCAGCTCTTGTGTTAACCTTAGTCAATAGATGCAAAAGAGGACCAATCCCATGCCCTTGAATGGCTACCCTTGGATGAGTTATGCTCTTCCATTCTTTGTCATTGGATGAAGCAAACATAAAAATGATATCTTGTAGATTAAATCCAGCCCTCAACATGTGTACTCAGCCCTTTTAGATGACCTAAGCCATTAGATGGAAAGAGATAATCCCAGGCACTCCCTTGCTCAACCGAATTGATGCTCACCCTTGGATGAATTGTGCTCATTTTTTTCCTTCCATTCCTGGCCATTAGATGAGGGTTCTTTTATGAAAAATAAAATTTTCATTTTGAAATTTAAAATTGCCCATTGGATGTTGCATTCAACTTTCCTACAAGGCACCTAAGCCATTGGATGAAGGGGGGACCATTTGCAAGGTGTTAGTTATAGCATGTGGCATGATAGTGACTAGGGAATTAAACTTCTCAAGCTTCCTTCTTCTCCTCTATGTTGGCTGACCAAAGGAAGAAAAAATCCCAGCAATTCCTTCATCTTTCATATTTTCCTCAATTACCAATTTGCCCTTTTTTTGGTTTTCTTGGTGAAATGACCTTTTTGCCCCTCGAACTTAAATAAATAGCAAACGGACTCCAAATTCAAATTTTATTTTTTCAATAATTCCAAAATAATAAAATATTGAATTCTGGAAGTCTTCAAAATTTTTTGAGTCCATTTGCTATTTATTTCAGATTTATTTTCGAAATTACCCCTTTTATGCACCCGAACTTTACCATTTTTTAAACGAGCTCCGAATCCGGATTTTTCTTCACCAATCTCTTCCAAATAATTAAAAAATGTGATCTGGAAGTTTGTATAATTTTTGGAGCTCATTTGCTATTTTTTCGAGATTTATCTGCTTGAATTACTACATTTGGGACCCGGTATTTGGCCATTTTGCAAATGAACTCCGAATCAAGATTTTTTTTCGCCAATCTCTTCCAAAAAATTTAAAAATGAGATTTGCAAATTTTTAGAATTTTTGGAGATCATTTGATATTTCTCCGGGATTTATTCTGTTAATTACTGCATAGGAGACCCGCTATTTGGCCATTTGCAAACGAACTCCGAATCAAGATTTTCTTTCTTCAATCTCTTCAAAATGATTTAAGATTGATATTTACAAATTTTCATAATTTTTGGAGTTCATTTGCTATTTTTCCCATATTTTCCAATTTTGCCCTTTTGCCTTCGAAACCCGGTTTTGCTCAAAACAAGTTCGATTTTCAGATTTTATTCAAACTGAGCCTTGGGCTATCCTTGTTTAATCACTCCTCATCAATTAGGGGCTTTATTCCTATAGAATCAGGCTATTTCTATAATTTTTTCCAAATTTCACCGAAATCCACCAAAAAAACCTAATTCTCGATTTTCTTCCAAATTGACTTTTCTATCAATTTTTCTTCCAAGTGGCTTCTCCATTACTTGTGGTCAGTACTTATCTCTTATTTGGAACCTTCAATTTCGTCCAATTTGATCGTTTAAGCACTTTTCCCCAAATTTATTGAACTAGGGTTTCCTTTCTACTGAATCTCCGTAACCCAACTTTCGAACTCCATATCTTTCAATGTAGACCTCGGATTATCAAAATTCTTTCACCATTTTTCAATTGAACCTCAAATCTTGATTTTGAAAGTGGGTTGACTTTTTTAGTAGCTGACTTTTTGGGGGTTGACTTTTTTCGGGGTTGATTTTTTAAGTTTGACTTTTTCTGTCTAGTTTCTTAGACTAAGCCTCGGAGTACCACCTGCAGAATGAGAAAAGCCTTTGAGCATTATGAAACATCAATTTAGGAAGAAAGAGTACCTGATTTAGGGGTCCGGAGAAAATTAGGTGTCTACAGCTAGGTCTAGCCAATCTAGGTTATGTAGGGAGGTTATAAATACATGTCTTAGCCGCCTACTCCTTAACAATTAATCAATTGAGTTGAATTTTATTCATTGAGAGTATTTTCCCTTTTTAGTTCTTGACAGAACTTCTTGAACTTATCAAAGATTCTTCTTTGTGGCGTTCACACCTCAACTTGGGTTCTTGAAATAAGAGTTCATAGGGTCTAGCTTAAACTAGGTTCTTTGGAACAAGATTTCAGTGGGTCGAAGTTATATAACCTGAATCTTGGCTTTTCTGGGCTAGGTATCCTAAATTGTTAGTGGGTTCAAAGGGTTCAACCCTAAGGGTTCGCATCATTACTTCTTGATAGGATCCAAGATGGCCCAATCTAATTGCAATTTCTATATGGACCAAGATCCAAGAAGATCTAGGAAGCATGACAGGAATACGTGGAATTCACTTGGGCCATGTTGCAAGTTATTCAAGAAAGGCTTCAACATGCAAGATGGGCTTCCATCCAAGTTTGGTCCATGTGATTCAAGAACACAAGGTAGCACATTAAGAGGGCTTACAAGTGGCGGCATCATGTTTAAAGAAGTGGGCCTATTCTTTCATTCATTAATTGACACGACAATTGTGGGGTCCAATTCATTTAATTATGTGGCGCCTAAAAGAGGGCTTATTTGGGCTTATTTTAAGTCTTATAATTACTTAGGCATTTGGGCCTATATTATGTAACATGGACATCTTTTAATTATTTAGATTTGGGCTTGAGCATGATCAGCCCATATTTTACATATTATTGCTTAGTAGATTAGGGCTAGCCAACCAAGGCATTTCTAAGGAGATTGGGAGTGCTTGGTCAAATACTAATGTAATTAGGAGAGGAGTCCTTGGCTACACAGGACTTGCAATTGTACTAGGATTATTAGGTTAGTTGATTAGGGTTAATTGTAAGGAGGCTGTAAATATATGTCTTAGTCGCCTACTTCAATTATCTTTTAATCAATTAAGTCTGATTTTATTTAGTGAGAGTTTTATCTTTTAGTTCTTGAAAGAACTTATAACTTATCAAAGAATTCTTTTTTGTGGCGTTCAACACCTTCAAAATTAGGTTCTTGAAACAAGCGCTCTTGGGGTCTAGCTAGCTTAGCTTATCTAGGTTTTTTGAAACAAGATTTCACAGGGTTTAAGTTTTCATTGCCTGAATCATGGCTTTCTTGGGTTAGGGTATTTCATATTGTTAGTGGGTTCAAAGGGTTCAACCCCACGGGTTCACACCACTTTGACATTTGGGCCTATATTATGTAATATGTCAAATAGGCTAGTGGGGTCTACCTTCATTAAACTTGTTGGACCTATTTTAATTTATTAGGTTTGGGCTTGTGCATGTTCAGCTCATATTTTAGTTAGTATTTTTAGGTCTGGCCGAAATAGGTCTTGTAAGTAGGATAGAAGTCCTTGGCTAACCAAGCCATTGTATTTGTGTTAGGATTGCCAGGTCTAGCCGACCTAGGCTATGTAGAGAGACTATAAATACATGTCATAGTCGCCTACTATCTTTAACATTGAATAGAGTTTGATTTTCATCAATTGAGAGCATTTTTTCTTTTAGCTCTTAACTGAACTTAGAACTTATCAAACATTCATCTTTGTGGCGTTCACACCTCCAAACTTAGATTCTTGGAACGAGAGTTCTTAAGGTCTAGCTTACACGTTAATCTAGGTTCCTTGAAACAAGCTTTCATTGGGTTTAAGTTTTTTTTTATAACCTGAATCTTGACTTTTCCGGGTTAGATATCCTAAATTGTTAGTGGGTCCAAAGGATTCAACCCCACGGGTTCGCATCACTTTTGAAGCTGACTTGATTATCTTTCCAACGGTATATCATGGGCCCACATCAGATAAGAAATTGTCATCCAAATGTTGGAAGTATTTGGACATAACTGAACAAATAAACCAAGTACGCACAAGATTAACTTTATATGAATGATGTATGATGATGGCAAACTAGAAAGGAGATGAGATAAGCTTATGAAAGCTCATAAGGAGCTCAAAGTGAAAGCTTACTCAGCTCAGCTCAAGGTAGCTGGACACCAGCTAGCTTAGCTCAAGGAGCTGGACACCAGCTCTCTCAACTATATATAGCTGAAGGTTAGCTAGGTGAGTGACACTCTATAAGGTGGAGTGACACTAGCTAGGGGTAGTTAGGTGGGCTAGATGATGTGGCACATAGATGTGACATATCAACACCATCATGTTCAAGTGTCACCAATGGGATTGTGACATGTATCATCATTCATTAAGTGGCTTCCACATATGATCAAAACATCATGTTGTTTAGGGTAAGAGAAGTTCTTATCCTAATAGCCGAATAAATCTGATCATTTGGAAGGGAATGGTTCTGTTGATCGAACCATTGTGTCCAAATAAAGGGTGCTGTTCTAGAAAGGCCTTTGACCCTTTCATGAAGCAATCTTAAGAGGCTATATATAGGAGAGGATTCGGCCAAGACATAAGAGAATGATCAGATCATTGTGTAAAACACAATTGAGAGACTAATTGCTAAGTGCAATTGCTAGTGAGTGAGGAGTTCTTGATTGCTAAGATATCAAGGGACAAGGCACAAAGTTTTCTGGTTTGGACGAGCAAGTTAGGTTGTAGAAAGGTTTCTTGTAGTTGCCTTAACAGGTTGATTACAAGAGTGCCCTAGAATTTCGATTGAGTTCATTACTCATATCCACAACAAGTGAGCACTGCATAGGAAGACAAGTAAATGATCTGAACTCTTCCTCTATGTTCTCGGATTTCAAAAGTAGAAATCCAACAGTGGTATAAGAGCCTATAGGTTGTTTGATATGCATGCTCTTAGGCTGAAAGAACATATAAATACATGTTGATTAGGGTTCTAAGCCTTTCCCCTATTCGGCTGTTTGTTTTGCAAGTTAATGTTCTTTGTTTTTTCAGCCATTGCTTGTTAGAATAATGTGTTATTCTACTTTCTTTTTTTGACATGATTATTAATAGAATGCATGTCTTGATAAAGCTTGTAACCTCGTAAGGTATTTCAAAACAAATGAATATGATAGTCACTCTTATGTCTGAATGAATTTGATTGCAATCTGTAAGTTTGTTTTTGGTACATTTTGGCATAATGATATTGTCTTATTTAATTTGTGCCTGGAAATATCTTGTTATGATGAATATGCCAATTATGGGTACACAATTGCATGATGTAGATGGCTAGTGCCACTAAGCGCATAGTAGCCGAATTGAACAAAGACCTTAAGCTTGATGGTGATAATTACACCATATGGCAGCAAAAGGTTCAATTCATTCTCAATGAGCAAGATTTATTGGATTTGATATCCAAAGAGGTTGTTGAACCAATTTCTGGATCTACAATAGAGGAAAGAGAGGAGTATGATGCCTTTAAGAAGAAAGACACCATGACTCAGATTACATTGTTAAGTACAATGCCTGAAAGAAGAAAGACACTTGTGTTGGATTTTGACTTATCAAATTCGAGATCATTAAGGAAGAGTTCAGGTCAATTACTTGTCTTCCTATGCAATGCTCACTTGTGTGGATATAAGTAATGAACTCAACCAAATGGCTAGGGCACTCTTGTAATCAACCGGTTAAGGCAACTACAAGAACCGTTCCACAACCTATCTTGCTCGTCCAAACCAAAATGCTTTATCCCTTGCTTCTTGATAATTCAAGAAATCAAGAACTCCTCACTCAATAAGCAATTGCACTCAGCAATCTGCCTCTCAATTGTGTCTTACACAATTGCCTGATTATTGGTTCTCTTGTGTCTTCTGTCTTGGCCGAATCCCTCTCCTATTTATAGCCTCTCAAGGGTTGCTTCATGAAAGAGTTAAACGACACAACCCCTTCTAGAATAGCACCCTTTATTTAGACATAATGGTTCGGTCAACAGAACCTGTCGCAACCCTAAAAAATAACATATAACAAGTCTCATCGAAAGACTTTATTATTAGTTAGGCGTAACATTAAAAAAAAGAGGAAAAGTTGACTTAATTTCTCTAGAAAAACGAAGCTATCGATACGTGATCCCGATCGTGGGGAACCCGTCCGAGTGAGGGAGAAATAGAAGCAGAGGAAAAGACGACTTAATTCCTCTATAAATAAAATAAGAAGTCGAGGGTATGAAAACGACCTCGTAAAAAGACATGGAGTCGCCACCAATCTTTTTTAGCTAGGTGTGATCAGCCACCTATTAAAACCGTTTTTATAAAACATTTTAAAATTAATTACAACATTTTTGAAAACCAATTTCAAGTCTGCGTTATAAACCAGAGAAATCAAATAAGCGGGTTCGGGAGTCGGTTACGTGCATGGAAAGATTAGCACCCCCACAACACCCGTATAAATTGGTACCTTATTAATTGTGTGTTATCTCAAGTCTCAGTAAAAAAAAAAAAGATGGTTTTTAATTTAGTATTTCAAGTTAATTCCCAATTTTAAGAAAAATAATTCCATTTTTAATTGAAAATGATCCAGAATTTATTTATTCAAAATTTTCCTATACTCCCCGACAAAATCGACAAAATATAGAAATTTTTATTTATTTGGAAAACTTTCTGAATCATACTCGTTTTTTGAAAGAAAGATATTCCTTTATTAATGATAATTGATGATATTCCCTCCAGCAAACCTGGTAAAGAACTCATGAATTATTTTAACTCGGGAATATCTTTATTTTTATTGAAAATCATTATCTTTTTCAAAACATTTTAAAATATGAACATGTATGACATAAATAAAATGACATGGAAAAGTCTAGATAATATAATGCAACCTAAATGATATGACATAATTTAAAGGACATAGTATATTCTAGGTGAAATGAAAAGTCCTAAGTATCATGGTATATTCTAAATGAGATAAAATAATTTTAAATGACATGGCAATTTTTAAATGATATGGCATATTTTAAATGACATGGCATGTTATAAATAAAATAACCTAACTGACGTGGAATATGATCTAAATGACATGAAATTAAAATAATGCTAACATATAATATGCATGAAAATAAAAATAAAAATAATAATGCATGAACATAGTATATGCTAAACAATATGACAAAAATAACTAAATAAAAAGCATAGGATATCATGAAACATTAAAAATCATATGGCAAACAAATATAAGATCATAAAATGTGAATTAAAATAATAATAATACCATGAAAAATATCATAGCAAAAATCACACATTTAAATAAAATGCATGAACATAGAAAATGCAATGCATGAAAATGTATTTTTTTCCTTTAATTAAAGAAATTCGTATATTTAAAAAGATATCCGGCTACCTTGAGAAAATATGTCAAATTACATTTTCTAAAAAAAATAAAAATTTGTGATTGTTTGAAAACAATTTTAAGGAAAACTTGAATAAAAATTAAAACCCTTACCAAACCCTTTTAAAATGGCTCTAATTTCCTAAGTTTAAAATCCCAGACTTAACTACCCTTAACCCGAGATTTATAAAATCATTTTTAAAGTTTAAAAAGGCTAAGAAATACCCTAAGACAGTAGCTAAATCTCCTAACCAACCCCCTCTAAATGCCTCTACTGTCCGATTTTGCCTCACGATTTTTTAGCCTATTTTTAAAAATTCAAAAAAATATAAAACAAATACTGGAGACTCAAAACATGTGAAACTACACGAGAAACAATTGGCTTAATTTTTTGATTAAATATGAATGCCCAGAAAAATTGGAGATGTTCAAGTACTGAGTGAAAAAAAAAATTGTTTGTCAAAACACATTTTTTGCCTTTGATAAATTAATTCAAAAACCAGAGTAGAAATTTTGGAAATCATCCTAAAGACCTAAGGATAGTAGCTAAACATTTTAAAAACCTTGGACAAAATTGGCTAAGTAAAAATCACAAAGGTAGAATAATCAATTTGACAATTCCTTAATTTTTCACAAGAATGCTCAAGGGAGCATGACTTTGAGCCATTAATTGGCCTAAGTCACAAGTCAAGTGGCAATGACATGGAAAGCATGAACATACAACAAATGGAATGTATGAAATGCATGGTCTAAAGGTATAAATGGTAAAGGAAATGCATGACAATCCAAGACAACCTAAATTCCTAGCATGAATTTGCATGGCAATAAATGCTATCCTAACTCAATATGCATGCAATGCTTGATAATGCAAATATGACTTGGACCAAATATGTTATGAATATGAATGAAAATGCTAATGTTATCTAAGGCCTAAATAGTATAGTAATACATGATAATACCAATGTGATTTAAGACTCAATATGCATGGCAATACCAATATGGCCTAGACCTAAAATGTAATGAACATGCATAGCAATACTATGAACATACAATTACTCATGAAACCAATGTCAATGCTGGAACAAACAACAACTAATACACAATTTAAAGATATGATAATGCAAAGCATGTTACCTATACAAAATGCAAATGCATGACAAGGCAAGGAATGCAGGAAGAGGCCAAATGATCACATGAGACTCTAATGCAATCCTATTTAGTAAATGACATAAGTACATGACAAAAAATATTAAGATGCATAATGTCAGGACATTTTCAATAGCATATAAAATACAAAAATCAAAATACACAAGCTCATGGCATGGAAATGCAAACAAGTTATGAAACAAAAGGAAAACGCACATGCAAGGCAAACAAAAATGGGATTGCCGAATGGTCATGGAACATTTTGATGGCATTTTTATCATAGCATTTTCATAAGCACATGGCATACTAAAATCAGAATATACAAGTTCAAGTCATGAAGATGCAAACAAGTTAAGAAGAAAAAGGAAAATACACATGCAAGGCATACAAAATGGAGTGGCCGAATGGTCATGAAACAAAACCAAGAAAATGCAAACATGTAAGACATCATACATGAAAAAAATGCACAACATGAGCATATGAACAACAATGGCCGAATATGCAAGCATGCAATATCAAGCATGGAAATAAAATATATAAGTGAATATAGCATAAAAAATAATGCAAAGAACACATATATAAAAGATTTAACATAGGCATGCAAAACAAATAACAAGCAAAACTAGTAAGTAGAACAAGGAAAGTTAAGCTCCATGGTTGGTATCAAATGGGCATAGCCTTTCACCTAACCATTATCACTTGGTCTTGCCAAGATCATGAAGCCTTTCCATCTCAATAAAATAGAAAATAAACCATGTAAAACATAAAATAAGGTGAGCTTCATGGTAGGTAAAAATAGGCATAGCCTCTCTCCTAGCCATGGTCACTTGGTCTAGGCAAGACCATGTAGCCATTTCAACCTTTTTTGCTTCATATTTTGTAAAAAATCAGAACCTTAGAATACTCTAAAAACCTTGTAAAAATCATTTTTCACAACAAAATGCAAGGAAGAAAAAAAAATGAAAAACAAGGCAAATAAATGTGCCATTTTCGGCCATAGCATGAAACCACAGAAAAATATTGTTTTCCACCATTTTAAAGAAGAGTAAGAGATGAAAACATAATTAAACATTAAAAACTTTATTTCTATGAAAAATGTAGTACAAAAACATGATAGAAAAATCAAGAAAACACCATGGAAATGAAGAAGAAAGCTAGGCTAGAGCTTGGTAGAGATGACTACCTTCAAGCTCTCTATTGAAAACCTTTTTTTTTCTTTCTTTCAAATCCTTTTTTTTTTATCAAATTAGCTACTGTTTTCAGCCGAAAAATCTCTGAAAAAATTGAAAACATCCTCTTCCCTTTAGCCTTGGCCGAATGGCCCCCTAGCCCTTGGATGGGAATTGCACTTTTTCTCCTCCAATCTTGGCCTTTAGATTTAGATATTCTGATGACAACATAAAAATGTCATCTTGCCAATTGATAACAGCCCTTAAGATGTGTACTCATCCCTTGTAGTAACCTTAGCCCTTAGATGCAAAAGAGGACTAATCCCATGCACTCCCTTGCTTGTCCCATTTGACTGCCTACCCTTGGATGAGTTGTGCTCTTCCATTCTTGGTCATTGGATGAGGCCAACATAAAAATGACATCTTGTAGATTAAATCCAGCCCTCAACATGTGTACTCAACCCTTGTAGATGGCCTAAGCCATTGGATGAAAAGAGATAATCCCATGCACTCCCTTGCTCAACCGAATGGATGCTCACCCTTGGATGAATTGTGCTCATCTTTTCTCTTCCATTCTTGGCCGTTAGATGAGGGTTCTTTTATGACAAATAAAAATTTCATTTTGGAATTTAAACTTTGCCATTGGATGGAGCATTCAATTTTCCTACAAGGCACCTAAGCCATTGGATGAAGGGGGGACCATTTGCAAGTTGTTAGTGGTAGCATGTGGCTTGATAGTGACTAGGGAATTAAATTGTTTAAGCTTCCTTCTTCTCCTCTATGTTGGCTGATCAAGGGAAGAAAAAATCCCAGCAATTCCTTCTTCTTTCATATTTTCATCAATTACAAATTTGCCTTTTTTAGTTTTTTTGGTGAAATGACCTTTTTGCCCCCCGAACCTAAATAAATAGTAAAAGGACTCCAAATTCAAATTTTCTTTTTTCAATACTTCCGAAATAATAGCAAAATTGAATTCTGGAAGTTTTCAAAATTTTTCGAGTCCATTTGCTATTTATTTCAGATTTATTTACGAAATTACCCCTTTTATGCACCCGAACTTTACCATTTTTTAAACGAGCTCCGAATCCAAATTTTACTTCACGAATCTCTTCCAAATAATTTTAAAATATGATCTGGAAGTTTTCATAATTTTTGGAGCTCATTTGCTATTTTTTCGGGATTTATCTGCTTCAATTATTACATAGGGGACCAGAATTTGGCCATTTTGTAAACGAACTCCGAATCAAGATTTTATTTTGCCAATCTCTTCAAAATAATTTAAAAATGATATTTGCAAATTTTTAGAACTTGTGGAACTCGTTTGCTATTTTTTCGAGATTTATCTGCTTGAATTACTCTATAGAAGACCCTGTATTTGGCCATTTTGCAAACGAACTCCGAATCAGGATCTTCTTTCGCCAATATCTTCAAAATGATTTAAGAATGAGATTTACAAATTTTAAAAATTTTTGGAGTTCATTTGCTATTTTCCCAAATTTTCCAATTTTGCCCTTTTGCCTCCAAAACCCGGTTTTACTCAAAACAAGTCTATTTTCAGATTTTCTTCCAACTGAGCCTTGGGCTATCCTTGTTTAATCATTTCTCAACAATTAAGGGCTTTAGATCTATCAATCGGGCCATTTCTACAATTTTTCCAAATTTCACCGAAATCCTCAAAAAAACCCTAGTTCTCGGTTTTCTTCTGAATTGACTTTTCTATCAGTTTTTCTTCCAAATGGCTTCTCCATTATCCGTAGTCAGTGCTTATCTTTCATTCGAGACCTTCAATTTCGACCAATTTGATAGTTTAAGCACTTTTCCCCAAATTTCCCGAATTAGGGTTTTTTTTCCTACTGAATCTCGTAACCCAACTTCTGACCTCCATTATCTTTCAATGTAGACCTCGGATTATCAAAATTCCTTCACCGTTTTTCAATTGAACCTCAAATCTTGATTTTGAAAGCGGTTTGACTCTTTTAGAAGTTGACTTTTTGGGGTTGACTTTTCTAGGGGTTGACTTTTTTGATTTTGACTTTTTTTGTCTGATTTCTTAGACTAAGCCTCGGAGTACCGCCTGCAGGATGAGAAAAGCCTTTTAGCATTCTGAAACATCAATTTAGGTAGAAAATGTACCTGATTTAGGGGTTCAGCAAAATTAGGTGTCTACAGCTACCCCTTTTTGGCTATTGCTGAGAATCAGGAATCAGGCAAGATAAACAAACACTAATTTTGTACAGTTAGTGAAATCACATGTGAAGGAAGTGAAATGCGTTTTCCTTTTTCATTTCTTCTTTTTCATCATTTTTTCACTTTTTTTTTTTTTTATGAAAAAGCCATAAATTGAAGATTTTGTCCTTGAATTGAATTCCCTTACTAATCAAGGTTCGACCCGTCTTAAGGAAACAGGTTCGAATTCAAAAGAAAAATTATGCCCGAAGGTCTTATGAATGGTGCTCGAAGGTCTTAAAAATGGTGCTCGAAGATCTTAAAAATGGTGCTTGAAGGTCTTTAAAATGATGCTCGAAGGTCTTTAAAATGGAGCCTGAAGTTCTTTAAAAATGGTGCCTGAAGGTCTTTAAAAATAATGCCTGAAGGTCTTTAAAATGGTTCCCGAAGGTCTTTAAAAATGGTGCCCGAAGATCTTTAAAATGGTGCTCGAAGGTCTTTAAAATACTGCCCAGAGGTCTTTAAAATATTGTCCGGAGGCCTTACCCATGATGAAAATTATGCCCGAAGGTCTTAAAAATGGTGCGTGAAGGTCTTTAAAATGGTGCCCGGAGGCCTTACCCGTGATGAAAAATTATGCCCCACGGTCTTAAAAATGATGCCCGAAGGTCTTTAAAATGGTGCCAGAGGTCTTTAAAATGGTGCCCGGAGGCCTTACCCGTGATGAAAAATTATGCCCGAAGGTCTTAAAAATGGTTCCCGAAGGTCTTTAAAATGGTGCCTAGAGGTCTTTAAAATGGTGACCGGAGGCCTTACCCGTGATGAAAAATTATGCCCGAAGGTCTTAAAAATGGTGCCCGAAGGTCTTTAAAATGGTGCCCGGAGGTCTTTAAAATAGTGCCCGAAGGCCTTACCCATGATGAAAAATTATGCCCGAAGGTCTTAAAAATGGTGTCCGAAGGTCTTTAAAATGGTGCCCGGAGGTCTTTAAAATGGTGCCCAGAGGCCTTACCCGTGATGAAAAATTATGCCCGAAGTTCTTAAAAATGGTGCCCAAAAGTCTTTAAAATGGTGCCCGGAGGTCTTTAAAATGGTGCTCGGAGGCCTTACCCGTGATGAAAAATTATGCCTGAGGTCTTAAAAATTGTGCCCGAAGGTCTTTAAAATAGTGCCTGGAGGTCTTTGAAATGGTGCTTGGAGGTCTTTAAAATGGTGCCCTAGAAGGGGTTGTGTCCTTTAACCCTTTCATCAAGTAACCCTTGAGAGGCTATAATAGGAGAAAGATTCGGCCAAGACAAAACACACAATGTGTAAGACACAAGAGAATGATCAGACAATTGTGTAAGACACAATTGAGAGGCATATTGCTAAGTGCAATTGCTAGTGAGTGAGGAATTCTTGATTGCTTGGATTACCAAGAAGCAAGGCATAAAGCATTCTGATTTGGACTAGCAAGATAGGTTGTGGAACGGTTCTTGTAGTTGCCTTAACCGGTTGATTACAAGAGTGCCCTAGCCATTCGGTTGAGTTCATTACTCATATCCACAACAAGTGAGCATTGCATAGGAAGACAAGTAAGTAACCTGAACTCTTCCTCAATGTTCTCAGATTTGATAAGTCGAAATCCAACAGTGGTATCAAGGCCTACAGGTTGTTTGATATTTATGATCTTTGGCTGAATGAACATATAAATGCATGTTGATTAGGGTTCTAAGCCTTCCCTTATTCAGCTGCTATTCTTTGATTTTTTCAGCCTTTGCTTATTACAATAATAAGTCATTCTATGCATGATATTTAAACCGAATGCATGTTTTTTGATTAAACTTGCAACGTCATAAGGTATTTCAAAACAAATGAATATGATAGTCACTCTTTTGTCTGAATGAATTTAATTGCATTCTATAACTTTGTTTTTGGTACATTTTGGCATAATGATATTATCTTATTTATTTTGTGTCTGGAAATATCTTGTTGTGATGAATATGCTAATTTGGGTACACAATTGCATGATGTAGATGGCTAGTGCCACAAAGGGCATAATAGCCAAATTAAACAAAAACCTTAAGCTTGATAGTGATAATTACACCATATGGCAGCAAAAGGTTCAATTCATTCTCACCGAGCAAGACTTGTTAGATATAATATCAAAACAGGTTGTTGAACCAACTTCTGAAACTACACAGGAGGTAAGAAAGGAGTATGATGCCTTTAGAAAGAAAAACACCATGGCTCGGATTACGTTGTTGAGTACAATGACCGATGACCTTATGGTGGACTTTGCAATGCTTGAAACTGTTAAGGCGATACAGGACAAGGCAAAAGATAAGTTTCGTACTGTTTCCTTGGAGAAACAAAGGGTTTTAATTCTCAAATTTGAGAATTACACAAAGAAGGTTGATCATAACATGAGTAGACAATTGCGAGAAATGTCTCGTATGATCTCTTGTTTGAAATCAGCTGGTCATACTCTCACGGATGAGCAATAAGTGCAATTCGTAATAAGATCCCTACCTGATGATGAGTGGCAATTAATGAAGGTCAATTCATGCCACAATGTTGAAATTAAGACCTTTGATGATATCACAAGACATTTGCTTCTCGAGACAGAAGTTATGGATATCAAGAATCCATCTAAGGCATATGTTGTCGAGACTTCCTTTTCCATAGGGATAAAGAAGAAAGGGTTCAAGAAAAAGGCATTCAACATAAGGGATGTAACCTCAAAGGGAAAATTCAAGAATGTTTGGAAACCAAGGAACAAAAGAAGGTTAAGTGCTTCAATTGCAATAAGAAGGGGCATTTTAAAAAAGAGTGCAAAGAGCCTAAGGTACATATCATTTCTTTTACTTCATTTGTGCATGTTATGTCATGTACAATTATGGCTGAATCTGACTTTTTGTGGGTTATTGATTCAGGTGCCACTGACCACGTCATAAGGGATCGTGGCTTATTTGTCAATTATCGAAAAATACCAGCTCGGACTAAATGGGTCTATGTTGGCGACAACTCAAGGCTTGAAGTAGAAGGCAATGGAACTTGTGTAATACCTTTGACGAGTGGACACAATCTGATTTTAATTGATGTCATATATGTACCAAGTATTCGGAGAAATTTAGTCTCCGTTACTAGCTTATTGCGTTTTGGATTCCAATTAAATTTCCATGACAATGTAGTTGATATTTATCTCAATAAAGAAGTAATAAGTTCTTGTTTCCTAAATGGGGATTTCTTTGTGTTATATACTGTTATAATAAATGGTACTTTTCTTATAGCCAATGCAAATGATGAGTTCATTTGGCATGCAAGATTGAGACATATAGGGCAAGAAAAGATGAAGAAGTTAGCCAAAAATGGCTTACTGTTGGTGTAAGCCCTACAAGCCAATCTAGTTAGGCTTGTAAAACACAATTTATATATTCATGTATTGCACATTATAGTTTATTAATTATAATTGAGGTATTTCTTTATCCATAAGTATTGTTATAATTGTTATAAATAACTTGTGAAGATAAAGCCCATGAGACACAATTGCATTGCAAAGGAATTGTAAGCTGTTACAATTATGAGGATCCTTATGCATCAATACCATGTTTCTAAAATTGTTCCTGGTTATTGTATTGTCAAGCCTTCATGCACTTGATGCATGCAACCAATCTCATAAGTTGAAAGTATAGAGATACTTGTGGATAACATATGGGTGCTTGTTAGTTGAACAAGTTCAATGAACATAACCCGCTATGAGAGTTCTATTTGGTATTTCATTCAAGTGTCTATGGTAAATACTCTCATGTATCAATAGTGTAAGTAATCCTTTGACTTGTGACACTAGGTCATCTTGTTGTGAATTGTCATACTTAGATTTCATCACGAACGGGTCCCTATCACGAGGATGCTTATAGTAGGGTGTTATTGGGTATGACATGAAGCATACGAAGATGAATGAATGGTCCAGAGGTGATTCATCACCCCAAGTGATTAAGGGGATATATCTCATATGTATCTGGCTTATATTGACTTACGAAAGTCCTTGGCCAAGGCAATACTTAAGGAATTAATATAAAGCTGTAGATCTAATATGGAATGAGATTTAGAGTAGACACTGAATCATGCTCTTTTCTATCCCAGGATATTTGATGAAGGGATCGAATTACACAGACATATTGTACATGAAAGGCTAGTCAAAGCTTGATGACTCTCTTGGCATTTGGGTGGTCAAGATGCATTGCTAGATGCCGCTCATGACCTATAAATATAAATATTAAATTCTTGGTTGAATTAATTATATTTATTGCCAACATGTTAAGGGCCTAATGTGGTCACACACAAAGGGTGATTAATCAAATTAAAATGAGATTGGGCCTGATTAAATATTCATTAAGTGTTGTGGGCTTATTGTGAATATTTAATAATATGTATAAGGGCTTTAGTGCAGTTAATCCAAGAGGTGGCATACACTAAACCTACATATATATATATATATATGCTTATGTTGTTATCGCCTCCCCCTTTAGGATTTTACCTAAATCGGAGCCTCTCACTAACACTTGTGAGGTTCGGCCGAATAGCATACGTGAAGGAGGAATACGATTCTTCTTGTTACTTTTGGCTAACTAAGGTAGAAAAGGAAGGTTTCTCACAACCTAGACTACTAGCATCATTTTGGAAAAACATAATCTCAACCTTGTGAAGGTTTTCAGATCACCTGTGTGGATTACTGTTAGAGGTCAGACAATTAGACGACTTTGGTTTTCGACAAGCGAGCTTTGTGTACAAGAACAAGAATATCAAGAATCTGTCTTAAGGTTTCGGCAATCTCCAATACAGAGGTATGAGATTTTGATTGTTATTTGTTCTTGAAAGCCTGATCCTTTTGAAATCATAGGCAGATCTATGGAGGGATTTAGTGTCTCTTTGTTTTGTTTTATTCCGCTGCGTTGTATGTTTAACTTGTTGATTAAATTATACATTATATCTATTTGAGCATGAGCCGAATCCCAACACTTACTTGGTTCTTTATCTAATATATCCCTCCCAACTTGTGAGATAATTCTCGCGGGCAAGGCAACAAGAAAACCATTCGGAAAAGCTTATAGGAGTGAATATCCATTGCAAATTATACATTCCGATGTTTGTGGTATCTTGAATGTGACATCTATAAAAGGTTGTAGATACATAATCACATTCATGGATGACTATACTCGATTCATCCATGTCTATTCGATAAAGTACAAAAGTGAAGCATTAAGGTGTTTCAAGACTTATGTGACTTTAGTTGAGAATCAAATAGAAAGGAAGATTAAGTCATTAAGGACTGATCGGGGTGGAGAGTATTTATCAAATGAATTCAAGGGGTTATGTGATGAGAAACGAATATCAAGGCAATTGACTATTCCTAAAACACCCCAACAGAATGGAGTAGAGGAGAGAAAGAATAGAACTCTCATAGACATGGTGAAATGCATGATGGCTCAGGCCAACATGGACATTTCCTTTTGGGGAGATGCATTACTCACGGCTATTTATATATTGAATAGAGTGCCATCCAAATCTGTTTTATCTACTCCTTATGAATTATGGACTAAAAGAAAGCAAGATTTAAGTAATCTAAGGCCTTGGAGCTGTGCAGCCTATGTCCATATTCCAAATCATATTCTTGGCAAATTAGGACCAAGAGGAAGGAAGTGTGTTCTTCTCGGTTATTCTGAACATTCTAAAGGATATGTGATCATGGATTTGGAATATAAGGATAGACAAGATGAGTCAAGGGATGCAACTTTCTTAGAAAATGAGTTTCATAAGAAAGAGAATGTTGATAAGAGTTATCCTTTATATGAAATTGATGAATTTGGACTAACAAGCACAAATGATGTGCTAATATCACTTAATGAAAGTGATAGTGGCATTAGACCAAATGACAGCTTAGTGCCAAAACAACCTTGTTGTTCATAGTGGCAACAATAACCAAGATAAACCTATGGATGAAATAGGTGACCAAAACGTTGATCAAGTTTCAGTCCAACAACATGAGGATGTGTTACCTCATGAAGAGCCCCATGAGGATATGTTACCTCATGAAGAAATTGATGATAATGCAAATGTGCATGATCAAGAAGAACATAATGCTCCTACTGTTCTTAGACGTTCTTCAAGATAATCCAAACATCCTAGTAAATGGTGGATTTTGGATAAAAGTGAGGCTTATTTGGTGTCATCTATCTATGATGAACCTCAAAGTTTGAAAAAAGCTCTTGAAAGTCCAGATTGTGATAAATGGATAGTTACAATGTAAAATGAATTAGAATCTATGTATGTGAATAAAGTATGGGACTTAATTGATCTTCCTAAAGATAGAAAGGCCATTGGGAACAAATGGGTTTTCAAGATCAAGAGAAAAGTGGATGGTATCATTGAAAGGTACAGGGCATGTTTGGTTGCCAAGGGGTATACACAAGTAGAAGGTATTGATTATAAGGACACCTTCTCACCTGTTGTGAGATTCAACTCCATCAGGTTGATACTAGCTATTGTTTCTAATCTCGACTTGGAATTACATCAAATGGATGTTAAGACTACCTTCCTCAATGGTGATTTGGGTGAAGAGATCTTCATGAAACAACCAGAAGGTTTCATTGTAGAAGGAAAGGAACACAAGGTATGCCGACTAAAGAAGTTGATATATGGTCTTAAACAAGCTTCAAGACAATGGTATTTGAAGTTCCATGAATCTGTCTTGAACTTTAGTTTCAAGATGATGGATGAAGACCATTGTGTTTATGTATTAAATTCCAGGAACAAGTTTATAATTAAGTCATTATATGTTTATGACATACTGTTAGCTAGTAATGATTTGAGTTTTGTGCACACCATTAAGACATGGTTGTCTTTCACCTTTGATACGAAAGATATAGGAGAAGCGGCTTACATTCTTGGAGTTAAGATTCTAAGAGATAGGTCCAAAAGGTTGTTAGCGTTGTCTCAAGAACCTTATATCAATAAGATTCTTGAACGCTTCAACGTGCACTACTCAAAGCCTATGAATACTCCTATTGCTCACAATTGTACAATTGGTGAAGCAATGTGTCCACAAAGTCTTGAAGAAAAGGAAGATATGAAAAGAGTTCCATATCTGAATGCCATTGGAAGTCTAATGTATGCCATGTTATGTACTAGGCCGGACATTATTCAAGCGGTTGGTTTCTTAGCTAGGTATTCATCTAACCCTAGTCAACAGCACTGGAAGTGTGTCAAAAGAATATTTCGATACCTTAAGGGTACTGTAGACACCTAATTTTGTTCGGACCACTAAAACAGGTATGTTTTCTTCCTAAATTGATGTTTTTGAATGCAAAAAGACTTTTCCAATCCTGCAGGTGGTACTCCAAGATTTAGTCTAAGAAAGTAGACAAAAAAAGTAAACCCAAAAAAGTCAACCTCAAAAAAGTCAACTACTAAAAAAGTCAACCCACTTTCAAAATCAAGATTTGAAGTTCAATTGAAGAATGGTTAAAGAATTTTGATAATCGGAGGTCTACATTAAAAGATATGGAGTTCGGAAGTTGGGTTACATAATTTCAATAGAAAAGAAACCCTAATTCGGATAATTTGGGAAAAAGTGCTTAAAAGATCAAATTGTCCGAAATTGGAGCTTCCAAATGGAAGATAAGCACTGACTACGGGTAATGGAGAAGCTACTTGAAAGAAAAACTAGGGTTTTTGGTGGATTTCGGTGAAATTTGGAAGAATTATAGAAATGGCCCGATTCGGTAAGACTAAAGCTTCTAATTGATGAGGAGCGATTAAACAAGGATAGCCCAGGGCTCAGTTTGAAGAAAATCTGAAAATCGGACTTGTTTTTAGCAAAATCAGGCTTCGAAAGCAAAAGGGAAAATTGGAAAATTTGAGAAAAATAGCAAATAAACTCCAAAAATTCTGAAAATTTGTAGATCTCATTCTTAAACCATTTTGAAGAGATTGACGAAAGAAAATCTTGATTCGGAGTTCGTTTGCAAAATGGCCAAATCCCGGGTCCACTTTGTAGAAATTCAAAAAGATAAATCCCGAACAAATAGTAAATGAGCTCCAAAGATTTTGAAAATTTGTAGATCTCATTCTTAAATTATTTTGAAGATATTGGTGAAAGAAAATCCGGATTCGGAGTTCGTTTGCAATATAGCCAAAATCTGGGCCCTTATGTAGTAATTCAAGCAGATAAATCCCGAAAAAATAGAAAATGAGCTCCAAAAATTATGAAAACTTGTAGATCACATTTTAAAATTATTTGGAAGAGATTGGTGAAGAAAAATCTGGATTCAGAGATCGTTTAAAAAATGGTAAAGTTCTAGTGTATAAAAGGGGCAATTTTGGAAATAAATCCGAAATATATAGCAAATGGACTCGAAATTTTTTGAAAACTTCTAGAATTCAATTTTTTATTAGTTTGGAAGTATTGAAAAAAAAAATTGAATTTGGAGTCCGTTTGCTATTTATATAGGTTCGGGGGTCAAAAGGGTCATTTTATCGAAGAAAACAAAAAGGGCAAATTTGTAATTAAGAAAAATATGAAAGAAGAAGGAATTGCTGGGATTTTACCTCTTGTGATCAGATAGCATAGAGGATAAGAAGGAAGCTTGATCAATTTAATTCCTTAGTCACTATCAAGCTCACATGCTACCACTAGTACCTTGCAAATGGTCCCTCTCTCATCCAATGGCTTATGTGCCTTGTAGAAAAGTTGAACGCGCCATCCAATGGACAAATTTAAATGCCAAGATGAAATTTTTATTTGTCATGAAAGAATCCTCATCTAATGGCCAGGAATGGAAGAATACAACATATCCAAAGGTGGACATACATTTGGCCAAGCAAGGAAGTGCATGGGATTGTTCCTTTTCATCCAATGGCTTAGGCCATGTACAAGGGCTGAGTACACATGTTAAGGGCTGGGATTAAATGCCAAGATGACATTTTGATGTTGTCATGAAAGAATCCTCATCCAATGGCCAAGAATAGAAGAGCACAACTCATCTATAGGTACGCACTCAAAGGGCCAAGCAAGGGAATGCATAGGATTGGTCCTCTTTTTCATCCAATGGCTTAGGCCATGTACAAGGTTTGAGTAAACATCTTAAGGGCTGCTATAAAGTGGCAAGATGACATTTTTATGTTGTCATGAAAATATCTTAAACTAAGGGCCAAGATTGGAGGAGAAAAATTGCAAAAATCATCCAATGGTGGAGGGGCCATTCGGCCAAGCAAGAGGGAAGGGGGAATGTTTTATTTTTTCCATATAGGCTGATCATTTAGCAAGGAAGGTCAGTAGCTAATTTAGAAACAAAAAAAAGGTTTTTGAAATAAAGGAAGAAAAGCTTTTGTTAAGGTAGCCATTCTACCAATGCTACTACATTTTTTCTTCTTTTTTCCCATGCTTTAGTTCTTGTTTTCCATGTGATTTCCTACCATTTTTTTTTACATATTTCTTGTTGATTCTTGTTTTTCAAAAAAAAAAAATTAAAACAATGGTTAGGTTTCATGATCTTGATGAAAATCAAGTGATAATGGTTAGGGTGGGCTTTGTCTAATATACCAACCATGGACCTCATCTCAATGTTTTTTTTTTTTTTTTTACCTTAGTTATTTTTTTATGATTTTGAGATTGAAAAGGCTTCATGACCTTGATGAAAATCAAGAGATAATGGTTAGGGGGGCTTTGTCCAATGTACCAATCATGGAACTCATCTCTTTGTTATTTATTTGCTTACTTTAACTTGCTTATTTTTATTATTGTTTATCTTTATGTATATTTACATTTTTGCTAACCATCTTGTTCTTTTGACTTATGTCATAATTTTGCATCGTGGGGCTATTGTCATATAGTTTAGGTCATTCCCATTTTTCATATCATCTTCCTTAGAATTTATTTAGATCATTTCAGATGACATTTCTCACAACACTTTGGTTCCTAGGCCATTCGGCCATATGCATTTTCTCTAAGTTTTAGGTCAGTTTTCTAGGCCATGATATTTGCTATTTCGTTTAGACATTTAGATCATTTTACATGTCATTTAGCTTTAGGCCATTTTTATTATTCCATATCATTTTACATGTCATTTAAGCATTAGGCCATTTTCATATGCCATGTTATTTTTCCATGACATTTAGACATTAGGCCATTTTCATATGCCATTTCATTTCACATGTCATTTAGACAGTAGGCTATTTTCATATGCCATGTCATTTCACATGTCATTTAGCTTTAAGCCATTTTTATTATTCCATGCCATTTTATATGTCATTTAAGCATTAGGCTATTTTCATATGCTATGTTGTTTTTCCATGACATTTAGACATTAGGCCATTTTCATATGCCATGTCATTTCCCATGTCATTTAGGCACTAGGCCATTTTCATTATTTCATGTCATTTGCCATGTGATTGAGACTCTAAGCCATTTTCATTATTTCATGTCATTTGCCATGTCATTTAGACACTAGTTCATGCATGTTAAGTTAGGATATCATTTATTGCCATGCAAACTCATGCTAGGCATTTAGGTTATTTATGCCATGCATTTTCCATATCACCTAGGCTTTAAACCATGCATTTCATGCATTCACTTTGCTATATTTTCATGCATTTCATGTCATGCCACATGATTCATGACTTAGGCCAATCAATGGCTCAAAGTCATGCTCACTTGAGCATACTTGTGGAAACTTAAAGAGTTGTCAAATTGATTATTCTACCTTTGTATTTTTTTTACTTAGCCAATTTTTGTCCAAGGTTTTTAAATGTTTTAGCTACTATTTTTAGGTCTTTAGAATAGTCTCTAAGTTTTTTACTTTGAATTTTAAATGATTTTATCAAAGGCAAAAAAATATGTTTTGGCAAAATAGTTTTTCATCTAGTACTCATAATTTCTCGATTTTTTTGGGCAGTCATCTTTAATCAGAAAATTAAGTCAATTTTTTCTCGTGTAGTTCTAAATGTTATAAGTCTCCTGTATTTTTTTTTAGATTTTTTTGAATTTTTAAAAATCAGCTAAAAAATTGTGTGTCAAAAAATTGGCTAAGGCATTTAGAGGGGGTTGGTTAGAAGCTTTAGCTTCTGTCTTAGGATAGTTTCTAAGCCTTTTTAAACTTTAAAAATGATTTTATAAATCTCAGGTTAAGGGTGGTCAAGTCCAGGATTTTAAACTTAGGAAATTAGAGCCACTTTAAAAGGGTTTGGTACGGGTTTTAATGTTCATTTAAGTTTTTCTTCTAAATTGTTTTCAAACAATCACAAAGTTTTGTTTTTATAAAATATAATTTGACATATTTTCCTAAGGTACCCGAATGTCTTTTTAGATATACGGATTTCTTTATTTAGAGGGAGAAATACATTTTCATGCATTGCATTTTCCATGATCATGCATTTTATTTAATATGTGATTTTTGCTATGATATTTTCCATGGTATTATTATTTTTATTTTCATTTTATGATGTTATATTGTTTGCCATATGATTTTGAATATTTCATGCTATCCTATATTTTTTATTTAGTCATTTATTTTTGTCACATTATTTAGCATATACTATGTTCATGCATTTTTATTTTATTTTCATGCATATTTTATTATAGCATTATTTTATGTTTCATGTCATTTCATGTCACTTAAATCATATTCCATGTCATTTATGTTATATTATTTAGAATATGCCATGTCATTTAAAATATGCCATATCATTTAAAATTACCATGTCATTTAAATCATTTTATCTCATTTAGAATATACCATGATACTTAGGATTTTTCATTTTATATAGAATATACTATGCCATTTAAATTATGTCATATCATTTAGGTTGCATTATATTATCTAGACTTTGCTATGTCAATTTATTTATGTCATACATGTTCATGTTCATATTTCTTTTCAATGTTTTGAAAGAGATAATGATTTTCAATAAAAATAAAGATATTCCCGAGTTAAAATAATTTATGAGTTCACTATCGGGTTTGCTGGAGGGGATATCATCAATTATCATTAATAAAGGAATATCTTTCTATCAAAAAATGAGAATGATATGGAAAGTTTTCGAAAAAAAAAAATCTATATTTTGCCGATTTTGTTGGGAAATATTTGAATTAATAAATTCTACATCATTTTCAATTAAAAATGGAATTATTTTTTTTTTAAAATTGGGAATTAACTTGAAATACTAAATTAAAAACCAACTTTTTACCGAGACTTGAGATAACACATAATTAATAAGGTACCTCTTTATACGGACGTTGTGGGGGTGCTAATCCTTCCCTGCATGTAACCGAGTCTCGAACCCGATTCTTCGATTTCTCTGGTTTATAATGCAGACTTGAAATTGGTTTTAAAAATGTTTTAATTAATTTTAAAATGTTTTATAAAACAGGTTTTAATAGGTGGCCGATCACACATAGCTAAAAAAGATTGGTGGCGACTCCATGTCTTTTTTCAATGTCATTTTCAAAACCATTATTTTTAAAGAGGAATTATGTCGACTTTTCCTCGGTTTTTTAATGTCACGCCTAACGAATAATAAAGTCTCACGATGAAACTTGTTGTTGTCGTTATTATTTTTTATGGTTGCGACAGCTTGGTGACTCCACTGGGGACTTTAGAGAGTTAGGCCTAGAATTAGTCGTGTGTTGTCAAAGTCTCGATTTTGTTGGTTTTTACTCAGTATTTAATTTTAATTCCCATTTTTTAAAAATATAATAAAGAGAATTTTGAAAATAATAAAATGTTCTAAATATGTTCATTTGTTATGTGCATGCATATTATTATTTGGTCTCTGGTTATTTTGTTGCGTATATTTATATGTTTGCTTGACTGAAGCTTTACATTGTTTGATTTAATGGGGTATTTAGAATAAGGGGTGTAGAATAGGTGGTGACAGGTTTGTTTTGTTCCTCCGCACACACTACATTTGCATTTGCATAACATGAACCCTCTACCCGGGTTCCGTCCTTTTAAGTGGGAGTAAAGTAACTACGTCTTCTTAATGATCCTCCGTATGGGCTAGTGAAACACTTCTGGAGTATAAAGTACCTAATGCCTTTGTGATGATCCTCCGTACGGGCATAGGAAAATATACTCTAACGAATTGATCCCCTCTTTTATCAGGGTTCCTTACTAGCCTTCACAGGCGATAGTAAGGAACAATTTGGGGCCTTAGAACCGATTCACCTTTATATAGTGAACCTAGGCGAAGCCATGTCGGATTTCTGTTAGATACCTGAAGTTTAAGAACACATGGAGGAACATTTCCAACCTTTTACCACCTTTCTATATGGTAGATTTTACAAATTGGGTGATGATGAACGAACATCATATCGCTCGTAATAAATTTATTATCTTGTCCCAAAGGCGTCATAATGCCGAAGCTTTGCTAAAATTTTTGGGACATTTTTTTTTTATAAAAAAAAGCATGTTGATATTTGTGAATTCATTTCTTTACTAATATATTTCTTTTTGTTTTCTTTTCTTTGACATGCATCATAGACACCTTCATACACTTGAGGTTTATTGGCCTCGGGATAGTCATCAACCCAAAGGATTTTCATGGAGTGTCAGGTTATTTCAGTAATAGAAAATCATGCAGTAGTTAGGGCACGATCGGAGAAAGATCAGAGAGAGGATGGTGATTGCCTGAAGAAAGATTATGTTTCAGTATTGCCGGAAAGGGTCAAAGTGGATTTTAGATAGAATAATCTCCGAGGGTTAGTCGACATTTGAAATCAATGGAATGTATCAGAGAAAGAAGCCTTCACTCAGAAATATGGAGATATAACACTCTTAATTCCGATTAGGGTCAATAGTGGGTTCATTCAGGCTATGGTACAGTTTTGGAATCCTGCTTATAGATGTTTTACTTTTAACAAGGAGGATATGACCCCACTTCTTGAAGAATATTCAGCACTGTTACTTATTGAATGTCCTAATCCTGATCGGGTATATTTGAAGTGAAACCTTCAGGTTTTAAGAGGAAAGTAGGATCACAGGAATGGATACAACATGGGTTGAGAGTCATGTGGATACAAAAGCAGAAAAATGGATGCATTCCGTAGGAAACTCTCCGACAATTGATATCGGGTTATTCTGATAAAGAAAAAGCCAGGGACATCTTCACTCTAGCCATCTACGGATTAATCATATTCTTGAAGATATTGGGTCATGTGGATATAGCCGTTTTTTTTTCTTTGAAAAGTTGGAACAAAAGATCAACCCATCTCCGGCCATCATAGCTGAAACTATTCGATGTTTGAATTTTTGTAAAAGGGAAGGACAAGGGAGAATCAAGGGGTGTGTACAACTCCTTTATATTTGGATTCAAAGTCACTTTTGGAAGATAGAAGAGGTTTCCTTCAAACCGTACATGAAGTCTTTAGTTCCGATTAGGGAATTCCTTAAAATAATTGGCCTAAAGGCAAAGATGAGGAGAAATGGGTCAGCATGTTCTGGAATCTGAAAGAGGATATGGTAACTTGGAGAGCTCCATGGATGGTTCCTATGCCGATTATGTATAAATGTGGGGACAACCTGGGGGTTCCACTTCTCAAAATTTGGGGGTCTGGTGAGTTATGCACCTCTGTTGGTGCAAAGACAGGTTGAGTCTCAACAATTCACACCCGTAACTCATAAGCTAGGATTGTCAGAGTTCACTTATGGAGAGGATAGGTATTCTGGAAAGGTGCTTGCAGTGATTGAAGCATGGAAGAAAACTCACCAGATAAAAGTGGCCAGATATGCCGACATCGTCACACCTGATTACCTGGTATGGAGGGAATTAAGGGTTGATGATAGGCTGTTGACATCGGATAGGGAAGAGGTCCAGTTCATGAATCTGCCAACGAGGGAAGTTCTATTAGAGTTAGAAATCGCAAAGACGAAATTCGAAAAAGAAAAGGCCTAGATGATCAAGGAGATTACACGACTACAAGAAGAGCTTGAGGACACGAAGAATAGGGAATCAGCTCGAGAAAGAGAAAAGAAAAAGATCAAGAGAGAAAGGGACACTGCTAAGGGCGATTTTCAGGCATTACACTTGGAGAACAAGAGGTACCACTTCGATCTCAGATTTAAGGGGACCCTCAAGACTTCTGGGGAAGGGGAGCAAGGGGTCAAAAACCTCAAGAATGAGAATAACTATTGGAAAGAGAGAGCGAAGCATGAAGAAGCCCGAGCCAATCAACTGGAGAAGCTAGCTAAGGAAAGCTTACACAGTGATGATTCTGCTGACGCGTCAATGGGCCGTGAACAAGTAAGGGTCAGATTCAAGAGGAAGGCCATCAAAAGGAGACTGTGAAAGAAAGTCCAAGATTCGAGGAAGTCACTATAGGACTAATTTTGTAATAGCACTTTGAAAGGCGAATTATGGACTTATCTTAGGCAGTGATCTTTTTATTCTATCTTTGATGTATTTAGTTCCAAGAAATCAATGAAAGACCGTTTGGTTGAAATTATCCCGGGGCCAATACTTTCAAATGCATTCATATTTTATATATTTTGTTTGTTCATTCGTACATTTACTCATATTTGTAATCATTCATTTTTGAAATTCATTCATATTCATAAACTTAACCACTTATTCATTCCTTTTACTTGTTCATTCATTCATAGTAATACAGTTAACCACTTATTTATTCATTTCGCTTGTTCATTCATTTATTCTTTCATGTTCATATACGTAGTCATGTACTTATTCATTTTATTTGATTCATTCATTCACATTTAGTCATTCATTCATTCAATTTTTATAAAACATAAAAAAGATCTGTCAATAAATTCTAATTCATGGTTTTCAAAACTAAAGGTACAATTGGTCGCAATCAGAAAGAATCGGATTTTCGACACCCTTATAATACTCGATCTCAAGCCAGAGCTATGGAGAACGATCAGCTTGCTAGAATTGAAATAATGGAAAGAACTCAAACGGAACTGCAGGAAGAGTTGGCTAGTCTCAGGAGGAGTCACGAGAACAGATGACTAAACTCATGGAAATGATGAGTGCCATGATGAAACAAAAAGGGCCGGTGAAGAATTCGATCACCGGGAAAAGGGTGGTAAATGAAGAGGATCAACCTGAAAACATACAGCAAAAGGGCCAAGAGCTACTAATTGGGGCAGCCTCCTATGTTTATATCCAGCCAGCTGCTATGGCACAAAACTATGTTCCCGAAAAAGGTAATATGGGAGCTGAAACGATGTTAACGTTCCAGACTTTGAGGAACTTGCTGAAAAGGAAAAGGCCAAGATGACTGAGCTGAAGAGGGTTGAAATATCAGAATCCTAGAAAAAATATCAACTACTAGAGGAGAGGCAGAGGGCCGTTGAAGGGGCGGAGTTATTTGGCAGTCTGGATGCCAAAGAGATGAGTTTAGTACACGATCTGGTAATTCCCCCAAAGTTCAAAGTACCAGACTTTGAGAAATATAATAGGACAACCAACCCATCAGCATATCTGACCATGTACTGCAGAAGAATGACTGGGCATGATGATAATGAAAAACTGCTTATCCATTGTTTCCAAGATAGCTTGACAGGGTCTGCAACCCGATGGTACAATCTACTGAGTCGTACCAAGATTCATTCATGGACGGATTTAGCTAGAGCTTTGATGGAGTATTATAAGCATGTATCTGATATGGTACCTGATAGGCTGTCACTAGAGAACATGAAAAAGAAGACTACTGAGAGTTTCAAGGAATACTCAGAAAGGTGGAGGGATCTAGCTACACAAGTGCAACCCTTTTTAACTAGCAAGGAAAATACAGTGCTTTTCATCAATACCTTGAAAGCATCCTATTATGATAAATTGGTGGGGAGTGCCACCAAGGACTTTGCATACATGGTGATATCCGAGGAGATGATAGAGTTTGCCATTAAGAATGGAAAAATGGAAGGTGGTGAGTCTGCTACTCCGAATAAG
The DNA here is from genome assembly GCA_030761205.1 of Fremontodendron californicum. NCBI lineage: Eukaryota > Viridiplantae > Streptophyta > Magnoliopsida > Malvales > Malvaceae > Fremontodendron > Fremontodendron californicum. The sequence goes on from JAULJL010000003.1 coordinate 27,216,363, forward strand.
GTATTCCCTGCTAGGAAGAAAGAGGAGACCCACGCAGTTAGTATCAACCAATATCCATATGCACGTCCTACATCATATACACATCCCAGGCCCTATACTCCTCCGACATCTTATGCACCTCTTACACTCTACACACCTTATCCGAGGTATAGACCTTACTACCCCAATGTGAACCACCTTACACAAAATCCATTCCCCTATACCAATATACCACAACAGCCTTTTCCAACTGGCATATCCCCACAGATAAACCTTCCCCAAAACACTATCCTAAACACTCAAGATGTTGGACGCAATGATCAATGTTCACCAAGGAATGATCAGAAACCCCAATTTGATCCGATTCCTACCACTATGGTGAGCTATATCCCAAACTATTGCAGAGTCAACTTGTCGCACCTGCATACCTTAAACCTCTGACACCACCATATCCAATGTGGTACAACGCGAATGTTAGCTGCGCATATCACGCAAGGATTCAGGGGTATTCGACTGAGGACTGTATTGCCTTTAAGAAGAAAGTCCAAAGTTTGATCAATACTGGGGTTGTGAAGTTCGGGACAAGGAATGGGCCGAATGTAGCAGGAAATCCATTGCCCGATCATGCTGAGAACTGGGTAAATGCAGTATTGACAGGGGAAGAGTGAAGGTTGAAAAGGCATATCAGTGAAGTTAAGACTCTAATGATTAAAGTGTGGGTCAAAATGGTAAAAGCAGGAATGGTGGAGGATAGTGACAGTTTAAAAATGGTTGCAAACAAGGTGGAGAATTGGTGCCCGTTCCATGGATGTAAAGGTCATATCATACAAGAATATGGGGACTTTCTGGCTAAAGTCCAAAAGATGATGGATGAGGGAGAAGCCCAGTTTTACGAAGAAATAGAAGAGGAAGTAGAGGTTATTGAGAATGCAGTGGGCTACGGGATAGGAAGACCTTTGATCATCTATTACGATGAACCAGAGAAGACTACTCCAATTGTTGAGAAAACTGCACCTAAGCTAATCATAGATTTGCCTGCTTCCTTTTCGTACAAGGAAAACAAAGCTGCACCATTGAAATATGACTGTAGCATGGTTATGCCAGGGTCTTCGAGTCAACAATATATCACAGGTGTAGGGCACTTAACACGAAGTGGAAGGTGCTATGCTCTTGAGGCTGTAGAACATGGACTAACAGGAAAAGATAGAGGAATGGACAAAGGGAAGAACCAGCTAAACCAATCCATATTGAGATGGATTTGTCAAAAGAAGTATAAAGTGGGTCAGCCCCGGTGAACAGGACAAAAGAGCCGGTGAACGAGAAGGAGGCTTGCGGGTTTTTAAAATTCATAAAGCATAGTGAGTATAGTGTGGTTGAGCAATTGCAACGCCAACCAACAAGAATCTCCATCTTATCTTTGCTATTGAACTTGGAGCCACACAGAAATGCCTTGTTGAGAGTGTTGAATCAGGCATATGTGGCTAACAACATATCGGTAGAAAAATAAGAAAGACTGGTGGGAAACATTGCGACAGACGACCATATCTATTTTAGCTATGATCAAATACCACCCAATGGTATTGGGTCAACAAAGGCTCTTCACGTAACAACCACTTGCAAGGGGCATATATTACCAAGGGTGCTTCTGGAGAATGGTTCTTCATTAAATGTAATGCCCTTGGCAACCTTGTCTAAGTTGCCAGTTGATATTTCTTATATGCTGCCAAGTTGCGCGGTGGTCAGAGCTTTTGATGGTACCAGGAAAGATGTAATGGGAACTATTGAGGTTCCTTTGGAGATAGGCCCATGCACCTATACGGTGAACTTTCAGGTTGTGAATATTAATCCGTCCTATAACTGCTTGTTGGAAAGGCCATGGATACATTCAGCAGGGGCTGTACCCTCATTTCTCCACCAAAAGCTAAAATTTGTGATGGAGGGGCGTTTGGTCGTGTATCAGGAGAAGAGGACATAATAGCCTCTACATCTACTAGATCTCCTTATGTTGAACCCAATGAAGATGCCGTAGAATGTTCCTTTCGGTCTTTGGAGTTCATAAATGTGATTTTTGTTGCTGAAGGTCGAAAAATTCCAAAACCAAGGTTGTTCAAGAACACAAGGTTGGGAGTGAGGACTACCGTAGGAAAGGGCTGCAGGGTTGGTAAAGGTCTCGAAAAGTATCTTCAGAGGATGGCTCGGGCTATTGAAATAGTGGGAAAAAGGACTGATCTGGCTTAGGATATCTTCCGAAGGCCCATGAGAAGAGAAAACAAATTGAAAAGAACCGACAAAGGAAGATGGCCCGTCTCACGGGTATGGATATTGAGTAGGAGCCTATGACATTTCCACCAATCCTTAACAGCTTCCACTCGACCGATTTTCTGTTTGGTGAAAAGAATTCAGATGATGTACTTATAATGATTGAGCAAGCCTTTGAGAGATTCCAGGTGAATAGGGATGAGCAGATACATAATATGGAGATCTGCATGACCAGGGAGGAAATAATTGAAAGTAAGAATGCTAATTGGATGGTGCAACCTTGTCCGCCAGGATATAGACTGACCAATTGGAGTGCAATCGAGCTGCCCATAGTCTTTAGGTCTATTCCAACGTAATGCTTTTAAACAAATCTTAAATATCTTTGCCTGAAGATATTAAGAATTTCTTTTGTAATGGGCTTTTGTCTAAAAATTTTCATTTAATAAATAACAAACACGATGCATTTCCCCCATATTAATGTGTCCATATTCTTTCATTTATACTATTTATTTTGCTTTTATTGTATATATGTTTGCCTATATTGTTTCTTCCCCACCTATTTACAGGTGTACGGATGTGGAATATGAGGACCTTCCTGTCAATAATTCTGAAATTGATTTTGAGAGACCCATTGGCATGGGTAATTTTGAGACTGACGATGATATTGAGGACTATGGTCTACCTCCGAACATATTAAGAAAAATAGAACAAGAAGAGAAACAAGTAATTCCTCATGAGGAGCTATTGGAATTGTTAAATTTGGGAAGTAGTGAGGAGATAAAAGAGGTTAAAATCGGGACTAAATTGTCGTCATCAATAAAGGGTGAATTGATAGCCTTGCTCTGGGAATATGTAGATGTATTTGCATGGTGATACCAAGACATTTCGGGTTTGGATCCAGACATTGTGGTTCATAAGCTCCCTTTAAGGCCAGAGTGCAAGCCAATTCAGCAAAAGTTGAGAAGAATGAGGCCGGACATCTGTTAAAGGTAAAAGTGGAGGTAAAGAGGCAGCTTGATGCTGAATTCTTAGAGGTGGCAAAATATCCGAAATGGATGGCAAACATTGTTCTAGTACCAAAGAAGGATGGCAAGGTGCGTATGTGCGTCGATTACCGAGATTTGAACAAAGCCAGCCCCAAAGATAATTTTCCTTTACCCCACATTGATACTTTGGTGGATAATACGGTGAAGAGTTCTTTGTTTTCTTTCATGGACGTATTCTAGATATAATCAAATTAAGATGGCACCAAAAGATATGGAGAAAACCATATTTGTTACAATGTGGGGATCATTCTGCTACAAGGTAATGCCATTTGGGTTGAAGAATGCTGGGGCAACATATCAGAGAGCCATGGTGACCTTGTTTCATGACATGATGCATAAGGTAATTGAGGTCTATATGGATGATATGATTGAAAAGTCATAAGGAGAAGATGAGCATATTGCAAATCTGAGGAAACTCTTTGAAAGACTAAGAAAGTTTCAACTCGAGCTAAACCCGGGAAAATGCACTTTTGGAGTCACTTTGGGGAAATTGTTGGGTTTTGTTGTTAGCAAAAGGGGATTTGAGATTGATCCGGATAAAGTGAAGGCCATCCAGAATTTCACCACCTCCACGTACTCAAAAAGATGTAAGAGGTTTTTTGGGGAGATTGAATTACATTGCTCGGTTTATTTCTCAGTTAACCGATAAATGTGATCCAATATTTAAGCTACTTCAAAAATGTGATCCAAGAGAGTGGGATGAAGGGTGTCAGATTGCTTTTGAAAAGGTTAAGCATTATCTATCAAACCTACCGGTATTGATGCCACCGACTCCGGATAAACCAATGATATTGTATCTATTAGTATTTGAGAGATCCATGGGTTGTGTTTTGGGGCAGCTTGATGAGACTGACAAAAATAACATGCGGTTTACTACCTCATCTTGAAGTTCACAGATTATGAGTTGAAATCTTCGTCGGTAGAAAAGCTGTGTTGTGCCTTAGCTTGGACTGCTTGGAGGCTTAGACAGTACATGTTGTACCACATGACGTGGTTGATTTCCAAGCTAGATCCAATCAAGTACATGTTGGAAGCACCTTATTTGTCAGGGAGGACTGCAAGATGGCAGGTTTTGTTGTCAAAATACGACATTGTATATGTGAGTCAAAAAGCTATCAAGGATAGTGCAGTGGCTGAATTTTTAGCAAGTCGGGCAGTGGAAGATTATGAGCCGTTGAACTTTGATTTCCCAGATGAAGATTTGATGTATGTTTCACAAGCATATGAGGTTCCCTTGAAGAAGAAAATATGGAAGATGTACTTTGATGGGGAATCTAATGACATGGGGCACGAAATTGGTGTAGTGCTCATATCCCTAGTAGAAGATTATTATCCTTTCACTGCCAAATTGAATTTTTGTTATACAAACAGTACTGCAGAATATGAGGCATGTACAATAGGCCTTCTTTTTGTCGTAGACAGAAAGATAAAAAAATTGGAGGTTTTTGGAGACTCAGCCCTAGTGATATACTAGTTACGTGGAGAATAGGAAACCTGATATACAAAATTAATCCGATATCGAGAACTCATACTGAGTTTATTGGAGGAGTTTAAAGAAGTGATTATCAATTACTTTTCTCGAGAAAAAAACTGAATGGCAGATGTTTTGGCTACTTTGTCATGAATGTTTAAAGTGAATGAAAGGACTGAAGTTGTGCCGATCAAGATGAGCATATATGAATCGCTTGCCTATTTCTTGAGTATCGAAGAGGAAGCAGATGGTCTCCCTTGGTATAACGACATCTTGTAGTATATCAAGAGTCAACAGTATCCAGAACAGGCAACAGAAAATGACAAGAGGACTTTGAGAAGGCTAGCAATGGGTTTTGTTTTAGACAGCGAGATTCTCTATAAGAAAGGGGAAGACCAAGTCCTATTAAGATGTGTCGGGTCTGCCGAAGCTCGGAGAATCATAGAGGAAGTCCATAAAGGGATATGTGGCACCCATGCCAATGGTCACATGCTTGCTAAGCAGATTATGAGGGCAGGGTATTATTGGCTGACAATGGAAGGAGATTGTATCAGTTATCCCGGAAATGCCATAATGCCAGATATATGTAGATAAGATCCATGTGCCGCCATCGCCATTGCATGTCATGACCGCACCATGGCCATTCTCTATGTGGGGAATGGATATGATTGGCACTATTACCTCGAAAGCTTCAAATGGACATCGCTTCATCTTGGTGGCCATAGATTATTTCACAAAATGGGTAGAAGCTGCTTCTTATACGAATGTAACAAAGTCGGTGGTATGCATATTTGTTAAGAAGAAAATCGTATGCCGATATGGATTGCCAGCAAGAATTATTTCAGATAATGCTCTCAATCTGAATAATAAAATGATGGGAGAAGTATGTACTCAGTTCAAGATCACGCATCACAATTCGACACCTTATCGTCCGAAGATGAATGGGGCAATAGAAGCAACCAACAAAAACATCAAGAAGATTGTCTAGAAGATGACTGATGTGTATAAGGATTGGCAGAAGATCTTGCCTTTCGCTCTTCACGCATATCGCACTTCGGTTCGCACATCTACAGGGGCAGCACCATTTTCTTTGGTATATGGTATGGAAGCAGTTTTACCTATTGAAGTTGAGATTCCTTTACTTCGTGTTTTGATGAAGGTTGGCCTAGAAGAGGCAGAATGGGTTAGAGCTCGTTATGAACAACTGAATCTCATCGAGGAGAAAAGATTGAAGGAAATTTTTCATGGGCAATTGTATCAAACAGGATGATTCGAGCCCATAACAAGAAGGTTTGTCCTAGACAGCTCCGAGAGGGGGAGTTACTGAGGAAAATTCTCCCTATAGTGAAGGATCCACGAGGAAAATGGGCCCCAAATTGGGAAGGACCCTATATAGTAAAAAGAACTTTTTCTGGAGGAGCATTGATTCTAACTTGGATGGACAGGGATGATTTCAAAAATCCCATGAATGTTGATGAATTGAAAAAGTATTATGCTTAAAAAAAAAAGTGTGATGCTATGTACATGGAAATTCGAATGATTCCAAGTGTAAAAATGGAAATTCTATATATCTATCTCCCCTGAGAATTGCGTTTCAAAGAGAATATTCATGCTTGGTGTGATAAATGGCCTTAGGAAGAAATTATCCCTAGTCACCCCTTAAAGCCTTAGGAATTATTTCATTCTTTGAACCCTGATCAAGGATCACCCTCTACACCGGAGGGCAAATACGAGGAAAAAAAAATCATGGAAAAAAAAATGCCATCGAAAAATGTGAAATCGAAGAATGGCAAATGAAAGCCAACAAAGAAAAGAGATCCAAAAAAAAGGGACAAATGTTTCAAGAATGAATTCTCCTCAGGAAATGATCCTTGATCCAATCACCCTTAAACACACTTTCGGCCTATTTATCCTTTCTTTCTAAACCCAAACCTTGGCTTACATTACATGCTTTAAAAGTCCATTTTGATCAAGCATAAATATCTAATTTGAAAGGTTGTTCTCAGAATTTATCCCATATTTTGAATTGACATTTTTACCTTGGAAGCATTTAGAATTCTCAGATGCGTGGTAGAGTATAAAAAAAAATGAGAGGTTTAAGCCGAAAACACGCAAAAGGTGACTTAATACCGAATGGGGGACACCTGAGTTGAAAGCCCGCAAAGGGCGGCTCAAGTACTGATTAAGGTTTGAATCAATGCTCCGTGTAAAGGGGGAGAAAGTATTCGAAAATCAGAGAAAAGGGAAACAACTCAGTCTGATGTAACTATGGAAGTCGAGGGATTACCCAAGTAGATTGTTCATTCAAAAGAAATTTCAAATGGTTTGAAAAAGGAGGGTCCAAGATATTCGGCATCCGAGGAATTTACAACCTGTAACTTTATATTTATCCTTGATATTCACTTTTACCATTTAAAAAAAATTTCTTGCGATAAATTCATGTTATCCTTCTTATGACATTTGCTTGTTTCGTATTTTTCTTTCATACATTTTTGGGATGCATTTTGTTTGTTGTTGAATTGAATGATGATTAATAAACATAAAAATCTCTAAATAAAGGGATTTTAAAAGTATTACTAAGGAATAGTTTTAAATCTTAGAAAAGGGTTTGGAAACCACTAATCCTGATGGAAAATTCACCAAGTAAATGAAAACAGTGAATGTGTTGGGGACTCCATTATGAAGTCAAAAATTTGTGACTTTCAGCGAAGTTAGAAACTGGGATTGTTTGACAATTTATCTTGAGTAAAGGGTTCCTTAAGTGGGGCATCAGTGAACAATTGAAGACTCCGTCATGAAGTCAGATAATCAGTGAACCTCAAAAAAACCATGGATTAGAAATCATGAAACAATCATTTGATTGCATTCATCCTTAGGAAACATACAAACATTTGCAAAGAATGTTATTCTCATCATTGAGTTTAGCTAACACTGCAGGAATAAGAAAACTTTGGCTTCCCCAAATCGAATTCATTATGCTTTATGAAATGTGTCGAGCCCCGAGACCATCGTCGAGGTATTTCCTTTTGTTTTAAATCGAATTCATTCTGTTTTATCAAATGAGTCGAGCCCCGAGACCATCGTCGAGGTATTTGATTTTGTTTTAAATCGAATTCATTCTGTTTTATCAAATGAGTCGAGCCCCGAGACCATCGTCGAGGTATTTCCTTTTGTTTTAAATTGAATTCATTATGTTTTATCAAATGAGTCGAGCCCCGAGACCATCGTCGAGGTATTTCCTTTTGTTTTAAATTGAATTCATTCTGTTTTATCAAATGAGTTGAGCCTCGAGACCATCGTCGAGGTATTTCCTTATGTTGTAAATCGAATTCATCCTGTTTTATCAAATGAGTCGAGCCTCGAGACCATCGTCGAGGTATTTCCTTTCGTTTTAAAATTGAATTCATTCTGTCTTATCAAATAAGTTGAGCCTTGAGACCGACGTCAAGATATTTTCATCATGGGTAAGGCCTCCGAGCACAATTTTAAGACCTCCAGGCATAATTTTTCAAATTACGGGTAAGGCCTCCGGCACCATTCTTAAGACCTCTGGGCACAATTTTCTTCTTTTACAAATCGAATTCGTTTCCTCAAGACGGGTCGAGCCTTGATTAGTCAGGGAACTCAATTCAAGGACAAAATCATTAATTTACAGCTTTTTCAAAAAAAAAAATGATAAATGGAAAAATGAAAATGAATGAAAACCCCTTTCCCTTTTCTTAACATATGCTTTCACTAACCAGACAAAATTAGTGTTTGTTTATCTTTGTCTAATTCCTGATTCTCAGCAATAGCCTAAAAGGGGCAGCTGTAGACACCTAATTTTGTTCGGACCACTAAAACAGGTATGTTTTCTTCCTAAATTGATGTTTCAGAATGCAAAAAGACTTTTCTCATCCTGCAGGTGGTACTTCGAGACTTAGTATAAGAAAGCAGACAGAAAAAGTCAACCTCAAAAAAGTCAACCCCAAAAAAGTCAACTACTAAAAAAGTCAACCCACTTTTAAAATCAAGATTTAAAGTTGAATTGAAGAATGGTGAAAGAATTTTGATAACTCGAGGTTTACATTGAAAGATATGGAGTTCGAAAGTTGGGTTACATAATTTCAATAGAAAGGAAACCCTAATTCAAAGAATTTGGGGAAAAGTGCTTAACCGATCAAATTGTCAAAAATTGGAGGTTCCAAATGGAAGATAAGCATTGACTACGGGTAATGGAGAAGCTACTTGAAAGAAAAACTGAAAGAAAAGTCAATTCGGAAGAAAACCGAGAATTAAGGTTTTTGGTGTATTTTGGTGAAATTTGGAAGATTTACAGAAATAGCCCAATTCGGTAAGACTAAAGCCCTAATTGATGAGGAGCAATTAAACAAGGATAGCCCAGTGCTCAGTTTGAAGAAAATCTGAAAATCAGACTTGTTTTGAGCAAAATCGGGCTTCGAAGGCAAAAGGGCAAAATTGGAAAATTTGGGAAAAATAACAAATGAACTCCAAAAATTTTGAAAATTTGTAGATCTCGTTCTTAAACCATTTCAAAGAGATTGGCGAAAGAAAATCTTGATTCGGAGTTCGTTTCCAAATGGCCAAATCCGGGTCCACTATATAGAAATTCAAAAGGATAAATCCCGAAAAAATAGTAAATGAGCTCCAAAAATTCTAAAAATTTGCAGATCTCATTCTTAAATTATTTGGAAGATATTGGTGAAATAAAATCCGGATTTGGAGTTTGTTTGTAAAATGGCCAAAATCCGAGTCCCCTATGTAGTAATTCAAGCAGATAAATCCTGAAAAATAGCAAATGACCTCCAAAAATTATGAAAATTTCCAGATCACATTTTTAAATTATTTGGAAGAGATTGGTGAAGAAAAATCTGGATTCGGAGCTCGTTTACAAAATGGTAAAGTTCGGGTGCATAAAAGGGGCAATTTTGGAAATAAATCCGAAATAAATAGCAAATGGACTCAAAAAATTTTGAAAACTTTCATAATTCAATTTTTTATTATTTAGGAAGTATTGAAAAAAGAAAATTTGAATTTGGAGTCCGTTTGCAATTTATTTAGGTTCGGGGGTCAAAACGGTTATTTTATCGAAGAAACCATAAATAGCAAATTTGTAATTAAGAAAAATATGAAAGAAGAAGGAATTGCTAGGATTTTAGCTCCTTTGATCAGCCAGCATAGAGGAGAAGAAGGAAGCTTGATCAATTTAATTCCTTAGTCACTATCAAGCTCACATGCTACTACTAGTACCTTGCAAATGGTCCCCCTTCATCCAATGGCTTAGGTGCCTTGTAGAAAAGTTGAATGCACCATCCAATGGCCAAATTTAAATGCCAAGATGACATTTTTATTTTTCATGAAATAACCTCATCTAATTGCCAAGAATTGAAGAACACAACTCATCCAAAGGTGAACATCCATTTGGCCAAGCAAGGAAGTGCATGGGATTGTTCCTTTTCATCTAATGGCTTAGGCCATGTACAAGGGCTGAGTACACATGTTAAGGGTTGGGATTAAATGCCATGATGACATTTTTATGTTGTCATGAAAAAATCCTCATCTAATGGCCAAGAATAGAATAGCACAACTCATCCAAGGATAGGCACTCAAAGGGCCAAGCAAGGGAATGCATAGGATTGGTCCTCTTTTTCATCCAATGGCTTAGGCCATGTACAAGGGCTAAGTACACATATTAAGGGCTGCAATCAATTGGCAAGATGACATTTTTATGTTGTCATGAAAATATCTTAATCTATAGGCCAAGATTGGAGGAGAAAAATGCAAAAATCATCCAATGGTGGATGGGCCATTCGGCCAAGCAAGAGGGAAGGGGGAATGTTTTATTTTTTCCATATAGGCTGATCATTTAGGAAGGAAATTCATTAGCTAATTTAGAAAAAAAAAAGTTTTTGAAAGAAAGAAAGAAAAGCTTTTGTTAAGGTAGCCATTATACCATTATTACTACATTTTTTCTTCTTCTTTCTCATGCTTTATTTCTTGTTTTACATGTGATTTCCTACCATTTTCTTTTTACATCTTTCTTGTTGATTCTTGCTTTTCAAAAAATAAATAAAGTAATGGTTAGGCTTCATGATCTTGATGAAAATCAAGTGATAATGGTTAGGGTGGGCTTTGTCCAATATACCAACCATAGAGCTCATCTCGATATTTTTTTTGTACATTAGTTATTTTTTTATGATTTTGATATTGAAAAAGCTTCATGACCTTGACAAAAATCAAGAGATAATGCTTAGGGGGGCTTTGTCCAATGTACCAACCATGGAGCTCATCTCTTTGTTATTTATTTGCTTACTTTAACTTGCTTATTTTTATTATTGTTAATCTTTATGTATATTTACATTTTTGCTAACCATCTTGTTCTTTTGACTTATGTCATATTTTTGTATCTTGGAGCTATTGTCATATAGTTTAGGTCATTTCCATTTTTTGTATCATCTTCCATAGCATTTATTTAGGTCATTTTACATGACATTTCTCAAAACACTTTGGTTCCTAGGCCATTCGGCCATGTGCATTTTCTCTATGTTTTAGGTCATTTTCCAAGGCCATGATATCTTCTACATTTAGACATCTAGGTCATTTTACATGTCATTTAGCTTTAGGCCATTTTTATTATTCCATGTCATTTCACATGTCATTTAAGCATTAGGCCATTTTCATATGCCATGTTATTCTTCCATGACATTTAGACATTAGGCCATTTTCATATGCCATGTCATTTCACATGTCAGTTAGACATTAGGCCATTTTCATATGCCATGTCATTTCACATGTCATTTAGCTTTAAGCCATTTTTATATTTCCATGTCATTTTATATGTCATTTAAGCATTAGGATATTTTCATATGCCATGTTATTTCCCATGTCATTTAGGCACTAGGCCATTTTCATTATTTAATGTCATTTGCCATGTCATTTATTGCCATGCAAACTCATGCTAGGCATTTAAGTTATTTATTCCATGCATTTTCATATCACCTAGGCTTTAAACCATGCATTTCATGCATTCACTTTGCTGTATTTTCATGCATTTCATGTCATGACACATGATTTAAGACTTAGGCCAATCAATGGCTCAAAGTCATGCTCACTTGAGCATACTTGTGGAAAATTAAAGAGTTTTTAAACGTTTTAGCTACTGTTTTTAGGTATTTAGGATAGTCTTTACTTTGATTTTGAAATGATTTTATCAAAGGCAAAAAAATGTGTTTTAGCAAAATAGTTTTTCATCCAGTAATCGTACTTTCCCGATTTTTCTGGGCATTCATCTTTTATCAGAAAATTAAGTCAATTTTTGGTTGTGTAGTTCTACATATTCTGGGTCTCCAGTATTTGTTTTAGATTTGTTTGAATTTTTAAAAATAGGCTAAAAAATCGTGTGTCAAAACCGGACAGTAGAGGTAGATTTGAATTCAAAAGAAAAAGAATGGTTGAATTTGGCTAAGGCATTTAGAGGGGGTTGGTTAGAAGCTTTAGCTACTGTCGTAGGATAGTTTCTAAGCCTTTTTAAACTTTAAAAATTATTTTATAAATCTCAGCTTAAGGGTGGTCAAGTCTAGTATTTTAAACTTAAGAAATTAGAGGCATTTTAAACGGGTTTGGTAGGGGTTTTAATCTTCATTCAAGTTTTTCTTCTAAATTGTTTTCAAACAATCACAAAGTTTTGTTTTTAGAAAATCTAATTCGACATTTTTCCTAAGGTAGCCGGATGTCTTTTTAGATATACGAATTTCTTTATTTAGAGGAAAAAAATACACTTTCATGCATTGCATTTTTCATGATCATGCATTTTATTTAATATGTGATTTTTGCTATGATATTTTCCATGGTATTATTATTTTGATTTACATTTTATGATGTTATATTGTTTGCCATTTGATTTTGAATATTTCATGCTATCCTATATTTTTTATTTAGTCATTTATTTTTGTCACGTTATTTAGCATATACTATGTTCATGCATTTTAATTTTATTTTCATGCATATTTATGATAGAGTTATTTTATGTTTCATGTCATTTCATGTCACTTAGATCATATTCCATGTCATTTAGGTTATATTATTTAGAATATGCCATGTCATTTAAAATATGCCATATCATTTAAAATTGCCATGTCATTTAAATCATTTTATTTCATTTAGAATATACCATGATACTTAGGATTTTTCATTTAATCTAGAATATGATATGCCATTTAAATTATGTCATATCATTTAGGTTGCATTGTATTATCTAGACTTTGCTATGTCATTTTATTTATGTCATACATGTTCATGTTCATATTTTTTTTTAAATATTTTGAAAAAGATAATGATTAAAAAAAAAAAAAAAAATATATTCTCGAGTTAAAATAATTCATGAGTTCTCTACCGGGTTTGCTGGAGGGGATATCATCAATTATCATTGATAAAGGAATATCTTTCTTTCAAAAAACGAGAATGATTCGGAAAGTTTTCCAAATAAATAAAAATTTCTATATTTTGCCGATTTTGTTGGGGAATATAGAAAAGTTTTGAATTAATAAATTTCGAATCATTTTCAATTAAAAATGGAATTATTTTTCTTTAAATTGGGAATTAACTTAAAATACTAAATTAAAAATCAACTCTTTACTGAGACTTGAGATAACACATAATTAATAAGGTATCATTTTATACGGGCATTGTGGGGTGCTAATCCTTCCTCGCACGTAACCGAGTACCGCACCCGATTCTTCGATTTTCTCTGTTTTATAAAGCATATTTGAAATTGGTTTTAAAAATATTTTATTTAATTTTAAAATATTTTATAAATCCGGTTTTAATAGGTAACCGATCACACCTAGCTAAAAAAGATTGGTGGCGACTCCATGTCTTTTTTCAAGGTCATTTTCAAAACCTTCATTTTTAAAGAGGAATTAAGTCGACTTTTCCTCGGTTTTTTAAAGTCACGCCTAACGAATAATAAATCTCGCGATGAGACTTGTTGTTGTCGTTATTATTTTTTAGGTTGCGACAAGTATGAAAGACTATTGGTTGTGTTACCAAAAGGGTAACCTAAGGTTGCAAGGATACACAGATGATGATTAGGGTGGTGATAAAGATGAATACAAGTCTACATCAGGTTATATTTTTTTGCTTATAAGTGAGAAGCAGACTTGCACGGACTTGTTGCCAAATTAGTTGCTATGTAAGAAGCCTTGTGACTTGGTCACTTCCTTGGTCACTTAGGTGTTGTAGCACCTAATAATAAGCCAACCACTATCTTTTCTGATAGCATGGCTGCTTTGGCTTATATTAAGGATCCGAAATATCATGGAAAGACCAAGCATCTTGGGATTAAGTATAACTTTATGAGAGATGCAATTGAAGGGAAAGAAGTTCAAATGGAATACATCTCTACGGATGAAATGGTGGCAGATCTTTTAACTAAACCAATAGCACCAATCTTGTTTGCCAAACATGTTAGGGCAATGGGTCTCCGTACATTATAATTCGTTTGGATGAACTTCTTGATGTCATGTACTTGTACCATATTATGATTGAATGAATAAATTGTGTTTTATGAGTTTAATACAATTCTATGCATATCAAAAATCATTCTTTTGACCTTTTTTTTTTCACTGGATCTTTATGAGAGGGTTGTAGTTTAAATCAATGCCAAGGTTTCAGGCAAAAAGGAAATAGGATCTTTATCTGAATACCGTCTGTTAACCAGTTTTTTGGAAATTTTGTTTCGGATAATTGAACACCATTATAAGTGCATTTAATATGTATTTCTCGAATCCAATCCTTTAAATCCTCGAACCACTCAGGAAAGATGAAAATCCTAGTCTAGGCTATGAACAAAGGAACAAACTTTTTGAAAATTTTTCAAACTCCTTGAAATTTAAACAAATGAGGCATTCTTTCAAGAATCTAGATCTTGGTAATTCGATGTGTCAAGGTATTGCCAAAGCCATTCATGTCATTTCTAACAAACTCAAAAACACTAATTGCCCAAACATCACTTCCTGATTGACACCATGGGCACAATGATTAAACTAGATTATCCCATGTCCTAGAGAAAACCCGTTTTTGGGTCATAATTTTTCTTGTCACTTCAAACAAACCCAAGATTGAAACTTATTCTTTTCAGTACAGACCTAGACTTGCGATGTTCTCGTAATGATACAAATTCTCATGGTTAATTGAATTGGGGCATCATATGTGGAAATGATGGATACATGGTGAAAAAGGATGGAACTAAAGCATGAATCAGTGGGGCATGAGACAAAAAAAAATGCAAAAAAAGAAGGAAAAATTTGTGATATAATGCATATGAGAATTCGGATGATTTCAAGTGCAAAATGAAATTTTGATTATCTATTTCCCCTGAGGATTGTTTTTCAATGAGAATATTTGTGTTTGATATGAGAAATGGTCATCTTTCATATCCCTCTCGCAAAAAGAAATTATCCATAGTCACCCCTTTTAAGCCGAAGGAATTAATTCTTCTTTGAACCCTGATCAAGGATCACCCTCTACACTAGGGGGCAAATGCGAGGAAAGATCTTCTCAAAGATCATTGAGAAATAAGTTCGAAGATAGATACAAAGAAAATTGAGCGCCTAAATGAATATGGGCTAGTTCTGTCAAAAGAAAACGGAAAAGATGGCGAAATGGAAGCCAAAAACACAAAAAAAAAAATGTGTGAAAAAGGATGGCGAAATGGAAGCCAAAAACAAAGAAGAAAATGAGCAAAAGTCAAAAAACAAAGGAAAGAAAAGTCCAAAAGGGACAAATGTTTCGAAGAGAATCCTCCTCAAAAAATGATCCTTGATCTGATTACCCTCAAACACATATTTTGGGTCTATTTATCCTTTCTTTCTGAACCCTAAACCATGGCCTACATTACGTTCTTTAAAAGTCCATTTTGATCAAGCATGAATATTTAATTTGAAGGGTTTTTCCTCAGATTTTATCTCATCTCATTGAATTATCATTTCACTAGGGAAGAGTTTAGAATTCTCAAGTGCATGGTAGAAAAAAACAAAAAAGAGAAAAAATGGAAAGAATGGGACTCTAGGGCGAAAACCCAAAAACGGGCGGTCTAGAGAAAAATGGAATTTTTTATGCCATTTGTATTAGTGACGATACCACAAAAGAGGATGTCATCTTGAAGAAGTGGTCATCGAGGAACATCTAGGAATTCCTGAACCTCCCAAATCGTTAGCTCTCATTCGGAGGATTGATTTCAAAAACTGAGACTTTTTCCCTCCAGGATTAAACTTTCCCGTTTAAACATTCTGGCTAATATTGACACTTGTCAAAATGCCTTGATATGGAAACGAAAATAATGTTGGATTTGTTTGGTTCTCAATGAATTCATGATCTATAAAACCTGTTCCATTTGTAAGCCTAGAAGGGACATACATTTTTGTTATGAAATTTTCTTTGATCAACCAAAATCTTGTTATACCAAAACATTTCCAATTCAAATTGAAAAACCCAGATTGAAACTTAGAGAAATTTTTAACAATGATCATCAGTCTTCAAAAGATTTGTACATCACATTCTGTGGGGTTAATATATTTTGTTTAGAAGTTTTCAAGATGAGAAAACAAATAAAGATATTTTTTGAAATATCCATTTTTGATGTTGACATGAGTCAAGGGTTTTTCTAACCCAAAGGTATAGAACTACTAGGATAGGTCTTGACTTCTAGATAAGAGAAGAAGAAATAGAACCCATTTCAGACCTCTGTTGATAAGAGTTTGAAAATTGTTGGGGCAAAGAGAATAGCCAAAATGAATTGAAGATATACTTTGATTTGAAGAGGAAGAATGAATTGGAAAGGCTAAGCCAAAGTATAAAAAATTCATTAGGGGAATTTGCATCTTTTCATGAAGCATTTGCATCATTATCGATCTTTGCATTTGCTTCATATAGAAGCATTTGCACATTGTTGACCTTTGCATTTGCATCCTTGCGTTATTTGAGGATCATTTG
Source organism: Fremontodendron californicum (assembly GCA_030761205.1). Lineage (NCBI taxonomy): Eukaryota > Viridiplantae > Streptophyta > Magnoliopsida > Malvales > Malvaceae > Fremontodendron > Fremontodendron californicum. The sequence goes on from JAULJL010000003.1 coordinate 27,233,109, forward strand.
CATTTGCATCATTTAGAAGCATCTACATCTTATTCAACATCTGCATCAATAAGCATTTGCATCAATCTAAGCCATTTGGATGTACACCATTAAGCATCTGCATCTTATCCAACATCTGCATCTGCATCAGCATTAAGAAACATTTGCATCAATTCAAAACATTTACATTTGCAATATGAGGTATGTGCATCCTGTTAGTCATTTTCGGGCACTGCTTTTTAAGACCTTCGGACACCATTTTTTCAAATCACAGATCAGACCTCCGGGGATCATTTTTAAAGTCACATACAACGCAATTTTCCAAATCATAGATCATACCTCCGGGCATCATTTTTAAAGTCGCATACAGCACAATTTTCCAAATCATAGATTAGACCTCCGAGTATCGTTTTTTAAGACCTTCAGGCATCAATTTTCCAAATCATAGATCAGACCTTCGGGCATCATTTTTAAAGTCGCATACAGCGCAATTTTCCAAATCTTAGATCAGACATCCGGGCATCAGTTTTAAAGTCGCATACAACGCAATTCTTCAAATCATAGATCAAACCTTCGAGCACCAATTTTCCAAATCATAGATTAGACCTTCGGGCACCATTTTTTAAGACCTCCGGGCATCAGTTTTCGAAATCATAGATAAGACCTTCGGACATCCGGGCAGAATTTTCACTTTGCAAATCGAACTCGTTTTCTTAAGACGGGTCTAGCCTTGATTAGTTAGGGAACTCAATTTAAGGACAAAATCTTCTAGTTACAGGTTTTTTAAAAAAAAAATAATAAAAAAATGAAAAAAAATGAAAAAAATGAAAAAATGAAAAATGAAAAAAATGAAAAAATGATGAATGAAAACTCCCTTTCCCTTTCCTTCACATATGATTTTACTAACCGGACAAACTTAGTGTTTGTTATCTTTGCCTAATTCCTGATTCTCAGTAATAGCCAAAGAGGGGTAGCTGTAGACACCTAATTTTGTCCGGACCACTAAATCAGGTATGTTTTCTTCCTGAAATGATCATTTAGAATGCAAAAAGACTTTTCTCATCCTGTAGATGATACTCCGAGACTTATTCTAAGAAAGCAAACATAAAAAGTCAAACTTGAAAAGTCAATTTCAGAAAAGTCAACCCTTTAAAAGTCAACTATTGAAAAACTCAACCCACTTAAAATATCAAGATTTGAAGTTCAATTGAAAAATGGTGAAAGAATTTTGATAATCTGAGGTCTACATTGAAAGATATGGAGTTTGGAAGTTGGGTTACGGAGATTCAGTAGAAAGGAAACCCTAGTTCAAAAAATTTGGAGAAAAGTGCTTAAATGATCAAATTGGTCAAAATTCAAGGTTCCAAATGAAAGGTAAGAACTGACTACGGGTAATGTAGAAGCTACTTGGAAGAAAAACTGAAGGAAAAGTCGATTCAGAAGAAAATCGAGAATTAGGATTTTTGGTGGATTTTGGTGAAATTGGGGAAAATTACAAAAATGGCCCGATTCGGTAAGACTAAAGCCCCTAATTGATGAGGAGTGAGTAAACAAGGATAGACCAGGGCTCAGTTTGAAGAAATTCCGAGAAAAGAGCCAATTGGAGAAAAAATGGAAAAAACGAGGAAATTCCCGACAGTGAAATAAAAGAAAAATCAAATCGGAAAGGAAGTTGATTGTAAAAATTGGGCGTTTTTGGACCAACTCCAATTCAATGTATGAAAAAGGCCCAAATCTAAAAATCGGACTTGTTTTGAGCAAAACGAAGCTTTGGAGGCAAAAGGGCAAAATTAAAAAATTTGGGAAAAATAGCAAATGAGCTCCAAATATTCTGAAAATTTGTAGATCTCATTCTTAAATCACTTTGAAGAGATTGACGAAAGAAAATCTGGATTCAGAGCTCGTTTGCGAAATGGCCAAATCCCAGGCCCATTATATAGAAATTCAAAAGTATAAATCCCGAAAAAATAGCAAATGAGTTCCAAAAATTCTAAAAATTTGCAGATCTCATCCTTAAATTATTTTGAAGAGATTGGCGAAAGAAAATCTGGATTCGGAGTTTGTTTGCAAAATGTCAAATATTAGGCCCACTATGCAGAAATTCAAGCAGATAAATGCAAAAAAACAAAAATAGCAAATGAGCTCCAAAAATTCTAAAAATTTGCAGATCTCACTTTTAAATTATTTAGAAGAGATTGGTGAAGAAAAATTTTGATTTGGAGTCCGTTTTCTATTTAATTTGGTTTGAGGGTCAAAAAGGTCATTTCACCGAAGAAACTGAAGAAGGCCTTTAAAAATTGGAGAGTGGGCTGGATTTTAAAAGAGCAATCAGCCAAGCCCACAATGGGGAGTGATATTGTTGAGATTTTAGATCAAAGGGCTAAGAGTGAAGAGGAAAATAGTTATTTTTCTTGATCAAGCCTTTGAAATTGCAACACATGGACCAATGGATGGAAAGGGATGATGTCATATTTATGATCCTATTTATGATATCGTCTTCATGACATCATATTTAGGAGCTGATTATTCCAGTCTAAGGATGAAAATTCTACATAGAAAGCATCGTGGATCAAAGACCATTGGATGAGAATTGGTGTAAAAAAAAACTAGAACCTTCTACACTACTAAGGGCCATTCGGCCATCATTATGATAGGGGCTGAACAAGGGCAGTAGCTAGGGGAAAAAAAGGGAAAAAAGAAAGGTGGAAAAAGAGAGAAAAAAGAAAGGTTTTGCTTACTACTTCTTGATTTGGAAAGCTAGCGCAAGGTAGCTATGTTCTTTCATGATTTTCTCATACTTTGTTGACATGATTTTGCTATTTTGGTAGTTATTTTATTCTCTTTTATGAAATAAAATTGTTTTTGAAATAAGTTCTAAGGAGCTTTCTACTTTGTTTTAAAAGAAATAAAAAAACAAATTTTCTTTCTTTTTTTTACATCATGGCCGAATAGTGTCTCCTTTTTCAGATGATTTTATTTTTGATTTTTTATGAGATTTGTTGTGGTAGGTTAGTTTACTTGTGTTAGATTAGCTTGATTGTGGTAGCTTAGTTCTAGACCATGCCATGTGTTTGTTGTATTGGCATTGCTATGTTCATGAGTTATGTTAATCACCATGTTTGCATTATTATCATGTTTGATAGTTTATTATGCTTCTATGTGTTTGTGTTATTGTCTAGCTAGGATTTCACTATGATTGTTTAGTGACCATTCGACCAACATTTTCTTTTCTTGCTTTGAGTGTGCATTTTTATCTTGTTTAGTTAATAGGTTTGCATTTCCATGTCATAATGTTGTGGATTTTGATTTAGTCCGCCATGTTTTTGTGTTAATACCTTGCTACATTCTTCACATAGAATTAGGAGCCATTCGGCCTCTACATGTTTTCCTTGCCTTGTGTGTGCATTTGCATTTTGTTTAGGTACTATGTTTTGCATTATTATGCCATGAGATTGGGTATTAGTTGTGCCATGTTCATTCATTAGTATAGGTTTATTTGGTAATTATATGTTCATGTTACTTTCATGCATTTTCATGACATTTTAGGTCTAGGTCATCTTTGTATTGCCATGTATTTTCATCACATTTTAGGTCTAGGTCATATTGGTATTGCCATGCATTTCATGCATATTAGGTCTAGGTTGCATTTATTGCCATGCAAGTCCATGTTAGGTCTAGGTCATTTTGAATTGTCATGCATTTCCTATGTCATTTAGGTCTTAGATCATGCATGTCATACATTAAATCAATGGCTCAAAGTCAAGCTCATAGGAGCATACTTGTGGAAAATTAAGGAGTTGTCAAATTAATTATTCTACCTTGGTAATTTTTTTTACTTAGGAAAACCTTGTCCAATTTTTTAGAAAATTTTGCTACTGTTTGTAGGTGCTTAAAAGAGTCTCCAATATTTTTACTTTTATTTTTGAATGATTATTATTAAAGGCAAAAAAAATGTGTTTTGGGCAAAACAGTTTTTCACCCAGTGTCCTGACTTTCCCAATTTTGTTGGGAAGTTATCTTTAATCAAAAAATTAATCCAATTTTTTCAGTGTTGTTTTACATGTTCCGAGTCTAAAAAATCGTGCTTTAAAACTGGACAGTAGAGTCAGATTTGAATTTGTGGGAAATTTAATTTTCTGTTTTGGTTAAGTTACTTAGAGGGGGCTGATTAGGAACTTTAGCCACTGTCTTAGAGTGGTTTCTTGGCCATTTTTAACCTAAAACAAGATTTTATAGGGTTCGGGTCAATGGTGGTCAAGTCCGGGTTCTCAAATTTTAGGAAATTAGAGCTATTTAAAAGGAGGGTTCGACTACCGATCATTTTTATCCAAGAATTTTCAAATTTGTTTTCAAACCAATCACAAAGTATTTTTGATTTTAGAAAATTTATTTGATTTCTTTTCCTAAGGTAGCTGGATATCTTTTTAGGTATATGAATTTCCTTATTTAAAGGAAAAAATACACTTTCATGCATTGCATTTTCCATGTTCATGCATACTGTATAATATGTGATTTTTGCTATGATAATTTCTATGATATTTTTATTATTTTGACTTACATTTTGTGATGTTATATTGTTTGTTACATGGTTTTTAATATCTCATGCTATCCTAGGCTTTTTATTTAGTCATTTATTTTTGTCACATCATTTAGCATATACTATGTTCATGCATTATTATTTCTATTTTCATGCATATTTCTTGATAACATTATTTTATGTTTCATATTCATTTCAAGTCATTTAGAATATATTATGTTACTTAGGTTATATTTATTTGATTTAGAATATATCATGTCACTTGTAGACAGCGAATTTTATCCGGCTTTAAATTTAGTTTTTAATGAAATAAAATAAAAAAAAAAGAAATCAGAAAAAAAGGGAAATTCGAAACCAAAAAAAAAAGAGAAAAAGAAAAAAAATCAGATAAATTCGAAATTAATAAAAAAATGAAAAAACAAGTTTGGGTTCAAATGAATCTCTTCTTTGGATCGAAATTGGACTCTAAAAAATGTGATTGGAACAAAATATCCTTCTTTATCAGATGAGGACTCCTAACTAGACTAAAACTTAATTTCATTTCCTATATATTGAACCCAAGCATCAAGCATAAGGATCACATCAGAAAACATACAAATTTCAAAATATAGGAGTAAGATAAGTAAAAAAATATATATATATTTTTTCTTCAGTGATTTTCGAAATTTTGGTGTTAGGTTTTGTTTCGAAAAGTGTTTGGTAAGGAAAAATTTAGGTTTTAAATAGACGAAGCATAGGCTAGAAGTTGGTGACCATTTGGCAGTCAACGGAGTTAGATCGGAGAAGGTAAAGTTTCGGGTTTTGATTTCAGATCTAGGAAATTCTAGAGAGATTCGGATAAAACTAGTTTGATTTTTGAGTTGGGGAGATCGAGAGGAATTTTTTAAGATTTTTTTTGGAATTTTGCGAGCACCGGCAGGGGCTGCGACGGTAGTGACAACAAAGGCAATCGGCGGCGACACCCACCAGAATCTAGGTTTGTGAAGAACATTCATCAGTGTTCTTGGAGGAAATAATTTCAGACAAAAACAGATTTTTTTTTTCTAAAAACATGTAAAAATTGATACAAAAAAAAAATCTGTTTTAACAGCAGCAGGCGGGTCAGGCAAGGCGACCCGCGCGTCAGCCCGATCCGCATGCTACTGATTCTGGTTTTTCTTTTTTTTTTGTTTGTTTTTTATTATTTTGTTCATTTTGTTTTTTTTTTTCTATCTTTCTTTATTATTTATTTATTATTACTAATAATATTTTAAGTTTTTTTACAGGTTAATTGTTTACTAATTAGTTATTTTTAAATATTTATTAACCATTATTTTCTATAAAATAAAAAAAACTATTATTTACTTTAATTATTAATTATTATATTTTATTATTACTAACCATTGATTTATTTTTTTAATAAGATTAGATTAATTTTTAAATTGAAGATTAGTTATTTTTAAAACTAATAAATTGAGATTTTTTCCAATGATGAAATTCAAAGAAATTATGAATGGTTGATTTCTGAGAAATTTCTCTTAAAAATTCTCCAGAATGAATGGAAGGATTTTTTTAAGAGATTATTTTTGATACCAATAAAAATCAAAATTTTTTTTTTTTTTTAAGAATGATTAATTTTCAACATCTTTATTTTTCAAGATGATTTTCCATAATAAATGCTTAATTAATCAAAGGATAAATTAAGATTTTTTTCGATGATGAAATTCAAGAGAGTCGCGAATGGTTGACTTTTAAGAAATTTCTAGGTGAGAAAAATTCTCTTAAAAATTCTCCAAAACGAATGGAAGAATATTCTAAGGGATGATTTTCGATATTAATATCAGAATTTATTGTTCGAACAAATATTAATAATATGTGGATTAATTTAAGAGAAATAATTTTGTTAAATAATCTAACTTTTTCGACGACGAATAGAACGAATGATTTCTTTTGAATACTCTTGAGGTGAGGAAATATTTTTTTAGTAATTTCTCCAGAATAAATAGAAGGAAGGAAGACCTAAAAAATAATTTCCAAGATTTCTAATTTTAACAACTAAAATGAAAATAGGATAGACAAGACCATTTAATTAAGACTTTTTAATTATCACAAGATTAATTAGGTACTATTTCTTAGATAGGCATTGTAAGGTTGCTAATCCTTCCTCACACGTAACCGTACTCCCGAACTTAGTTATGATAAGTAGACCAGAAGCTATTCTTTTTAAGGTGCCTTAGTCAAGCTTAGGATTACTTTAAATAGGATAGATTCGTATAGGTGACTAATCACACCTTGATTAGATGATTAGTGGCGACTCCATTGTTTGTGTCTAGCATGCTAAATTCGTATTTGGCACGTTATGACAGTTTGGCGACTCCGCTAGGGACATTAGAGAGTCGAGCCATAGATTAGTCTTGTGATACTTTAGGTTTGAAATATTTGGTCTTAAGTGTTTCATTTTTTTATCTTTGTTTTATTTTATTTTATCTTTCTTTATTTTTATTTTTATTTTGTTATTTTTACTAATAACTTTTGTTTCTTATACATTTGTAGGAAAAAAAGGTTTGAATGTCCCTTCGCATACACGACACATTGCATATCATAAAACCCTATACCTGGGCTCGTCCCTTTTAGGAGGGGGTAAAGTACCTACGCCTTCGAGGGGTGAAAACCTCCACAACGGCTAGCGAAACACCTTCAGAGTGTAAAGTACCAAAGTTTTCGAGAGGTGATAACCTCGGCCATGACTTTGGAAAATACTCTCACCTGAAATGAACCCTTCCTGTTGGAGCCTGTAATGGGTGGGGAATGGGGTGCCTTACTCATTCTACATGAATGATGTTAACGAGCAATTTGGGGACCTTTTTAGCTTTGTCAAGTATCCTAAACCCAGCATATAAACAGCACTTAAGTGGCCAAACTTTAAGATAGAGCCATGTCCATCCGTCTATAGAGGAGAAACCGAACTTAGGACACATGAAGGGATACTTCTTACTCTATACTTTTTCATTAACATAATGCTTGTTTATCTGACACATTTGTTTTGCTGATATGCTCACCATGATGATGTAGTGCTTACACATGTTGTTGTATTTTTATCTTTTCATAAGTTTGTTAATATACAATCTAACTGTTTGTTTCTTTCTTTTCATACATCATGCATCTTGATAAAGTCATCTTGCCACATAACGGTCTAGATAAAAAGAATGTCCACTAAATTCATGGAAAACCTGACAGTCGCCAAGCGTGAGTCTGCCAGTAGCTTGAAGCTTAGATCTGAAGCAATCCAGCAAAGTACGGGAGATTGCCTTCCAGTCGGATATCTCTCTACTCTTATCGAGAAATTTCACATGGATCTGGCACAGAACAACCTTGAAGGTCTGATCAGCATTTGGCATTCTTGGGATGAAACTTGATAAGAGGCATTCAGACGAAAATATGGGGATCTGGCTTTGCTCCTATCTGTCGAAGTCGATAATAGCTTGGTAAGTGCCATGATGCAGTTTTGGGACCCATCATACAGGTGCTTCGTGTTCAACGAAGTAGATATGGTTCCAACTATAGAAGAGTATTCAGCATTGCTTCGTTTGGACCCTCCTAATCCGGACAAAGTCTATTGGAAGAACAAGACAGGTTATCGGAAGAAGTTAGCAAAGATCATGGGAATCAGCTTGGTAGAAGTTAACAAAATTGTGAAGACCAAGGGTAAGAGCACTAATATTCCATGGAGCGTTCTCCGAAACTTCATTGTCAAACACCCAGATGATGATAAAGGTTTGGAGGTGATGGCTTTGGCTATCTACGGACTTGTGGTTTTCCCAAAGATATTGGCATGTATTGAAACAACTGTGGTGAATTTCATGGACCAAGTTCAACACCAGATCAATACGGCTCCAGCTATACTAGCCGAGACTATCAGGTCACTGAATCACTGCAGGAGAAATGGAAAATGACGTTTCATCGGATGTTTACAGTTGCTCTACATCTGGATGAAAAGTCATTTTGAATGCCAAGAGTCGAAGTTTCGAAAGCCATACTTCACCACTATCATCCCTATCAAGGATCTGTGAGAGCACATGGCCTGGATCAAGGTCAAAAGAAGAATGGGTAATGATGTTGCGAGAACTTACAAGCCGACAAGTGATCTGGAAAGCACCATGGATGCCCCATGGATTAATGTTAATTAGCTGTGGTGATCAACCTTGGGTTCCTCTCTTGGGACTTTGGGGTGTCGTTAGCTACTCTCCCATCATGGTACGAAAATAAGTAGGGTACAAGCAGTTCATACCAATGACTCATGGACTTGACCAGGTGGATTTCTCTTATTCAAATAAAGGGGTTATTAACAGGATAGAGGAACTCTCAAAGGCTTGGAAATTAACAGTTAGAGTTGAAGGGGGTAGTATCTCATGGAACACTACTCTTGAGTACTCTGTGTGGCAAGCCAGAAGAGCAAAAGATGTTGTGATTCCTTGTAAAAGAAGTCCAGATGGTTCAGCCAAGGTTATGACCTCGGATCCTATGCTAAGGATAGAAAAGGCTAAAAGAAAGCTACAAGAAGAAAAAGATGAATTGGGAGAAGAAAACCAGAAACTGCAATCAAGGATAGAAGAGTTAGAAGGGGGTTTGAACAAAGAAAAAAGCAAGGCCAAGAAGCTTCGATTAAAAGTTCTAAAGTTGGGGAATGGTTTAGTGGAAAAAGATGGCATTATTCAGAAACTTACCGAAGATGGTGACACTTTGAGAGAATCCTTGACATGTATGGAAAAGAAATATTCACTTTTGACTACTGAGGTCGGACGCCTAAAAGAAGAAAATGGAGACTTATTGTTTGAGCAAGAAAGAAAAGCAGCAGATCGCCAAGAATTGGTTACTGAATTAATAAACTTGAAGAAAGAATGCTCACAACTCCGAGATGCGGACTATAAAAAGAAGAATCTTTTGGAGAACATGTTTGACCATTTCGATGTGGCATCCCGCAAGGCAGAAGACATGAATGATAGAATCATGGAGATTAAGGCGAAAGTACATCCGTTCCATGAAAACGGCCAGCTCATATTTGAACTTTTGGATGAAGCTCAGTCTCACTACCGTCAGATTGTCAAGTTCCTTTGGAGGCGTTAGGATTTTAAGATTTATGTTTTTAGGATTTTTTGTAAGAATTTTCATATTTTAATGCTTTAGAACTAGTTGAAATTTTTATTTTTTATGTTTTTAGGATTACTTTGGTTTTTAGGATTTCTATGGATTTGGTAATTTTATTTATAAGATTCTTTTTATCTACATTTGTTATGTGCCTGGTGTTCTTTCATAACATTTCATCCATATGTGCATAAGCATCATCAATTTAGTTTTAAATTTTAAACATATCATCCTAATTTAAGAAATTTTGCTAAAAGTTCAAGGATAGCTCGACAGTTAGAATCTTCGAGACAGTCTTCTCATCACTCTTACAACACCAGATCAAGAGTTAGAGAAATGGACGAAGAGCAATCCTCAAGGATAGATAAGGTAGAACAAGCTCAGGATGAGATTAGAGAGCAATTAAGTTCTTTGCTGGAAATGATGGAAAGCCTGAAAGGGAAGAATAAGGAAGATGAATCTGGTTCTCAAGGGAAAGAACAGAATGTGGGCGAATCTTTATGTCCGCCCGGTTTCCGATCTCAAGCTCAACAGGAACATTTACAACAGGTGCCCTACATGGAAGGATTCACTTACCTGCACGGCAAACCTCAAATCTCGGGATTCACCTTTCTTGTTCCTGGGACAAAGATAGACCCAGTCCAAATTCTAGATTTAGACGACCCCAAAGAGTTAGAGAAGCTGAAAGTGGCAGAAGAGATTGAGTCTCGAAAAATAAAGATGATCGAAGAAAGGCTTCAAGCTGTTGGGGGTTAGACTGCTATGGTTCGATGAATGCTGAGGAACTTTGTTTAGTGCCAGATGTAGTGATCCCGTCTAAGTTCAAGACTCCTGACTTCGAAAAGTTTGATGGGTCCAAATGTCCCATATCTCATATCACCATGTACTGCCGAAAAATGGCCGCCCACACCAGAGATGACAAGCTGCTTGTCCATGTATTTCAGGACAGTCTTACAGGGTCTGCTGCTAGGTGGTATGTCCAACTCGATAGGAATCAGGTTCGTACTTGGAAAGAATTGGCCAAGGCATTAATCAGCTAGTATGAGCACAATGTTGATATAGCCCCAGACCGTTTATCTCTACAAAATACGGAGGAGAAATCCACCAAAAGTTTTAAGGACTATGCCCAAAGATGGAGGGATATTGCTACCCAGATCTAGCCACCTCTGACTGAGAAAGAGACTACAGTGCAGTTCGTTAGTACTCTTAAGGCTTTATACTACGACAGGATGATTGGGAACGCTACAAAGAACTTTGCTGATATGGTAATTTCAGGTGAAATCATAGAGAATGCCATCAAGAATGGTAAGATTGAAGGAGGAGAATCTGTTATAAAGAGGAATAGTGTGACGAAAAAGAAGGAAGTTGATGTCCAGACTGTTGCATATGGAGGGCAACAAATGGGAGGTTATTTTCCATAATCCGTGTACCAGCCATACTACCCGAATGCCAATGCCATCAATCCAGGCTCTTATGCTTATCCACCTGCACCACCATAAGTATTCCAACCTAATTTCCACCCCAGACCATTGGCTCCTCCAGTCGGGCCACCCGTACAAGCCAATCAACCCCCAATTAATCCGAGGGGACCACGAGCTAGCCAGGAAAGAATGCCTTTTGATCCGATTTTCATGTCCTATGCAGACTTGCTTCCAGATCTTATCAAGAACCATCTGGTTGCACCGATACATTTGGAGCCCTTGAAACCTCCATACCCTAGGTGGTATGATCCTAATGCCAGATGTGACTACCATTCGGGAAACGTTGGACAGTCCATCGAAAACTGCACAGCTTTGAAGTACAAAGTGCAAAGTTTGATTAAGGCTGGGTTGATAAAATTTGAAGAGAAGGGTGGCCCGAACGTCAACGATAACCCTTTACCAAACCATGCAAGACCAGAGGTAAATGCTTTGGGAGACGGCAAGATTACCGTAATGAAGGGAAAAATGGATGAAGTTACGACATCATTGGATTACATTTTCGATGTCCTAGTCAAAGCTAGCATGATTAGTCCTATGCTGGCTAATTCAGATATTTATCTTGGCGAATATGATTCAAGCAAGGTTTGCAAATATCACAAAGGGATAGTTGGCCATTCGGTGCAAGGTTGTGTTGAATTCTGGCAGGAGTTACAGAAACTAATGAATCTCTCCCGGATTGAGTTTTACACAGAGTTTGGGGCAGATAAAACTAATGTGGCAATCGGAGAATCTTCATTGCCTGTTGTGAAACCGGTCACATTCTTTTATGAGAAAAAGATGAGTCAGTTCAAAGATGAGAAGCCAGTAGGGATCAAGAATCCTGTTATTACGATCAGTTTCCTAAGTCTATTCTCATACCGAAGCGATAAGGTAGTACCGTGGAGGTATGGATGTGATGTCATAACCCGAGAAACGCTTGGTAGTTCAGTCGTGATTGATTCTGAACCTGCCAAGATAGCCAATCTAACTGGAGTAGGGGGAGTGACTAGGAGTGGGCGTTGTTATTCGCCTGAAATACTTGATAGGGACAGGAAGGGAAAAGCAGCGAAAGAGAAAAAGAATAAAGAGCCAAGAAGCAAGACGAACCCATTGATGGTTCAAGATACGAAATATAAGAAGCCTGTGACTGAGTGGGAAGCTTGTGAATTTTTGAAGATGATCAAACACAGTGAATATAGTGTGGTTGAACAGTTGAATAAAATGCTAGCTCGGATTTCGCTGTTCTCACTATTGTTGAATTATGAGCCTCATAGAGAAGCTTTGCTGAAAATTCTGAACAAGGCCCATGTGCCTCACAATATTTTCATAGAGAATGTAGATCATATTGCAGGAAATCTGGTGGCTACCAATTTTATAACTTTTAATGATGACGAGATTCCTCCGAACGGTAGGGGCAGTACTAAGGCCTTTCATATCACGGTCAAGTGCAAAAGTCATGTTATGGCTAAAGTGCTTATTGATAATGGTTCTTCCATTAATGTTATGTCGATGACTACATTATCAAAGCTGCAAATTGATGTGTCTCACATTCAACCTAGTCACATGATTATGAGAGCCTTTGATGGGACCCGTCGAGCGGTTTTGGGAGATATTGAAATGCCTTTGCAGATTGGGCCTTGCACTTTCAAAATAAAGTTTAAAGTTATGGAGATTTCACCATCTTACAGTTGTTTGTTGGGAAGGCCATGGATTCACATGGCAGGAGCAGTTCCATCATCATTACACCAGAAAATCAAGTTTGTCATGGAGGATTATCTGGCATGTGTTAACGGGAAAGAGGATTTGTTGGTAACCAAGTCCCCAGCCATGCCTTATGTCGAGGCAGCTGATGGAGCATTGGAGTGTTCATTCAGATCGTTCGAATTCATCAATGCGACATATGTTGGTGAAGGGTCAAAAGTGCCTATTTCGCGTTTTTCTCAAACTGTTAGCATGTTGTTCAAGCAGACTATTGGAATGGGTTGGAGAGTTGGTTTTGGATTGGGGAAGCATCATAAAGGAATCAAGGAGATGCCAGATATACAATAAAATAAAGAAAGGTTTGGGCTGGGTTACAGGCCAACCAGGAGGGATTGGGAGATGGTCGAGTTTGAGAAGAAGGAGAAAAGATTGGCTCGTGTGAAGGGGTATGAGTGGGAGCCGAGGAAGATGGTTTTTCCTTATCTTTATTCCATTTTTTTTTTGGGGGATGTATTTATCCCAATGCACCTCCACCAATTTAGAAGAAGCATTTTTTGAGCTTTCTATTCAAATGGTAGAGAAAGCAAGAGGAAAGTCTGATGTTGAAGAAGAGTCGTTGGTGTACCCATGCTTACCTGAAATGGAACTGGGTAATTGGAAAGTGACAAAAATGTCGGTTATCCTTGAATCTCCTAAAATGTAATGCAGTGAGTCAAATCCCTAGTTGCTCATGCCCAAGGGCATTAGCGATGGTCTTTTATGTATGGGCTAGTTTATTTCTTATTATTTTAATAAATTAGGAACAAGATGCATTTTTATTCTCTCTTTCATTCATGGTTGTCATTTTTTCTTTCTTTCGTTGTTGCCATTCTTTCTTCGTATACCAATATATATTTTAGGATTCCAAGTAATGAATACAAAGACAATCTTAATAATAATTTGAGATTCGATTTTGAAAACACAGTTCATGTTGATGAATTTGATAATGAAGAGGAATCAGATGATTATACTTTGTCTCCAGATTTGTTGAGATTAATGGAACAGGAAAAGAAATCGATTGAACCACATCAAGAAGTTACTGAGATGATCAATTTGGGAGATGAAGAAAATAAGAAAGAAGTAAAAATTGGCGCGTCATTACCACCTGCTAAAAAGAAGAGATTAAAAGATTTGCTCAGAGAATTTGTGGATGTGTTCGCATGGTCATACAGAGATATGCCAGGCTTGGATACAGATATTGTAGAGCACAAATTGCCTTTAAGGCCAGAATGCAAGCTGGTGCAACAAAAGTTAAGGCGGATGAAGCCAGAGATGCTGTTAAAGATTAAAGAAGAAGTAAAAAAGCAGTTTGATGCAGGCTTTCTTGAGGTAGCTAGTATCCGGAGTGGGTAGCCAATATAGTCCCAGTTCCTAAGAAAGATGGGAAGGTGAGAATGTGCGTCGATTACCGAGATTTGAACAAGGCAAGTCCAAAGGATAACTTTCCTTTGCCTCATATTGACACCCTCGTGGATAACACTGCTAGACATTCCACGTTTTCATTCATGGATGGTTTTTCAGGGTATAACCAGATTAAGATGGCTTCAGAGGATATGGAGAAAAACACATTTGTTACAATGTGGGGAACCTTCTGTTATAAGATCATGCCTTTTGGTTTGAAAAATGCTGGAGCTACTTACCAAAGGGTGATGGTAACTCTGTTTCATTACTTGATGCATAGAGAGATTGAAGTATATGTGGTTGACATGATAGCAAAATCCCGTGAAGGTGAAGATCATTTGGTTAATCTCAAGAAGTTGTTTGAAAGATTGAGAAAGTTTCAGCTGAGATTGGATACTGCCAAGTGTACGTTCGGTGTCAAATCAGGCAAGTTGTTGGGTTTTGTGGTTAGTGATAGAGGAATTGAAGTGGATCCAGATAAAATAAAGGCGATTCAGAATCTGTCTCCCCCTCGTACGCAAAAAGAAGTGAGAGGTTTCTTGGGAATGCTGAATTACATATCACGCTTTATTTCCCAACTCACCTTCAAATGTGATCCTATCTTCAAGCTTCTTCGTAAACAGGATACTGGTGAATGGATTGAAGAATGTCAGGAAGCTTTTGATAAAGTCAAAGAGTACCTGTCGAATCCACCGGTGTTAGTTCCTCCGGTTTCGTGAAAGCTATTGATTCTGTATTTGACGGTGTCCGAGAAATCTATGGGATGTGTTCTGGGGCAACGAGATGAGACGGGAAAGAAAGAACATGCCATCTACTATCTGATTAAAACGTTTATTGACTATGAATCTAGATACTCATCACTAGAAAAGATGTGTTGCGCTCTAGCATGGATGGCTCATAGACTCAGACAGTACGTGTTGTACAATACAACGTGGCTTATAGCAAGGTTGGATCCTCTGAAGTACATTTTTGAGAAGCCGTCATTATCAGGAAGAATTGCAAGATGGCAGGTCACTTTATCCAAGTATGATATTGTTTATGTGACCTAGAAAGCAATAAAAGGAAGTGTGATAGCCGAATTCCTAGCGGATTGGGCTTCTGAAGAATATGAGTCAATGCAATTTCATTTCCCGGATGAGGATTTGATGGCTATTTCAAGAGGAGATGATGAAGACTGTGAAGAAAAACCCTGGAAGATGTTCTTTGATGGAGCTTCTAATGCTTTTAGGCATGGAATTGGAGTAGTCTTGATATCCCCGGATATTCAATATTATCCGATTACTGCATGATTGGATTTTAATTGCACCAAAAATATGGCTGAATATGAGGCATGCATCATGGGCTTGCAAGCAACGATTGAAAGAAAGATTGATGTGTTGGAGGTATATGGTGATCCAGCTTTGGTTATTTATCTGTTGAAAGGAGAGTGGGAAACAAGGGATTCTATGTTGATCATGTACCAAAAATAGACGATTGAATTAATCAAGCATTTTGAGAAGATTCAGTTTCAACACTTGCCCCGGGAGGAAAATCATATGGCTGATGCTTTAGCTACTTTAGCTGTGATGTTTAAGCTGGATGCAAATGCTGAGATTCAACCAATCAAGTTGGGTGTGAAAGGATCTCCGACACATTGTTTAGATGTTGAAGAAGAAATTGATGGTCAGTCTTGGGATTTTGAGATCATGCAATACGTCAAATATCAACGATATCCGAAATACGCCTCGGATAATGATAAACGGTTTATTCGAAGATTAGCTATGGGTTTCTTCCTTGATGAAGAAATATTGTATAAAAAGGGCCGAGATATGGTGCTTTTGAGATGTGTTGATGTCGTAGAAGCAAAGAGAATACTGGAGGAAGTGCATGATGGAGTTTGTGGGGCACATGCGAATGGTCACATGATGGCTAGGCAGATAATGAGGGTGGGTTATTATTGGCTGAAGATGGAGAAAGACTGTATTGACTATGCTCAAAAATGTCATAAATGCTAGATCTATGCGGATAAGATCAATACTCCTCCGAATGAGTTGCATGTTTTGGCACCTCCATGGCCATTCTCAATGTGGGGCATGGATGTGATTGGACCTATCACCCCAAAGGCGATGAATGGGCATCGGTTCATTTTCGTGATGATCGATTATTTCACAAAGTGGGTTGAAGCAGCCTCGTATACGAGTGTAACATAGGCAGTGGTTTGTAAGTTCATAAAGAAAGAGATAATTTGTCGATATGGAATACCAGAGAGAATCATTTCTGATAATGCTCGTAATTTGAATAGCAAGATGTTGAAAGAGGTTTGTCAAAAGTTCAAGATCAAGCATCACAACTTAGCACCATATCATCCGAAGATAAATGGAGCAGTGGAAGCAGCCAATAAGAACATCGAAAAGATTGTAGAGAAGATGACTGATGTCTACAAAGATTGGCATAAAAAGTTGCCTTTTGCCTTGCATGCTTATAGAACTTTGGTTCGCACATCCATAGGGGCAAACCCGTTTTCGTTGGTATATGGAATGGAGGCTGTGTTACCAGTCGAGGTAGAAATCCCTTCTTTAAGGGTGCTGAAAGAGGTTGATTTGGAAGAAGCAGAATGGGTACGGGATCATTTTGAGTAGTTGAATCTCATTGAGGAAAAGAGACTTGCAGCGTTGTGACATAGTCAGTTGTACCAGAAGCGAATGATGCAAGCGCATGATAAGAAGGTCGGTCCCAGACGTTTCAGGGAAGAAGAGTTAGTCTTGAAAAAGATTCTTCCGTATCAGCATGATTATCGAGGGAAGTGGACGCCGAATTGGGAAGGTCCTTATGTGGTGAAAAAAGCTTTTTCAGGTGGAGCTTTGATTTTGGCTGAAATGGATGGGGATGTTTCGCCAAACCCGATTAATTCAGACGCTGTGAAGAAATACTTTGCTTAAAAAAATAAAAAGAAAAAAGAAAATGGAGGACTCAAATTGAAAACCCGAAAAGGGCAATTTAGGTCAATGGGGTTGTCTAAGTTGAAAACCCGAAAGGGCGACTTAGATATGAGGAGGATCAGCTTCGCTCAGAAAAGTTCATAAAGGTGGAGACAATGTCTAGTTTGATGAACTCTGAAGGATTGAAGATATCAATTGGGATTGGTTTTTAGATGAGAATTTTGAATGAACTGTTAAAGTTGTCTAAGTATTCATTGTTTGGATACTGGTTTTATTATCCTAACACCTTTTTGATAAACCTTTTGAGATGCTCTTTTATTCCTTGAGATGAATTCTTTTCCTTATTTTGTTGATAGAGATCTTTTCTTTCCAGCTCATTTTGCCTTCCATTTGTTATTCTCAATTTTATACCTTTGCATTGAATAGAGGGAATGCATCATGCATTGCGTTTGCTATGAAATTAGAATAATGATTGATAAATTGGAATATAATCTTAAGAGATCCTTGCATTTATTTTTATGAGAAATCTATGGATAACTGAACAGAAAAGTCGGGAGATAAGACGAGGTGTGAATTTTAAAAGTGAGAATTTTAGAAGATGAGAATTTCCATAATGAAATGTTAAGCCCAGTTGAGCTGGCATAAGATAAGATATAGAATGATTACTGTTTTGAAACTTTCGAGGAAAGAAAATTGTTCATATTTCACAGATTTTGAAAAGAAGAAAGAGATAGTAAGATTCGTTCTACCAATTTGAAGCCAAATGCAAACAGAGATGAATGATGAGCTTGAGAACCTTTTGTTTTGATTAAGAGATTTAGGGAGTTGATATTGTTTATTATAGAGCATTCATGACATCTATTTGCATGATATGCATCGGCATTCATGGCATTCATGTACTGCATTGCATTTATGTATTTGCACCCAAGAAAGTTTATTTCAGGTATTCAGTATGATTTGGACATGAATTCTAATTTGGAATGCTAATTTGCAAGGTTAGCGATTTCTTTTGCAATTCAAGGTAATATTTTTGAAGTTTACATTTACGTTTAAGAATTTACAAATTTCGTTAAGTTTATTTAAAGTTGATGCCTCGGTGGAGGAGTATTGTTTATTTAAAGTTGATGCCTCGGTGGAGGAGTATTGTTTTCATTTAAAGTTGATGCCTCGGTGGAGGTGTTTTCATTTAAAGTTGATGCCTCGGTAGAGGAGTATTGTTTTCATTTAAAGTTGAAGCCTCGATGGAGGAGTATTGTTTTATTTTAAAGTTGAAGCCTCGGTGGAGGAGTATTGTTTTCCTTTAAAGTTGAAGCCTCGGTGGAGGAGTATGTTTTTCCTTTAAAGTTGAAGCCTCGGTGGAGGAGTATATTTTCGTGTCAAGTTTATTTAAAGTTGAAGCCTCGGTGGAGGAGTATATTTTCATGTTAGGTTTATTTTAAAGTTGAAGCCTCGGTGGAGGAGTATGTTTTTACGTTGGGTTTATTTAAAGTTTACGCCTCGCTTAGAGGAGCTTTTCTACGATAGGATTTTCTTTACATACATAGGACTTAGTAGGGTGTCTACGTTCTTTGCACATCCCCTGTTTCTCATGGAATGCACAAAGAGGGGCACCTGTAGACATCGAATTTTATCCGGCTTTAAATTTATTTTTTAATTAAATAAAAGAAAACAAAAAAAAAAGAAATCAAAAAATCAAAAAAAAAAAAAAAAGAAAAGGGAAATTCAAAATAAATAAAAAAAGAGAAAAAGAAAAAAAATCAGATAAATTCGAAATTAATAAAAAAATGAAAAAACAAGTTTAGGTTGAAATGAATATTTTCTTTGGATCGAAATTGGACTCTAAAAAATGTGATTGGAACAAAATATCCTTCTTGATCAGATGAGGACTACTAACTAGATTAAAACTTAATTTCCTTTCCTATATATTCAACCCAAGCATCAAGCATAAGGATCACATCAGAAAACATACAAATTTCGAAATATAGGAGTAAGATCAGTAAAAAAAAAAAATTCTTGAGTGATTTTTGAAATTTTAGTGCTAGGTTTTGTTTCGGAAAGTGTTTGGTAAGGAAAAATCTAGGCATAGGCTAGAAGTTGCTGACCATTCAGCGGTCAACGGAGTTAGATCGGAGGAGGTAAAGTTTCGGGTTTTGATTTTAGATCTAGGAAATTCTAGAGAGATTCGGGTAAAACTAGTTTGGTTTTTGAGTTCGGGAGATCGAGAGGAATTTTTAAGATTTTTTTTTGGAATTTTTCGACCACAGACGGCAGCGGCGATCGGCGATGAGCGGCGATGACACACACCAAAATTTGGGATTGTGAAGAATATTCATCAGTGTTCTTGGATGAAAAAATTTCAGAGAAAAAGAGATTTTTTTTTCAAAAACAGGTAAAAAATGATACAAAAAAATTTCTATTTTAATAGTAGAAGGCGAGTCAGGCCAGGCGAACGCGCACCGGCCCGACCCGCATGCTGCTGATTCTGGTTTTTCTTTTTTTCTTTTCTTTTTTTTTGTTTTGTTTTGTTTGTTTTTTTATTATTTTTTTCATTTTTTTTATTTTTTTATTTTTTTATTTATTTTTTTTTCTTTCTTTCTTTATTTATTATTTATTATTACTAATAATATTTTAAGTTTTTTTTGCAGGTTAATTGTTTACTAATTAGTTATTATTAAATATTTATTAACCATTATTTTCTATAAAATAAAAAAAAAATTATTTACTTTAATTATTAATTATTATATTATTATTATATTTTATTATTACTAACCATTGATTTATTTTTTTTAATAAGATTAGATTAATTTTTAAATTGAAGATTAGTTATTTTTAAAATTAATAAATTGAGATTTTTTAAAATGATGAAATTCAAAGAAATTACGAATGGTTGATTTCTGAGAAATTTCTAGGTGAGAAATTTCTCTTAAAAATTCTCCAGAATGAATGGATGGATTTTTTTAAGAGATTATTTTTGATACCAATAAAAATAAAAAATTTTTTTTTTTTTAAGAATGATTAATTTTCAACATCTTTATTTTTCAAGATGATTTTCCATAATAAATGCTTAATTAAAAACGAAGGATAAATTAAGATTTTTTCCGATGATGAAGTTCAAGAGAGTCTCTAATGGTTGACTTTTAAGAAATTTCTAGATGAGAAAAATTCTCTTAAAAATTCTCCAGAACGAATGGAAGAATATTCTAAGGGATAATTTTCGATATTAAGATCAGAATTTATTGTTCGAACAAACATTAATAAGATGTGGATTAATTTAAGAGAAAGAATTTTGTTAAATAATCTAACTTTTCCGACGACGGAGCCTCTTCAATAGAACGAATGATTTCTTTTGAAAACTCTCGAGGTGAGGAAATATATTTTTAGTAATTTCTCCAGAATGAATGGAAGGAAGACCTAAAAAATAATTTCCAAGATTTCTAATTTTAACAACTAAAATGGAAATAGGATAGACAAGACCATTTAATTAAGACTTTTTAAGTATCACAAGACTAATTAGGTACTATCTTTTAGATAGGCGTTGTGAGGGTGCTAATCCATCCTCACACGTAACCGTACTCCTGAACTTAGTTCTGATAAGTAGACTAGAACCTATTCTTTTTAAGGTGCCTTAGTCAAGTTTAGGATTAGTTTAAATAGGATAGATTCGTATAGGTGACTAATCACACCTTAATTAAATGATTAGTGGCGAATCCATTGTTTGTATCTAGCATGTTGAATTCGTGTTTGGCACGTTATGACATCACTTAGGTTATTTCATTTCATTTAAATATATCATGTTACTTAGTATATTTCATTTCATTTAGAATATATCATATCACTTAGGTTATTTCATTTCATTTAGAATATATCATGCTACTTAGGATATTGCATTTCATTTAGAATATATCATGTCACTTAGGTCATATTCATTTCATTTAGAATATACTATGTCTCATAGGTTATTCATTTCAGTTAGAATATATTATGTCACTTAGGTTATTCATTTCAGTTAGAATATATTATGACATCTAGGTTGTAGACACCTAATTTTGTCTAGACCACTAAATCAGGTATGTTTTCTTCCTAAATTGATGTTTCAGAATGCAAAAAGACGTTTTTCACCTTAAAGGTGGTACTCTAAGACTTAGTCTAAGAAAGCAAACAGAAAAAGTCAACCTCAAAAAAAGTCAACCTCAAAAAAGTCAGCCCACTTTCAAAATCAAGATTTGAATTTCAATTGAAAGATGGTGAAAGATTTTTGATAATCCTAGGTCTACATTGAAAGATATGGAGTTCGGAAATTGGGTTTCGAAGATTCGGTAAAAAGAAAAGCCTAGTTCGAGAAATTTGGGGAAAAGTGCTTAAACAATCAAATTGGTCGAAATTGAAGGTCCCAAATGAAGATAAGCACTGACTACGGGTAATGGAGAAGCTACTTGAAAGAAAAACTGAAAGAAAAGTCAATTCGGAAGAAAATCGAGAATTAGGGTTTTTGGTGGATTTCAGGGAAATTTGGAAGAATGACAGAAATGGCCCGATTCAGAAGACTAAAGCCCCTAATTGATGAGTAGTGATTAAATAAGGATAGCCCAAGGCTCAGCTTGCAGAAAATCTGAAAATTGGACTTGTTTTAAGCAAAACCGAGCTTCAGAGGTAAAAGGGAAAAATTGGAAAATTTGGGAAAAATAGCAAATGAACTTCAAAAAATTCTGAAAATTTGCAGATCTCATTCTTAAACCATTTCGAAGAGATTGGAGAGAGAAAATCTTGATTTGGAGTTCGTTTACAAAATGGCCAAATCCCGGGTCCACTATGAAGAAATTCAGAAGGATAAATCCCGGAAAAATAGCAAATGAACTCCAAAAATTCTGAAAATTTGGAGATCTCATTCTTAAATCATTATAAAGAGATTGGCAAAAGAAAATCTTGATTCGGAGTTTATTTGCAAAATGGCCAAATCCCGAGTCCACTATGTAGAAATTCAAAAGGTTAAATCCCAGAAAAATAGTAAATGAGCTCCAAAATTTCTAAAAATTTGCAGATCTCATTCTTAAATTATTTGGAAGATATTGGTGAAATAAAATCTTGATTCGGAGTTCGTTTGCAAAATGGCCAAATCTCGGGTCCACTACGCAAAAATTCAAGCAGATAAGTCCCGAAAAAATAGCAAATTAGTTCCAAAAATTATGAAAACTTCCAGATCACACTTTTGAATTATTTGGAAGAGATTGGTGATGAAAATTTTGGATTTGGAGCTCGTTTAAAATTTGTGAAAGTTCGGGTGCACAAAAGGGCAATTTTGGAAGAAAAATCCAAATAAATAGCAAATGGACTCGAAATTTTTTGAAAACTTCTAGAATTCAATTTTTTACTATTTTGGAAGTATTGAAAAAAATTTGAATTTGGAGTCTGTTTGCTATTTATTTAGGTTCGGGGGTCAAAAAAGTTATTTTACGGAAGAAATCAAAAAGGGCAAATTTGTAATTAAGAAAAATATGAAAGAAGAAGGAATTGCTGGGATTTTACCTCCTTTGATCAGCCAGCATAGAGGAGAAGAAGGAAGCTTGATCAATTTAATTCCTTAGTCACTATCAAGCTCACATGCTACCACTAGTACCTTGCAAATGGTTCCCTCTTTATCCAATGGCTTAGGTGCCTTTGTAGAAAAGTTGAATACACCATTCAATGGCCAAAATTAAATGCCAATATGACATTTTTATTTTTCATGAAAGAACCCTCATCTAATGGCCAAGAATGGAAGAGCACAACTCATCCAAAGATGGACATCGATTCGGCCAAACAAAGAAGTGCATGGGATTGTTCCTTTTCATCCAATGGCTTAGGCCATGTACAAGGGCTGAGTACACATGTAAAGGGCTGGGATTAAATGCCAAGATGACATTTTTATGTTTTCATGAAAGAATCCTCATCCAATGGCCAAGAATAGAAGAGCACAACTCATCCAAGGGTAGGCACTCAAAAGGCCAAGCAAGGGAGTGCATGGGATTGGTCCTCTTTTTCATCTAAGGGCTGAGGTTATTACAAGGGCTGTGTACACATCTTAAGGGCTGTTCTCAATTGGCAAGATGACATTTTTATGTTTTCATGAAAATATCTTGATCTAAGGGCCAAGATTGGAGGAGAAAAAGTGCAAAAATCATCCAATGGTTGAGGGGCCATTCAGCCAAGCATGAGAGAGAGGGGGAATGTTTTATTTTTCCTTAAGTGGTTGAGCATTTGAGAGGAGAAGTCAGTAGCCAATTGAGAAAAAAAAAGGTTTTTCAAAGAAAGGAAGAAAAGCTTTTGTTAAGGTAGTCATTCTACCATTGCTACTACATTTTTTCTTCTTCTTCTTCCACATGTTTTATTTCTTGTTTCCATGTGATTTCCTACCATTTTTTTAACATCTTTCTTGTTGTTCTTGCTTTCCAAAAATAAATAAATAAAAAAATGGTTAGGATTCATGATCTTGATCAAAATCAAGTGATAATCGTTAGGGTGGGCTTTGTCCAATATACCAACCATGGAGCTCATCTCCATATTTTTTTATCTTAGTTATTTTTTATGATTTTGAGATTGAAAAGGCTTCATGACCTTGATGAAAATCAAGAGATAATGGTTAGGGGGCTTTGTCCAATGTACCAATAATGGATCTCATCTCTATGTTATTCATTTGCTTACTTGAACTTGTTTATTTCTATTATTATTTATCTTTATGTATATGTATATTCTTGCTAACCATCTTGTTCTTTTGTGTTATGTCATATTTTTGCATCTTGGGGCTATTGTCATATAGTTTAGGCCATTTCCATTTTTCATATCATCTTCCATAGCATTTAGTTAGGTCATTTTACATGACATTTCTCACAACACTTTGGTTCCTAGGCCATTCGGCGATGCACATTTTCTCTAAGCTTTAGGTCATTTTTCGTATGCCACGATATTTTTCCATGACATTTAGACATTAGGCCATTTTCATATGCCATGTCATTTCACATGTCATTTAGCTTTAAGCCATTTTTATTATTCCATTTCATTTTACATGTCATTTAAGCATTAGTCTATTTTCATATGCTATGTTGTTTTTCCATGACATTTAGACATTAGGCCATTTTCATATGCCCTGCATTTCCCATGTCATTTAGGCACTAGGTCATTTTCATTATTTCATGTCATTTGCCATGTCATTTAGACATTAGTTCATGCATGTTAAGTTAGGATAGCATTTATTTCCATGCAAACTCATGCTAGGCATTTAGGTTATTTATGCCATGCATTTTATATCTTCCTTCTCTTCAAGACTTTGTGGACACATTACTTCACCAATTTTGCAATTGTGAGCAATAGGAGTATTCATAGGCTTTGAGTTGTCATGTTGAAGCATTCAAGAATATTATTGATATAAGGTTCTCGAGACAATGCTAACAACCTTTTGGACCTATCTCTTAGAATCTTAACCCCAAGAATGTAAGTCGTGTTGGATTTCGATTTATAAAAACCCGAGAACATAGAGGAAGAGTTCAAGTCACTTACTTCTCTGCCTATGCAATGCTCGCTTATTGTTGATATGAGTAATGAACTCTACCGAATGCCTAAGGCACTCTTGTAATCAACCGGTTAAGACAACTACAAGAACCTTTCCACAACCTATCTTGATCGTCCAAACCAGAATGCTTTCTGCCTTGCTTCTAGATAATTCAAGCAATCAAGAACCCCTCACTCACTTAGCAATTGCACTTAGCAATCTGCCTCTGATTATTGGTGTTATACACTTGTATATTTTCTTGGCCGAATTCTTTCCTATTTATAGCCACTCAAGGGTTACTTCATGAAAGGGTTAAAGGACACAACCCCTTCTAGAATAGCACCCTTCATTTGGGACATAATGGTTCGGTCAACAGAACTATTCTCTTCCATATTCGGCTATTAGGAGGGAACCTTTCTTACCCGAAACACCATGTTGCCTCGATCCATGTGGCAGCCAAATGATGTATGATGTCACATGTCACAAACTGATTAGTGACACTTGTGCATGATGGTGCTGATGTGTCACACCTATGTGCCACATCATCTAGGCCACCTAGCTACCAGTAGCTAGTGTCACTCCACCTCATAGAGTGTCACTCACCTAGCTACCCTTCAGCTACATCTAGATGATTGAGCTGGTGTCCAGCTCCTTGAACTGAGCTAGCTGGTGTCCAACTGTCTTGAGCTGAGTAAGCTTTCACTTTGAGCTCCTTATGAGCTTCCGTAAGCTTATCTGATCTCCTTGCTAGTTTACCAACATCATACATCATTCATGTCAAGTTAATCTTATTCGTACTTGGTGTATTTGTTCACTTATGTCCAAATACTTCCAACAGCTCCCACTCGCACATTATGAACTTGATGCCATCATCCACACATATTCAGACTAAAGACATATAATCAAGGCAAAGCATTCAAACATTGGAATAACATATGCAAGTAGGTTGTGTGACCCTAGGCATTCAATGGAATTCATCTCAATATGCAACTGTTAAGTTAAACATATGAGATATCACTCAATCCATAACTCATCCATGACTTATCATAGATGTCAAATCATAATAATTCTTAAGTCATCCAAGTTATTCACCACATGCCTCATGTGCTTTAAGACTTGTCGATACATAGTTTGGCTACTTTCAATCCCTTTCATGTGAGTTAAAACACATTTCAAACTCATGAAACGTACCAAATACCAAGTGCACTTGTTTTTTTCAAGACATTCTTATACTTGAACTCATTTATATTACACAAAGTACTATGCGCGCGTCTTTCAAGTATAAATGCCATATGTATCTTAACAAATTCTTTCCTTTTGCACTAACTATCTAACAATCTGAAATAATGTATTTACCCAATAAGGTTCCCACAGATCGTATTTTCCATAGTCATCGGAGATCCTATCCGAGTAAACACAATACTTTCGAATTATCAAATATTAGTCAATAGTCACTAAGAGAACAAATCTGATCAAAACTTATTTCGATCAAAGAAGCTCACACCACAAGGAGATAGGGATTACTTATTTTTTTCTTTCTGCTCATCTTATACACACATGATATACGCATGTGCTACGGTATTATCTCCACTTAAATGATTTACTTTACAACATGGGTTTGTCAACTCCCATTTAAATCATTTGATCATCGACATCCCCTCAATAGACTCCCACTTAAATAAACAAGTCTATGTAATTCCCATTTGGAATTATCAGCCATTAGAAGTATATGCCAATTCAATAATACTCAAATACCATATAGGTTTTAATTAATCAAACACATTGCTTAACCTGAATATTCACGTCTTGAACATTCACACTTGGCTACATAGGTTTAATTCATGTATGTGTGGTAATACATGTTCGGTAAATCACACATTACCTCATCTTGATTCTCTTAATCAAGGTGACCAATATGCTCAAGTCGTCACATGTTTGGAAGATGTGACTCCTACTAGAATAAGTATACTCTCATTTTAAGAACAACATATGTCCATTAGACAACCAATGTCTAAACCTCAAGACAACATTTGTCTATTACTTATTCACTTGAGCAGTCTCATCTCTATTCTTACACAAAGAATAGAGGCAGATTGTTCGTGTAAGCGAAACGATCCTCTACCTATGTTTGACATATAATTTTTATTCGTTGTGAAACATATAGAATATGCAAAGAATTGTATTAAACTCATAAAACACAATTCATTCATTCAATCATAATAACGTACAATTACATGACATCAAGAAGTTCATTCAAACAAATTATAATCTACGGAGACCTATTGCCCTAACATGTTTGGCAACCAAGATTTTGGTACTGGTTTAGTTAAAGGATCCACCACCATCTCATCCGTAGAGATGTATTCCATTTGAACTTCTTTCCCTTCAATTGCATCTCTCATAAAGTTATACTTAGTCACTATATGCTGGTCTCCATGATATTTCGGATCCTTAATATAAGCCAAAGCTGCCATGCTATCACAAAAGATAGTGGTTGGCTTATCCTTAGGTTCTACAACACCTAAGTGACTAAGAAAACGACCAAGCCACAAGGCTTCTTATACAGCAGCTAATTTGGCAACAAATCCGTACAAGTCTGGTTCTTACTATTAAGCAGAAAAATATAACTTAATGTAGATTTGTATTCATCTATATCCCCACCCCAAACAACATCCGTGTATCCTTGCAACCTTAGGTTACCCTTTTGGTAACACAACCAATAGTCTTTATATGGAACTCTTTTCATAGCTTCCTTTTCTTCAAGACTTTGTGGACACATTGCTTCACCAATTTTACAATTGTGAGAATAGGAGTATTCATAGGCTTTGAGTTGTGCATATTGAAGCGTTCAAGAATCTTATTGATATAAGGTTCTTGAGACAATGCTAACAACCTTTTGGACCTATCTCTTAGAATCTTAACTCCAAGAATGTAAGCCGCTTCTCCTATATCCTTCATATCAAATGTGAAAGACAACTATGTCTTAACGGTTTGCACAAAACTCAAATCATTACTAGATAACAGTATGTCATCAACATATAATGGCATAATTATAAAATTGTTCTTGGAATTTAAGACATAAACACAATGGTATTCATCCATCATCTTGAAACCAAAATTCAAGACAGATTCATGGAACTTCAAAAACCATTGTCTTGAAGCTTGTTTAAGAACACATATCGACTTCTTTAGTTGACACACCTTGTGTTCCTTACCTTCTACTATGAAACCTTCTGATTGTTTCACGTAGATCTCTTCACTCAAATCACCATTGAGGAAGGTAGTCTTAACATCCATTTGATGTAATTCCAAGTCAAAATTACCAACAATAGCTAGTATCAACCTGATGGAGTTGAATCTCACAACAGGTGAGAAAGTATCTTTATAATCAATACCTTCTACTTGTGTATACCCTTTGGTAACCAAACGTGACTTGTACCTTTCAATGGTACCATCCACTTTTCTCATGATCTTAAGAACCCATTTGTTCCCAATGGCCTTTCTATCTTTAGAAAAATCAGCTAAGTCCCATACTTTATTCACATGCATAGATTCTAATTCATTTTTCATTGCAACTATCTATTTATCACAATCTGGACTTTCAAGAGCTTCTTTGAAACTTTGTGGTTCATCATCCAAAGATGACACCAAATAAGCCTCACTTTCTTCCAAGGGGCTATTGAACAGCTGGAAAAAGCCCGGGCCCACTTACGAAAAGTTGAAATGGAGGCAGATCAGTTTCGAATGAATGGATACTCTGAGATAGAACGAGAAAAATTGAATTTGATTAATTCAACTTATAAGATTTTGGAACAATTAGAAAATTACAAAAACGAAACCATTTATTTTGAACAACAAAGAGCGATTAATCAAGTCCGACATTGGAGGTTTGAATTTTTGAGAAGAACGTCTAAGAACAGTAGGAGCATTATGTTCTTCTTGGTCATGCATAAATACTCTCATCAAGTTCTTCATGAGGTAACATATCCTCATTAGGCTCTTCATGAGGTAACTCATCCTCATGATGCTCTTCTTAAGGTAACTCATCCTCATTTTGTTGGACCATCACTTGATCAACGTTTTGATCATTTGGATCACCTATTTCTTCTATAGGCTGATCTTGTCATTTTTGCCACTATGACCAACAACTTATAGAGGCACTAAGCTCCCACTCGGTCCAATACCACTATCACTTTCATTAAGTGATATTAGAACATTATTTGTTCTTGTTAGTCCAGATTCATCAATTTCATATAAAGGATAATTCTTTTCACCATTCCCTTTCTTAGGAAAACCATTTTCTAAGAAAGTTGCATCCCTTAATTCGAATTCAACTTGTTTATCCTTATATTCCAAATCCATGAACATATATCTTTTCGAATGTTCAGAATATCGGAGAAGAACACATTTCTTCCCTCTTGGTCCTAATTTACCAAGAATATGATTTGGATTATGGACATAGGTCGCACAGCCCCAAGGCCTTAGATTACTGAGCATCATGCATCTCACTATGTCTATGAGAGTTCTATTCTTTCTCTCCACCACTCTATTCTGTTAGGGTGTTCTAGGAATAATCATTTGCCTTGATATTCCTTTCTCATCACATAACCCCTTGAATTCATTTGACAAATACTCTCCACCCCGATTAGTCCTTAATGACTTAGTATTCCTTTCTATTTGATTCTCAACTAAAGTCACATAAGTTTTGAAACACCTTAATGCTTCACTTTTGTGCTTTATCAAATCGACATGAGAGAATCGAGTATACTCATCGGTGAATGTGATAATGTATCTAAAACCTTTTCTAGATGTCACATTCAAGGGACCACAAACATTAGAATGTATAATTTGAAATGGATATTCACTTCTATGAGCCTTTCCAAATGGTTTTCTTGTTACCTTGCCCACGAGACATATCTCACAAGTCGGGAGGGACACATTAGATAAAGAACCAAGTAAGCCACTTTTAGCTAACTTCTTTATCCTTTCTTGCCCTATATGTCTCTATCTTGCATGCCAAATGAACTCATCATTTGCATTGGCCTTAAGACAAATACTATTACTTATAACAGTATCTAATATAAATAGATCACCATTTAGGATACAAGAACTTATTCTTACTTTATTAAGATAAATGTCAACTACATTGTCATGGAAATTCAATTGGAATCCAAAACGCAATGAACTAGTAATGGAGACTAAATTTCTTCGAATACTTGGTACATATAAGACATCAATTAAAATAAGATTGTGTCCACTCTTTAAAGGTATTACACAAGTTCCTTTGCCTTCTACTTCAAGTCTTGAATTGTCGCCAACATAGACCTATTTAGTCTGAGCTAGTATCTTTCGATAATTGACAAACAAGCCATGATCCCTTATGATATGATCGATGGCACCTGAATCAATAACCCACGAGGAGTCAGATTCAGCCATAAGTGTACATGACATAACATGCACAAAAGAAGTAGAAGAAAAGATATGTACCTTAGGCTGCTTGCACTCTTTTGCAAAATGCCCCTTCTTATTGCAATTAAGGTGCCACCAACCATATTGATTCAGGTGCAAAAATCCTAAAGGATCGTGGCTTGTTTGTCAATTATCGAAAGATTCCAGCTCGGACTAAATAGGTTTATGTTGGCCGCAATTCAAGACTTGAAGTAGAAGGCAAAAGAACTTGTGTAATACCTTTGAAGAGTGGGACCCAATACGATTTTAATTGATGTCTTATATGTACCAAGTATTTGGAGAAATTTAGTCTCCATTACTAGTTTATTGCGTTTTGGATTCCAATTGAATTTTCCATGACAATATAGTTGACAATTATCTCAATAAAGTAAGAATAAGTTATTGTATCCTAAATGGTGATTTCTTTATATTAGATACTGTTATAAGTAATAGTAGTTGTCTTAGGGCCAATGCAAATGATGAGTTCATTTGGCATGCAAGATTGGGACATATAGGGCAAGAAAGGATGAAGAAGTTATCTAAAAGTGGCTTACTTGGTTCTTTATCTAATGTATCCCTCCCAACTTGTGAGATATGTCTCGCGGGAAAGGCAACAAGAAAACCATTTGGAATGGCTCATAGAAGTGAATATCCATTGTAAATTATACATTCTGATGTTTGTGGTCCCTTGAATGTGACATCTAGAAAAGCTTTTAGATACATAATCACATTCACAAATGACTATACTTTATTCACTCATGTCTATTTGATAAAGCACAAAAGTGAAGCATTAAGGTGTTTCAAGACTTATGTGACTTGAGTTGAGAATCAAATAGAATGGAAGATTAAGTCATTAAGGACTGATCGGGGTAGAGAGTATTTGTCAAATGAATTCAAGGGGTTATATGATGAGAAAGGAATATTAAGGCAATTGACTATTCCAAGAACACCCCAACAAAATGGAGTGGCAGAGAGAAAGAATAGAACTCTCCTGGACATGGTGAGATGCATGATGGCTCAGGCCAACATGGACATTTCCTTTTGGGGAGATGCATTACTCACGTCTGTCTATATATTGAATAGAGTGCCATCCAAATCTGTTTTATCTACTCCTTATGAGTTATGGACCAAAAGAAAGCCAGATTTAAGTAACCTAAGGCCTTGGGACTATGTGGCCTATGTCTATAATCCAAATCATATTCTTAGTAAGTTAGGACCAAGAGGGAAGAAATATGTTCTTCTCGGATATTCTGAACATTCTAAAGGATATGTGTTCATGGATTTGGAGAATAAGGATAGACAAGTTGAATTCAAATCAAGGGATACAACTTTCTTAGAAAATGAGTTTCCTAAGAAAGGGAATATTGATAAGAATTATCCCTTATATGAAATTGGTGAATCTGGACTAACAAGCACAAATGATGTGCTAATATCACTTAATGAAAGTGATAGGGGTATTGGACCAAGTGGGAGCTTAGTGTCTCCACAAGCTGTTGGCCATAGTGGCAACAATGACCAAGATCATATTATAAAAGAAATAGGTGATCCAAATGATCAAAACGTTGATCAAGAAATGGTCCAACATCATGAGGATGAGTTACCTCATGAAGAGCCTGATAATGATATGTTACCTCATGAAGTACTTAATGAGAATGCAAATATGCATAATCAAGAAGAACATGTTGCTCCTACTGTTCTTAGACATTATTCTCGAAAATTCAAACCTCCAAGTAAGTGGTGATTTTGGATGAAAGTGAGGCTCATTTAGTGTCATCTATGGATGATGAACCACAAAGTTTGAAAAAAGCTCTCGAAAGTCTAGATTGTGATAAATGGATAATTGCATTTAAAAATGAATAAGAATCTATGCATATGAATAAAGTATAGGACTTAGTTGATCTTTCTAATGATAGAAAGGCCGTTGGGACAAATGGGTTCTCAAGATCAAGAGAAAAGTGGATGGTACCATTGAAAGGTACAAAGCACATTTGGTTGCCAAGGGGTATACATAATTTGAAGGTATTGATTATAAAGACACCTTCTCACCTGTTGTGAGATTCAACTCCATCAGGTTGATACTATCTATTATTGCTAATCTTGACTTGGAATTACATCAAATGGGTGTTAAGACTGCCTTCCTCAATGGTGATTTTAGTGAAGAGATCTACATGAAACATACAGAAGGTTTCATAATAGAAGGTAAGGAACACAAGGTATGTCGACTAAAGAAGTTGATATATGGTTTTAAACAAGCTTCAAGACAATGGTATTTGAAGTTCCATGAATCTGTCTTGAACTCTGGTTTCAAAATGATGGATGAAGATCATTGTGATGTCTTAAATTCCAAGAACAAGTTTATAATTATGTCATTATATGTCGATGACATACTGTTAGCTAGTAATGATTTGAGTTTTGTGCAAACCATTAAGACATGGTTGTCTTCCACCTTTGATATGAAGGATATGGGAGAAGCGGCTTACATTCTTAGAGTTAAGATTCTAAGAGATAGGTCCAAAAGGATTTTAGCGTTGTCTTAAGAACCTTATATCAATAAGATTCTTGAACGCTTCAATATGCACAACTCAAAGCCTATGAATACTCCTATTGCTCACAATTGCAAAACTGGTGAAGCAATGTGTCCACAAAGTCTTGAAGAAAAGGAAGATATAAAAAGAGTTCCATATGTGAATGCCATAAGAAGTCTAATGTAAGCCATGTTATGTACTAGGCCGGGCATTAGCCAAGTGGTTGGTTTGTTAGCTAGGTATTCCTCTAACCCTAGTCGATAGCATTGGAAGTTTTTCAAAAGAATATTTTGATACTTTAAGGGGACGAAAGACTATTGATTATGTTGGTAACCTAAGGTTGCAAGGATACATGGATACAGATTGGGCTGGTGATAGAGATGAATACAAGTCTACATCAGGTTATATTTTTCTGCTTTCTAGTGGTGCTATTTCATGGAGTAGCAAGAAGCAGACTTGCATGGCTTTATCAACTATGGAAGCTGAGTTTGTTGCCGGATCAGTTGCTGTGCAAGAAGCCTTGTGGCTTGGTCGTTTCCTTAGTCACTTAGGTTTTGTAGCACCTAATGATAAGCCAACCAGTATCTTTTGTGATAGCATGGCTGCTTTGGCTTATATTAAGGATCCGAAATATCATGGAAAGACCAAACATATAGGGATTAAGTATAACTTTATGAGAGATGCAATTGAAGGGAAAGAAATTCAAATGAAATACATCTCTATAGATGAGATGGTGGCGGATCCTTTAAATAAACCAATACCACCAATCTTGTTTGCCAAACATGTTAGGGCAATGGGTCTCTGTAGATTATAATTCATTTGGATGAACTTCTTGATGTCATGTACTTGTACCTTATTTTGATTGAATGAATGAATTGTGTTTTATGAGTTTAATACAATTCTATGTATATTCTATATGTTTCACAACGAATAAAAATTATATGTCAAACATAGGTAGAGGATTGGTTTGCTCACACGAACAATCTGCCTCTATTCTTTGTGTAAGAATAGAGATAAGACTACTCAAGTGAATAAGTAATAGACATTTGTTGTCTTGAGGTTTAGACATTGGTTGTCTAATGGACATATGTTGTTCTTAAAATGAGAGTATACTTATTCTAGTGGGAGTCACATCTTCCAAACATTTGACAACTTAAGCATATTGGTTGCCTTGATTAAGAGAGTCAAGATGAGGTAATGTGTGATTTACCGAACCTGTATGACCACACATACATGAATTAAACCTACATAGCCAAGTGTGAATGTTCAAGACGTGAATATTCAGGTTAATCAATGTGTTTGATTAATTAAGACCCATACGATATTTGAGTATTATTGAATTGGCGTATACTCCTAATGGCTGATAATTCTATATGGGAATTACATAGACTTGTTTATTCAAGTGGGAGTCCATTGGGGGGATGTCCACGATTAAATGATTTAAGTGGGAGTTGACAAACCCATGTTGTGAAGTAAATCATTTAAGTGGAGATAATATCGTAGCACATGTGC
Organism: Fremontodendron californicum; assembly: GCA_030761205.1. Classification (NCBI taxonomy): domain Eukaryota; kingdom Viridiplantae; phylum Streptophyta; class Magnoliopsida; order Malvales; family Malvaceae; genus Fremontodendron; species Fremontodendron californicum. The sequence continues at coordinate 27,267,272 of JAULJL010000003.1, forward strand.
TTATCATGTGTGTATAAGATGACCAAAAAGAAAACAATGAGTGATCCCAGTCTCCTTGTGGTGTGAGTTTCTTTGATTGAAATAAGTTTTGATCAGATTTGTTGCTCTTAGTGACTATTGACTAATATTTGATAATTCGAAAGTATTGTGTTTACTTTGATGAGATCTCCTATGACTATGGAAAATGCTATCTGTTGGAACCTTACTAGGTAAATGCTTAGTTTCGGATTATTAAACAGTTAGTGCAAAAGGAAAGATATTGTTAAGATACATATGGCATTTATACTTGAAAGTCGCGCGCATTTTACTTTGTGTAATATAAATGAGTTCAAGTATAAAGAATGTCTTGAAAAAACAAGTGCACTTGATGTTTGGTACATTTCATGAGTTTGAAATGTGTTTTCAACTCAATGAAATGATTGAAAGTAGCCAAACTATGTATCGGCAAGTCTTAGAGCACATGAGGCAACTTAACAGTTGCATATTGAGATGAATTCCATTGAATGCCTAGGGTCACATGACCTACTTGCATATGTTATTCCAATGTTTGAATGCTTTGCTTTGATTATGTCTTTGGTCTGAATATGTGTGGATGATAGTATCAAGTTCATAATGTGTGAGTGGGAGTTGTTGGAAGTTTTTGGACATAAGTGAAAAAATACACCAAGTACGCAGTTGATTAACTTGATATCAATGATGTATGATGATGGTAAACTAGAAAAGAGATGATATAAGCTTATGGAAGCTCATAAGGAGCACAAAGTGAAAGCTTTCTTGATAGGATTCAAGATGGCCCAATCCTATGGCAATTTCTACATGGGCCAAGATCCAAGAAGATCTAGGAAACATGGCAAGAATGGGTAGAATTCACTTGGCCATGTTGCAAGTTATTCAAGAAAGGCTTCAACATGCATGATGGGCTTACATCCAAGTTTGGTCCATGTGATTCAAGAACACAAGGTGGCACATTAAGAGGGCTTATTTGGGCTTATTTGGGCTTATTTTAAGTCTTGTAATTACTTAGGCTTGTGGGCCTGACTTATGTAATATGTCCAATAGGCTAACTGGGGTCTACCTTCATTAAACTTGTTGGACATCCTTTTTAATTTATTAGGTTTCGGCATAAGCATGTTCAGCCCCTAATTTAAGTAGTCTTTCTTATTTACACTTGTAATGGGATTGGTAGTGTGCTTGGCTGATTATTAAGTCTTGCACTGAGGTTAGGAGTCCTTGGCTGACAAGGACTTGCATTTGGGTTAGAATACAATAGGTTAGCTGATTAGGGTTATCGTAGGGAGGTTATAAATATATGTCTTAGCTGCCTACTTCAATTATCTTCTGATCAATTAAGTCTGATTTTATTCAGTGAGAGTTTTCTCTTTTAGTTCTTGAAAGAATTTAGAACTTATCAAAGAATTCTTCTTTGTGGCATTCAACACCTTCAAACTTAGGTTCTTGAAACAAGCGTTCTTGGGGTCTAGTTAGCTTAGCTTATCTAGGTTCTTTGAAACAAGATTTCACAGGGTTTTTCATTGCCTGAATCTTGGCTTTTCTGGGTTAGGTATCCTAAATTGTTTGTGGGTTCAAAGGGTTTAACCCCTAGGGTTCACATCAATTGGTATCAGAGCTTAGGCTTCCAATCAGGTTTTTATAGTTATCGCTTTGATTTGTTGTTTGTTACTTCTTTTTTTGGGTTTCAGATACTATCACAGTAAAATCAATAACAAGATTTTGGAGTTTCAAGCATTCTTGTCTTGGGGTTATAACTTTAGGCATTTTTACCCTGGGTTATAGTTTTTAGGCAATGTAGTTTGGGGTCTTAGTTGGTATTCAGAGCTTAGTTTAAAATCAGGCTTTTTGTTTGGATTGTCATTGACAAGATTTTAGGGTTTCAAACAAACTTGTCTTGGGGTTATAGCTTTAGGCATTTTTCCTAGGGTTATAGTTTTTAGGAAGTTTAGTTTTGGGGTTTCAGTCTTGAAAATTATTTTTTCCAAGCAAGGTTTTCCTCTGAACTATCATCGATAAGGTTTTGGGGTTTCAAACAAACTTGTCTTGGGGTTATAGCTTTAGGCATTTTTCATAGGGTTATAGTTTTTAGACAGTCTAAGTTTGGTGTTTCAGTTTTTAAAAGTGGTTTAGATCAAGATTTCATTTCTTGAATTCTTGATCTATTAAAATTTCTTCTTGTTGATTCTTGATCCGAATCTTGAAAAAAAAAATTCAAGAATTCAGAGGGGCATTCGAATAGTCCCAAGAAAGAAAAAAAGAAGTTCATCCTAGATTTCAAGAAAATCAAGAAGTCTCATTCTTGAAAAAAAAAAGAAAAAAGAAAACTGTTAGAAGAGCAAGAAAAAGAAAGAAAGATTCGAAAAAGATCAAAAGGAAAAGGAAAGAATCGACATTCATTTTATTTTTTTACTAACCAAAGTTGTTTTGCAGCAACTTTAAGATGTCTCTCACATTATGCAATGAAGTAAAGCAGCCTCTACATGAGATGAAAGAGTTCATCTTATTGTTTGGAAGGTTTGTGCAACAAGAGGAAGACATATGGATAACAAAAAAAAAAAGAGAAAAAGATAGGGAAAAAAAGAAAAAGTGAGGTGGCTGCAAATAAAGAAAAGCAGGAGGAAACGGAGAAGAAAAAAGAAAGTGAAAAAGAAATAGAGGTGGATGAAAATAAACACACAAGAGAAGGGCCACTAGTAGAAAAAGAGACAATTCCTGCCCGAGGGAAACAAAGAATTTGAGAATTTTTTTGATGCAAAAGAGAGTGAGGTTCTTATTCTTGATGCTCCTAACCACTCTCTTTCTATTTTTCCTGTTTCTTTGTTGAAGGATTGTGAGGATTTATTTTTGAAGGAGTTGCAGGATGGGTTGCCACCCATAAGCGGCGTTGTTCATCACCTTGATTTAGTACCTAGCGCCATCATTCTCACACGCAAAGCTAAGATTCGAGAGCGAATCTTTTCGAGGAAAGGGGGAATGATAGGATCCAAGATGGCCCAATCTCATGGAAATTTCTATATGGGCTAATATCCAAGAAGATCTGGGAAACATGGCAAGAATAAGTGGAATTCACTTAGGCTATGTTGCAAGTTATTCAAGAAAGGCTTCAACATGCAAGATGGGCTTACATCCAAGTTTGGTCCATGTGATTCAAGAACACAAGGTGGCACATTAAGAGGGCTTATTTGGGCTTATTTTAAGTCTTGTAATTACTTAGGCTTGTGGGCCTGACTTATGTAATATGTCCAATAGGCTAAGTGGGGTCTACCTTCATTAAACTTGTTGGACATCCTTTTTAATTTATTAGGTTTGGGCTTGAGCATGTTCAGCCCCTAATTTAAGTAGCCTTTCTTATTTACACTTGTAATGGGATTAGTATTGTGTTTGGCTGATTATTAAGTCTTGCACTTAGGTTAGGAGTCCTTGGCTGACAAGGACTTGCATTTGGGTTAGAATACAATAGGTTAGCTGATTAGGGTTATCGTAGGGAGGTTATAAATATATGTCTTAGCCGCCTATTTCAATTATCTTTTGATCAATTAAGTCTGATTTTATTCAGTGAGAGTTTTCTCTTTTAGTTCTTGAAAGAAATTAGAACTTATCAAAGAATTCTTCTTTGTGGCGTTCAACACCTTCAAACTTAGGTTCTTGAAACAAGTGTTCTTGGGGTCTAGCTAGCTTAGCTTATCTAGGTTCTTTAAAACAGGATTTCACAGGGTTTAAGTTTTCATTGCCTGAATCTTGGCTTTTCTGGGTTAGGTATCCTAAATTATTAGTGGGTTCAAAGGGTTTAACCCATAGGGTTCACATCAGTTTAATGAAGGTAGACCCCACTTAGCCTATTGGACATATTACATAAGTCAGGCCCACAAGCCTAAGTAATTACAAGACTTAAAATAAGTCCATATAAGCCCTCTTAATGTGCCATCTTGTGTTCTTGAGTCACATCGACCAAACTTGGATGTAAGCCCATCTTGCATGTTGAAGCCATTCTTGAATAACTTGCAACATGGCCCAAGTGAATTCCACCCATTCTTGCCATGTTTCCTAGATGTTCTTGGATCTTGCCCATATAGAAATTGCCATGGGATTTGGCCATCTTGGATCCTATCATTACTCAGCTCAAGTCAGCTCAAGGTAGTTGGACACCAGCTAGCTCAGCTCAAGGAGCTGGACACCAGCTCAATCAGCTAGATGTAGTTGAAGGGTAGCTAGGTGAGTGACACTCTATGAGGTGGAGTGACACTAGCTAGTGGTAGCTAGGTGGCCTAGATGATGTGGCACATAGGTGTGACATATCAGCACCATCATGCACAAGTGTCACCAATCGGTTTGTCAGATGTGACATCATACATCATGTGGCTGCCACATGGACCAAAACAGCATGGTATTTTGGGTAAGTGAGGTTTCGTCCTAATAGCTGAATAGTTGTGCTCATTTAGAAGGTATTGGTTCTATTGACCGAACCATTATGTCCTAAATGAAGGGTGCTATTCTAGAAGGGGTTGTGTCCTTTAACCCTTTCATTAAGCAACCCTTTAGTGGCTATAAATAGGAGAGGATTCGGCCAAGACATACACAAGTGTGTAACACCAATAATCAGAGGCAGATTGCTAAGTGCAATTGCTAAGTGAGTAAGGGGTTCTTGATTGCTTGAATTATCAAGAAGCAAGGCATAAAGCATTCTGGTTTGGACGAGCAAGATAGGTTGTGGAAAGGTTCTTGTAGTTGCCTTAGCCGATTGATTACAAGAGTGCCTTAGGCATTTAGTTGAGTTCATTACTCATTCCCACAACAAGCGAGCATTGCATAAGCAGACAAGTAAGTGACTTGAACTCTTCCTTTATGTTCTCGGATTTTGATAAGTCAAAATCCAACATTTTGATCACCTATTTCTTCTATAGGCTGATTTTGGTCATTGTTTCCACTATGACCAACAACTTGTGGAGACACTAAGCTCCCACTTGGTCTAATGCCACTATCACTTTCATTAAGTGGTATTAGCACATCACTTGTGCTTGTTAGTCCAGATTCATCAATTTCATATAATGGATAACTCTTATCAATATTCCCTTTCTTAGGAAACTCATTTTCTTAGAAAGTTGCATCCCTTGATTCAAATTCAACTTGTCTATCCTTATACTCCAAATCCATGAACACGTATCCTTTAGAATGTTCAGAATATCCGAGAAGAACATATTTCTTCCCTCTTGGTCCTAACTTACCAAGAATATGATCTGGATTATGGATATTGGCAACACACCAAGGCTTTAGATTACTTAAATCTGGCTTTCTTTTAGTCCATAATTCATAAGGTGTAGATAAAACAGATTTGGATGGCACTCTATTCAATATGCAAACAATCGTGAGTAATGCATCTCCCCAAACGGAAATGTCCATGTTGGCCCGAGCCATCATGCATCTCACCATGTCTAGAAGAGTTCAATTCTTTCTCTCGGCCACTCCATTTTGTTGGGGTGTTCTTGGAATAGTCAATTGCGTTGATATTCCTTTCTCATCACATAACCCCTTGAATTCATTTGACAAATACTCTCCACCCCGATCAGTCCTTAATGACTTAATCTTCCTTTCTATTTGATTCTCTACTAAAGTCACATAAGTTTTGAAACACCTTAATGCTTCACTTTTGTGCTTTATCAAATAGACATGGGTGAATAGAGTATACTCATCCGTGAATGTGATAATGTATCTAAAACCTTTTCTGGATGTCACATTCAAGGGACCAAAAACATCAGAATGTGTAATTTGCAATGGATATTCAATTCTATGAGCCTTTCCAAATGGTTTTTTATTGCCTTGCCCGCGAGACATATCTCACAAGTTAGGCGGGATACATTGATAAAGAACCAAGTAGGCCACTATTAGCTAACTTCTTCATCCTCTCTTACCCTATATGTCCCAATCTTGCATGCTAAATGAACTCATCATTTGTATTGGCCATAAGACAATTACTATTACTTATAACAGTATCTAACACAAAGAAATCACCATTTAGGAAACAAGAACTTATTTGATGAGATCCAAGATCCATCAAGATTTCAAGAGGCTAAGCAAGGAGTCTACTTGGGTCGAACAAAGGAAGAAAGGCAAGGAGAGGACTACTTGGGCCGAATCCATGAAGATAAGCAAGGAAAGGACTTGGGTAGATTCTATAAGTCCCTTAAGCAATCTTAAGACATTCAACTTGGGCTGCTTGAATGAAGAAGAACTAGACTTGGTCCACGTGATCCAAGCTTCACAAGATGGGCCTTAGAAGAATGCAAGGTGGCGGCATAAGGCTTAATGAAGTGGACCTGTTCATTAAATGACATGGCAAGGGTGGGGACCAATTCATTAAACTATGTGGCGCCTATTAAATGAGTATTTGGGCTTGTGTTAAGTTTTTATTTAATTTAGGCTTTTGGGCCTGACTTGTGTAACATGTCCAATAAGCTTGTGGAGACTACCCTCATTAAACTATTGGACATGTTTTAAATTTAATTTGTGCATTCAAAGCACGCCTAGCAACAAGAGATTTACCTTCCACGGGGTAGTCCAAGTCACCATCATCACCATCACGATTACTAGCTGATGCACCCAAAAGAGTGTATCTTATTTAACCTTGCACTAAAAAGATCAATTGTAAGTATAGTAGTTAGCAAGGGACGAGTCCTCAGGGATTGGGTTTTAGTTTATAAGTTGATAGTTTAAAACTTAAATTCAAGAACAATAAAAGAAAAGGGGTTTTTGAAATCAGATTTAAACTAAAGTAAATAATAAGAATAAGATGCAAGGCGGTATAACCAGCCAATAAAAATATATATACTAAATTAGGCGGTATAACCAGCCAATAAAAATATATATACTAAATTAGGCGGTATAACCAGCCAATAAAAATAAAACAAAGTTAATATACAAATTAGGCGGTATAACCAGCCAATAAAAATAAATATACTTTTAAAAACTAGAAAAGTAAGAGAACAAGTAAGTAAGAAGAATCAAATATGAAAAATATGGTTAAGGTTTCATTCTCCACCACTAGACATCATTAAGAATCAATTTCAGATCTATCAATATCAACCAACTATCAAAGTTAACAACCGTAGATAACAACAAGCTCTGTTACCCCAATCTTTCCTTAGTTTGTCGTTAAATAGAACAAGCTCTCTATTTAATCTCTAACCATTAAACAACCTAGAATAAGCTCTCTAAATTCAATTTAATGGCAGCTTTATGATGAGAAAGATAGGTTGATCTAAGCAACAAACACATAAGCTCGGATTGTTCAACTTAGGTTATGTTCCACTTTGCAATTATTGAAAACTTGACCATAATCATTAATCACAAATTGCCACTTATGAATAGGAAATCAAGACAATTACACGGATCAAGACTCCTAAACTAGCAATAGATAATTATCAAGATCTATCTAGTTGTACACCTAAATAAATCAAGACAACATCATGAACAATTCTTGTAGAAGAACATAAGCAACTTTGATAGAAAATTAATGATAGATAGAATCTGAAAATCAATCACAAAACATGTCTAGGGCTTTGAAATCACCCTTAACCAAATAGAAGTTTAGCCTAGCATAGGCATTATAAACATAAAATTAAATAGAATCTAAGAAGAAAATAAAAGAAAGAAAGAAGAAGAAGAAGAATATTAATTATCCAACCTCTTGCTCTTTCTAAAGAAAAAGAAAACTAGAGAAAAGAAAGAAGAAGAAAACTTAGAGAATTTTGTTAAAATGGCTAATATCCTACCAATCTCCAATATGATCCCTTACAATCATCCAAGGCCCTCTATTTATACACATTTTGGAGGGCTAACTGACAAGAGACAAGCTTTACAAATTTCAAAGGTAGGTATAATAGGTGGGTGCATTTTCTAACAATTTTTGTCATATATGACGATTTTGATCAGCCAACTTGATGGTCGATTTTGTCAATTTTTGAGGCCTTATCTGATCACATGGTCTTCTAGAAAAATGTTACCCTATCAGTTACTGATCCATAGCCGTTGGAATCAGCTCATTTTCTGATGTGGATAAGAAGATATGGGCATAATACGAAAACAGGTCAGCACAGACGTCATTGCACATCAGCCAACTTGATGGTCGATTTCGCTATGGAAAACGACTCCGTTTCAAGAAGTGTAAAACATAAAAAATATAGATATGCCTCTTAGCTTTGCATGGCTACAAATTTCAGCCTTATTGCTTCAGTGAAACTCGAGATATAGCTGATATGGCAAAAGGTGTCGGAACTGGAACTGAACTGGATTTGCCCTTAATTCTAGTAATCTGAAATCACTCAAAGAAACTTGTGAAAAACACCAAAATACATAAAAATATAAAAGATCATAAACACAATTAGACTAAACAATAATAACTCGTATTTGACACAAAACAATAATAAAACATAACTAAAAACTATATAATTATACGAGTTATCACACCCCCACACTTAGATTGTTGCTAGTCCCTAGCAACGACTCAATAAAAATAAAATAAGAAAATCTAATCTAATCCATTTTCGTAGGAAATCACGGTGGCACTTAGCATGTGACACAAGCCTTTAAACCCCTGGGTGTCCCTAGTGGACGAGTTTAGTCTCGTGAGGGTTTACTAGAACGATACCCACAAACATTGAAAAACTAAAATATAAATAAACTGCATATACTAAAAATATTTACTCCTAATCCTTTCAATACAAATTAGAGACAATATTTGAACAAGTCTTATAAACTAATCAATAGCTTAAAGAATTTCACAAAAAATCATGCTTGAATGTAAATTGTTTGAGTTAAGCCAATATTAGCATAACATATCTCAATCAAAATATTGCATGTTCAAATTTAATCTCAACTTCTCACATGGGATACCCTCATGATTTTCACTCTTTAAAGTAGTGGTGAAGTGTTTACACTCAATCAATCTCATGAAAACAGTTCTACCATATTCTTGCTTGTCCACCTATTCTCCACTATTTAGATCATACAACTTCATGAATCAAGAGGTCTTTAATCAAGGTTGTAATGGGGCCAAGGGGTTTGTAATGTGGTTGAAGAACAAAAGGATAAAGATATCACAAAGGTTCCAAAGAGTTCATAAAGTTTAGAGACATAAAAAGATCATACAAAGAAACTTCTCAAAACTCTTTACAAGTACATAGTCACCTAGGCCGGATATTCATGTTGGGCCTTTTCTTCATTCTAAACGACTTTGTAACATCTTTTTCTTTTTCCACAAATTCAAGAGATGATTCATATATATATATTTTTTTTTTACATAGGAATGTATTTGCCAGTATTCCATTTCTTTTTCTCTTGACTTTTCTTTTCTTTTCCCCCTACACTTATTTCTTGTTTCTAACCCAAATTTTTAACTAAAAATATCCCTTGTCTTTGCAACTTGTCTCAAAACATGCTAATTCATCTTTGGAACAAAGGTAAAGATATAAGTATATTTAGGTTAGGGACAAGTTATGGTTACCAAAGAGATAGCTTATTCAATGTAGGCTCAAATTGGTTCACTAAGGGTGTGTTCTCTTGGAACATCAATAAGGGATGGCTGTTTGGCCCTGGCTAAAAATCCTAATGCCTCTATCATATTCATGTTGTCACATGTATCAATATAGTCTCAAACGGTTTAAAGCAAGTTCTAGAGAATCATGTAATCATAAGAGCACTCAAGAAAGAAATTAGATTGATTTGTATAATGCATCAATCATTATAGGCTCAAAAACTCACAAGGATGATTATACAAGTCAGATTAAGTCTAAACATGCTTCTTTCTCAATCAACATATTATATTAACATTGGCTCATAAAAAGGTTGACATCAAGCTCAATTCTCATGAAAATCTTCTCACTAATAAATCTGTTTTAGACTTATGCAATTCATATCTCATCATTGTATTAAAAAGGAACTAAAACTCACAAAAAAAAATAATAATAATAATAAAGAAAAAAAAATAGTAGACAAAAATAAAAGAAATCCTAAATCATTCCCCCCCACACTTAATTCTTACATTGTCCTCAATGTAAGTCTATTAACTCAAATGAAAGAATCATGTGTAAGAGAAAAGAACTAATAACATAAGAATAGGAACAATTAAGACTCAAAACAAAACAAAACCATGCAACCTAAATAATCCTAAAATACTAAACAAAAATTAACAAGTAAACATAAAAAGATTAAAATCAAACTGACAAGGTATGTCTCAAGTCTCCCTTACTCAGACCTTGTTCAGAATGAATACTTCTAAATTGCTTAAAACACAACAAACTCTTTTTTTTTTTTTTTTTTTTTTTTTTTTTGAAAAGAAGAAATCAAACTGACAAGGTATGTCTCAAGTCTCCCTTACTCAGACCTTGTTCAGAATGAATACTTCTTAAAATTTTTTTTTTTTTTTTTTTTTTTAAATTAGCAAAATATGTCCCTTACCCCTACTAAAATATGACATTGTCCCCAATGTCCAATTTTAAAGGTAGAATTTAGGAGATATTACCTGCAGAGGTTGCTAACCACTTATTATAACTGAGACACAACAAGCAAAATGTTAGATAATGTCACAAAGACAAAGTGCAATCCACTCCTTGCTCGTCCATATCTCTTTTTCTTTTTCCGAGCGTTTGCGAAACAACCGTAGCAGATAAACACTCAGAAGCTTGAAGCTTTTTAAGTAAATCTTCAATGGTTGTAGCAGAAATTATGGTTCTCCTTGCCTCTGAAAACATGAATCCATTATCCACAGCATTATCTAAATATAAAAGCAAATTACTAAAATAACCATTAATATTAAGCAAACCAATGGGTTTCTTATTTGTGACCAAAGATGACCAAGAAGCCACGCAAGCTATTTCTTCCAATGTACCCAGACCTCCTGGTAAAGCAATGAATGCATCGGCAGAATGGTACATGATTGTTATCCGTTCAGGGACACTCCAGACTTGTATTTCCTTACCCACGGTAGGTCCACAAAAACTTGTGAATAGTTTTGGCACGATTCCTAGAACTGGACTTCCTCCGGCGTGTGCTGCTGTAGCGACTGCTCCCATTAAACCCGTACTACCGCCTCCATAAATCAAGTGGATCTTTTGTTGGGCAAGTATTACTCCAACTCTTATGGCTTCATCAGCGAATATGTTATTTTTTCCTGGATAAGCACCTCCAAAGACACAAATTTTTTTAATGCGCTGGGATGAAGTACTTTCCATTTTTTTTTTTTCGAGTGCCTGAAAGAGAATGAGTACATGGTGTAATATATAGAGGACTCAGTAGTGAATCAGACAAGAGTAATAATGTCGCCGAAAGTGTATCTGACCTGTCAGAAGAAAATGTTAACCTAACAAAAGATTTTTGCGTGATTTCAGGAAGAAAATCAAAAAAAGAGAAGAAAAAAATCAACCGTAAAAGACAAATAATAAAAAAAAAAAACGAGAATAGTTACACAAATCGAACAACACGTAAATTAAACCAAAATAAAGTTATTGCAAATCAAACCAAAAGCTGAGAAGTCATTTATTGTAGTTGTGATTGTGGCTCACATCTTCTTCTGGTTTTACGTCCAGAAACGGCTTAAACGCCTTCTATGAGTCGAGGATATGCTTCCCATCCAGTTTTCTTACAAGCTGGCAAACAGGGTCTTTTAACATCAGATTCCCAAGATGTTGCCATTCCCTTTGGAATTGCGGCCATAAATCAAGAATTTCTCTTTGTACGTCTCCACTAGGATGCGTCTCAAGAGAAAGTTGGATATTACCCAAATTCTCCTTACTCAGTCCATCCTTAATGAATTCAATTTTATCATCTCGATTAGAGGACGGAATCCCAATAGAACGACACTTACCGTTACACGTCCATCGTGCACATTTGTGGCAATTTGAACTCATGCGCTTTGCTCGTCGCTTCTTTGCAAAAGTGCTTCTACCTGTACCTGGTAAATGCAAAACATGAAGATATTCATCTTCACGTACCTTGGCTTCAATTATCCAACGTATGTCGTCAGGAATCCCTTTGTGCATAAGCATTCTTAATCTTTCAAGTCGAACTTGGTAAAGCTTCAGTAAAATATTTCGAGGAAAAGGAGGAAATCGTTTCTGCAATCTTGTGAGAATATCATCCATCCTGAAAAAAAGAATGAAAAAAAATTGAAAGAGAAATTGGAAGAGAAATTTATATACAATATCAGTTTTGTGGGTAGCTGATGGAACCGATTTAAATAATCACGGAGTACCGTTATCCGCCATTTAACCGGGGTTAAAAAAAAAAAAAATTATATTTACATCTAGTTATTTTCAAAACAAGGATCAGAAAGAAAAACAACATAAAAGACTCAAAAACAAAACACTCTAAATAAAATCCTAAATTCTTCCCCCCACACATAATTTTTACATTGTCCTCAATGTAATGCTATTATCCCCCAATGCAAGAATTATATGTAAGAGAAAAGAACTATTAAACAAAAGAAAAGAAAAACAATAAAAGATAGAATGATGGAGAGTAAGGAATATGCAAATCTGATATAATAGATGCTTTCCATCCTTTTGGGTTGCCTCTCCAAGAAGCGCTTGGTTTATTGTCCTCAGCTTGACTTAGACCCATGCCATTATTATTCAACATACTTTGGCTCAAAAATTGGAAACTCCTCCACATCTTGTATTGGAAAGTTCTCATAGTAAGGCTTCAATCTATGACCATTCACTTTGAATGCCTTATCTGTTTTCGGGCTTTGGATTTCAACTGCACCATGAGTAAATACATTAGTAATAACAAAAGGTCCAACCCAACGAGAACGTAACTTACCTGGATATAACTTAAGGCGTGAATGGAAGAGAAGAACTTTTTGTCCAACAACAAATTCTTTTCTTGATATCATCTTGTCATGGAATGCCTTAGTCTTTTCCTTGTAAATCCTAGAATTCTGATAGGAATCATTCCTTATCTCCTCTAATTCTTGTAGGTCAAGTTTTCTTTTCTTTCCTATCTCATCCATCTCCATGTTGCATTGTTTGATAGCCCAATATGATTTATGTTCCAATTCAACCGGAAGATGACAAGGCTTACCATAAACAAGTCGATAAGGAGACATACCAATGGGTGTCTTATATGCTGTCCTATAAGCCCAAAGTGCATCATCAAGTCGTGAACTCCAATCCTTCCTATTTGGATTAACTGTCTTTTCAAGGATGGACTTAACTTCTCGGTTTGACACTTCAGCTTGCCCACTAGTTTGAGGATGATATGAGGTGGAGACCTTGTGTGTGATGTTATACTTCCTCAAAAGTGCTTCCATAGTCCTATTGCAAAAGTGAGTACCTCTATCGCTGATTATGGCCTTTGGCGTTCCAAACCTAGCCAAGATGTTAGTCTTGACAAAATCTGAAACAACTTTAGAGTCATTAGTCCTAGTGGATTTTGCTTCCACCCACTTTGAAACATAATCAACGGCAAGTAAAATATAAAGATTACCAAAAGAAGGAGGAAAAGGTCCCATGAAATCCATGCCCCATACATCAAAAATTTCAACAATAAGTATTGGAGTTTGAGTCATTTGATTTCTAGGACCTAAGTTACCTGTTCTTTGGCAACGATCACATGACTTGCAAAAGAGGTATGCATCTTTGAATATGGTAGGCCAATAAAATCCAGAATCAAGAACTTTCATGGCTGTTCTTTTGGATCCAAAGTGTCCTCCACATGCATAAGAGTGACAAAAGGTGAGAATAGATTGAAATTCAGTTTCGAGTACACACCTTCTTATAATCTGATCGGAGCAATGCTTCCAAAGGTAAGGATCATCCCATATGTAGTATTTGGCATCACTCTTGATCTTATTTCTTTGAGCTTGTGTCAACTCTTGTGGCAACTTCTTGGTAACTAAGTAATTAACAATATCAGCATACCAAGGAGTTGTTGTACTTATAAAAAGAAGTTGCTCATCCGGAAAGTTCTCATTCAAGGGTAGTGCATCCTCTTCATGAACTAAACGGCTAAGATGGTCCGCAACCAGGTTGTCACTACCTCTCTTATCTTTTATCTCCAAATCAAACTCTTGTAAGAGAAGTATCCATCTAATCAACCTTGGTTTAGCCTCCTTTTTAGTGAGCAAGTACTTAAGGGCTGCATGGTCAGAATATACAATTACTTTAGTACCAATTAAATAAGATCGAAATTTTTCTAAAGCAAATACAACAGCCAAAAGTTCCTTTTCAGTAGTGGAATAGTTCAATTGAGCATCATTAAGAGTTCGGGAGGCATAATAAATGGCATGTGAGGCTTTGCCAACCCGTTGGCCCAAAACAGCTCCAATGGTATAGTCACTAGCATCACACATGATTTCAAAAGGTACATTCCAATCTGGTGGTTGGATGATAGGAGCTGATGTCAAGAGTCCCTTCAATGTTTCAAACGCCTCTTTGCATTTATCATCAAAGTGGAAAACCACATCTTTTTGTAGTAGCTTGCAAAGAGGTAATGTGATCTTTGAGAAGTCTTTGATAAATCTCCTATAGAAACCTGCATGTCCAAGAAAAGAACGAACCTCTCTCACATTTGTGGGAGGTGGTAAAGAATGCATAATATCTATTTTAGACTTATCAACCTCTATCCCTCTAGAAGAAATAACATGGCCCAAAACTATTCCTTGTTCTACCATAAAGTGGCATTTTTCCCAATTCAAAACAAGGTTAGTTTCCATGCATCTTTCAAGTACAAGTGTAAGGTTCTCTAGACATCTATCAAAAGAATCACCATAGACACTAAAATCATCCATAAATACTTCTATGATGTTCTCTACATAATCTGAAAATATGCTAACCATACACCTTTGGAATATAGCTGGTGCATTACAAAGACCAAATGGCATACGCCGGTATGCAAAAGTACCAAATGGACATGTGAATGTTGTTTTCTCTTGGTCCTCCGGAGCAATGGCTATCTGATTATAACCTGAAAAACCATCAAGAAAACAATAATGAGAATGGCCAGCTAACCTTTCAAGCATTTGATCAATAAAAGGTAAAGGAAAGTGGTCTTTGCGAGTTGTGGAATTAAGTTTACGATAATCAATACAAACTCGCCATCCTGTTTGAATCCTAGTAGGAACAAGTTCATTCTCATTATTTGTTACCACCGTTACACCTGATTTCTTTGGAACCACTTGGACTGGGCTCACCCATTTGCTATCCGAGATAGGATAGATCACTCCAACATCTAGGAGTTTCAGTATCTCCTTTTTCACAACCTCCATCATAGGAGGGTTCAATCTTCTTTGTGCTTCTCTTGTTGGTTTAGACCCTTCCTCTAACAAAATCCGGTGCATGCACATGGATGGGCTTATTCCCTTGATATCGGCAATTGTCCAACCAATTGCTGTTTTATGCTCTCAAAGCACCTGGATTAGTCGTTCTTCTTGCAAAGGTGTGAGCTCTTTGGCAATGATGATCGGTAGTGTGTCCTTTTTACCTAAGAACACATATTTCAAGTGGTTCGGTAGTGGTTTCAATTCTAAAGTTGGTGCCTGCAAAATGCAAAATGGTTCGGTAGAAGTTTCTCATTAGATAAAGGCAAATCAATAAATGAAACATCAAACCTTGCATCTTTAGGTTGCAGCGAGTGTAAAGATTCTAGTGCCCCTTCCACCTGGTCACTCAAGGCTAGTTTAGCATTCCCCATTCCGAGATGGTTGCTAATGACTATTTCTACACTATCTTCACCATCTAGCTCATAAGCTTGCTGCACTAGTGAGTCAATTATATCAATATTAAAAACAGAATGCACATCACTAGGATATCTCATGGCCTCAAAAATGTTAAAGCGAATTATTTCACCATCAAATTCCATAGTTAAAGTGCCATCATGTACATCTATTTTAGTTCTTGCTGTTTTCAAGAATGGTCTCCCTAATAGAATAGGTGTGGGATTAGAAGACATCTCATCTTCCATCTCAATAACATAAAAGTCAGCGGGAAAAACCAATTCATTAACCTGTACAAGAACGTCTTCTACAACTCCTCTTGGATAAGTGTTAGAACGGTCAGCAAGTTGTATTATAACACCGGTTTCCTCTAATGGTCCTAGATTCAATGAAGCATAAATTGAATATGGCATGACATTAATAGATGCCCCTAGATCTAGCATAGCACGCTCAAACCTGGTGTTGCCTATCTTACAAGGAATGGTAAACATACCTGGATCCTTGCATTTAGGTGGGAGTTTCTTTTGAAGAACAGCTGACACATTCTCCCCCACACTTACCTTTTCATTCCATTTCAACTTCCGTTTAGATGTGCACAACTCTTTTAGGAACTTGGCATATCTTGACACTTGCTTGATAGCATCTAGTAAAGGAATGTTCACCTCTACTTTCCGGAAGGTTTCCAAAATTTCCTTCTCTTGCTCCTCCTTCTTGGACTTTGCTAACCTGCTAGGAAAAGGTGGAGGAGTTATATAAGAAGGAAAGGATGGTTTAGGAATTACCTTTTTTAGTGGCTCGTTGGGATGTGAAAAGGATGCCATGGTATTGTTCTCCCCTTGAGCACTATCATTTTGTGGTGTCTCTAGCTGTTTCCCACTTCTTAAATTTATAGCATTGGCATTCTCTCTTGGATTCACTATGGTTTGGGAAGGTAATTTCCCAGAATCCCTTGCTTGCATTTGACTCATGGTTGTTGCCAATTGCCCTATTTGAGTCTCCAAATTTCGAATACTTGTCTTTGTTTCCTGTTGAAATTGAATTGTATTAGTAGAAAGAGCTTTAACAAGATCTTCAAGAGAAGTACCTGAATTTTGGGTGGGTGGTAGTTGTTGTCGGGTTTGGTATGGTTGTTGCACTCTTTGCTGAAAACCCGGTGGCCTGTGGTCAAATGGTGGAGGAATAGTTTGTGATTGGTTCCCTCCATAATTGAAGTTTGGATGATCCCTCCATCCTGGATTGTAAGTGTTTGAGTAGGGATCATATTTCCTTGATTGGTTCTGAAATCCACCCATGGCATTCACATGTTCATTGGTATCCTCTTGAAGTGTTGGACACATATCAGTTTGGTGCCCTATGTTTGAACATATGCCACAAGCCTTTATTTGTTGTATTTTACCTACAGCCAATTGTTGAACAAGAGAAGTCAGTTTATCAAATTTTTGTTCAAGGGATGATATACTTACCTCATTAACTCTCTTAGGTTGTGGTGGTGGATCTTGTCTCATTGAGAACTGTTGAGAATTGGCTGCCATGTTGGAGATTAATGTTCTAGCAGCCCTGGGAGTCTTATCAACTAGAGCTCCCCCACTAGCGACATCTATCATACTTCTCTCCATGGGCATGAGACCTTCATAGAAGTATTGGATGAGAAGTTGTTCACTTATCTGATGATGTGGACATGATGCACAAAGTTTCTTGAACCTCTCCCAATATTCATATAAGGACTCTCCGTTGTATTGCCGAATCCCACATATCTCTTTCCTAATGTTGGCAGCCTTAGATGCTGGGAAATACCTTTCCAAGAATGCTTTCTTCAAATCATTCCATGTAGTGATGGTCCCGGATGGTAGATAGTAGAGCCATTCCTTTGCTGAATCAGCTAGAGAGAATGGGAAGGCTCTCAACTTAACTTGCTCTTCCGTGACCCCTGTTGGTCTCATGCTTGAGCAAACTACATGGAATTCCTTGAGGTGCTTATTTGGATCCTCTCCTGCAAAACCATGAAAAGTTGGGAGAAGATGAATCAAACCAGATTTTAATTCAAAAGCTACCTCAAGATTAGCATATTCAATGCATAATGGTTGTTGACCCAAGTCCGGAGCGGCTAGCTCCTTGAGAGTTCGGTTGTCAGCTGCTGCCATCTCTCCTTGCTTCTCTTGGATGTTTTGGATCAACTCCTCGATTGGTTGTTGGTGAGAAGTTATAAATTCCCGAATTTTCCTAAGTCGTAAGTCTTCTTCGGGAGCTTGGAACATTCACTAATAATAAATAAGAAAGTAAATAATTAGAACAGAAAATAAGAATAAACCAATAAACTAATAAACTAAAGAAAGCAATCCCCGGCAACGGCGCCAAAAATTTGATGCACCCAAAAGAGTGTATCTTATTTAACCTTGCACTAAAAAGATCAATTGTAAGTATAGTAGTTAGCAAGGGTCGAGTCCTCAGGGATTGGGTTTTAGTTTATAAGTTGATAGTTTAAAACTTAAATTCAAGAACAATAAAGAAAAGGGGTTTTTGAAATCAGATTTAAACTAAAGTAAATAATAAGAATAAGATGCAAGGCGGTATAACCAGCCAATAAAAATATATATACTAAATTAGGCGGTATAACCAGCCAATAAAAATATATATACTAAATTAGGCGGTATAACCAGCCAATAAAAATAAAACAAAGTTAATATACAAATTAGGCGGTATAACCAGCCAATAAAAATAAATATACTTTTAAAAACTAGAAAAGTAAGAAAACAAGTAAGTAAGAAGAATCAAATATGAAAAATATGGTTAAGGTTTCATTCTCCACCACTAGACATCATTAAGAATCAATTTCAGATCTATCAATATCAACCAACTATCAAAGTTAACAACCGTAGATAACAACAAGCTCTGTTACCCCAATCTTTCCTTAGTTTGTCGTTAAATAGAACAAGCTCTCTATTTAATCTCTAACCATTAAACAACCTAGAATAAGCTCTCTAAATTCAATTTAATGGCAGCTTTATGATGAGAAAGATAGGTTGATCTAAGCAACAAACACATAAGCTCGGATTGTTCAACTTAGGTTATGTTCCACTTTGCAATTATTGAAAACTTGACCATAATCATTAATCACAAATTGCCACTTATGAATAGGAAATCAAGACAATTACACGGATCAAGACTCCTAAACTAGCAATAGATAATTATCAAGATCTATCTAGTTGTACACCTAAATAAATCAAGACAACATCATGAACAATTCTTGTAGAAGAACATAAGCAACTTTGATAGAAAATTAATGATAGATAGAATCTGAAAATCAATCACAAAACATGTCTAGGGCTTTGAAATCACCCTTAACCAAATAGAAGTTTAGCCTAGCATAGGCATTATAAACATAAAATTAAATAGAATCTAAGAAGAAAATAAAAGAAAGAAAGAAGAAGAAGAAGAATATTAATTATCCAACCTCTTGCTCTTTCTAAAGAAAAAGAAAACTAGAGAAAAGAAAGAAGAAGAAAACTTAGAGAATTTTGTTAAAATGGCTAATATCCTACCAATCTCCAATATGATCCCTTACAATCATCCAAGGCCCTCTATTTATACACATTTTGGAGGGCTAAATGACAAGAGACAAGCTTTACAAATTTCAAAGGTAGGTATAATAGGTGGGTGCATTTTCTAACAATTTTCGTCATATATGACGATTTTGATCAGCCAACTTGATGGTCGATTTTGTCAATTTTGGAGGCCTTATCTGATCACATGGTCTTCTAGAAAAATGTTACCCTATCAGTTACTGATCCATAGCCGTTGGAATCAGCTCATTTGCTGATGTGGATAAGAAGATATGGGCATAATACGAAAACAGGTCAGCACAGACGTCATTGCACATCAGCCAACTTGATGGTCGATTTCGCTATGGAAAACGACTCCGTTTCAAGAAGTGTAAAACATGAAAAATATAGATATGCCTCTTAGCTTTGCATGGATACAAATTTCAGCCTTATTGCTTCAGTGAAACTCGAGATATAGCTGATATGGCAAAAGGTGTCGGAACTGGAACTGAACTGGATTTGCCCTTAATTCTAGTAATCTGAAATCACTCAAAGAAACTTGTGAAAAACACCAAAATACATAAAAATATAAAAGATCATAAACACAATTAGACTAAACAATAATAACTCGTATTTGACACAAAACAATAATAAAACATAACTAAAAACTATATAATTATACGAGTTATCACACCCCCACACTTAGATTGTTGCTAGTCCCTAGCAACGACTCAATAAAAATAAAATAAGAAAATCTAATCTAATCCATTTTCGTAGGAAATCACGGTGGCACTTAGCATGTGACACAAGCCTTTAAACCCCTGGGTGTCCCTAGTGGACGAGTTTAGTCTCGTGAGGGTTTACTAGAACGATACCCACAAACATTGAAAAACTAAAATATAAATAAACTGCATATACTAAAAATATTTACTCCTAATCCTTTCAATACAAATTAGAGACAATATTTGAACAAGTCTTATAAACTAATCAATAGCTTAAAGAATTTCACAAAAAATCATGCTTGAATGTAAATTGTTTGAGTTAAGCCAATATTAGCATAACATATCTCAATCAAAATATTGCATGTTCAAATTTAATCTCAACTTCTCACATGGGATACCCTCATGATTTTCACTCTTTAAAGTAGTGGTGAAGTGTTTACACTCAATCAATCTCATGAAAACAGTTCTACCATATTCTTGCTTGTCCACCTATTCTCCACTATTTAGATCATACAACTTCATGAATCAAGAGGTCTTTAATCAAGGTTGTAATGGGGCCAAGGGGTTTGTAATGTGGTTGAAGAACAAAAGGATAAAGATATCACAAAGGTTCCAAAGAGTTCATAAAGTTTAGAGACATAAAAAGATCATACAAAGAAACTTCTCAAAACTCTTTACAAGTACATAGTCACCTAGGCCAGATATTCATGTTGGGCCTTTTCTTCATTCTAAACGACTTTGTAACATCTTTTTCTTTTTCCACAAATTCAAGAGATGATTCATATATATATATATTTTTTTTTACATAGGAATGTATTTGCCAGTATTCCATTTCTTTTTCTCTTGACTTTTCTTTTCTTTTCCCCCCACACTTATTTCTTGTTTCTAACCCAAATTTTTAACTAAAAATATCCCTTGTCTTTGCAACTTGTCTCAAAACATGCTAATTCATCTTTGGAACAAAGGTAAAGATATAAGTATATTTAGGTTAGGGACAAGTTATGGTTACCAAAGAGATAGCTTATTCAATGTAGGCTCAAATTGGTTCACTAAGGGTGTGTTCTCTTGGAACATCAATAAGGGATGGCTGTTTGGCCCTGGCTAAAAATCCTAATGCCTCTATCATATTCATGTTGTCACATGTATCAATATAGTCTCAAACGGTTTAAAGCAAGTTCTAGAGAATCATGTAATCATAAGAGCACTCAAGAAAGAAATTAGATTGATTTGTATAATGCATCAATCATTATAGGCTCAAAAACTCACAAGGATGATTATACAAGTCAGATTAAGTCTAAACATGCTTCTTTCTCAATCAACATATTATATTAACATTGGCTCATAAAAAGGTTGACATCAAGCTCAATTCTCATGAAAATCTTCTCACTAATAAATCTGTTTTAGACTTATGCAATTCATATCTCATCATTGTATTAAAAAGGAACTAAAACTCACAAAAAAAAATAATAATAATAATAAAGAAAAAAAAAATAGTAGACAAAAATAAAAGAAATCCTAAATCATTCCCCCCCACACTTAATTCTTACATTGTCCTCAATGTAAGTCTATTAACTCAAATGAAAGAATCATGTGTAAGAGAAAAGAACTAATAACATAAGAATAGGAACAACTAAGACTCAAAACAAAACAAAACCATGCAACCTAAATAATCCTAAAATACTAAACAAAAATTAACAAGTAAACATAAAAAGATTAAAATCAAACTGACAAGGTATGTCTCAAGTCTCCCTTACTCAGACCTTGTTCAGAATGAATACTTCTTAAAATTTTTTTTTTTTTTTTTTTTTAAATTAGCAAAATATGTCCCTTACCCCCTACTAAAATATGACATTGTCCCCAATGTCCAATTTTAAAGGTAGAATTTAGGAGATATTACCTGCAGAGGTTGCTAACCACTTATTATAACTGAGACACAACAAGCAAAATGTTAGATAATGTCACAAAGACAAAGTGCAATCCACTCCTTGCTCGTCCATATCTCTTTTTCTTTTTCCGAGCGTTTGCGAAACAACCGTAGCAGATAAACACTCAGAAGCTTGAAGCTTTTTAAGTAAATCTTCAATGGTTGTAGCAGAAATTATGGTTCTCCTTGCCTCTGAAAACATGAATCCATTATCCACAGCATTATCTAAATATAAAAGCAAATTACTAAAATAACCATTAATATTAAGCAAACCAATGGGTTTCTTATTTGTGACCAAAGATGACCAAGAAGCCACGCAAGCTATTTCTTCCAATGTACCCAGACCTCCTGGTAAAGCAATGAATGCATCGGCAGAATGGTACATGATTGTTATCCGTTCAGGGACACTCCAGACTTGTATTTCCTTACCCACGGTAGGTCCACAAAAACTTGTGAATAGTTTTGGCACGATTCCTAGAACTGGACTTCCTCCGGCGTGTGCTGCTGTAGCGACTGCTCCCATTAAACCCGTACTACCGCCTCCATAAATCAAGTGGATCTTTTGTTGGGCAAGTATTACTCCAACTCTTATGGCTTCATCAGCGAATATGTTATTTTTTCCTGGATAAGCACCTCCAAAGACACAAATTTTTTTAATGCGCTGGGATGAAGTACTTTCCATTTTTTTTTTTCGAGTGCCTGAAAGAGAATGAGTACATGGTGTAATATATAGAGGACTCAGTAGTGAATCAGACAAGAGTAATAATGTCGCCGAAAGTGTATCTGACCTGTCAGAAGAAAATGTTAACCTAACAAAAGATTTTTGCGTGATTTCAGGAAGAAAATCAAAAAAAGAGAAGAAAAAAATCAACCGTAAAAGACAAATAATAAAAAAAAAAAACGAGAATAGTTACACAAATCGAACAACACGTAAATTAAACCAAAATAAAGTTATTGCAAATCAAACCAAAAGCTGAGAAGTCATTTATTGTAGTTGTGATTGTGGCTCACATCTTCCTCTGGTTTTACGTCCAGAAACGGCTTAAACGCCTTCTATGAGTCGAGGATATGCTTCCCATCCAGTTTTCTTACAAGCTGGCAAACAGGGTCTTTTAACATCAGATTCCCAAGATGTTGCCATTCCCTTTGGAATTGCGGCCATAAATCAAGAATTTCTCTTTGTACGTCTCCACTAGGATGCGTCTCAAGAGAAAGTTGGATATTACCCAAATTCTCCTTACTCAGTCCATCCTTAATGAATTCAATTTTATCATCTCGATTAGAGGACGGAATCCCAATAGAACGACACTTACCGTTACACGTCCATCGTGCACATTTGTGGCAATTTGAACTCATGCGCTTTGCTCGTCGCTTCTTTGCAAAAGTGCTTCTACCTGTACCTGGTAAATGCAAAACATGAAGATATTCATCTTCACGTACCTTGGCTTCAATTATCCAACGTATGTCGTCAGGAATCCCTTTGTGCATAAGCATTCTTAATCTTTCAAGTCGAACTTGGTAAAGCTTCAGTAAAATATTTCGAGGAAAAGGAGGAAATCGTTTCTGCAATCTTGTGAGAATATCATCCATCCTGAAAAAAAGAATGAAAAAAAATTGAAAGAGAAATTGGAAGAGAAATTTATATACAATATCAGTTTTGTGGGTAGCTGATGGAACCGATTTAAATAATCACGGAGTACCGTTATCCGCCATTTAACCGGGGTTAAAAAAAAAAATAATTATATTTACATCTAGTTATTTTCAAAACAAGGATCAGAAAGAAAAACAACATAAAAGACTCAAAAACAAAACACTCTAAATAAAATCCTAAATTCTTCCCCCCACACATAATTTTTACATTGTCCTCAATGTAATGCTATTATCCCCCAATGCAAGAATTATATGTAAGAGAAAAGAACTATTAAACAAAAGAAAAGAAAAACAATAAAAGATAGAATGATGGAGAGTAAGGAATATGCAAATCTGATATAATAGATGCTTTCCATCCTTTTGGGTTGCCTCTCCAAGAAGCGCTTGGTTTATTGTCCTCAGCTTGACTTAGACCCATGCCATTATTATTCAACATACTTTGGCTCAAAAATTGGAAACTCCTCCACATCTTGTATTGGAAAGTTCTCATAGTAAGGCTTCAATCTATGACCATTCACTTTGAATGCCTTATCTGTTTTCGGGCTTTGGATTTCAACTGCACCATGAGTAAATACATTAGTAATAACAAAAGGTCCAACCCAACGAGAACGTAACTTACCTGGATATAACTTAAGGCGTGAATGGAAGAGAAGAACTTTTTGTCCAACAACAAATTCTTTTCTTGATATCATCTTGTCATGGAATGCCTTAGTCTTTTCCTTGTAAATCCTAGAATTCTGATAGGCATCATTCCTTATCTCCTCTAATTCTTGTAGGTCAAGTTTTCTTTTCTTTCCTATCTCATCCATCTCCATGTTGCATTGTTTGATAGCCCAATATGATTTATGTTCCAATTCAACCGGAAGATGACAAGGCTTACCATAAACAAGTCGATAAGGAGACATACCAATGGGTGTCTTATATGCTGTCCTATAAGCCCAAAGTGCATCATCAAGTCGTGAACTCCAATCCTTCCTATTTGGATTAACTGTCTTTTCAAGGATGGACTTAACTTCTCGGTTTGACACTTCAGCTTGCCCACTAGTTTGAGGATGATATGAGGTGGAGACCTTGTGTGTGATGTTATACTTCCTCAAAAGTGCTTCCATAGTCCTATTGCAAAAGTGAGTACCTCTATCGCTGATTATGGCCTTTGGCGTTCCAAACCTAGCCAAGATGTTAGTCTTGACAAAATCTGAAACAACTTTAGAGTCATTAGTCCTAGTGGATTTTGCTTCCACCCACTTTGAAACATAATCAACGGCAAGTAAAATATAAAGATTACCAAAAGAAGGAGGAAAAGGTCCCATGAAATCCATGCCCCATACATCAAAAAATTCAACAATAAGTATTGGAGTTTGAGGCATTTGATTTCTAGGACCTAAGTTACCTGTTCTTTGGCAACGATCACATGACTTGCAAAAGAGGTATGCATCTTTGAATATGGTAGGCCAATAAAATCCAGAATCAAGAACTTTCATGGCTGTTCTTTTGGATCCAAAGTGTCCTCCACATGCATAAGAGTGACAAAAGGTGAGAATAGATTGAAATTCAGTTTCGAGTACACACCTTCTTATAATCTGATCGGAGCAATGCTTCCAAAGGTGAGGATCATCCCATATGTAGTATTTGGCATCACTCTTGATCTTATTTCTTTGAGCTTGTGTCAACTCTTGTGGCAACTTCTTGGTAACTAAGTAATTAACAATATCAGCATACCAAGGAGTTGTTGTACTTATAAAAAGAAGTTGCTCATCCGGAAAGTTCTCATTCAAGGGTAGTGCATCCTCTTCATGAACTAAACGGCTAAGATGGTCCGCAACCAGGTTGTCACTACCTCTCTTATCTTTTATCTCCAAATCAAACTCTTGTAAGAGAAGTATCCATCTAATCAACCTTGGTTTAGCCTCCTTTTTAGTGAGCAAGTACTTAAGGGCTGCATGGTCAGAATATACAATTACTTTAGTACCAATTAAATAAGATCGAAATTTTTCTAAAGCAAATACAACAGCCAAAAGTTCTTTTTCAGTAGTGGAATAGTTCAATTGAGCATCATTAAGAGTTCGGGAGGCATAATAAATGGCATGTGAGGCTTTGCCAACCCGTTGGCCCAAAACAGCTCCAATGGCATAGTCACTAGCATCACACATGATTTCAAAAGGTACATTCCAATCTGGTGGTTGGATGATAGGAGCTGATGTCAAGAGTCCCTTCAATGTTTCAAACGCCTCTTTGCATTTATCATCAAAGTGGAAAACCACATCTTTTTGTAGTAGCTTGCAAAGAGGTAATGTGATCTTTGAGAAGTGTTTGATAAATCTCCTATAGAAACCTGCATGTCCAAGAAAAGAACGAACCTCTCTCACATTTGTGGGAGGTGGTAAAGAATGCATAATATCTATTTTAGACTTATCAACCTCTATCCCTCTAGAAGAAATAACATGGCCCAAAACTATTCCTTGTTCTACCATAAAGTGGCATTTTTCCCAATTCAAAACAAGGTTAGTTTCCATGCATCTTTCAAGTACAAGTGTAAGGTTCTCTAGACATCTATCAAAAGAATCACCATAGACACTAAAATCATCCATAAATACTTCTATGATGTTCTCTACATAATCTGAAAATATGCTAACCATACACCTTTGGAATGTAGCTGGTGCATTACAAAGACCAAATGGCATACGCCGGTATGCAAAAGTACCAAATGGACATGTGAATGTTGTTTTCTCTTGGTCCTCCGGAGCAATGGCTATCTGATTATAACCTGAAAAACCATCAAGAAAACAATAATGAGAATGGCCAGCTAACCTTTCAAGCATTTGATCAATAAAAGGTAAAGGAAAGTGGTCTTTGCGAGTTGTGGAATTAAGTTTACGATAATCAATACAAACTCGCCATCCTGTTTGAATCCTAGTAGGAACAAGTTCATTCTCATTATTTGTTACCACCGTTACACCTGATTTCTTTGGAACCACTTGGACTGGGCTCACCCATTTGCTATCCGAGATAGGATAGATCACTCCAACATCTAGGAGTTTCAGTATCTCCTTTTTCACAACCTCCATCATAGGAGGGTTCAATCTTCTTTGTGCTTCTCTTGTTGGTTTAGACCCTTCCTCTAACAAAATCCGGTGCATGCACATGGATGGGCTTATTCCCTTGATATCGGCAATTGTCCAACCAATTGCTGTTTTATGCTCTCTAAGCACCTGGATAAGTCGCTCTTCTTGCAAAGGTGTGAGCTCTTTGGCAATGATGATCGGTAGTGTGTCCTTTTTACCTAAGAACACATATTTCAAGTGGTTCGGTAGTGGTTTCAATTCTAAAGTTGGTGCCTGCAAAATGCAAAATGGTTCGGTAGAAGTTTCTCATTAGATAAAGGCAAATCAATAAATGAAACATCAAACCTTGCATCTTTAGGTTGCAGCGAGTGTAAAGATTCTAGTGCCCCTTCCACCTGGTCACTCAAGGCTAGTTTAGCATTCCCCATTCCGAGATGGTTGCTAATGACTATTTCTACACTATCTTCACCATCTAGCTCATAAGCTTGCTGCACTAGTGAGTCAATTATATCAATATTAAAAACAGAATGCACATCACTAGGATATCTCATGGCCTCAAAAATGTTAAAGCGAATTATTTCACCATCAAATTCCATAGTTAAAGTGCCATCATGTACATCTATTTTAGTTCTTGCTGTTTTCAAGAATGGTCTCCCTAATAGAATAGGTGTGGGATTAGAAGACATCTCATCTTCCATCTCAATAACATAAAAGTCAGCGGGAAAAACCAATTCATTAACCTGTACAAGAACGTCTTCTACAACTCCTCTTGGATAAGTGTTAGAACGGTCAGCAAGTTGTATTATAACACCGGTTTCCTCTAATGGTCCTAGATTCAATGAAGCATAAATTGAATATGGCATGACATTAATAGATGCCCCTAGATCTAGCATAGCACGCTCAAACCTGGTGTTGCCTATCTTACAAGGAATGGTAAACATACCTGGATCCTTGCATTTAGGTGGGAGTTTTTTTGAAGAACAGCTGACACATTCTCCCCCACACTTACCTTTTCATTCCATTTCAACTTCCGTTTAGATGTGCACAACTCTTTTAGGAACTTGGCATATCTTGACACTTGCTTGATAGCATCTAGTAAAGGAATGTTCACCTCTACTTTCCGGAAGGTTTCCAAAATTTCCTTCTCTTGCTCCTCCTTCTTGGACTTTGCTAACCTGCTAGGAAAAGGTGGAGGAGTTATATAAGAAGGAAAGGATGGTTTAGGAATTACCTTTTTTAGTGGCTCGTTGGGATGTGAAAAGGATGCCATGGTATTGTTCTCCCCTTGAGCACTATCATTTTGTGGTGTCTCTAGCTGTTTCCCACTTCTTAAATTTATAGCATTGGCATTCTCTCTTGGATTCACTATGGTTTGGGAAGGTAATTTCCCATAATCCCTTGCTTGCATTTGACTCATGGTTGTTGCCAATTGCCCTATTTGAGTCTCCAAATTTCGAATACTTGTCTTTGTTTCCTGTTGAAATTGAATTGTATTAGTAGAAAGAGCTTTAACAAGATCTTCAAGAGAAGTACCTGAATTTTGGGTGGGTGGTAGTTGTTGTCGGGTTTGGTATGGTTGTTGCACTCTTTGCTGAAAACCCGGTGGCCTGTGGTCAAATGGTGGAGGAATAGTTTGTGATTGGTTCCCTCCATAATTGAAGTTTGGATGATCCCTCCATCCTGGATTGTAAGTGTTTGAGTAGGGATCATATTTCCTTGATTGGTTCTGAAATCCACCCATGGCATTCACATGTTCATTGGTATCCTCTTGAAGTGTTGGACACATATCAGTTTGGTGCCCTATGTTTGAACATATGCCACAAGCCTTTATTTGTTGTATTTTACCTACAGCCAATTGTTGAACAAGAGAAGTCAGTTTATCAAATTTTTGTTCAAGGGATGATATACTTACCTCATTAACTCTCTTGGGTTGTGGTGGTGGATCTTGTCTCATTGAGAACTGTTGAGAATTGGCTGCCATGTTGGAGATTAATGTTCTAGCAGCCCTGGGAGTCTTATCAACTAGAGCTCCCCCACTAGCGACATCTATCATACTTCTCTCCATGGGCATGAGACCTTCACAGAAGTATTGGATGAGAAGTTGTTCACTTATCTGATGATGTGGACATGATGCACAAAGTTTCTTGAACCTCTCCCAATATTCATATAAGGACTCTCCGTTGTATTGCCGAATCCCACATATCTCTTTCCTAATGTTGGCAGCCTTAGATGCTGGGAAATACCTTTCCAAGAATGCTTTCTTCAAATCATTCCATGTAGTGATGGTCCCGGATGGTAGATAGTAGAGCCATTCCTTTGCTGAATCAGCTAGAGAGAATGGGAAGGCTTTCAACTTAACTTGCTCTTCCGTGACCCCTGTTGGTCTCATGCTTGAGCAAACTACATGGAATTCCTTGAGGTGCTTATTTGGATCCTCTCCTGCAAAACCATGAAAAGTTGGGAGAAGATGAATCAAACCAGATTTTAATTCAAAAGCTACCTCAAGATTAGCATATTCAATGCATAATGGTTGTTGACCCAAGTCCGGAGCGGCTAGCTCCTTGAGAGTTCGGTTGTCAGCTGCTGCCATCTCTCCTTGCTTCTCTTGGATGTTTTGGATCAACTCCTCGATTGGTTGTTGGTGAGAAGTTATAAATTCCCGAATTTTCCTAAGTCGTAAGTCTTCTTCGGGAGCTTGGAACATTCACTAATAATAAATAAGAAAGTAAATAATTAGAACAGAAAATAAGAATAAACCAATAAACTAATAAACTAAAGAAAGCAATCCCCGGCAACGGCGCCAAAAATTTGATGCACCCAAAAGAGTGTATCTTATTTAACCTTGCACTAAAAAGATCAATTGTAAGTATAGTAGTTAGCAAGGGTCGAGTCCTCAGGGATTGGGTTTTAGTTTATAAGTTGATAGTTTAAAACTTAAATTCAAGAACAATAAAAGAAAAGGGGTTTTTGAAATCAGATTTAAACTAAAGTAAATAATAAGAATAAGATGCAAGGCGGTATAACCAGCCAATAAAAATATATATACTAAATTAGGCGGTATAACCAGCCAATAAAAATATATATACTAAATTAGGCGGTATAACCAGCCAATAAAAATAAAACAAAGTTAATATACAAATTAGGCGGTATAACCAGCCAATAAAAATAAATATACTTTTAAAAACTAGAAAAGTAAGAAAACAAGTAAGTAAGAAGAATCAAATATGAAAAATATGGTTAAGGTTTCATTCTCCACCACTAGACATCATTAAGAATCAATTTCAGATCTATCGATATCAACCAACTATCAAAGTTAACAACCGTAGATAACAACAAGCTCTGTTACCCCAATCTTTCCTTAGTTTGTCGTTAAATAGAACAAGCTCTCTATTTAATCTCTAACCATTAAACAACCTAGAATAAGCTCTCTAAATTCAATTTAATGGCAGCTTTATGATGAGAAAGATAGGTTGATCTAAGCAACAAACACATAAGCTCGGATTGTTCAACTTAGGTTATGTTCCACTTTGCAATTATTGAAAACTTGACCATAATCATTAATCACAAATTGCCACTTATGAATAGGAAATCAAGACAATTACACGGATCAAGACTCCTAAACTAGCAATAGATAATTATCAAGATCTATCTAGTTGTACACCTAAATAAATCAAGACAACATCATGAACAATTCTTGTAGAAGAACATAAGCAACTTTGATAGAAAATTAATGATAGATAGAATCTGAAAATCAATCACAAAACATGTCTAGGGCTTTGAAATCACCCTTAACCAAATAGAAGTTTAGCCTAGCATAGGCATTATAAACATAAAATTAAATAGAATCTAAGAAGAAAATAAAAGAAAGAAAGAAGAAGAAGAAGAATATTAATTATCCAACCTCTTGCTCTTTCTAAAGAAAAAGAAAACTAGAGAAAAGAAAGAAGAAGAAAACTTAGAGAATTTTGTTAAAATGGCTAATATCCTACCAATCTCCAATATGATCCCTTACAATCATCCAAGGCCCTCTATTTATACACATTTTGGAGGGCTAAATGACAAGAGACAAGCTTTACAAATTTCAAAGGTAGGTATAATAGGTGGGTGCATTTTCTAACAATTTTCGTCATATATGACGATTTTGATCAGCCAACTTGATGGTCGATTTTGTCAATTTGGAGGCCTTATCTGATCACATGGTCTTCTAGAAAAATGTTACCCTATCAGTTACTGATCCATAGCCGTTGGAATCAGCTCATTTGCTGATGTGGATAAGAAGATATGGGCATAATACGAAAACAGGTCAGCACAGACGTCATTGCACATCAGCCAACTTGATGGTCGATTTCGCTATGGAAAACGACTCCGTTTCAAGAAGTGTAAAACATGAAAAATATAGATATGCCTCTTAGCTTTGCATGGCTACAAATTTCAGCCTTATTGCTTCAGTGAAACTCGAGATATAGCTGATATGGCAAAAGGTGTCGGAACTGGAACTGAACTGGATTTGCCCTTAATTCTAGTAATCTGAAATCACTCAAAGAAACTTGTGAAAAACACCAAAATACATAAAAATATAAAAGATCATAAACACAATTAGACTAAACAATAATAACTTGTATTTGACACAAAACAATAATAAAACATAACTAAAAACTATATAATTATACGAGTTATCACTAGCATCCTCCAATTCTGGCATGTCATCACAATCATCCTCACTTTCGGTCAAGACTTCACCATTTACATGCATGATCATCACCCTTTTGTTTGGACATTGAGATGCAATATGGCCTGAACCCAAACATTTAAAGCACTTAATATCTCTATTCCTTGAAGAATTGGAATTTTGAAATACCTTGGGTTTGACTTTGCTAGTGCTCTCTTCTTTTCCCTTTGGTGGTTCGTTTCTGCCCTTGACAGTAACCCGATCTTTGTCCCACTTTGGTTTTCAAGGAGTGCTACAAATCGAAGAATACCTTGCTTCCCCCTTTCTTTTTAATTGACTCCCCACCTTCATAGCCATGTGCACCATGTCTTCTACCTCCACATAATGCTGCAACTCCACAACATTGGCTATGTCTCTATGTATGCCACTCAAAAATCTAAACATGGTGGCTTCTCGATCCTCCTCTACATTGGCTCTAATCATAGCCACCTCCATCTCTTTATAGTAATCCTCTACACTTCTTGACCCTTGGGTAAGGTTTTGAAGTTTTTGGTAAAGGTCTTTATAATAGTGGCCATGTACAAAGCTCTTTTTCATGAGAGCTTTCAATTCCCCCTATGTCTCTATAGGTCTTTCATCGTTTCTCCTCCTACTAGTTACTAGTTGATCCCACCAAACTATGGCATAATCAATAAATTCAATGATTGCCAACTTCACCTTCTTCTCCTCCGAATAGTTGTGGCAAACAAAGATAACTTTATTTTCTTCTCCCACTTCAAATAAACCTTAGGATCAATTTTACCTTGGAATAGTGAATTTTTCATTTTAATTTTCTCAAGGTTCCTATCTTCTCTATTTTCCCAATCATGACCCCTAGGTGCTACTCCATGCCTAACTCCTCTAGGCCTACCCATAGCAACCTCCTCATCAAAGTTATGCTTATCAACCACACTAGGCTCACGCCTAGGTCCCCTACATTGCCCATCTTGTAGGTTTTTAATGGCTGTCGATTATCTCTCTAACTTATCTGACATACGCTCAAACGATTGTTGCATGGCTTTCCACGTAAAGAATGGATTTTCATCCCCCCGGTGTGATGAACTACTCTTTTGAGACATCTTAAGATTGCTGCAAAACAAATGTTACTGATAATAAAAATTTAAACTCACACACTCCAACTCTTGTTTGCACTCTTCCAAGCTTTTTCTTTAATAATCTTACTTACTCTTGCCTTTTACCATTCTATTTCCTCTTTCAGGTTCTTTAGGAACTAGAAGAACTCTTCAAGAACTCCCCTTGCTTAATTCTACCTAGCAAAAGACTCAAGAAACAAGAAACAATTAGTAAGAAGGTAAAACAAGTAAATAATAATAAATAAAAAAACAAGAACAATAACAAGATTACCAAGAATTCAAATCTTTCCTATTTCCCTTGATCTTTTTCGAATCTTTCTTTCTTTTTCTTGCTGTTCGAACACTTTTTTTTTTTTTTCAAGAACGAGACTTCTTGATTTTCTTGAAATCTGGGATGAACTTTTTTTTTCTTTCTTGGGACTATTCGAATGCCACTCTGAATTCTTGAATTTATTTTTTCAAGATTCGGATCAAGAATCAACAAGATGAAATTTTAATAGATCAAGAATTCAAGAAATGAAATATTTATCTAAACCACTTTTCAAGACTGAAACCCCAAACTTAGACTGCCTAAAAACTATAACCCTAGGAAAAATTCCTAAAGCTATAACCCCAAGACAAGTATGCTTGAAACCCCAAAACCTTGTCGATGATAGTTCAGAGAAAAACTCTGCTTGGAAAAATTACTTTTCAAGACTGAAACCCCAAAACTAGACTGCCTAAAAACTATAACCCTAGGAAAAATGCCTAAAGCTATAACCCAAAGATAAGTATGTTTGAAACCCCAAAATCTTGTCAGTGACAATCCGAACAAAAAGCCTGATTGGAACCTGAGCTTTGAATACCAACTGATGTGAACCCTTAGGGTTAAACCCTTAGGGTTAAACCCTTTGAACCCACTAACAAATTGAAATACCCTAACCCCAAGAAAGCCAAGATTCAGGCAATGGAACTTAAAACCATAGAAATGTTATTTCAATGAACCTAGATTAGCTAAGCTAACTAAACCCCAAGAACACTTGTTTCTAGAACCTAAGTTTGATAGGAAGAACGCCACAAAGAAAGGAATTCTTTGATAAGTTCGCCAGTTCTGTCAAGAACAAAAATGAGTGAAACACTCACTTTGAATAAATTCAAACTCACTAAAGTTAGAATTGTAAAATGAATAGACGGCTAGAACATGAATTTATAACCTCCCTATTAACCTGACCCTAATTGCTAGTTACATGATGAATTCGGCAAAGACAACTTTTCCCTTGGAATCCCTATAATTGGCCAGATCTAAAACAATAAGAAAGAATACTTAATTTGGGCTGAACAAGCTCAAACCAATCCTAATAAATTAAAAGATGTCCACCTAGTTTAATGAAGATAGACCCCACAAGCCTAATGGACATAATACATAAATTAGGCCCAAAAGCCTAAGTAATTATAAGACCCAACTAAGGCTTCTAATTTAGGTGCCACACCATTAATGAATTGGTCCCCACTTCATATTAAATAATGAACTAAAAACAGGCCCACTAATTCATTAATATTGCCGCCCCCTTGAATTCCTCTATGGCCCATCATGTGAAGCTTGGATCACATGGACCAATTCTTGGTCTTCCTCATTCAAGTAGCCCAACTTGAATGGCTTGACATTGCTTAAAAGACTTGTCGATTCTTCCCAAGTCCTTTGCACCAATCCTTGCATGGCTTCTTTGAGCTTCTCTAATCTTGACCTTGTAATAGGCCCAATTGGAACATGCAATGGATCTTGAAGTCCAATACCAGCTTGGTTCTCATCAGTTTAACCTCTAGGGTTCATATCAGTTGGTATTCAGAGCTCAAGTTCCAAGTATGGTTTTTCTCTGAACTATCACTGATAAGGCTTTGGGGTTTTAAGCATACTTGTCTTAGGGTTATAGCTTTAGGCATTTTTCCTAGTGTTATAGTTTTTAGGCTGTATAGTTTTGGTGTTTTAGTATTGAATATTGGTTTAGATCAAGATTTCACTTCTCGAATTCTTGATCTATAAAAAAAAATTGTTCTTGACTGTTCTTGATCCGTTCTTAAAAGAAATTCATGAATTGAGAGGGGCATTCGAACAGTCTAAAGAAAGAAAAAAGAAAGTCATTCGAGATTTCAAGAAAATCAAGAAGTCTCGTTCTTGAAAAAAAAAAAAAGAAGAAGAGTGTTTGAATAGATAGAAAAAGAAAGAAAGATTCGAAAAATATGAAAACAAGAGGAAAGAATCGACATTCATCTTTTTTTTTTTTACTAACAAAAGTTGTTTTGCAGCAACTTTAACATGTCTCTCACATGTGGCAACGAAGTAAAGCAGGCTCTGCAAGAGATGAAAGAGTTCACCTTATTGTTTGGGAGGTTTGTGCAACAAGAGGAAGAAAGAGAGAGAACAAAAAAAGGAGAAAATAGAGGGAAAAAAAAAAGAAAAAGAAAGTGAGGTGGCTGCAAATAAAGAAAAGCAAGAGGAAACTGAGAGTAAAAAAGAAAGTAAAAAAGAAATAGAGGTGGCTGAAAATAAAGACACAAGAGAGGAGGCACTAGTGGAAAAGGAGACAATTCCTACCGAGGGAAACAAAGCATTTGAGAATTTTTCTGATTCAAAGGAGTGTGAGGTTCCTATTCTTGATGCTTTTAACCAATCTCTTACTATTTTGCCTGTTTCTTTGTTAAAGGATTGTGAGGATTTATTTTCGGAGTAGTTGTAGGATGGGATTGTGCCATCTTGAATCTTATCATTCCCTCTTTCCTCGAAAAGATTCGCCCTCGAATCTTAGCCTTGTGTGTGATAATGACAGCACTAGGTACTACATCAAGGTGATGCACAATGCCGCTTATGGGTGGCAACCCATCCTACAACTCCTCCGAAAATAAATCCTCATGATCCTTCAACAAAAAAACAGGCAAACTAGGAAGAGATTGGTTAGGAGCATCAAGAATAACAACCTTACTCTCCTTTACATCAGAAAAATTCTCAAATTCTTTATTTCCCTCGACAGAAAATGATGAGAACCAAGCTGGTATTGGACTTCAAGATCCATTGCATGTTCCAATTGGGCCTATTACAAGGTCAAGATCCAAAAAGCTCAAGGAAGCTATGCAAGGATTGGTGCAAAACACTTGGGAAGAATCTACAAGTCTTTTAAGCAAGGTCAAGCCATTCAAGTTAGGCTGCTTGAATGAGGAAGACCAAGAAGTGGTCTATGTCATCCAAGCTTCACATGATGGGCCATAAAGGAATTCAAGGGGGCGGCAATATTAATGAATTAATGGGCCAGTTTTTAGTTCATTATTTATTATGAAGTAGGGACCAATTCATTAATGATATGGCACCTAAATTAGAAGATTTAGTTGGGTCTTATAATTACTTAGGCTTTTGGGCCTGATTTATATATTATGTCCATTAGGCTTGTGGGGTCTATCTTCATTAAACTAGGTGGACATCTTTTAATTTATTAGGATTGGGTTTGAGCTTGTTCAGCCCAAATTTAGTATTCTTTCTTATTGTTTTAGGTCTGGCCGGTTATAGGGATTCCAAGGGAAGAGTTGTCTTGGCCGAATTCATCATGTAACTAGCAATTAGGGTTAGTTAATAAGGAGGCTATAAAGTCATGTTCTAGCTGCCAATTCATTTTAACAATTCTGAATGTAGTGAGTTTGAATTTATTCAAAGTGAGTGTTTCACTCTATTTTAGTTCTTGACAGAACTAGTGAACTTATCAAAGAATTCCTTTCATTGTGGTGTTCTTCCTATCAAACTTAGGTTCTAGAAACAAGTGTTCTTGGGGTTTAGTTAGCTTAGCTAATCTATGTTCTTTGATCTAAGATTTCTATGGGCTTAAGTTCCATTGCCTGAATCTTGGATTTCTCGGGGTTAGGGTATTTCAATTTGTTAGTGGGTTCAAAGGGTTTAACCCCTAAGGTTCACATCAGTTCGTATTCAAAGCTCAGGTTCCAATCAGGCTTTTTGTTTGGATTGTCACTGAAAAGATTTTGGGGGTTTCAAACAAACTTGTCTTGGGGTTATAGCTTTAGGCATTTTTCCTAGGGTTATAGTTTTTAGGCAGTTAGTTTTTGGGTTTTAGTCTTGAAAAGTAATTTTTCCAAGCAGGGTTTTCCTCTGAACTATCACCGACAAGGTTTTGGGGTTTCAAACAAACTTGGCTTAGGGTTATAGATTTAGGCAGTGGTTTAGATCAAGATATCATTTCTTGAATTCTTGATCTATTAAAATTTCTTCTTGTTGATTCTTGATCTGAATATTGAAAAAGAAAAAATTCAAGAATTCAAAGGGGCATTCGAACAGTCCCAAGAAAGAAAAAAAAGTTCATCCGAGAATTCAAGAAAATCCAAAAGTGTCGTTCTTAAAAAAAAATGTTCGAACAGCAAGAAAAAGAAAGAAAGATTCAAAAAATATCAAGGGAAATAGGAAAGTTTTGAATTCTTGGTAATCTTGTTATTGTTTTTACTTGTTTTACCTTCTTACTAATTGTTTCTTTTTTCTTGAGTCTTTTGCTAGGTAGAATTAAACGAGGGGAGTTCTTGAAGAGTTCTTCTAGTTCCTAAAGAACTTGAAAGAGGAAATAAAATGGTAAAAGGCAGGAGTAAGTAAGATTATTAAAGAAAAAAGCCTTAAAGAGTGCAAACAAGAGTAGGAGTGATATCATATTTGAGTGTAAAACACTAAGGGAGTGTGTGAGTTTAAATTTTTATTATCACTAACATTTGTTTTGCAGCAATCTTAAGATGTCTCAAAAGTGTAGTTCATCCCACCAGGGGGACGAAAATCCATTCTTTACGTGGAAAGCCATGCAACAATCATTTGAGCGCGTGAATCTTGTGATGGCGGATATGTCAGATAAGTTACAGAGACAATCGACAGCCATTAAAAACCTACAATATGGGCAACGTAGGGGAGCTAGGCGTGAGCCTAGTGTGGTTGATGAGCATGACTTTGTTGAGGAGGTTGCTATGGGTAGGCCTAGAGGAGTTAGGCATGGAGTAGCACCTAGGAGAAACACTAGGGGTCATGATTGGGAAAATAGAGAAGAAGGAACCTTGGGAATATTAAAATGAAAATTCCACCATTCCAAGGTAGAACTGATCTTGAGGTGTATTTGGATTAGGAGAAAAAAATAGAGTTGATCTTTGATTGTCACAACTATTTGAAGGAGAAGAAGGTGAAGTTAGCAGTCATTCAATTTACTGATTATGCCATAGTTTGGTGGGATTAGCTAGTAACCAGTAGGAGGAGAAAAAAATGAGAGACTTATAGAGACATGGAGGGAATTCAAAGCTCTCATGAAAAAGGAGGTTTGTACCTAGCCACTATTATAGGGACCTTTACCAAAAACTTCAAAACCTTACCCAATAGTCTTGGAGTGTAGAGGACTACTATAAGGAGATGGAAGTGGCTATTATTAGAGCCAATGTAGAGGAGGATTGGGAAGCCACCATGGTTAGATTTTTGAGTGGCTTACATAGAGACATAGCTAATGTTGTGGAGTTGCAGCATTATGTGGAGGTAGAAGACATGGTGCACATGGCTATAAAGGTGGAGAGGCAATTGAAAAGAGAGGGCGCAGTAAGGTATTATTCGGTTTCTAGCACTCCTTGGAAACCAAAGTGGGACAAAGATTAGGCTGTTGTCAAGGGCAAAATCGAACCACAAAAGGGAAAAGAAGAGAGCACTAGCAAAGACAAACCCAAGGTATTACAAAATTCCAATTCTTCAAGGAATAGAGATATTAAATGCTTTAAATGTTTGGGTTCAGGCCATATAGCATCTCAATGTCCAAACAAAAGAGTGATGATCATGCATGTTAATGGTGAAGTCATGACCTAAAGTGAGGATGATTGTGATGACTTGCCAGAATTGGATGATGCTAGTGATTGTGATGGTGATGATGCTAACTTGGACTACCACGTGGAAGATAAATCTCTTGTTGCTAGGCGTGCTTTGAATGCACAAATTAAAATAGATGATGTAGAGCAACCAAGGGAAAACATTTTTCATATTAGATGTTTTGTGAACAATAAAGTATGTAGTATGATAATTGATGGGGGGAGTTGCACCAATGTAGCTAGTACTACCTTAGTAGAAAAGTTGGGTTTACCTATGCTTAAACATCCTAAGCCTTACAAATTACAATGGTTGAATGATTGTGGGGAGGTTAAGGTAAATAGGCAAGTAAGGGTAGCTTTTACTTTTGGGAGGTATAGTGAAGAGGTGCTTTGTGATGTAGTGCCTATGCATGCTGGCCATTTATTGTTGGGGAGGCCATGGCAGTATGATAGGAGGGTTACACATGATGGGTTTAGGAATAAATACAGCTTTGTAAGAGATGGCAAAACCATCAACCTTGTTCCTTTAACACCAAAGCAGGTCTATGAAGACCAATTGAAATTGAAATCTGTTTTTGTGAAAAAAGAATTGAGTGTGGCTAAATCTAGTATGGAAAAAAAAAAGAGAACAAAAAAAAAAGAGATCGATCGAAAAAGGGGAGGAAAAAAAAGTGACAAAAACTGAGAAGTGGCTAAAAAATAGAAAGTGATGCCACAAGAAAGAAAAGCAAAAATAAAGATGAGCTTTTATGCAAAAGAGAGTGAGGTTAAGAAGGCTTTTTTAAAAGATCAGCCCATGATCTTTCTTGTTTATAAAGAATCATATGTTAATCTTGATGAATCTAACCAAGCTCTTCCTAGTGTTGTTGTTTCTTTGTTACAGGAATTTGAAGAGTTATTCCCGAGGAGATGCCAAGTGCGTTGCCTTCCATTAAAGGCATTGAGCATCAGATTGATTTTGTACCCAGAGTAGTCATTCCAAACCGACCAGCCTATAGAAGTAATCTGCAGGAGACAAAGGAACTTCAAAGGCAAGTTAAAGACTTGATGAGTAAGGGTTACATAAGAGAAAGAATGAGTCCATGTGCTGTTCCAGTTCACCTAGTGCCAAAGAAAGATGGGTCTTGGAGGATGTGTATTGATTGTAGAGCAGTCAACAATATCACGATAAAGTATCATCATCCATTGCTAGATTAGATGATATGCTAGATGAATTGTATAGATCTTGTGTTTTTAGTAAGATAGATCTTAAAAGTGGTTACCATCAGATTAGAATGAAAGAATGTGATGAATGAAAATCAACTTTTAAGACTAAGTATGGGTTATATGAATGGTTAGTCATGCCATTTGGACTTATTGATGAACCTAGTACTTTCATGAGATTAATGAATCATGTTTTGTGTGAGTTTCTAGGTAAATTTGTAGTAGTCTACTTTGATGACATTTTAGTGTACAGCAAGAGCTTAGATGTGCATGTTGAACATTTTTGGTTTGTGTTTAATGTGTTGATGCACCCAAAAGAGTGTATCTTATTTAACCTTGCACTTAAAAAGAATCAATTGTAAAGTATAGTGATTAGCAAGGGTCGAGTCCTCAGGGATTGGGTTTTAGTTTATAAGTTAATAGTTTAAAACTTAAAAACAAGTAAACAAAAGTAAAGGGGATTTTGAAATCAGATTTAAGCTAAAGTTAACAATAAGAATGAGAAAACAAGTAATTAAAAAGAATCAAATATGAAAAATATGGTTAATATTTCATTCTCCACCACTAGACATCATTAAGAATCAATTTCATATCTATCAACATTAATTACTATCAAAGTTAACAACCGTAGATAACAACAAGCTCTGTTACCCCAATCTTTCCTTAGTTCGTCGTTAAATAGAACAAGCTCTCTATTTAATCTCTAACCATCAAACAACCTAGAATAAGCTCTCTAAATTCAATTTAATGGCAGCTTTATGATGAGAAAGATAGGCTGATCTAAGCAACAAACACATAAGCTCAGATTGTTCAACTTAGGTTATGTTCCACTTTGCAATTATTGAAAACTTGACCATAATCATTAATCACAAATTTCTACTTATGAATAGGAAATCAAGACAATTACATGGATCAAGACTCCTAAACTAGCATTAGACAATTATCAAGATTTATCTAGTTGGCCACCTAAACAAATCAAAACATCACCATGAACAATTTTTATGGAAGAACATAAGCAACTTTGATAGAAAACAATGATAGATAGATTCTGAAAATTAATTACATAACATGTCTAGGGCTTTGAAATCACCCTTAACCAAATAAAAGTTTAGCCTAGCATAGGCATTGTAAACATAAACATAAAATTAAAGAGAATCTAAGAAGAAAATAAAAGAAAGAAAGAAGAAGAAGAAGAATATTAATTATCCAGCCTCTTGCTCTCTCAAAAACAAAGAAACAAAGAAGAAATCAGAATTTGATGCTTGGGGAAGTGTCAATTTCGTATGCCCCCTTGGTCTCTATTTATAGGCAATAGCTAGGGCATCAAACAAGTGAATTTCAGCTCTCTCCCTTCAATAAATGCTGACTTGTGGCTAAAGTTAAGGAAAAGTGGCTGACTTTTGTGTTTTAAGGAAAGATATAAACCTTGGCAGCCAAGTTTGAATAAAGTAGGAAAGTTTTAGTCAAAGCACTCTTTAATGAAGAGAGATTATATTCTTGCAGCCAAAGTAAGTGTAAGGAAGGAAAGTCTTGGCTGATTTAGTTCTCCTACTTTGACTAGGATTAGCTTTAAGGAAAGATACTTGCAATTAATGCAATTAATGCAAGTTGACAGCCACTAATCCTTCTTTGGCAAGGATAAACTTAAATGTCAACTAGGGTATTAAGAAAAAGTTGTCATTTACGGCTAAGGTTTTTTTCTGCCACTAGGGTTTTTAGGGAGATATTCCAATGCCGATTTGGATGACCATTTGTTATGAGATTTAGGCCCATGACCAGCCGTTGGAAAGGTAATCAAGTGATCTTCAAAAGTCAAGAAGGAAGTTTCTTCGAATAAAGAGTCTAACATCATGTTTTCTTAGCAACAAGCTCCGGAGGTCAAATCTGTCTTCTTGCTTTGCACCAAGAATTTGATCTTTTTGACTCCCAACTCTTTTTCCATCTTGTGATTGTGATTTTGTAAGCTCTTTAATATCCTAATTGACATGTTTTGACTTCATCTCCTCCAAAATACCTACAAAGCATAAAAACATAGTAAAATGCAAGGAAGTAAGAATCAAAGCACAAAGTATAAAGAAATTAAATAGGAAAATGTATGAAATTAAGCACTTATCAAATTCCCCCACACTTAATCTTTTGCTAGTCCTCGAGCAAAATCAAATATACACAAGGTAAGAAAACCGAATATAGTTCACTTTCAATACAACTTATAGATAATCATTGAACAAGTCTTATAAACTAATCAATAGCTTAAAGAGTTTCACAAAAAATCATGCTTGATAGTAAATGGTTTAAGTTAAACTAAAATTAACATAGCATATCTCAATCAAAATAGTACATGTTCAAACTTAATCTCAACTTCTCAAATGGGATACCCTCATGATTTTCACTCTTTAAAGTAGTGGTGAAGTGTTTACACTCAATCAATCTCATGAAAACAGTTTCTACCATATGCTTGCTTGTCCACCTATTCTCCACTACTTAGATCATGCAACTTCATGAATCAAGAGGTCTTTATGCAAGGTTATAATGGCGCCAAGGGGTAATAATGTGGCTAAAGAATAAAAGATAAAGGATATTACAAAAGTTCCAAAGATTTTATAGAGTTTAGAATTTGCATGATTTGAGTGTTATATTTTAGTTGAGCATGTTAGTATATCAAGTGTTTGTGAAAATGCTTGTTTGGTTTTAGTATTTCTACTTTGTGTTTGCATGATTTGAGTGTTATATTTTAGTTGAGCATGTTAGTATATCAAGTGTTTGTGAAAATGCCATGCTTGTTGGAGCTTGAGGCCATTCGGCTACTCCATTTGTTTTACATTGTATGTGCATTTTTGCCATGTTAGTTAGTAGGTTTTGCATTTGCATGACATTTGATTGAGTTTTTAGTTTAAGTATACCAAGTTTTTGTGAAAATGCCATGCTTGTTAGGAATCATAGGCCATTCGGCCACTCCATGTATTCTAGCATTATGTGTGCATTTTTGCTATTTAGTTGATAGGTTGGCATTTGCGTGATATTTGGTTGAGTTTTTGGTTTAAGCACGTTTGTGATATTGCCATGCATATTTTAGATGTTAGTTTAGGTTTATCTTGCCATGCATGTTCATGCATTTTAGGCCTAGGTTTCATTAAATGCCATGCAATTTCATTTAGGTCTAGGTCACTATATTGATTCCATGCATTTTTTCATGACATTTAGATTTAAACTCATGCATTTCATGCATCATATTTGCTGTATTTTTTCATGCATTTCATGTTCATGCCACTTGACTAATGACTTAGGCCAATTAATGGTTCAAAGTCATGCTCTATTGAGCACACTTGTGGAAAATTAAGTTTTGTCAAATTGATTATTCTACCTTTGTGATTTTTTTTACTTAGCTGATTTTTATCTATCTTTTAAAAAGTCCTAGCTACTGTTTGTGAGTCTTAAATATTTTTACTTTGATTTTTAAATCATTTTATCAAAGGCAAAAATGTATTTTGGCAAAACAGTTTTTTCACCTAGTACTCATACTTTTCCTGATTTTTCTAGGCATTCATCTTTAATTAGAAAATTAAGCTTTTTTTTATGTGTAGTTTCACATGTCTTGAGTCTCCAGTAATTTTTTTAGATGTTTTTGAACTTTTAAGAATAGGGTAAAAAATCGTGGCTTAAAACTGGACAGTGCAGTCAGAATTGAATTTAAAGAAAAAATCATTTTTCTGTTTTGGTTAAGTTACCTAGAGGGGGCTGATTAGGAAGTTTAGCTACTAACTCAAGGTAGTTTCTAAGCCTTTTTAAACTCTAAAACTGATTTTTTAAGTCTCAGGTTAAGGGTGGTCAAGTCCGGGATTTTAAACTTAGGAAATTAGAGCCATTTAAAAAAGGGTTTAGCTAAGTTGTTATTTTTAATCTAAGCTTTTCAAAATTGTTTTCAAACAATCACAAAGTATTTTGGTTTTAGAATATTTAATTTGACATATTTTCCTAAGGTAGCCGGATATCTTTTTAGATATACGGATTTCCTTAATTAAAGGAAAAAATACATTTTCATGCATTGCATTTTCCATATTCATGCATTTTATATAATATGTGATTTTTGCTATGATAATTTCTATGATATTGTTATGATTTTTAGTTATGTTATATTGTTTATTATATGATTTGGAATATTTCATGATATCCTATGCTTTTTATTTAGTTATTTTTTGTCATATTATTTAGCATAAACTATGCTCATGCATTATTATTTTCATTTTTATTTTCATGCATACTATATGATGGAATATATTATGTTACCTAGGTCATTTCATTTAGGATATATATTATGTCGTTGAGGATATTTTATTTCATTTAAAATATATCACAGGATTAAGGATATTACATTTCATATAGAATATATTATGTTACCTAGGTCATTTCATTTAGAATATGTCATATAACTTAGGACATTTCATTTCATTTAGAATGTGCTAAAGAATTTCCAGTTCAAATCAGAGG
This sequence comes from Fremontodendron californicum, assembly GCA_030761205.1. Classification (NCBI taxonomy): domain Eukaryota; kingdom Viridiplantae; phylum Streptophyta; class Magnoliopsida; order Malvales; family Malvaceae; genus Fremontodendron; species Fremontodendron californicum. The sequence continues at coordinate 27,311,224 of JAULJL010000003.1, forward strand.
TAAAAGAAGTACTGAGTACCCTTTTAATACAGGCTATTGCTATGGAGAATGAACAAGTTGCCCGAATGGAAAGAATGGAAAAGGTACAGGAAGAATTACGAGAACAGCTGGCAAAGTCTCAAGTAGAATCTAAAGATTAGATGATTAAATTGATGGAGCTAATATCCATCGTAATCAAGGGACACACTGAAAACTTGGCCGCCAGAGAATGATTTGAGGCACGAAAGGCTCAGAATGAGGTCGTAATGATGGATGCCCAGAACACAGTTAACCCCGTCAATGTCTTAAATTCAAATGATCTAGCTGAACAGGCAAAGTTGAAAATGGTTAATAAGGTAAGTTGGCAGATTCCCAAGGGAAATATCAATTGCTAGATGAAAGGCTCCGGGTAGTAGAAGATACAGACGTATTCGGGAGTGTGGAGGCGAAAGAACGATGCTTGGTCTTTGATTTAGTCATCCCTCCTAAATTCAAGGTCCCTGACTTTGTGAAATATGATGGGACGACTGATCCGTCAGCCCATATCACTATGTTCTGCCGAAAGATGACAAGTTATATAGATAATGATTAGCTTCTGATCCACTACTTTCAGGATAGCCTCAACGGGTCCGCAACGGCGCCAAAAATTTGATGCACCCAAAAGAGTGTATCTTATTTAACCTTGCACTAAAAAGATCAATTGTAAGTATAATGATTAGCAAGGGTCGAGTCCTCAGGGATTGGGTTTTAATCTATGAGTTATTAGTTTATAACTTACGTTCAAAGAAAACAATAAAAGAAAAGGGGTTTTTGAAGCCAAATTTAAACTAAAGTAAATAATAAGAATAAGATGCAAGGCGGTATAACCAGCCAATAAAAATATATATACTAAATTAGGCGGTATAACCAGCCAATAAAAATAAAACAAAGTTAATATACAAATTAGGCGGTATAACCAGCCAATAAAAATAAATATACTTTTAAAAATAAGCAAACTAGAAAAGTAAGAAAACAAGTAAGTAAGAAGAATCAAATATGAAAAATATGGTTAAGGTTTCATTCTCCACCACTAGACATCATTAAGAATCAATTTCAAATCTATCAATACCAACCAACTATCAAAGTTAACAACCGTAGATAACAACAAGCTCTGTTATCCCAATCTTTCCTTAGTTTGTCGTTAAATAGAACAAGCTCTCTATTTAATCTCTAACCATTAAACAACCTAGAATAAGCTTTCTAAATTCAATTTAATGGCAGCTTTATGATGAGAAAGATAGGTTGATCTAAGCAACAAACACATAAGCTCGGATTGTTCAACTTAGGTTATGTTCCACTTTGCAATTATTGAAAACTTGACCATAATCATTAATCACAAATTGCCACTTATGAATAGGAAATCAAGACAATTACACGGATCAAGACTCCTAGACTAGCAATAGATAATTATCAAGATCTATCTAGTTGTACACCTAAATAAATCAAGACAACATCATGAACAATTCTTGTAGAAGAACATAAGCAACTTTGATAGAAAATTAATGATAGATAGAATCTGAAAATCAATCACAAAACATGTCTAGGGCTTTGAAATCACCCTTAACCAAATAGAACTTTAGCCTAGCATAGGCATTGTAAACATAAACATAAAATTAAAGAGAATCTAAGAAGGAAATAAAAGAAAGAAAGAAGAAGAAGAAAATAAAGAAAAAGAAAACTAGAGAAAAGAAAGAAGAAGAAAACTTAGAGAATTTTATTACAATGGCTAATATCCTACCAATGTACAATATGATCCTCTACAATCATCCAAGGCCCTCTATTTATACACATTTTGGAGGGCTAAATGACAAGAGACAAGCTTTACAAATTTCAAAGGTAGGTATAATAGGTGGGTGCATTTTTCTAACAATTTTCGTCATATTGTATGAGAATTTTGATCTGCCAACTTGATGGTCGATTTTGTCAATTTTGGAGGCCTGATCTGATCACATGGTCTTCTAGAAAAATGTTCCCCTATCAGTTACTGATCCATATCCGTTGGAATCAGCTCATTTGCAGATGTGGATTAGAAGATATGGGCGAAATACAAAAATAGGTCAGCAGAGACGTCATTGCACATCAGCCAACTTGATGGTCGATTTCGCTAGGGAAAACGATTCCGTTTCAAGAAGTGTAAAACATGAAAAAGATAGATATGCCTCTTAACTTTGCACGGTTAAAATTTCAGCCTTATTTCTTCAGTGAAACTCGAGATATAGCTGATATCGCAAAAGGTGTCGGAACTGGAACTGAACTGGATTTGCCCTTAATTCTAGTAATCTGAAATCACTCAAAGAAACTTGTGAAAAACACCAAATTACATAAAAATATAAAGGATCATAAACACAATTAGACTAAACAATAATAACTCGTATTTGACACAAAACAATAATAAAACATAACTAAAAACTATATAATTATACGAGTTATCACACCCCCACACTTAGATTGTTGCTAGTCCCTAGCAACGACTCAATAAAAATAAAATAAGAAAATCTAATCTAATCCACTTTCGTAGGAAATCACGGTGGCACTTAGCATGTGACACAAGCCTTTAAACCCCTAGGTATCCCTAGTGGACGAGTTTAGTCTCGTGAGGGTTTACTAGAACGATACCCACAAACATTGAAAAACTAAAATATAAATAAACTACATATATTAAAAATATTTACTCCTAATCCTTTCAATACAAATTAGAGACAATCTTTGAACAAGTCTTATAAACTAATCAATAGCTTAAAGAATTTCATAAAAAATCATGCTTGAATGTAAATTGTTTGAGTTAAGCCAATATTAACATAACATATTTCAATCAAAATAGTGCATATTCAAACTTAATCTCAACTACTCACATGGGATACTCTCATGATTTTCATTCTTTAAAGTAGTGGTAAAGTGTTTACACTCAATCAATCTCATGAAAACAGTTCTACCATATTCTTGCTTGTCCACCTATTCTCCACTATTTAGATCATACAACTTCATGAATCAAGAGGTCTTTAATCAAGGTTGTAATGGGGCCAAAGGGTTATAATGTGGTTAAAGAACAAAAGGATAAAGATATCACAAAGGTTCCAAAGAGTTCATAGAGTTTAGAGACATAATAAGATCATACAAATAAAACTTCTCAAAACTCTTATAAAGCACATAATGACATAGGCTAAATATTCATGTTGAGCCTTTGCATCATTCTAACCAACTTTGTAACATCTTTTTCTTTACTTTAACTAGAAGTTCAAGAGAAGTTTTTTTTTTTTTTTTAATATGGGAATGTCTTTGACAATGATCCCTTTCTTTTTCTCTTAACTTTTTCTTTTCTTTTCTTCCCCCACACTTATCTTTTGTTTCCAACCCAAATTTTTAACTAAAAATATCCCTTGTTTTTTTGCAATATGTCTCAAAATATATAATCCATCTTTAGAACAAGGGTTATATTTAGGCTAGGTGTAAGTTGTGGTTACCAAATAAATAGCTTATTCAATGTAGGCTCAAATTGGCTCACTAGGGGTGTGTTCTCTTGGAACATCAATAAGGGATGGCTGTTTGGCCCTGGCTAAAAATCCTAATGCCTCTATCATATTCATGTTGTCACATGCATCAATATAGTCTCAAACGGTTTAAAGCAAGTTTTAGAGAATCATGTAATCATAAGAGCACTCAAGAAAGAAATTAGATTCATTTGTATAATGCATCAATCATTATAGGCTCAAAAACTCACAAGGATTATTATACAAGTCAGATTAAGTCTAAACATGCTTCTTTCTCAATCAACATATCATATTAACATTGGCTCATAAAAAAGGTTGACATCAAGCTCAATTCTCATGAAAATCTTCTCACTAATAAATCTGTTTTAGACTTATGCAATTCATATCTCATCATTGTATTAAAAAGGAACTAAAACTCACAAAAAAAAATAATAATAATAATAATAAAGAAAAAAAAAAATAGTAGACAAAAATAAAAGAAATCCTAAATCATTCCCCCCCACACTTAATTCTTACATTGTCCTCAATGTAAGTCTATTAACTCAAATGAAAGAATCATGTGTAAGAGAAAAGAACTAATAACATAAGAATAGGAACAACTAAGACTCAAAACAAAACAAAACCATGCAACCTAAATAATCCTAAAATACTAAACAAAATTAACAAGTAAACATAAAAAGATTAAAATCAAAGTGACAAGGTATGTCTCAAGTCTCCCTTACTCAGACCTTGTTCAGAATGAATACTTCTAAATTGCTTAAAACACAACAAACTTTTTTTTTTTTTTTGAAAATAAGAAATCAAACTGACAAGGTATGTCTCAAGTCTCCCTTACTCAGACCTTGTTCAGAATGAATACTTCTAAATGGCTTAAAACACAACAATTTTTTTTTTTTTTAAATTAGCAAAATATGTCCCTTACCCCCTACTAAAATATGACATTGTCCCCAATGTCAAATTTTAAAGGTAGAATTTAGGAGATATTACCTGCAGAGGTTGCTAACCACTTATTATAACTGAGACACAACAAACAAAATGTTAGATAATGTCACAAAGACAAAGTGCAATCCACTCCTTGCTCGTCCATATCTCTTTTTCTTTTTCCGAGCGTTTGCGAAACAACCGTAGCAGGTAAATACTCATAAGCTTGGAGCTTTTTGAGTAAATCTTCAATGGTTGTAGCAGAAATTATGGTTCTCCTTGCCTCTGAAAACATGAATCCATTTTCCACAGCATTATCTAAATATGAAAGCAAATTACTAAAATAACCATTAATATTAAGCAAACCAATGGGTTTCTTATTTGTGACCAAAGATGACCAAGAAGCCACGCAAGCTATTTCTTCCAATGTACCCAGACCTCCTGGTAAAGCAATGAATGCATCGGCAGAATGGTACATGATTGTCATCCGTTCAGGGATACTCCAGACATGTATTTCCTTACCCACGGTAGGTCCACAAAAACCTGTGAATAGTTTTGGAACGATTCCTAGAACTGAACTTCCTCCGGCGTGTGCTGCTGTAGCGACTGCTCCCATTAAACCCGTACTACCGCCTCCATAAATCAATTGGATCTTTTGTTGGGCAAGTATTACTCCAACTCTTATGGCTTCATCAGCAAATATGTTATTTTTCCCTGGATAAGCACCTCCAAAGACACAAATTTTTTTAATGCGCTGGGACGAAGTACTTTCCAATTTTTTTTTTCGAGTGCCTGAAAGAGAATGAGTACATGGTGTAATATATAGAGGACTGAGTAGTGAATCAGACAAGAGTAATAATGTCGCCGAAAGTGTATTTGACCTGTCAGTAGAAAATGTTAACCTAACAAAAGATTTTTGCGTGATTTCAGGAAGAAAATCAAAAAGAGAAGAAAAATCAACCGTAAAAGACCAATAAAAAAAAACGAGAATAATTACACAAATCGAACAACACGTAAATTAAACCGAAATGAAGTTATTGCAAATCAAACCAAAAGCTGAGAAGTTATTTATTGTAGTTGTGATTGTGGCTCACATCTTCCTCTGGTTTTACGTCCAGAAACGGCTTAAACGCCTTCTATGAGTCGAGGATATGCTTCCCATCCAGTTTTCTTACAAGCTGGTAAACAGGGTCTTTTAACATCAGATTCCCAAGATGTTGCCATTCCCTTTGGAATTGCAGCCATAAATCAAGAATTTCTCTTTGTACGTCTCCACTAGGATGCGTCTCAAGAGAAAGTTGGATATTACCCAAATTCTCCTTACTCAGTCCATCCTTAATGAATTCAATTTTATCATCTCGATTAGAGGACGGAATCCCAATAGAACGACATTTACCGTTACACGTCCATCGTGCACATTTGTGGCAATTTGAACTCATGCGCTTTGCTCGTCGCTTCTTTGCAAAAGTGCTTCTACCTGTACCTGGTAAATGCAAAACAGGAAGATATTCATCTTCACGTACCTTGGCTTCAATTATCCAACGTATGTCTTCAGGAATCCCTTTGTGCATAAGCATTCTTAATCTTTCAAATCGAACTTGGTAAAGCTTCAGTAAAATATTTCGAGGAAAAGGAGGAAACCGTTTCTGCAATCTTGTGAGAATATCATCCATCCTGAAAAAAAAAATGAAAGAGAAATTGAAAGAGAAATTTATATACAATATCAGTTTTGTGGGTAGCTGATGGAACCGACTTAAATAATCACGGAGTACCGTTATCCGCCATTTAACCGGGGTTAAAAAAATTAAAATAAAAATTATATTTACATCTAGTTATTTTCAAAACAAGGATCAGAAAGAAAAACAACATAAAAAGACTCAAAAACAAAACACTCTAAATAAAATCCTAAATTCTTCCCCCCACACATAATTCTTACATTGTCATTAATGTAATGCTATTAATCCCAAATGAAATAATCATGTGTAAGTGAAAAGAACTAATAAACAAAATAAACTTATGCAGCCTAAATGAACTTAGAAACACTAAACACAATTAGCAAAGAAACATAAGAAAAAGATAAAGAAAAAGAGAGCAAATCTGAGGATGGCAGTTTGGCAATGCTTTCACTAATTAGGCTGCCTCCCCCAATTAGCACTTGATTTAGTGTTTTGAACCTAACCAACACCCCTTCTTGGCATTTTAGGCTTGTCAGGCTCATACATGAAATTTCCCAAATTTATGCGTTTGAGAGGAAACTTTCTTTGCACAACAGTGGATGCATTCTCCATTACAAGTATTATTCCATCATCCTTTGTGGTGCATATGTCATCGAGGAATGGAGCATATTTTGATACTTGTTGAAAGACCTCCACAAACAAGTTGTTTAAGGTTTCCGGCATGTGTTGTTCATGTTCTTCCTCCTTGAACTTTGCAAATCTACTAGGAAAAGGTGGAGAAGAAACATTAGTAAAAAGTGAAACCTTAAACGTTACCTCAGGTGCCGAAATACTCTTATTTGGATCTTTGGCTTCATTATCCTCAAGAATAGAATCCATCTCTAATTTTGTTTCATCCTCATCTTGTTCCTCATTCTTCAAGGTCACAATAGTAGCATTCTCCTTTGGGTTAACCATCGTTTGGGCTGGGAGTTCTTCAGATCTTTGTGCTACCCATCCCACCATACTACTAGCCAATTGGCTCATTTGCTTTTCCAAACTCTGGATGCTTGCCCTTGTTTCCTGTTGAAATTGCAAAGAATCAGTAACAAGAGAATAGACACGATCTTCTAAAGAAGTACCTGAGTTTTGAGTCATATGTGGTGGTTGAAAAAGATCTGGTTCTTGAGACCATGATTGATTGAAGCTAGATGGATGAGTGTAATTGGCATAAGGATCTACTTCTTGGTAATTTTTCGAGTAGCCATAATTAGTATGATCCCACCATCCCTCATGGTAAGTGTTTAAGTAATGATCATACTGTTGGTCTTGGAACACTTGATGGCCTTGACATCCTCCCATGGCCAATTGTTGAACTGGGGAGGTGAGATTGGCATGTTGATTCTCCATGTTCATGTATGCCACCAACTCTTCAAGTGTTAGATTGCTCAATTCCATTTTTTTTTTTTTTTAAATTTGAAAAGAAAAACTTGTATGTACAAGAAAATAAAACTAATTAGAAATGAAAATAAGAATAAACCAAGTAACAAATAAACTAAAGAAAGCAATAGGAATGCCTTAGTCTTTTCCTTGTAATTAATTGGAAATAACTTAAGGCGTGAATGGAAGAGAAAAACTTTTTGTCCAACAACAAAGTCCTTTCTTGATATCATCTTGTCATGGAATGCCTTAGTCTTTTCCTTGTAAATCCTAGAATTCTCATAGGCATCATTCTTTATCTCCTTTAATTCTTGTAGGTCTAGTTTTCTTTGCTTACCTGCCTCATCCATCTCCATGTTGCATTGTTCGATAGCCAAATATGCCTTATGTTCTAATTCAACCGGAAGATGACAAGGTTTACCATAAACAAGTCGATAAGGAGACACACCAATGGGTGTCTTATATGCTATCCTATAAGCCCAATGTATGAAGAGGGAGAGTGTCAACATTATTCTTGAACAACTGTAATTATGGACGGCTAATATGCTAATCTAAGGGTGATAATTTCATGATTCTTCACCTTGAATCACTAGCCCTTGGATGGAAATTGGTTGGAGTAAAAATGACAACATCCTAGGGAGGAGAGAGGTAAAATTCTGCCAGCACTATAGGGAGGATTTTGATTTTTTATTTGGAGACTTGATTTTTCAGATTTCTTCTTAGTTTTTGCTTAGTTTTCTCTCCTCGGTTGAAAGCAAAAAAGAAAAGTTTAGAAAAGAAAGGAAAGTTTGAAGAGAAAAAGCTTGAAAGATAGCTTCTTGAGGTTGCTTTTAGCACCAACTCTTCACTTTCTTGATTTTCCATTCTTATTTTTGCTGTTTTTGATTATTATTTGGTGAGTTTTCTTTTTAAATAAATGTTTTTTTATGTTTTTTTTTAAGTTCTTTCTTCATCTTTTTCTTAAACAAGTTCTTACATTTTTTTTTCTTATTTTTTTTACCATGGCCGAATGGCCCAGACTTTTTTTCTATAGTTGCTGTTTTTGCTTTAATTTATCATGTTATTTATGTTATTTTCTTTAATCTTGATGCTTTAAGTGTTCTTCTACTTCATATATTTGAATCTTGTTTTAATTTGGTTGCTTTGTTTGTTGCCATTTATGATTTAAATATAATGTTCTTGCTTTTTTAATTTTCTGTTTTCATAATGTTTAAATTTGTTGATGTTTTATATTTAGTATATCAAGTGTTTGTGAAAATGCTTGTTAGTTTTAATATTTCTATTTTGTATTTGCATGATTTGAGTGTTATATTTTAGTTGAGCATGTTAGTATATCAAGTGTTTGTGAAAATGCTTGTTTGGTTTTAGTATTTCTACTTTGTGTTTGCATGATTTGAGTGTTATATTTTAGTTGAGCATGTTAGTATATCAAGTGTTTGTGAAAATGCCATGCTTGTTGGAGCTTGAGGCCATTCGGCTACTCCATTTGTTTTACATTGTATGTGCATTTTTGCCATGTTAGTTAGTAGGTTTTGCATTTGCATGACATTTGAATGAGTTTTTAGTTTAAGTATACCAAGTTTTTGTGAAAATGCCATGCTTGTTAGGAATCATAGGCCATTCGGCCACTCCATGTATTCTAGCATTATGTGTGCATTTTTGCTATTTAGTTGATAGGTTGGCATTTGCGTGATATTTGGTTGAGTTTTTGGTTTAAGCACGTTTGTGATATTGCCATGCATATTTTAGATGTTAGTTTAGGTTTATCTTGCCATGCATGTTCATGCATTTTAGGCCTAGGTTTCATTAAATGCCATGCAATTTCATTTAGGTCTAGGTCACTATATTGATTCCATGCATTTTTTCATGACATTTAGATTTAAACTCATGCATTTCATGCATCATATTTGCTGTATTTTTTCATGCATTTCATGTTCATGCCACTTGACTAATGACTTAGGCCAATTAATGGTTCAAAGTCATGCTCTATTGAGCACACTTGTGGAAAATTAAGGTTTGTCAAATTGATTATTCTACCTTTGTGATTTTTTTTACTTAGCTAATTTTTATCTATCTTTTAAAAAGTCCTAGCTACTGTTTGTGAGTCTTAAATATTTTTACTTTGATTTTTAAATCATTTTATCAAAGGCAAAAATGTATTTTGGCAAAACAGTTTTTTCACCTAGTACTCATACTTTTCCTGATTTTTCTAGGCATTCATCTTTAATTAGAAAATTAAGCTTATTTTTTTATGTGTAGTTTCACATGTCTTGAGTCTCCAGTAATTTTTTTAGATGTTTTTGAACTTTTAAGAATAGGGTAAAAAATCGTGGCTTAAAACTGGACAGTGCAGTCAGAATTGAATTTAAAGAAAAAATCATTTTTCTGTTTTGGTTAAGTTACCTAGAGGGGGCTGATTAGGAAGTTTAGCTACTAACTCAAGGTAGTTTCTAAGCCTTTTTAAACTCTAAAACTGATTTTTTAAGTCTCAGGTTAAGGGTGGTCAAGTCCGGGATTTTAAACTTAGGAAATTAGAGCCATTTAAAAAAGGGTTTAGCTAAGTTGTTATTTTTAATCTAAGCTTTTCAAAATTGTTTTCAAACAATCACAAAGTATTTTGGTTTTAGAATATTTAATTTGACATATTTTCCTAAGGTAGCCGGATATCTTTTTAGATATACGGATTTCCTTAATTAAAGGAAAAAATACATTTTCATGCATTGCATTTTCCATATTCATGCATTTTATATAATATGTGATTTTTGCTATGATAATTTCTATGATATTGTTATGATTTTTAGTTATGTTATATTGTTTATTATATGATTTGGAATATTTCATGATATCCTATGCTTTTTATTTAGTTATTTTTTGTCATATTATTTAGCATAAACTATGCTCATGCATTATTATTTTCATTTTTATTTTCATGCATACTATATGATGGAATATATTATGTTACCTAGGTCATTTCATTTAGGATATATATTATGTCGTTTAGGATATTTTATTTCATTTAAAATATATCACAGGATTTAGGATATTACATTTCATATAGAATATATTATGTTACCTAGGTCATTTCATTTAGAATATGTCATATAACTTAGGACATTTCATTTCATTTAGAATGTGCTAAAGAATTTCCAGTTCAAATCAGAGGTAAAAGAAGTACTGAGTACCCTTTTAATACAGGCTATTGCTATGGAGAATGAACAAGTTGCCCGAATGGAAAGAATGGAAAAGGTACAGGAAGAATTACGAGAACAGCTGGCAAAGTCTCAAGTAGAATCTAAAGATCAGATGATTAAATTGATGGAGCTAATATCCATCGTAATCAAGGGACACACTGAAAACTTGGCCGCCAGAGAATGATTTGAGGCACGAAAGGCTCAGAATGAGGTCGTAATGATGGATGCCCAGAACACAGTTAACCCCGTCAATGTCTTAAATTCAAATGATCTAGCTGAACAGGCAAAGTTGAAAATGGTTAATAAGGTAAGTTGGCAGATTCCCAAGGGAAATATCAGTTGCTAGATGAAAGGCTCCGGGTAGTAGAAGATACAGACGTATTCGGGAGTGTGGAGGCGAAAGAACGATGCTTGGTCTTTGATTTAGTCATCCCTCCTAAATTCAAGGTCCCTGACTTTGTGAAATATGATAAGACGACTGATCCGTCAGCCCATATCACTATGTTCTGCCGAAAGATGACAAGTTATATAGATAATGATTAGCTTCTGATCCACTACTTTCAGGATAGCCTCAACGGGTCCGCAATTACGTGGTATAGTCAATTGAGCAAGGATCGGATTCGCTCTTGGAATGATTTGGCTAGGGCTTTTCTGAACTAGTACAAGCATGTGATCGACATGACACCTGACCGTCTCACCTTGCAAAATATGGAGAAAAAGGTTACTGAGAGCTTCAAAGAGTATGTTCAGAGGTGGAGGAAATGGCCACCCAAGTACAACCGCCTTTAACTCAGAAGGAAACTACTATCCTTTTTGTGAATACACTACAGGCCCCATACTACGATAGACTTGTTGGCAACACCACGAAGAATTTTTCGGATATGGTAATCTCCGAGGAAATGATTGAAAATGCAATCAAGGTCGAGAAACTCGAAGGAGGTAATACATTTAATGTAGAGAGAAACAGGTCGCCCAAAAAGAAAGAGGAAGATGTCCAAGCCATAGGAGACTGTGCCCCGTATGTTCTGGCTACTTCGTACCGACCACCCTGTCCTTCTATGAATTATGTACCCCAGGGTTCATACTTATACCCAATGGCCTCTCAAAATCCAGTAAATTTTCAACCTTTTGTTAGTCAAAGGAAATCAAAGAATATCCGAAAAAGAGATCAGTTTGAGTCACTCCCCATGTCTTACTCTGAACTATTGCCCCAGCTGGTCGAATTGCAACTCCTTACTAAAGTTACAATGGAGCCTATCCAACCCCCATATCCAAGCTGGTATGACGAGAATGCATATTGTGATTATCGTTCTGGGATTCGGGGATATTCCACAGAAAATTGCTTATATCTGAAGCGGAAGGTTCAAGCACTCATCAATAAAGGACAGTTAGGTGTGGGGAAGAAACAAAGGACAGATAGCGTGGAGAATCTGTTGAATGGGAATGATGAAACCATTATGGTTTTCATAATAGGGGAAGAAGATGGAAAGGTCGAAAAGAGTACCGAGCAATAGCTAGTTTGAATTAGGGAGAACATGTCAAGGGGAAGTTTTTATGCATTTAGTTTCAAACCTTATGATGAAAACACTTGTCTCATGTCGACATTCATAAGAAATAAATGAATTTTGATTTTTAAATGCTTTGTGTTTGTTGTGTTTTAACAATAATTGGAAAAAAAAGAGCATTAAGGAAGTTTTAGTAATGGATAGTCTCAAGAAGATTGATGATCATTGTTACAAATGACCCAATACCTTCTCCCCTCTCTTTTAAGTTTTCCTAAGCCTAAATCTCTTAAACCAAGAACACTTGAAAGACCTAATGCTTCAAGAAATATGAATGATTGAACTTCATAAAACCATTGTCATCATAGAATAAGCAAAGATGTAGATCCTTGTCTAGGTTATGAACAAAGGAACGAACTTTTCAAAAAAATTTCGAATTCCTTGAAATTCAAACAAATGAGACTTTCTTTCAAGAATTTAGATCATGGTAATTTGGTCTGTGTCAAGGTTGTGCCAAAACCATTCATGTCATTTTCAATGAAGCACAAAACACTAATTGCCAAACATCACTTCATGAATGACACATTGGGGCACAATGATTAAACTAGATTATCCCTTGTCCTAGAGAAAACCCGTTTTTGGGTCATATTTTCCTTGTCACTTCAAAGAACTCAGATTTGAAATTCAATCTTTTTAGTACAGACCTAGACTTGCTATGTTCCTCGTTGATACAAATTCTCATGGTTAATCAAATTGGGGCATCATATGTGGAAATGATGGATACATAGTGAATAAGGATGGACTAACGCATGAATCATTGGGATGATTTATTTGGATGATTTATTTCAAAAATTTAAACTTTTTCCGTCCAAGATTAAACTTTTCGGTTTAAACATCCCGGCCCATCTTGACGCTTGTCAAAATACCATGATATGGAAACTAAAAGAATGTTGAATTTGTTTGGTTCTCAATGAATTCTTCATTTATAAAACCTGTTCCATTTGTGAGCCTGACATACATTTTGTTGTGAAGTTTTCTTTGATCAACCAAAATCTTGTTGTACGAAGCCTTTCCAATTCAGATTGACACCTAGGGAAATTTCTAACAGTGATCATCAGTCCTCAAAAGATTCATACATTACACACTGTGGGTTTAAAATTTTTGGCTCAGAAGTTGTTATTAGATGAGCAAAATTGTTTTTCAAAAAAGGAAAATAAAAATATTTTTGAAATATCCATTTTTTATGTTAACATGAGATAAGGTTTTTTTCTAACTCAAAGGTGTGGAACTATTAGGGTTAACCTTGATTTCCAAATATGAGAAGAAGAAATAAAACTCAGCAAGTAGACTCCTGTCAGTAAGAGTTTGAAAACTATTGGGGCAAAGAGAATAGCCAAAGATTGAAAAACGAATTGAAGATATACTCTGATTTGAAGAGGAAAAGTGAATTGGAAAGGCTGAGTCCAAATCTAGAAAAGTGATCAGGGGCATTTGCATTACTCATGAGCATTCATCTATTTATTAAACTTTGTATCTGCACCGTGTCAGCAAGCATTTGCATAATTCATGAGTATTCGTATTTGCATTATTCCATGAGCATTTGCATTCGCATCATCTTAAGCAAGTGCATCATTTCTAGGACCATTGCGTCTTCATTGTAGCTGCAATTACACCATTCATGAACCACTCACTTGAATATGATTCGTAGGGACACTTGTATCTGCATTTAGAAGCATTTGCATCAATCCAAGATATTTGCATTTACACCATGAAGCATTTGCATGCCTTCAATTTCCTTGGTTTCATCCAGATCCTTTTCAAAATTCATGGTTTCACCCATGCTTTCAATTTCCTTGGTTTCATCCAGATCTCTTTCAATTTCATGGTTTCATCCATGCCTTCAATTTCCTTGGTTTCATCCAGATCTCTTTCAATTTCATGGTTTCATCCATGCCTTCAATTTCCTTGGTTTCATCCAGATCTCTTTCAATTGCATGGTTTCATCCATGCCTTCAATTTTCTTGGTTTCATCCAGATCTTTTTCAATTTCATGGTTTCACCCATGCTTTCAATTTCCTTGGTTTCATCCAGATCCTTTTCAATTTCATGGTTTCACCCATGCCTTCAATTTCCTTGGTTTCATCTAGATCCTTTTCAATTTCATGGTTTCACCCATGCTTTCAATTTCCTTGGTTTCATCCAGATCTCTTTCAATTTCATGGTTTCACCCATGCCTTCAATTTCTTTGGTTTCATCCAGATCTTTTTCAATTTTATGGTTTCACCCATGCCTTCAATTCCCTGTTTCATCCAGGTCCTTGTCAATTCTCTTGCAAATCGAACCCGTTTCCTTAAGACGGGTCGAGCCTGGATTAGTCAGGGAATTCAATTTAAGGACAAAATCTTCAATTTACTGCTTTCTCAACAACAAAAAAATGAAAAAAATGAAAAAATGAAAAAATGAAAAAATGAAGAAAATGAAAAAAATGAAGAAATGAAAAATTGAAAAAAAAATGAAGAAATGAAAAAATGAAAAAAGAAAACCCCTTTCCCTCACATGTGATTTCACTGACCGTACAAAATTAGTGTTCGTTTATCTTTGCCTGATTCTGATTCTCAGCAATAGCCAAAGAGAGGCAGCTGTAGACAACTAATTTTGTCCGGACCACTAAAACAGGTATGTTTTCTTCCTAAATTGAGGTTTCAAAATGTAAAAAAGACTTTTTTCATCCTACAGGTGGTACTCTGAGACTTAGTTTAAGAGGGTGAGCATAAAAAGTCAAACTCGAAAAAGCCAACCCCGAAAAAAGTCAACCCCAAAAAGTCAACCCCCAGAAAGTCAACTACTAAAAAAGTCAACCCACTTTCAAAATCAAGATTTGAAGTTCAATAGAAAAATGGCGAAAGAATTTTGATAATCCGAGGTCTACATTGAAAGATATGGAGTTCGGAATTTGGGTTATGCAGATTTAGTAGAAACGAAACCCTAATTCGAGAAATTTGGGAAAAAGTGCTTAAACGATCAAATTGGAAAAAATTGAAGGTTCCAAATGAAAGATAAGCACTGACTATGGGTAATGGAGAAGCCACTTGAAAGAAAAACTAAAAGAAAAGTCAATCCGGGAGAAAACCGAGAATTAGGGTTTTTGGTGGATTTCGGTGAAATCGGGAAGAATTACAGAAATGGCCGACTTGGTAAGACTAAAGCCCCCAATGGATGAGTAATGATTAAAAAGGGATAGCCCAAGGCTCAGCTTGAAGAAAATCTGAAAATCGGACTTGTTTTGAGCAAAATCGGGTTTCAGAGGCAAAAGGGCAAAATTGTAAAATTTGGGAAAAATAGCAAATGGACTCCGAAAATTCTGAAAATTTGCAAATCTCATTCTTAAATCATTTGGAAGATATTGGCGAAATAAAATCTGGATTCGGAGTTCGTTTGCAAAATGGCCAAATCCCGGGTCTCTAATGTAGTAATTCAAGAAGGAAAATCCTGGAAAAATAGCAAATGAACTCCAAATCTTTTGAAAATTTGCAAAAATCTCATTTTTAAATTATTTGAAAGAGATTTGCAAAAGAAAATCGGGATTCAGAGCTTGTTTGCAAAATGCCCAAATCCCGGGTCTATTATGTAGTAATTCTAGAAGGAAAATCCTAAAAAAATAGCAAATGAACTCCAAATGTTCTAAAAATTAGCAAATCTAATTTTTAAATTATTTGGAAGATATTTGCGAAAGAAAATCTTGATTCGGAGTTCGTTTGCAAAATGGCCAAATCCCGGGCCTCCTATGCAATAATTCAAGAAGGTAAATCCCGAAAAAATAGCAAATGGACTCCGAAAATTCTAAAAATTTGCAAATCTCATTTTTAAATTATTTGGAAGAGATTTGTGAAAGAAAATCTTGATTCAGAGTTTGTTTGCAAAATGGCCAAATCCCGAGCCCTTACGTAGTAATTCAAGCAAATAAATCCCGAAAAAATACCAAATGAGTTCCAAAAATTATGAAACTTCTAGATCACACTTTTAAATTATTTGGAAGATATTGGTGAAGAAAAATGTTGATTTGGGCTCGTTTAAAAAATGGTAAAATATGGGGGCATGAAAAGGCATTTTTGGAAGAAAAAATCCAAATAAATAGCAAACAGACTTAAAAAATGTTGGAACCTTCCAGAATTCAATAATTTATTATTTTGAAAGTATTAAAAATTTAAAATTTGAATTTGGAGTCCGTTTGCCATTTATTTGCATTCGGGGGGCAAAACGGTCATTTCACCCAAGCAACCGAAAAGGGCTTTTTTTGGCCTTTGAAAAAATCAAACTTGGGCTGAAAAAGAGAGTTCTGACCTGCCAAGGCCCAAAGGAAGGAGGAAGCTTCTGATTTTTCAATCACATGGGCAAGAATTAAGAGTTAGAGATTTTTTTGATCAAGCCATTGTGATTAAACCACATAGGCCAATGCATGAAGAGGGAGAGTGTTAACATTATTCTTGAACAGCTGTAATTATGGACGGCTGATATGCTAATCTAAGGGTGATAATTTCATGATTCTTCACCTTGAATCACTTGCCCTTGGATGGAAATTGGTTGGAGTAAAAATGACAACATCCTAGAGAGGAGAGAGGTAAAATTCTGCCAGCACTATAGGGGGGATTCTGATTTTTTATTTGGAGACTTGATTTTTCAGATTTCTTCTTGGTTTTTGCTTAGTTTTCTCTCCTTGGTTGAAAGCAAAAAAGAAAAGTTTAGAAAGGAAAGGAAAGTTTGAAGAGAAAAAGCTTGAAAGATAGCTTCTTGAGGTTGCTTTAATTTATCATGTTATTTATGTTATTTTCTTTAATCTTGAAGCTTTAAGTGTTCTGCTACTTCATATATTTGAATCATGTTTTAATTTGGTTGCTTTGTTTGTTGCCATTTATGATTTAAATATCATGTTTTTGCATTTTTAATTTTCTTTTTTCATAATGTTTAAATTTGTTGATGTTTTATATTTAGTATATCAACTGTTTGTGAAAATGCTTGTTAGTTTTAATATTTCTATTTTGTATTTGCATGATTTGAGTGTTATATTTTAGTTGAGCATGTTAGTATATCAAGTGTTTGTGAAAATGCTTGTTTGGTTTTAGTATTTCTACTTTGTGTTTGCATGATTTGAGTGTTATGTTTTAGTTGAGCATGTTAGTATATCAAGTGTTTGTGAAAATGCCATGCTTGTTGGAGCTTGAGGCCATTCGGCTACTCCATGTGTTTTACATTATATGTGCATTTTTTCCAAGTTAGTTGGTAGGTTTTGCATTTGCATGACATTTGATTGAGTTTTTAGTTTAAGTATACCAAGTGTTTGTGAAAATGCCATGCTTGTTAGGAATCATAGGCCATTTGGCCACTCCATGTATTCTAGCATTATGTGTGCATTTTTGCTATGTTAGTTGATAGGTTGGCATTTGCATGATATTTGGTTGAGTTTTTCGTTTAAGCATGCCTTGTGTTTGTGATATTGCCATGCATATTTTAGATGTTAGTTTAGGTTTATCTTGCCATGCATGTTCATGCATTTTAGACCTAGGTTTCACTAAATGCCATGCAATTTCATTTAGGTCTAGGTCACTATATTGATTCCATGCATTTTTTCATGACATTTAGGTTTAAACTCATGCATTTCACTCATCATATTTCCTGTATTTTTTCATGCATTTCATGTTCATGCCACTTGACTAATGACTTAGGCCAATTAATGGTTCAAAGTCATGCTCTCTTGAGCACACTTGTGGAAAATTAAGGTTTGTCAAATTGATTATTCTACCTTTGTGATTTTTTTTTACTTAGCTAATTTTTATCTAACTTTTAAAAAGTCCTAGCTACTGTTTGTGAGTCATTTTGTGAGTCTTAAATATTTTTACTTTTATTTTTAAATGATTTTATCAAAGGCAAAAATGTATTTTGGCAAAACAGTTTTTTTCACCCAGTACTTGTACTTTACCTATTTTTCTGGGCATTCATATTTAATCAAAAAATTAAGATGATTTTTTCCTGTGCATTTTTACATGTCCTGAGTCTCCATTATTTTTTTTAGATTTTTTTGAATTTTTAAAAATAGGGTAAAAAATTGTGGCTTAAAATTGGACAGTGGAGTCAGAATTGAATTTAAAGAAAAAATCGTTTTTCTGTTTTGGTTAAGTTACCTAGAGGGGGCTGATTAGGAAGTTTAGCTACTGACTTAGGATAGTTTCTAAGCCTTTTTAAACTCTAAAAATGATTTTTTAAGTCTCGGGTTAAGGGTAGTCAAGTCCGGGATTTTAAACTTAGGAAATTAGAGCCATTTAAAAAAGGGTTTAGCTAAGTTGTTATTTTTAATCTAAGCTTTTCAAAATTGTTTTCAAACAATCACAAATTATTTAGGTTTTAGAATATTTAATTTGACATATTTTCCTAAGGTAGCCGGATATCTTTTTAGATATACGGATTTCCTTAATTAAAGGAAAAAATACATTTTCATGCATTGCATTTTCCATATTCATGCATTTTATATAATATGTGATTTTTGCTATGATAATTTCTATGATATTGTTATGATTTTGAGTTATGTTATATTTTTTATTATATGATTTGGAATATTTCATGATATCCTATGCTTTTTATTTAGTTATTTTTTGTCATATTATTTAGCATAAACTATGCTCATGCATTATTATTTTCATTTTTATTTTCATGCATACTATATGATAGCATTATTTTATATTTTATGTCATTTAAATTATATGCCATATCATTCATATTTGCCATGTCATTCAAATTATTTCATCTCATATAGAATATATTATGTTACCTAGGTCATTTCATTTCATTTAGAATATGTCATATAACTTAGGACATTTCATTTCATTTAGAATATGCTAAGGCATTTAAATTATATCATATCATTTAGGATCCATTATATTATTTAGATTTTTCCATGTCATTATATTTATGTCATGCATATACATATTCATATCTTTTAAAATGTTTTCAAAAGGATAATGATTTTTCAATAAAAAAATAAAGATATTCCTGAGTTAAAATAATTCATGAGTTCTCTACCGGGTTTGCTGGAGGGAATATCATCAATTATCATTAATAAAGGAATATCTTTCTTTCAAAAAAAGAGAATGATTCAGAAAGTTTTCCAAAACTAATAATTTTTTTTTATATTTTGCCACATTTGTTGGGGAATATAGGAAAATTTTTGAATTTATAAATTCTGGATCATTTTCAATTAAAAAATGGAATTATTTTTCTTTAAATTGGGAATTAACTTGGAATACTAAATTTAAAACCGATTTTTGATCGAGACTTGAGATAACACATGATTAATAAGGTACCGTTTTATACGGGCGTTGCGGGGGTGCTAATCCTTCCCCACACGTAACCGAGTCCCGAACCCGTATCTTTGATTTCTTTGGTTTAAAACGCAGACTTGAAATTTGTTTAAAAAATGTTTTAATTAATTTTTAAAATATTTTATAAAACTGATTTTAATAGGTGGCCAATCACACCTAGCTAAAAAGGATTGGTGGCGACTCCATGTCTTTTTCAAGGTCATTTTCAAAACCTTCATTTATCTAGAAGAATTAAGTCGATTTTTCCTCGATTTTTTTATGTCACGCTTAACGAATAATAAAGTCTTGCGATGAGACTCGTTATTTTTTAGGTTGTGACAATATCATACCATTTAAGTTTGATTATATTATCTAGATTTTGCTATGTCATTTTATTTATGTCACACATATTCATATTCATATTTTTAAAAAATATTTTGAAAAAGGTAATGATTTTCAATAAAATAAAGATATTTTTTAGTTAAAATAATTCATGAGTTCTCTGTCGGGTTTGCTAGGGAGGATATCATCAATTATCATTAATAACGGAATATCTTCTTTAAAACGATAATGGTTCGGAAAATTTTCCAAAATAATAAAAATTTCTATATTTTGCCACGTTTGTTGGGAAATATAGGAAAATTTTGAATTAATAAATTCTGGATCATTTTCAATAAAAAAAATGGAATTATTTTTCTTTAAATTGGGAATTAACTTGAAATACCAAATTAAAAATTGAATTTTTACCGAGACTTGAGATATCACACGATTAATAAGGTATCGTTTTATACGGGCATTGTGAGGATGCTAATCTTCCCCACACGGAACCGAGTCCGGAACCCGCTTCTTTGATTTCTCTGATTTAAAACGCAAACTTGAAATTGTTTTTAAAAAATGTTTTAATTAATTTTAAAATGTTTTATAAAACCGATTTTAATAGTTGACCGATCACACCTAGCCAAAAAAAGATTGGTGACGACTCCATGTCTTTTTCAAGGTTATTTTCAAAACCATCGTTTTTCTAGAGGAATTAAGTCGATATTTTCTCATTTTTTTTAATGTCACGCTTAACGAATAATAAAGTCTTGCGATGAGACTTGTTATTTTTTAGGTTGCGACAAGTGTATCTTATTTAACCTTGCACTTAAAAAGAATCAGTTGTAGAGTATAGTGATTAGCAAGGGTCGAGTCCTCAGGGATTGGGTTTTAGATTATAAGTTAATAGTTTATCACTTAAAAACAAGTAAACAAAAGTAAAGTTAACAATAAGAATGAGAAAACAAGTAATTAAGAAGAATCAAATATGAGAAATATGGCTAAAGGTTCATTCTCCACTACTATACATCATTAAGAATCAATTTCTTATCTATCAACATTAATTAGCTATCAAAGTTAACAACCTTAGATAACAACAAGTTATGTTACCCCAATCTTTCCTTAGTTCGTCGTTAAATAGAACAACCTCTCTAAGTTCAATTTAATAGCAACTTTATGTTAAGAAAGATAGGTTGATCTAAGCAACAAAATTATAAGCTCGGATTGTTCAACTTAGGTTATGTTTCACTTTGCAATTATTGAAAACTTTACTATAATCATTAATCACAAATTGCTACTTATGAATAGGAAATCAAGACAATTACATGGATCAAGACTTCTAAACTAGGATTAGACAATTATCAAGATTTATCTAGTTGTACACCAAAACAAATCAAAACATCATCATGAATAATTTTAATGGAAAAACATAAGCAACTTTGATAGAAAACAATGATAGATAGATTCTGAAAATTAATTACATAACATGTCTACGGCTTTGAAATCACCATTAATCAAATAGAAGTTTAGCCTAGCATAGGCTTTATTATCATAAACATAAAATTAAAGAGAATCTAAGAAGAAAATAAAAGAAAGAAAGAAGAAGAAGAATATTAATTATCCAGCCTCTTGCTCTCTCCAAAATAAAGAAACAAAGAAGAAATCAGAACATTGTAGCTTGGAGAAGTGTGATTTTCGTTTGCCCCATTGTTCTTTATTTATAGGCAATAGCTAGGGCATCAAACAAGTGAATTTTAGCTCTCTCCCTTCAATAAATGCTGACTTACGGCTAAAGCTAAGGAAAAGTGGCTGATTTTTGTGTTTTAAGGAAAGAAGGAATACCTGGCAGCCGAGGCATGTAGATATAAGGAAAGAAATAATTAATTGTAATCAAAGCACTCTTTAATGAGGAGAGATTACAAAGTTGCAGCCAAAGTAAGTGTAAGGAAAGAAAGTCTTGGCTGATTTAATTCTCCTACTTTGACGTGGATTAGCTTTAAGGAAAGATTCTTGCAATTAATCCAAGTTGGCAGCCAATAATCCTTCTTTCACATGGAGATGCCGCCACTTCTTATTTAACAAATAAGAACATGTAATCAGCTAGGGTATTTAAAGGAAGAATTAGGGCAACCCATAATAATGCAAAAGGAAGTGGCGGCTGAAATTCTTCAAGGCTAGATAAAAGCTACCGCTAGGGTTCTTTTGAGCTTGAAAGTAGGTTTTCCAACTAGGGTTTTCATTGAATGAGATGTAGGCAACCGCATATAGTCTTATTGAAGTGTCCCTTGTGCTTGAAGCTTTATTTCTTGTCCAAGTTCACTCTTTTCAACTCAATAGCAAATCCTATCTTCCAAAACACCTAGAAAACAAAAAACCATAGTAAACTATCAAGGATTTCAAGGAACTAAGCATAAAATATAAGGATTTAATATATAAAAATACATGATTTTAAGCACTTATAAAAAATAGTGCATGTTCAAACTTAATCTCAATTTCTCACATGAGATACTCTCATGATTTTCACTCTTTAAAGTAGTGGTAAAGTGTTTACACTCAATCAATCTCATGAAAACAATTCTACCATATGCTTGCTTGTCCACCTATTCTCCACTATTTAGATCATGCAACTTCATAAATCAAAAGGTCTTTATTCAGGGTTGTAATGGGGCCAAGGGGATATAAATGTGGTTAAAGAATAAAAGGAAAAGGATATTACAAAGGTTCCAAACATTTCATAAAGTTTAAAGACATAATAAGATTCATACAAAGAAAACTTCTCAAAACTCTTTACAACATATAATACATAGGCCGAATATTCATGTTGGGCCTTTTCTTCATTCTAAACAACTTTGTAACATCTTTTTCTTTTTCCACAAGTTCAAGAGATGATTCATATATATATTTTTTTTACATGGGAATGTATTTGGAAATATTCCCTTTCTTTTCTTTTCTTTTCTCTTGACTTTTCTTTTCTTTTCCCCCACACTTATTTCTTGTTTCTAACCGAAATTTTCAATAGATCTTCCTTGTCTTTGCAATATGTCTCAAAACATGCTAATTTATCTTTAGAACAAGGACGATGATATAAATAAGTATATTTAGGTTAGGGATAAGATATGGTTACCAAAGAAATAACTTATTCAATGTAGGCTCAATTTGGTTCACTAAAGAGGATGTTCTCTTGGAACAACAATAAGGGATGGCTGTTTGGACCTGTTTAAAAATCCTAATGCCTCTATCATATTCATGTTATCACATGCATCAATATAGTCTCAAAAAGGTTTAAAGCAAGTTCTAGAGAATCATGTAATCATAAGAGCACTCAAGAAAGAAATTAGATTGATATGTATAATGCATCAATCATATAGGCTCAAAAACTCATAAGGATGATTATACAAGTCAGATTTAAGTCTAAACATGCTTCTTTCTCAATCAACATATCAATTAACATTGGCTCATAAAAAAATGATATTAAGCTCAATTCTCATGAAAATCTTCTAACTAATAAATCAGTTTTAGACTTATGCAATTCATATCACATCATAGTATTGAAAGTAACTAAAACACACTAAAAAGAAACACAAAAAAAGAAACTCAAAAAGAAAACACACTAAAAAAAATCCTAAATTCTTCCCTCCACACTTAATTTTTACATTGTCCTCAATGTAATGCTATTATCCCCAATGAAAGAATCATGTGTAAGAGAAAAGAACTAATAAACAAAATAACTAAGACTCGAAACAAAATAAACTTATGTAGCCTAAATGAACTTAAAAACACTAAACAAATTAACAAAGAAACATAAGAAAAAGATAAAGAAAAAGAGAGCAAATCTGAGGTTGGCAGTTTGGCAATGCTTTCACTAATTGGGTAGCCTCCCAATTAGCACTTGATTGATTGTTTTCAGCCTAGCCAATACCCTTTCTTGGGTTTTTAGGATCTTTTGGCTTAGATATGAAACTTCTCAAATTTTTGCGTTTTGGAGGAAGTTTTCTTTGCAAAACAGCCAATGCATTCTCCCCCACACTTATTATTTCATCATTCTTGGTGGGGCATAGCTCTTTGAGGAATTGTGCATATCTTGGTACTTATCTAATGGCATCCACAAGCAAGCTGCTTAAGGTTTCTAGAATTTGTTATTCACGTTCCTCCTTCTTGGACTTTGCAAATCTTCTAGGAAAAGGTGGAAAAAAACATTAGTATAAATAGGAACCTTAAAAGTTACATGAGGTGCCGAAATACTCCCAATTTGAATGGTGGCTTCATTATCCTCAAGAAGTGAATCCATCTTTGGTTTTGTCTCATCCTCAACTTGTTCCTCCTTCTTCAAGGTCATAATAGTAGCATTCTCCTTTAGGTTAATCAGCGATTAGGAAGGGAGTGCTTGAGATCTTTGTGCTACTAATTCCACCATACTACTAGCTAATAAGGTCATTTGCATTTCCAAACTCTGGATAGTTGCCTTTGTTTCCTGTTGAAATTGCAAAGTATTAGTAACAAGAGAATTGACAAGTTCTTCTAAAGAAATTACCTGAGTTTTGAGGTGGTGGCTCAAAAAAAATCTTGTTGTTGATCCCGTGGATGATTGAAGACAGATTGATGAGTGTAATTGGCATAAGGATCTACTTCTTGATAATCTCTCGTGTAGCCATAATTAGTATGGTTCCACCATCCCTCATGGTAAGTGTTTGAGTAATGATCATACTGTTGGTCTTGGAACCCTTTATGGCCTTGACATCCTCCCATGGCCAATTGTTGAACTGGGAGAAGAGATTGGCTTGTTGGTTCTCCATGTTCAAGTATGCCACCAACTCTTCAAGTTATTCTAGCAATTTCGGTTCCAACTATTAAAACACTTTTAATAACATCTTAACAATTAAGAAAGCTATCTAGAAATCGGACTTTACTTTTAGGTTTCTTGTCTTAATTAGGACAAAACATTCTAGCATGCTCAAAATTCTAAACCTTTTAGGACTTCTAATTTTTGTCTTATACCTGATCTTGAAGTTTGCAATCAATTCTAATTCTTTAGGACTTAAAGTCTCATTAGGTAATTCTTACCTAATCATACTACATGTTTCTCTTAACCTTTAGTATTCACACTCCCACTAGGAAACGGTTTCCTTGTTGGAGTAGGACTCTAACTCTTAGTGTCCTAGGCGAAGGCAATCTCTTTGGCCATTGAATGGCCGCTGCCAGCCTGTGATCACACTATTGTATGCCATCTACAGTGGCTACTGGATGCCCTAAAAGAGCTTAATGGCCGCCCCTTTCAGCTGCACACAATTTGGCAACAATTGCTTCCTTGGTGTGGCTGTTCGGCCAACTTGTTTGCAGCAACTATTGCCACTTTGTCCAGTCATGTTCCATGCTTAAACCAGCCATCATAGATGAATCATATTCACCTTAGATGCTGTCCAAAACTTCTAGAAAACATGTGGAACGTTTCCACACTCATGCTTGAATTTTATGGCATGCAAACACCTATAAAATAGTCCATAAAATTCCAGCATTGTAGTATCAATGTTTCATGTCCAAAAACAACTTTGCTTAAACGTTTTAAGCTCAAACAAATTTTGTAACTTCAATGGCAGTATATAATATAAAATTTCCAGATCTAAAGCATCTATAAAATCAATTTTATATTATCTCCAAATCAGCTTAGAAAACTTGACTCAAAACTATGTTTTTGATATCAAAAACTTGTCGGGTTTACTAAGACATGTCATGGCTTTAATCCTTGTTGATTAAAATAATTTTAATCTATTGTTTAAACAATTTTAAACATGATTAAAGTCATTATATAGCTGCTGTCCAGATTTAACAAAATAAAGAAACTAATATTTCTTTTAAACATAGGAACCGAGATCATGCCAAAATCAATACACAACACTTTAACTTGTATATCACCAAGAATTGACATGCATAAACCTCATGTAAACAACATAACCTTGGCTCTGATACCACTGTTGGGTTATAATACGCTACCTCAGGCTCATGCATAAACATAATAATCAAAGTGCAATCGAAATAAAACAAAGAAGCACCCGAAGTACGCCGAGATCTTAGGCATATGTTTGCATAGGTTTATAATATTCAAAAACAATTAAATCACCCATATGATTTAGAAGTTACCTACTTAAGATATCGTAACCTTAAGTTGCAGTCCTAATCTAGAATCCAAGATCTACAAAGCTTCAAACTCGTTCAAGACCAGAAGAAGCACAATTGTCCCTCCTCTAGAGCTAGTCCACACGAACAGCTGATGGATCCTTCTATAAGGTATGGCAATTCACTTGTGCTAGCAAGTTGATCCTAAATTCACAATCAAAAGATCTATATTCTTGTGTCTTTCTCCCTTAATCAACTAGGTGAAAAAGCGACAAGGAGAACACCAAGGTAGGAGGAATTGTAGCAAGCCTTAGAGAGCTTAAGGAGGCTATGATTTTACTGTTTTGCTAGGTTAGAGTTCTCTTCTTGAAACCAAACTTTTTCTTAAGCAAAATCAGAATATTAAAAAAAGAATAGAGCTATCATGGGCGGCTAAAACCTCTAAAATAGATTATATAGTGGTGCACACCCTAATCCCTATCTCCCTAAGCTTGGCCGGCCACCTATAACTTGTTGCACAAGATTTTCATTAATCCTCTTGGACTTAAACTATTTAATTCTAAGATGGATCAATAGGCCCATTATATTATCTAATAATGATAATGGTCCAATAATCTTAATGTCTTAAGTTGGGCCAACCATCCCTAGTGGATAGTCTTAAATTAGAATAGTCGTTTTGGACCCTTTCTAATTTTGTCATGCTTATTTATTGGATAGATTAATGTCTAAACGAAAGTAATTTAATTCTCAATTAAATTTTCTTTCTCCTCATGAAACAATTCATGTCATTAATCTATTAAAATGATCTCATGATATTATTCCAATATAATATAGTCAATCGCAATTCACTTTGTACATCTATATGTCAAAGTCGACCACTACACTAGATAAGACTTCTTGATTCCTCTTATATTATTAAGGCATTGTCATTGGATTTCTCAATCTCAATTATGTCTTAATCCATCTCAATTGAACTTCTTCAATTGAGTCCTTAATATAGATCTTTTATTCCATTAAGTTTTACCTTAATAGAATACCATGTTTCATCGATACATATCTGTTCTTATATGTGTGACCTCTAAGTTCCCAATATGTAGGCAATGATTATAAGTTAATCATATTAACTTGTTGTCATAGATCAAGAGCGGGATCTAGCAACCCATCATGACCACCCAAATACTGTGAAGTCAGCGTGGCCTTTTAGAACCCTTTAGCAACCAGCTTGTCAGTGTAATAAGGTCCTTTCACCATATATCACAGATAGCGCATGAGCATGGTGCAGTGTGTACTCATGATCAATCCATAATAGTTCTTCACAACTTATGATTAACCTTATGAATTCAGAGAAACAACTTTCTCCGAAATCCATTATGCTTTGGCCAAAGACTTGATCAAGTTAATCGTAGTCAAGAACAAATGAGATATGTCTCCAATATCACAAGGAGTGGTGAATCCTCTATGGATCACTCATTCATCTTCGTATGGTTCATGTCATACCCAATAACACCCTACTTTAAGCATCCTCGTGATTGGGACTCGTTCGTGATGAAATATATGTATGACACTCTCCATACAAGATGACCTGGTATCACAAGTCTGAGGACTATTTTACACGACTGGTACTAAGAGAACATCACTAGAGTGATATATTACAAAATGAAGTTCTCTTGGCTGGCCATGTTTAGTGAACTTGTTCAACAGACAAGCACCTATATGTTATCCCGGGTATCCCATACTTCAAACTGTATGAGATCGGTTGCTTACTTCATAAGTAAGAAGGCTTTACATATACTAGTCTTTGAGTATTGCCAATACCCCGTCTTGGCAATACGATGACCATGAACAGTTTGAGGAACAAGGCTTTGATGTATAAGGATCTCATAATTATAACTCTTTATAATTCCTTTGTAAGGCCATTATGTTCCATGGCATCTGATTAGTACTTAATAACTCCTTATTATTGTACTAACATGAAGGAAAACCTTGTATCACTATAATCATAGCAAAAAGGTATGCATTATTGACTGTGTATCCCAAGCTCAATCTGGTTGGCTCTAGGGCATACACCAACAGGTATATGCCCTAGAGCCAATCGGTTTGGTCAAGCATAAACTACCAATAATGCAAACCAATCACAATATCTTAGTGATATAGGGTTTTCCTTCATGTTAGTACGATGATAAGGAGTTATTAAGTACTAATCGGATGAAGCCCATGGAACATAATGGCCTTGTAAAGGAATTATATATAATTGTGAGATCCTTATGTATCAAAGGCATGTTACTAAACGGTTCTTGGTCATCGTATTGCCAAGTCGGGGCATCGGTAATGCTCAAAGACTGGTACATGTTAAGCCTACTTACTTAGTAAGCAACTGATCTCACGTGTCGAAGTATTTGAGATACTTTAGGATAACATGTAGGTGTTTGTCTGTTGAACAATTTCACTGAACATGGCCTACTGTGAGAACTCCTTTTGGTATTATCACTCAAGTGTTTATGGAAATGTTCTTCCGTGTTAGTCGTGTAAGTAGTCCTCTAACTTGTTATACCAGGTCATCTTGTATGGGGAGTTTCATACTTTGATTCCATCACGAACGGGTCAAACATGAGTGATGCTTATGGTAGGGTGGTTTTGGGTATGACATGAACCATACGAAGATGGATGAGTGATCTAGAGAGGATTCACCCCTCTTAGTGACATCGGAGACATATCATATATGTTAAGGGCTGAAGTTAACTTGATGGAATCTCTGGCCAGAGTATGATGAATTTAGGAGAAATAGTTTCTCTAAGTTCACAAAGTTAACTAATAGCTGCAGGAACTAATATGGATTGTACATGAGTAGACACTACACCATGATCATGGTCTTTCCGGCATATTTGGTGAAAGGTGATGCACCCAAAAGAGTGTATCTTATTTAACCTTTCACTTAAAAAGAATCAAATGTAGAGTATAGTGATTAGCAAGGGTCCTCAGGGATTGGGTTTTAGTTCATAAGTTAATAGTTTATTACTTCAAAACAAGTAAACAAAAGTAAAGGGGATTTTGAGATCAAATTTTAACTAAAATTAACAATAAGAATGAGAAAACAAGTAATTAGGAAGAATCAAATATGAGAAATATAATTAAGGTTTCATTCTCCACCATTAGACATCATTAAGAATCAATTTTATATCTATCAACATCAATTAACTATCAAAGTTAACAACCGTAGATAACAACAAGTTCTGTTACCCCAATCTTTCCTTAGTTCGTCGTTAAATAGAACAAGCTCTCTATTTAATCTCTAACTATCAAACAACCTAGAATAAGCTCTCTAAGTTCAATTTAATAGCAGCTTTATGATGAGAAAGATAGGTTGATCTAAGCAACAAACACATAAGCTCAGATTGTTCAACTTAGGTTATGTTCCATTTTGCAATTATTGAAAACTTGACCATAATCATTAATCAAATATTGCTACTTATGAATAGGAAATGAAGACAATTACATGGTTCAAGACTCCTAAACTAGCATTAGACAATTATCAAGATTTATCTAGTTGGCCACCTAAACAAATCAAAACATCATCATGAACAATTTCAATGGAAGAACATAAGCAACTTTGATAGACAACAATGATAGATAGATTCTGAAAATTAATTACATAACATGTCTAGGGCTTTGAAATCACCCTTAACCAAATAAAAAGTTTAGCCTATCATAGGCATTGTAAACATAAGCATAAAATTAAAGAGAATCTAAGAAGAAACTAAAAGAAAGAAAGAAGAAGAAGAAGAATATTAATTATCCAGCCTCTTGCTCTCTCAAAAACTTTAAAACAAAGAAGAAATCAGAGCTTTTTTTTTTTTTTTTTTGATAAAAGAAATCAGAGCTTTGAAGCTTGGAGAAGGGTAAATTTCGTTTGCCCCCTTGTTCTCTATTTATAGGCAATAGCTAGGGCATCAAACAAGTGAATTTCAGCTCTCTCCCTTCAATAAATGCTGACTTGTGGCTCAAGTTAAGGAAAGGTGGCTGACTTTTATGTTTGAAGGAAAGAAGGAATACTTGGCAGCTAAGGTTTTAATATAGTAGGAAAGTTTTAGTCAAAGCATTCTTTAATGAGGAGAGATTACAAACTTGCAGCCAAAGTAAGTGTAAGGAATGAAAGTCTTGGCTGATTTACTTCTCCTACTTCGACTAGGATTAGCTTTAAGGAAAGATTCTTGCAATTAATGCAAGTTGACAGCCACTAATCCTTCTTTGACAAGGCTAAACATAAATGTCAGCTAGGTATTAAGAAAAAAAATGTGATTTGCGGCTAGGGTTTGTTCTACAACTAGGGTTGTTTAGAGAGATATTCCAATGCCAATTTGGATGATCATTTCTTATCCGATTTAGGCCCATGACCAACCGCTAGAAAGGTAATCAAGTGATCTTCAAAATTCAAGAAGGAAGTTTCTTCAAATTAATCTAACATCATATTTTCTTAGCAACAAGCTCCGGAGGTCAAATCTGTCTTCTTGCTTTGCACGAAGAATTTGATCTTTTTGACTCCCCCGTCTTTTTCCATCTTGTGATTATGATTTTGTAAGCTATTTAACATCCTAATTGACATGTTTTGACTTCATCTCTTCCAAAATACTTAAAAAGCATAAAAACCTAGTAAAATGTCAAGGAACTTAAGAATCAAAACACAAAGTATAAGGAAATTCAATAGGAAAATGCATGCAATTAAGCACTTATCAAACTCCCCCACACTTAATCTTTTGCTAGTCCTCAAGCAAAGTCAAATATAGAGATAATCTAATCCTCTTCCAATACAAATTAGAGATAATCATTGGACAAGTCTTATAAACTAATCAATAGCTTAAAGAGTTTCACAAAAAATCATGCTTGATAGTAAATGGTTTGAGTTAAGCTAAAATTAACATAACATATCTCAATCAAAATAGTGCTCACATGGGATACCCTCATGATTTTCACTCTTTAAAGTAGTGGTGAAGTGTTTACACTCAATCAATCTCATGAAAACAGTTTCTACCATATGCTTGCTTGTCCACCTAATCTCCACTACTTAGATCATGCAACTTCATGAATCAAGAGGTCTTTATGCAAGGTTATAGGGCCAAGGGGTAATAATGTGGCTAAAGAATAAAAGATAAAGGATATTACAAAAGTTCCAAAGATTTTATAGAGCTTAGAGACATAATAAGATTCATACAAAGAAACTTCTCAAAACACTTTACAAGTACATAATCACATAGGCCGAATATTCATGTTGGGCATTTTTTTTTTCATTCTAAACAACTTTGTAACATCTTTTTCTTTTTCCACAAGTTCAAGAGATGATTCATATTTTTTTTTCTTTTTTTTTTCACATGGGAATGTATTTGGCAATATTCCCTTTCTTTTTCTCTTGACTTTTCTTTTCTTTCCCCCCACACTTATTTCTTGTTTCTAACCCAAATTTTCAATAGATCTTCCTTGTCTTTGCAATATGTCTCAAAACATGCTAATTCATCTTTAGAACAAGGGTAAGGATATAAATAAGTATATTTAGGTTAGGGACAAGATATGGTTACCAAAGAAATAACTTATTCAATGTAGGCTCAAATTGGTTCACTAAGGGGGATGTTCTCTTGGAACATCAATAAGGGATGGCTGTTTGGCTCTAGTTAAAAATCCTAATGCCTCTATCATATTCATGTTGTCACATGCATCTATATAGTCTCAACAAGGTTTAAAGCAAGTTCTAGAGAATCATGTAATCATAAGAGCACTCAAGAAAGAAATTAGATTGATATGTATAATGCATCAATCATATAGGCTCAAAAACTCACAAGAATGATTATACAAGTCAGATTTAAGTCTAAACATGCTTCTTTCTCAATCAACATATCATCTTAGCATTGGCTCATAAAAAAAATGATATCAAGCTAAATTCTCATGAAAATCTTCGCACTAATAAATCAGTTTTATACTTATGCAATTCATATCTCATCATAGTATTAAAAGTAACTAAAACACATTCAAAACAACATAAAAAGTCTCAAAAGCATAACACTCTGAATAAAATCCTAAATTCTTCCCCCCCACACTTAATTTTTACATTGTCCTCAATGTAATGCTATTATCCCCCAATGCAACAATTATATATAAGAGAAAGAACTACTAAACAAAACAAAAGAAAAACAATAAAAGATAGAATGATGGAGAGTAAGGAATCTGCAAATCTGATTATAATAGATACTCTCCATCCTTTTGGGTTGCCTCCCAAGAAGCGCTTGGTTTATTGTCCTCAGCCTGACTTAGACCCATGCCATTATTATTCAACATAATTTGGCTCAAAGAGTGGCAACTCATCCACATCTTGTATTGGAAAGTTCTCTTAGTAAGGCTTCAATCGATGACCATTCACTTTGAATGCCTTATCTATTTTTGGGCTTTGGATTTCAACTGCACCATGAGTAAACACATTAGTAATAACAAAAGGTCCAAACCAATGAGAACGTAATTAATTGGAAATAACTTAAGGCGTGAATGGAAGAGAAAAACTTTTTGTCCAACAACAAAGTCCTTTCTTGATATCATCTTGTCATGGAATGCCTTAGTCTTTTCCTTGTAAATCCTAGAATTCTCATAGGCATCATTCTTTATCTCCTTTAATTCTTGTAGGTCTAGTTTTCTTTGCTTACCTGCCTCATCCATCTCCATGTTGCATTGTTCGATAGCCAAATATGCCTTATGTTCTAATTCAACCGGAAAATGACAAGGTTTACCATAAACAAGTCGATAAGGAGACACACCAATGGGTGTCTTATATGATATCCTATAAGCCCAAAGTGTATCATCAAGTCGTGAACTCCAATCCTTCCTATTTGGATTAACTGTCATTTCAAGGATGGACTTAACTTCTCGATTTCACACTTTAGCTTGCCCACTAGTTTGAGGATGGTATGAGGTGGAGACCTTGTGTGTGATGTTATGCTTCCTCATAAGTGCTTCCATAGTCCTATTGCAAAAGTGAGTACCTCTATCACTGATTATGGCCTTTGGTGTTCCAAACCTAGCAAAGATGTTAGTCTTGACAAAATCTGAAACAACTTTAGAGTCATTAGTCCTAGTGGCTTTTGCTTCCACCCACTTTGAAACATAATCAACGGCAAGTAAAATATAAAGATTGCCAAAAGAAGAAGGAAAAGGTCTCATAAAATCCATGCCCCATACATCAAAAATTTGAACAATAAGTATTGAAGTTTGAGGCATTTGATTTCTAGCACCTAAGTTACCTGTTCTTTGGCAACGATCACATGACTTGCAAAAGAGGTATGCATCTTTGAACATAGTAGGCCAATAAAATCCAGAATCAAGAACTTTCATGGCTGTCCTTTTGGATCCAAAGTGTCCTCCACATGCATAAGAGTGACAAAAAGTGAGAATAGATTGAAATTCAGATTCGAGTACACACCTTCTTATAATCTGATAGAAGCAATGCTTCCAAAGGTAAGGATCATCCCATATGTAGTATTTGGCATCACTCTTGATCTTATTTCTTTGAGCTTCTGTCAACTCTTGTGGCAACTTCTTGTTAACTAAGTAATTAACAATATCGGCATACCAAGGAGTTGTTGTACTTATAAAAAGAAGTTGCTCATCCGAAAAGTTCGCATTCAATGGTAGTGCATCCTCTTCATGAACTAAACGGCTCAGGTGGTCCGCAACTAGGTTGTCACTACCTCTTTTATCTTTTATCTCCAAATCAAACTCTTGTAAGAGAAATATCCATCTAATCAACCTTGGTTTGGCCTCCTTCTTAGTGAGTAAGTACCTAAGGGCTGCATGGTCAGAAAATACAATTACTTTAGTGCCAATTAAATAAGATCAAAATTTTTCTAAAGCAAATACAACAGCCAAAAGTTCTTTTTCAGTAGTGGAATAGTTTAATTGAGCATCATTAAGAGTTCGAGAGGCATAATAAATGGCATGTTAGGCTTTGCCAACCCGTTGGCGCAAAACAGCTCCAATGGCATAGTCACTAGCATCACACATGATTTCAAAAGGTACATTCCAATCTGGTGGTTGTATGGTAGGAGCTGATGTTAAGAGTCCCTTCAATGTTTCAAACACTTCTTTGCATTTATCATCAGAGTGGAAAACCACATCTTTTTGTAGTAGCTTGCAAAGAGGTAATGTGATCTTTGAGAACTCTTTGATAAATCTCCTACAGAAACCTGCATGTCCAAGAAAAGAACGAACCTCTCTCACATTTGTGGGAGGTGGTAAAGAATGCATAATATCTATTTTAGATTTATCAACCTCTATCCCTCTAGAAGAAATAACATGGCCTAAAACTATTCCTTGTTCTACCATAAAGTGACATTTTTCCCAATTCAAAACAAGGTTAGTTTCCATACATCTTTCAAGTACAAGTGTAAAGTTCTCTAGACATCTATCAAAAGAATTACCATAGACACTAAAATCATCCATAAACACTTCTATGATGTTCTCTACATAATCTGAAAATATGCTAACCATACACCTTTGGAATA
The DNA here is from genome assembly GCA_030761205.1 of Fremontodendron californicum. Classification (NCBI taxonomy): domain Eukaryota; kingdom Viridiplantae; phylum Streptophyta; class Magnoliopsida; order Malvales; family Malvaceae; genus Fremontodendron; species Fremontodendron californicum. Next base: position 27,345,748 of record JAULJL010000003.1, read on the forward strand.
TAGCTGGTGCATTACAAAGACTAAATGGCATACGTCGATATGCAAAAGTACCAAATGGACATGTGAATGTTGTTTTTTCTTAGTCCTCCGGAGCAATGGCAATCTGATTATAACCTGAAAAACCATCAAGAAAGCAATAATGAGATTGGCCAGCTAACCCTTCAAGCATTTGATCAATAAAAGGTAAAGGAAAGTGGTCTTTGCGAGTTGTGGAATTAAGTTTTCGATAAACAATACAAACTCGCCACCCTGTTTGAATCCTAAGAGGAACTCATTCTCATTATTTGTTACGACCGTTACACTTGATTTCTTTGGAACCACTTGGTCGTACTCACCCATTTGCTATCCGAGATAGGATAGATCACTCAAACATCTAGGAGCTTGAATATCTCCTTTTTCACAACCTCCATCATAGGAGGGTTCAATCTTTTTTGTGCCTCTCTTGTTGGTTTTGACCCTTCCTCTAACAAAATCTGGTGCATGCACATGGAAGGGCTTATTCCTTTGATATCGGCAATTGACCAACCAATTGCTATTTTATGCTCTCTAAGCACCTAGATAAGTCGTTCTTCTTGCAAAGGTATGAGCTCTTTGGCAATGATGACCGGTAGTGTGTGCTTTTCACCTAAGAACATATATTTCAAGTGGTCCGATAGTGGTTTCAACTCTAAAGTTGGTGCCTGCAAAATGGAAGGTAGATGTTTCTCATTAGATAAAGGAAAATCAATAAATGAAACATCAAACCTTGCATCTTTAGGTGGCAGCGACTGTAAAGATTCTAGTGCCCCTTCCACATGGTCATTTAAGGCTACTTCCCCTTTAGCATTCCCCATTCCGAGATGTTTGCTAAGGACCATCTCCAAACTATCTTCACCATCTAGCTCATAAGCTTGCTGCACTAGTGAGTCAATGATATCAATATTAAAAACAGAATGCACATCACTAGGATATCTCATGGCCTAAAAAATGTTAAAGCGAATTATTTCACCATCAAATTCCATAGTTAAAGTGCCATCATGTACATCTATTTTAGTTCTTGTTGTTTTCAAGAATGGTCTCCCTAATAGAATAGGTATAGGATTAGAAGACATCTCATCTTCCATCTCAATAACATAAAAGTCAGCGGGAAAAACCAATTCATTAACCTATACAAAAACGTCTTCTACAACTCCTCTTGGGTAAGTGTTAGAACGGTCAACAAGTTGTATTATAACACCGGTTTCCTCTAATGGTCCTAGATTCAATGAAGCATAAATTGAATATGGCATGACATTAATAGATGCCCCTAGATCTAGCATAGCACGCTCAGACCTGGTGTTGCCTATCATACAAGGAATGGTAAACATACCTGGATCCTTGCATTTAGGTGAGATTTTTTTTTCAAGAACAGCTGACACATTCTCCCCCACACTTACCTTTTCATTCCCTTTCAACTTTCGTTTAGATGTGCATAACTCTTTTAGGAACTTGGCATATCTTGACACTTGCTTGATAGCATCTAGTAAAGGAATTTTCACTTTTACTTTCTGGAAGATTTCCAAAATTTCCTTATCTTGCTCCTCCTTCTTAGACTTTGCTAACCTGCTAGGAAAAGGTGCAGGAGTTATATAAGAAGGAAAAGATGGTTTAGGAGTTACCTTTTTTAGTGGCTCATTGGGATGTGAAGAGGATGCCATGGTGTTGTTCTCCCCTTGAGCACTATCCTTTTGTGGTGTCTCTAGCTGTTTCCCACTTCTTAAAGTTATAGCATTTGGCATTCTCTCTTGGATTCACTATGGTTTGGGAAGGTAATTTCCTGGAATCCCTTGCTTGTATTTGACTCATGGTTGTTGCCAATTGCCCTATCTGAGCCTCTAAGTTTCGGATACTTACCTTTGTCTCTCTTAATTCTTGTTGAAGTTGAATTATTAGTAGTAAGGGTTTTGACAAGATCTTCAAGAGTCTCACCTGAATTTGTTTTTGTGGTGGCACTTGTTGTCGAGTTTGATTCGGTTGTTGCACTCTTTGCTGAAAACTCGGTGGCCTATTGTCAAATGGTGGAGGAACAGCTTGTGATTGGTTCCCTCCATAATTGAAGTTTGGATGATCCTTCCATCTTGGATTGTATGTGTTTGAGTAGGGATCATATTTCCTTGGTTGGTTCTAAAATCCACCCAAGGCATTCACATGTTCATTGGTGTCTTCTGGAAGTGTTGGACACATATCAGTTTGGTGCCCCATGTTTGAACATATGCTACAAGCCTTTATTTACTGTATATTACCTGCAGCCAATTGTTGAACAAGAGAAGTCAATTTATCAATTTTTTGTTCAAGGAATGATACACTTACCTCGTTAACTCTCTTGGGTTGTGGTGGTGGATCTTGTCTCATTGAGAATTCTTGAGAATTGGCTGCCATGTTGGAGATTAGAGTTCTACCAACCCCGAGAGTCTTATCAACTAGAGCTCCCCCACTAGCGGCATCTATCATACTTCTCTCCATGGGCATGAGACCTTAATATAAGTATTGGATGAGAAGTTGTTCACTTATCTGATGGTGTGGACATGACGCACAAAGTTTCTTGTACCTCTTCCAATATTCATATAAGGACTCTCCGTTGTATTGCCTAATCCCACATATCTCTTTTCAAATGTTGGCAGCCTTAGATGCTGGGAAATACCTTTCCAAGAATACTTCTTCATATCATTCCATGTAGTGATGGTCTCGGATGGTAGATAGTAGAGCCATTCCTTTTTTGAATCAGCTAGAGAGAATGGGAAGGCTCTCAACTTAACTTGCTCTTCCGTGACTCCTGTTGGTCTTATGCTTGAGCAAACTACATGGAATTCCTTGAGGTGCTTATTTGGATCCTCTCCTGCAAAACCATGAAAAGTTGGGAGAAGATGAATCAAACCAGATTTTAATTCAAAAGCTACCTCATGATTAGCATATTCAATGCATAATGGTTGTTGACCCAAGTCTGGAGCGGCTAACTCCTTGAGAGTTCGATTGTCAGCTACTGCCATCTCTCTTTGCTCCTCTTGGATGTTTTGGATCAACTCCTCAATTGGTTGTTGGTGAGAAGTTATAAATTCTCGAATTCTCCTAAGTCTTAAGTCTTCTTCGGGAGCTTGGAACATTCACTAATCAACAAAAAAAAAGTGAATAATTAGAATAAAAAATAAGAATAAACCAATAAACTAATAAACTAAAGAAAGCAATCCCCGGTAACGGCGCTAAAAACTTGATGCACCCAAAATAGTGTATCTTATTTAACCTTGCACTTAAAAAGAATCAATTGTAGAATATAGTGATTAGCAAGGGTCGAATCCTTAGGGATTGGGTTTTAGTTTATAAGTTAATAGTTTATCACTTAAAAACAAGTAAACAACAGTAAAGGGGATTTTGAGATCAGATTTAAACTAAAGTTAACAATAAGAATGAGAAAACAAGCAATTAAGACGAATCAAATTTGAGAAATATGGTTAAGGTTTCATTCTCCACCACTAGACATCATTAAGAATCATTTTCATATCTATCAACATCAATTAACTATCAAAGTTAACAATCGTAGATAACAACAAGTTCTGTTACCCCAATCTTTCTTTAGTTCGTCGTTAAATAGAAGAAACTCTCTATTTAATCTCTAACTATCGAACAACCTAGAATAAGCTCTCTAAGTTCAATTTAATAGCAGCTTTATGATGATAAAAATAGGCAAGTAAGGGTAGCTTTTACTATTGGGAGTTATAGTGATGAGGTGCTTTGTGATGTAGTGCCTATGCATGCTGGCCATCTATTGTTGTGGTGGCCATGGCAGTATGATAAGAGGGTTACACATGATGGGTTTAGGAATAGATACAGTTTGTAAAAGATGGCAAAACCATCAATCTTGTTCCTTTAACACCAAAACAGGTCTATGAAGACCAATTGAAATTAAAATCTATTTTTGACAAAAAAGAATTGACTGTGGCCGAATCTAATGAGGAAAAAATGAGAGAACAAAAAATAAAAGATTGGCCAAAAAAGGGGAGGAAAAAGAAAGTGACAAAAACAGAGAAGTGGCTGAATAAAAGAAAGTGATGGCACAAGAAAGAAAAGCAAAAACAAATATGAGCTTTTATGCAAAAGAGAGTGAGGTTAAGAAAGCTTTTTTAGAATATCAGCCCATGATCTTCCATGTTTATAAAGAATAATATCTTAATCTTGATGAATCTAACCAAGCTCTTCCTAGAGTTGCTATTTCTTTGTTACAGGAATTTGAAGAGTTATTCTCGGAGGAGATGCCAAGTGGGTTGCCTTCCATAAAAGGCATTGAGCATCAGATTGATTTTGTACCTGGAGCAGTCATTCCAAATCGACCAGCCTATAAAAGTAATCCGCAGGAGACAAAAAAACTTCAAAGGCAAGTTGAAGACTTATGAGTAAGGGGTACATAAGAGAAAACATGAGTTCATGTGCTGTTCCAGTTCTTCTAGTGCCAAAGAAGGATGGGTCTTGGAGGATGTATGTTGATTACAGAGCAGTCAACAATATCACGGTAAGGTATCGTCATCCCATTCCAAGATTAGATGATATGCCAGATGAACTGTATGGTTCTTGTGTTTTAGTAAGATAGATCTTAAAGTGGTTACCATCAGATTAGAATGAAAGAAGGTGATGAATGGAAAACAACTTTTAAGACTAAGTATGGGTTATATGAATGGTTAGTCATGCCATTTGGACTTACTAATGCACCTAGTACTTTCATGAGATTAATGTATCATGTTTTGCATGACTTTCTAGGTAAATTTGTAGTAGTCTACTTTGATGACATTTTAGTGTACAGCAGCAAGAGCTTAGATGAGCATGTTGAACATTTGCGGTTTGTGTTTAATGTGTTGAAAACTAAAAAGTTTTATGCTAATTTTAAGAAGTGTACCTTTTGCATGGATAGAGTTATATTTCTTGGATATGTTGTTAGCTCAAAAGGTATTGAGATGGATGAAGAGAAAGTCAAGGCCATCAATGACTGGCCGACGCCAAAAAAGGGTAAGTGAGGTAAGAAGCTTTCATGGTTTAGCTAGTTGTTATAGGCATTTTGTTAAAGACTTTAGCACTATTGCTGCACCACTCACTGAAATTATTAAAAAGAATGTTGGTATTCATTGGGGCAATGAACAAGAGAAAGCATTTGTTAATCTTAAAGATAGGTTATCTTCAACACCTGTTTAACATTACCTAAATTTGACAAAGCTTTTGAGATTGAATGCGAAGCCTCAGGAATAGGAATTGGAGTTGCTTTAATGCAGGAAAAGCGTCCAATCGCATTCTTCAGTGGGAAGCTTAGTGGAGCGGCCTTGAACTATCCAACTTATATGACAAGGAGCTCTATGCGCTTGTTAGAGCCTTGGAGACATGGCAGCATTACCTATGGCCTACGAAGTTCGTGATACATACTAATCTTGAATCATTGAAACATCTCAAGGGTCAAGGTAAGTTGAATAAGAGACATGCTAGGTGGAAGGAATACATAGAGACCTTTCCTTATGTCATTAGATACAACTAAGGTAAGGAAAATATTGTGGCTGATGCTTTATCTAGGAAGTATGTATTTCTCACATCTATGAATGCTAAGATGCTTGGATTTGAATATATAAAGGATGAATATGCCAATGATGCTGATTTTAATGATGTATACATAGCATGTGATAAGGCAGCATTTGGTAAATTTTACAAGCATGATGGTTTTTTGTTTGGAGAAGATAAACTATGTATGCCTAATTGTTCTATGAGAGAGTTACTAGTACGATAGACACATGGAGGTGGTTTAATGGGACACTTTGGTGTCAAGAAAACCTTAGAAATATTGATTGAACATTTCTTTTGGCCTAAAATGAAAAGGGATGTTATTCGCAAATGTGATAGATGCATTACATGTAGAAAGGCCAAATCTAAGGTTTTACTGCATGGTCTGTATACATCCTTACCAGTTCCTAGTGAACCATGGGTAGACATATCTATGGACTTTGTATTGGGTTTACCTAGGACAAAAAGGGGTAGAGATTCAATTTATGTCGTAGTGGATAGGTTTATCAAGATTGCACAATTGCACATTTTATTCTATGCCATAAAACTGATGATGCAACTAACATTGCTGAATTGTTCTTTGGGGAGATAGTGCGCTTACATGGTGTTCCTAGAAGCATTGTGTCTGATAGAGATTTTGAGTTCCTTATGTTGGTATATGCCCTAGAGCCAATCGGTTTGGTTAGGCATAAACTACCAATAATGCAAACCAATCACTATCTCTTAATGATATAAGGTTTTCCTTCATGTTTGTACGATGATAATAAGTTATTAATTACGAATCGGATGAAGCCCATGGAACATAATGGCCTTGCAAAGGAATTATATATAATTGTGAGATCCTTCTGCTTCAAATCCATGTTCCTAAAACGGTTCCAGGTCATCGTATTGCCAAGACGAGGCATTGGCAATGCTCAAACACTAGTACATGTTAAGCCTACTTACTTAGTAAGCAACTGATCTCACGTGTTGAAGTATATGAGATACTTTAGGATAACATATAGGTGCTTGACTATTGAACAAATTCACTGAACATAGCCCGCTGTGAGAACTCCATTTGGTATTTTCACTCAAGTGTCTATGAAAATGTTCTCACGTGTCAGTCGTATAAGTAGTCCTCTAACTTGTGATACCAGGTCATCTTGTATGGGGAGTGTCATACTTTGATTCCATCACGAACGGGTCCCAAACAAGAGTGATGCTTATAGTAGGGTGGTTTTGGGTATGACATGAACCATACAAAGATGGATGAGTGATCCAGAGAGGATTCACCACTCCTAGTGACATCGGAGACATATCTCATATGTTCTTGGCTTAAGTTAACTTGATGGAATCTCTGGCCAGAGTATGATGAATTTAGGAGAAATAGTTTCTCTAAGTTCACAAAGTTAAACAATAGCTGCAGGAACTAATATGGATTGAACATGACTAGACACTGCACCATGCTTATGGTCTTTTCGCGATATTTGGTGAAAGGACCGAATTACACTGATAGGCTGAACACGAAAGGTTATGTCGAGATTAACTTGACTCTCCAGTATTTGGGTGGTCATGATGGCTTACTAAAGTCCTCTCATGATTTATGAGTATAAATTAATTAGATTAATTTATATTCATTGCCAACATATTGGAAGCCTAATGGGTTACTCGTAGAAAGGTGAATTAAGAGATGAAAATGGAAAGAGCCTAATTGATTAATTTGAGAATTTAATCAATAGGGACTTAATTAAATAGTTTAATTAAATGGAAGGACTTAAGGGTAAATACATAAGAGTTATTGTCCACAGTCCAAACCCTGGAGTGATTGCCATCCCTATATATAAAGAAACATGTGATCGCCGACCTCCCTATGGCCAAGCCGCATTTGTGATATGCTTAGAGGCTTTGGTGTCTTCTAGATTTCTTTTCTTGCTCCTTTCCTCTTCATGGATTGCTAGAGAGAAAAAAGTTTTCTTTCAATAGAGAAAAAGCATAGAGTGAAGCAGAAAGAAGATCAAGATAATCCTTAAGGTTGGCGCACCAAACCTTGAGAATCAAGAAAAGCGTTTTCTTCTTCTTGATGCTTATGAAGCATTCGACCATGGATGTTTATTTAGATGGGGAGAGGTTTCTTGAAACCTAAACTACTAGCATCATTTTTGGCAAGACTCCATTCCTACCTTATGAAGGTTTTCTTGATCGTCTTGTGTGGATTACCGTTAGAGGCCAGACACGTGTGTGGGTTGAAGTCTCGGATTGACAGCTTCGTGTTCAAGATTGAGTGGGATATTTGGAAACTCAAGATTACTAGATCTTTCAGTTGAGGTATGAATCTTGATCAGATGTATGCTTTATAATTACAAGATCGCATTAAAATTTTACAAGCATGATCCTGTTAGATTCGGCTATCTCTTTGTTTATGATTCCGCTGCGTTCATGTTCATCTTTAATTCGATTGATGTTTGAGCATGAGGTTGAATCCCAACACCTTAGTTACTTTTGGAATGTTTTATGGGGGAAATTGGGTACTAAACTTTTGTTTTCTACTTTTTGGTATCCACAAACTAATGGGCAAACTGAAGTAGTTAATAGGACTTTAACACAACTTTTGCAAACTGTTATAGAAAGAACTTAAAACGTTGGGAAGACTATTTGCCATTCATAGAGTTTGCATATAATAAGACTATGCATTCTACTACTTATTCTCCATTTGAGAGTGTTTATGGTTTTAATCCATTAACTCCTTTAGATTTAATGCATTTACCTATTGATGCAAGGAATAGTTTGAATGGGATTAAGAAAGCTGAATTGGTGAAGTCTTTTCATGAGAAAGTTGCTTCACAAGCAAACAAAGGGAGGAGGTGAGTTACTTTCGAACCAGGTGATTGGGTCTGGGTTCATATACGCAAGTAAAGATTTCCAGCCCATAGGAGAACCAAGTTGCATCCTCGAGGAGATGGGCCTTTCCAAATCCTTGAGAAAATTAATGACAATGCTTACAAAGTGGAATTACCAGGTGAGTTTAACGTTTCTGCTTTGTTTAACGTTTTTGATCTTTCCCTTTATGATGTAGGTGATGATTCGAGGTCGAATCCTTTTGAGGAAAGGGGGAATGATGAGAACCAAGCTGGTATTGGACTTCAAGATCCATTGCATGTTCCAATTGGGCCTATTGCAAGGTCAAGATCCAATAAGCTCAAGAAAGCTATGCAAGGATTGGTGCAAAGGACTTGGGAAGAATCTACAAGTCTCTTAAGCAATGTCAAGCCATTCAAGTTTGGCTGCTTGAATGAGGAAGACCAAGAATTGGTCCATGTGATCCAAGCTTCACATGATGGGCCATAGTGAAATTCAAGGGGGCGGCAATATTAATGAATTAGTGGACCTGTTTTTAGTTCATTATTTAATATGAAGTGGGGACCAATTCATTAATGATGTGGCACCAAAATTAGAAGCTTTAGTTGGGTCTTATAATTACTTAGGCTTTTGGGCCTGATTTATGTATTATGTCCATTAGGCTTGTGGGTCTATCTTCATTAAACTAGGTGGACATCTTTTAATTTATTAAGATTGGGTTTGAGCTTGTTCAACCCAAATTAAGTATTCTTTCTTATGGTTTTAGGTCTGCCGATTATAGGGATTCCAAGGAAAGAGTTGTCTTGGCCGAATTCATCTTGTAACTAGCAAGTAGGGTTAGGTTAATAGGGAGGCTATAAATTCATGTTCTAGCCGCCTATTCATTTTAACAATTCTAAATTTAGTGAGTTTGAATTTATTCAAAGTGAGTTTGAATTCCTTTCTTTGTGGCGTTCTTCCTATCAAACTTAGGTTCTAGAAACAAGTGTTCTTGGGGTTTAGTTAGCTTAGCTAATCTAGGTTTTTGATCCAAGATTTCTAGGGGTTTAAGTTCCATTGCCTGAATCCTGGCTTTCTTGGAGTTAGGGTATTTCAATTTGTTAGTGGGTCCATAAGGTTTAACCCCTAGGGTTCATATCAGTTGGTATTCAGAGCTCAGTTTCGAATCAGGCATTTTGTTTGGACTGTCACTGACAAGATTTTTAGGGTTTCAAACAAACTTGTCTTAGGGTTATAGCTTTAGGCATTTTTCCTAGAGTTATAGTTTGTAGGCAGTTTAGTTTTGGGGTTTTAGTCTTGAAAAGTAATTTTTTCAAGCAGGGTTTTCCTCTTAACTATCACCGACAAGGTTTTGGGGTTTCAAACAAATTTGTCTTGGGGTTATAGCTTTAGGTATTTTTTCCTAGGGTTATAGTTTTTAGGCAGTCTAAGTTTGGGGTTTTAGTCTTGAAAAATGGTTTAGATCAAGATTTCGTTTATTAAATTCTTGATCTATTAAAGTTTATTCTTTTTTATTCTTGATCCGAATTTTGAAAAGAAAAAAAAAATTCAAGAATTCAGACGGACATTCGAACAGTCCCAAGAAAGAAAAAAGAAGTTCAACCGAGATTTCAAAAAAATCAAGAAGTCTCGTTTTGAAAAAAAAATAAGAAAATAAGAAAAGTGTTCAAACAACAATAAAAAGAAAGAAAGATTCGAAAAAGATCAAGGGAAATAGGAAAGATTTGAATTCTTGGTAATCTTGTTCTTGTTTTTACTTGTTTTACCTTCGTACTAATTGTTTCTTTTTTCTTGAGTCTTTTGCTAGGTAGAATTAAGCAAAGGGAGTTCTTGAAGAGTTCTGCTAGTTCCTAAAGAACCCGAAAGAGGAAATAAATGGTAAAAGGCAAGAGTAAGTAAGATTATTAAAGAAAAAGCCTAAAAGAGTGCAAACAAGAGTTGGAGTGATATCATATTTGAGTGTAAAACAATAAGGGAGTGTGTGAATTTAAATTTTTATTATCACTAACATTTGTTTTGCAGCAATCTTAAGATGTCTCAATAGAGTAGTTCATCACACCAGGGGGATGAAAATCCATTCTTTAAGTGGAAAGCCATGCAACAATCTTTTGAGCGTATGAATCTTGTGATGGCGGATATGTCAGATAAGTTAGAGAGACAACCGGCAGCCATTAAAAACCTATAAGATGGGCAACGTAGGGGAGCTAGACGTGAGCCTGGTGTGGTTGATGAGCATGACTTTGTTGAGGAGGATGATGAGGAGGTTATTATGGGTAGTGTCGCAACCTAAAAGAAAAACAAGTCTCATCGCAAGACTTTATTATTCGTTAAGTGTGATATTAGAAAAAACCGAGGAAAAGTCGATTTAATTCCTCTATAAAAATGAAAGTTTTGAAAATAACCTTGAAAAAAACATGGAGTCGCCACCAATCTTTTTTAGCTAGGTGTGATCGCCACCTATTAAAACCAATTTTATAAAATATTTTAAAATTAATTAAAACATTTTTAAAATCAATTTCAAGTCTGCGTTTTAAACCAGAGAAATCAAAGAAACGGGTTCCAGACTCAGTTACGTGTGGGGAAGGATTAGCGCCCCCACAACGCCCGTATAAAACGGTACCTTATTAATCGTGTGTTATCTCAAGTCTCAGTAAAAGTTGGTTTTAAATTTAGTATTTCAAGTTAATTCCCAATTTAAGGAAAATAATTTCATTTTTAATTAAAAATGATCCGGAATTTATAAATTCAAAATTTTCCTATATTCCCCAACAAACGTGGCAAAATATAGAAATTTTTATTAGTTTTGGAAAACTTTTCGAATCATTCTCATTTTAAAGAAGATATTCCGTTATTAATGATAATTGATGATATCCTCCCCAGCAAACCCGGCAGAGAATTCATGAATTATTTTAACTCGGAAGTATTTTTATTTTATTGAAAATCATTACCTTTTTGAAAACATTTTAAAAGATATGAATATGTATATGCATGATATAAATAAAATGACATAGCAAAATCTAAACAATATAATGCACCCTAAATGATATGATATAATTTAAATGTCTTAGCATATTCTAAATAAAATGAAATATCCTAAGTTATATGATATATTCTAAATGAAATGAAATGACCTAGGTAACAAAATAAATTCTATATGAAATGAAATGTCCTAAGTCCTATGATATATTCTAAATGAAATAAAATATTTTAAATGATAATATATATCCTAAATGAAATGAAATAACCTAGGTAACATAATATATTCTACATGAAATGAAATGACCTAAGTAACATAACATATTCTATATGAAATGAAATAATTTAAATGACATGGCAAAAATGAATGATATGGCATATAATTTAAATGACATGGAATATAAAATAATGCTATCATATAATATGCATGAAAATAAAAATGAAAATAATAGTGCATGAACATAGTATATGCTAAATAATATGACAAAAAATAACTAAATAAAAAACATAGGATATCATGAAATATTCAAAACCATATAATAAACAATATAACATCAAAAATATAAATCAAAATAATAACAATGCCATAGGAATTATCATAGCAAAAATCACATATTATATAAAATGCATGAATAAGGAAAATGCAATGCATGAAAATGTATTTAATGAAGGAAATTCGTATATCTAAAACGATATCCGGCTACCTTAGGAAAATATATCAAATTAAATATTCTAAAACCAAAATATTTTCTGATTGTTTGAAAACAATTTTGAAAAGCTTAGATTAAAAATAAAAACTTAGTTAAACCCTTTTTTAAATGGCTCTAATTTCCTAAGTTTAAAATCCCGAACTTGACCACCCTTTACCCGAGACTTAAAAAATCATTTTTAGAGTTTAAAAAGGCTTAGAAACTACCCTAAGTCAGTAGCTAAACTTCCTAATCAGCCCCCTCTAAGTAACTTAACCAAAACAGAAAAATGATATTACTTCAAATTCAATTCTGACTCCACTGTCCAAGTTTAAACCACGATTTTTTACCCTATTTTTAAAAATTCAAAAAAATCTAAAAAAAATACTGGAGACTCAGAACATATAAACCTACACAGGAAAAAATTGGATTAATTTTGTAATTAAAGATGACTACCCAGAAAAATCGGGAAAGTATGAGTACTGGTGAAAAAAACTGTTTTGCCAAAACACATTATTGCCTTTGATAAAATCATTTAAAAATAAAAGTAAAAATATTTAAGACTCACAAAGTAACTCACAAACAGTAGCTAGGACTTTTGAAAAGTTAGACAAAAATTGGCTAAGTAAAAGAAATAACAAATGTAGAATAATCAATTCGACGGCTCTTTAATTTTCCACAAGTATACTAAAGAGAGCATGGCTTTGAATCATTAATTGGCCCAAGTCATTACTCAAGTGGCATGGACATGAAATGCATGAAAAATAAAGCAAATATGATGCATGAAGTGCATGAGTTTAAATCTAAATGTCATGAAAAAATGCATGGCATCAATAAAGTGACCTAGAACTAAATGAACTTGCATAGCATTTAATGCAACCTAGGTCTAAAATGCATGGACATGCATGGCAAAATAAACCAAACCTAACATCTAAAATATGCATGGAAATAACACAAACACAAGGCATGCTTAAACTAAATACTCAATCAAATGTCATGCAAATGCAAACCTATCAACTAACATAACAAAAATGCACACACAAAGCAAAATACATGAAGTGGCCGAATGGCCTCAAGCTCCAAACAAGCATGGCATTTTCACAAACACTTGATGTAATTAAACTAAATACTCAATCAAATGCCATGCAAATGCAAAACTATCAACTAACATAGCAAAAATGCACTCACGAAGCAAAATCAATGGGGTGGCCGAATAGCCTCAAGCTCCAAGCAAGCATGGCATTTTCACAAACATATGATATACTAACATACTCAACTAAAATATAACATCAAATCATGCAAATATGAAGTAGAGGTATTAAAACTAACAAACATTTTCACAAACACATGGATTACAAAATATAAAACATAAACAAATTTAAACATTTTGAAAACAGAAAATTAAAAAAGCAAGAACATGATAATAAAGTCATAAATGGCATATACAAGCAACCAAATTAAAACAAGCTTCAAGTATATGAAGTAAAAGAAGATTTAAAGCATCAAGACTAAAAAAAAAACATGACAAATCAAAGCAAAACAACAACAACAAAAATCTGGGCCATTCGGCCATGGTAAGAAATCAAGAGAAAAAAAAAATAATGCAAGAACTTTTTTAAGAAAAGATGAAGAAAGAACTTAAAAAGAACATTAAAAAAACACTAATTTAAATCAAAAGAATAATACCAAAATAACAATCAAAACAGCAAAAACAATAATGGAAAATCAAAGAAAATGCAAGAGTTGGTGCTAAAAGCAACCTCTAGAAGCTATCTTTCAAGCTTTTTCTCTTCAAACTTTCTTTTCTTTTCCAAACTTTTCTTTTTGCTTTGCAACAATGGAGAGAAAACTCAGCCAAAACAAGAGAGAATATGAAAATGAGAGTGCTGAAAAAAAAAATTCTGGATCCTTTAGGGTGGCCGAAAATCCCCTCTCTCATGACTAGGATGTTGTCATTTTTACTCCAACCAATTTCCATCCAAGGGCCACTCATCTAAGATGTTTAAAACATGAAATTATCACCCTTAGATTAGGCCATCAGCTGTCCATAATTACAGCTGTTCAAGAATTATGTTGACACTCGCCCTCTTCATGCATTGGCCCATGTGGCTTATTTGCAAAGGCTTGATAAAAAAATCACTAACTAACTCTTCATTTTTTGCCTTTTGATTGAAAAATCAGAAACTCCTTCCCCTCCTTCGGCCTTGTCCGGCTAGCACTCTCTCTTCCAGCCCAAGATTGATTTTTTTGAAAGGCAAGAAAAGCCCTTTTCGGTTGCTTGAGTAAAATGACCTTTTTGTCCCCCGGATGCAAATAAATGGAAAACAGACTCCAAATTCAAATTTTCTTCTTTAAGTACTTTCAAAAAAATAAAAAATTGAATTCTGGAAGTTTTCAAAAATTTTCGAGCCCGTTTGCTATTTATTTGGATTTTTTTCTTCCAAAATTACCCTTTTATGCCCTCACATTTTACCATTTTTTAAACGAGCTCCAAATCAAGATTTTTATTCACCAATCTCTTCCAAATAATTTAAAAGTGTGTTCTGGAAGTTTTCATACTTTTTGGAACCCATTTGGTATTTTTTCAGGATTTATCTTCTTGAATTACTGCATAGGGGCCCAGGAATTGGCCATTTTGCAAACGAACTCCGAATCAAGATTTTTTTTCGTCAATCTCTTCTAAATAATTTAAAAATGAGATTTGCAAATTTTCAGAATTTTTGGAATCTATTTGATTTTTTTTTTGGGATTTATCCTCTTGAATTACTGCATAGGAGACCCGGGATTTGGCCATTTTGCAAACAAACTCCGAATCAAGATTTTCTTTCACCAATCTCTTCCAAATGATTTAAGAATATGATTTTCAATTTTTCATATTTTTTGGAGTTCATTTGCTATTTTTCCCAAATTTTCTAATTTGCCCTTTTGCCTCCGAAACCCGGTTTTGCTCAAAACAAGTCCAATTTTCAGATTTTCTTCAAACAGAGCCTTGGGCTATCCTTTTCTAATCATTCCTCATCCATTAGGGCTTTTATCTTACCAAGTCAAGCCATTTTTGTAATTCTTCCCCATTTCACCGAAATCCACCAAAACCCTAATTCTCGGTTTTCTCCCGGATTGAGTTTTCTTTCAGTTTTTCTTTCAAGTGGCTTCTCCATTACCCGTAGTCAGTGCTTATATTTCATTTGGAACCTTCAATTTCGACCAATTCGATCGTTTAAGCATTTTTCTCGAAATTTCCCGGATTACGATTTCCTTTCTACTGAATCTCTATAACCCAACTTCTGAACTCCATATCTTTCAATGTAGACCTCGGATTATCAAAATTCTTTCACCATTTTTCAATTGAACTTTAATTCTTGATTTTGAAAGTGGGTTGAATTTTTTAGTAGTTGACTTTTCAGGGTTGACTTTCTGAGGTTGACTTTTTCTAAGTTTAACTTTTTATGCTCGCCTTCTTAAACTAAGTCTCAGAGTACCACCTGCAGGATGAAAAAAGTATTTTTACATTCTGAAACATCAATTTAGGAATAAAACATACCTGCTTTAGTGGTCCTCACAAAATTAGGTGTCTATAGCTGCCCCTCTTTGGCTATTGCTGAGAATCGGGAATCAGGCAAAGATAAACAAATACTAATTTTTTACGGTTAGTGAAATCTCATGTGAAGAAAAAGGAAAAGGGTTTCTTTTTTCATTTTTCCATCATTTTTTTTGTTTTTTTCATTTTCTCATTTTTTCATTTTTTTTTACAAAGCAGGAAATTGAAGATTTTGTCCTTAAATTGAATTCCTTGACTAATGAAGGCTCGACCCGTCTTAAGGAAACGAATTCTATTTGCAAGAAAAAGTTGCGCCCGGAGGTCTTAAAAATGGTGCCGATAGGCCTTACCCGTGATTTGAAAAAATTATGCCCCGAGGTCTTAAGAATGGTGCCCGGAGGTCTTAAAACTGGTGCCCGTAGGCCTTACCTGTGATTTGAAAAAATTATGCCCGGAGGTCTTAAGAATGGTGCCCAGAGGTCTTAAAAATGGTGCCCGTAGGCCTTTCCCGTGATTTGAAAAAATTATGCCTGGAGGTCTTAAGAATGGTGCCCGGAGGTCTTAGAAATGGTGCCCGTAGGCCTTACCCGTGATTTGAAAAAATTATGCTCAGAGGTCTTAACAATGGTGCCCGGAGGTCTTAAAAATGGTGCCCGTAGGCCTTACTCGTGATTTGAAAAAATTATGCCCGGAGGTCTTAAGAATGGTGCCCGGAGGTCTTAAAAATGGTGCTCGTAGGCCTTACCCGTGATTTGAAAAAATTATCCCCGGAAGTCTTAAGAATGGTGCCCGGAGATCTTAAAAATGGTGCCCGAGGGTCTTAAGAATGGTTCCCGGAGGTCTTAAAAATGGTGTCCGTAGGCCTTACCCGTGATTTGAAAAACTTATGCCCGGAGGTCTTAAAAATGGTGCCCGTAGGCCTTACCCGTGATTTAAAAAAAATTATTCCCGGAGGTCTTAAAAATGGTGCCCATAGGCCTTACCCGTGATTTAAAAAAATTATGCTCGGAGGTCTTAAAAATGGTGCTCGGAGGTCTTAAAAATGTTCTTTGAAGAATTGTTGAAAATTAACCTGAAGATTTTGAGAAGATGCGAATGCTTTTTTAGGCTGGTGCAAATGATTAACAAGATACACATACTTCATAATGCAAATGTAAATGTTTTGAATTGATGCAAATGTTTCTTGATGCAGATGCAGATGTCGGATAAAATGCAAATGCTTCGTGGTCTATATGCAAATGGCTTAGATTGATGCAAATGCTTATTGATGCCGATGCAGATGTTGAATAAGATGCAGATGCTTCTAAATGATGCAAATGCAAATGATTCTCAAATAACGCAATTACTTCTGAGAAGGATGCAAAGGTCAATAATGTGCAAATGCTTCTTTATGATGCAAATGCGAAAATTAGTGTTAACGCAACTACGTCATGAAATGATGCAGATGCAAAGATTGGCATTATGCAAATGCTTTTAAATTATGCAAATTCAAGGATTTGACAACATGCAGAATGCTTCTACATGATACAAATGCAAAGATCGGTAATGATGCAAACGTTTCATGAAATGATGCAAATGCCCCTGATCATTTTTCTAGACTTTGGCTTAGCCTTTCCAATTCATTTTTCCTTTTCAAATCAGAGTATATCTTCAATTCATTTTGGTTATTCTCTTTGCCCCAACAGATTTCAAACTCTCATCAACAGAGGTCTGAAATGGGTTTTTATTTCTTCTTATCATATCTGGAAGTCAAGATAAACCCTAGCAGTTCTATACCTTTGGGATAGAAAAACCCTTGTCTCATGTCAACATCAAGAATGGGTTCTTAAAAAAATATTTTTATTTGTTTTCTCATTTTGAAAACTTCTGAACAAAAATATTAACCCCACAATGTGTGATGTACAAATCTTTTTAAGACTAATGATCATTGTTAAAAACTTCTCTAAATGTCAATCTGGGTTTTTCAATTTGAATTGACAATGCTTGGTGTCGCAACCTAAAAAAAAACGAGTCTCATCGCAAGACTTTATTATTCAATAAGCGTGACTTTAAAAAATCGAGTAAAAGTCTACTTAATTTCTCTAGAAAAATTAAGGTTTTGAAATTGACCTTGAAAAAGACATGGAGTCGCCACCAATCTTTTTTAGCTAGGTGTGATCAGCCACCTATTAAAACCGGTTTTATAAAATATTTTAAAAATTAATTAAAACATTTTTAAAACCAATTTCAAGTCTGCGTTTAAACCAGAAAAATCAAAGAAACGGGTTCGGGACTCGGTTACGTGCGGGGAAGGGTTAGCACCCCTACAACGCCCGTATAAAACAGTACTTTATTAATCGTGTGTTATCTCAATTCTAGGTAAAAAGTTGGTATTAAATTTAGTATTTCAAGTTAATTCCCAATTTAAAGAAAAATAATTCCATTTTTAATTGAAAATGATCCGGAATTTATAAATTTAAAATTTTCCTATATTCCCCAACAAACGTGGGCAAACATAGAAAATTTTATTATTTTTGGAAAACTTTCCGAAGCATTCCCATTTTTTTTTTGAAAGAAAGACATTCCTTTATGAATGGTAATTGGTGATATTCCCTCCAACAAACCCGGTAGAGAACTCATGAATTATTTTAACTCGAGAATATCTTTATTTTTTATTGAAAAATCATTATTATTTTGAAAACATTTTAAAAGATATGAATATGTATATGCATGACATAAATAAAATGACATGGCAAAATCTAAATAATATAATGCATCCTAAATGATATGATATAATTTAAGTGCCTTAGCATATTCTAAATGAAATGAAATGAAATGTCCTAAGTTATATGACATATTCTAAATGAAATGAAATGACCTAGGTAACATAATATATTCTACATGAAATGACCTAGGTAACATAATATATTCTATATGAGATGAAATAGTTTGAATGACATCGTAAATATGAATGATATGGTATATAATTTAAATGACATAAAATATAAAATAATGCTATCATATAATATGCATGAAAATAAAAATGAAAATCATAATGCATGAACATAGTATATGCTAAATAATATGACAAAAAATAACTAAATAAAAAGCATTGGATACCATGAAATATTCCAAATCATATAATAAACAATATAACATAACTCAAAATCATAACAATATCATAGAAATTATCATAGCAAAAATCACATAGATTATATAAAATGCATGAATATGGAAAATGCAATGCATGAAAATGTATTTTTTCCTTTAATTAAGGAAATCCGTATATGTAAAAGATATCCGGCTATCTTAGGAAAATATGTCAAATTAAATATTCTAAAACCAAAATACTTTGTGATTGTTTGAAAACAATTTTGAAAAGCTTAGATTAAAAACAAAAATTGGGCTAAACCTTTTTTTTTAAATGGCTCTAATTTCCTAAGTTTAAAATCCCGGACTTGACCACCCTTAACCCAAGACTTAAAAAATCATTTTTAGAGTTTAAAAAGACTTAGAAACTACCCTAAGTCAGTAACTAAACTTCCTAATCAGCTCCCTCTAGGTAACTTAACCAAAACAGAAGAATGATTTTTCTTTAAATTCAATTCTGACTCCACTGTCCAGTTTTAAGCCATGATTTTTTACCCTATCTGTAAAAATTCAAAAAACTCTAAAAAAATACTTGAGACTCAGGACATGTAAAACTACACAGGAAAAAATTAGCTTAATTTTCTGATTAAAGATGAATGCCCAAAAAAATTGGGAAAGCACGAGTAGTGGGTGAAAAAAACTTTTTTGCCAAAATACATATTTGCCTTTGATAAAATCATTTAAAAATCAAAGTAAAAATATTTAAGACTCACAAAATGACTCACAAACAGTAGCCAGGACTTTATAAAAGTTAGATAAAAATTGGCTAAGTAAAAAAAAATCACAAAGGTAGAATAATCAATTTGACAAACCTTAATTTTCCACAAATGTGCTCAAGAGAGCATGACTTTGAACCATTAATTGGCCTAAGTCATTAGTCAAGTGGCATGAACATGAAATGCATGAAAAATTACAGAAAATATTATGCATGAAATGCATGAGTTTAAACCTAAATGTCATGAAAAAATGCATGCCATCCATATAGTGACCTAGACCTAAATGAACTTGCATGGCATTTAATGCAACCTAGGTCTAAAATGCATGGACATGCATGGCACAATAAACCTAATCTAACATCTAAAATAGGCATGGCAATAACACAAACACAAGGCATGCTTAAACCAAAAACTCAACCAAATATCATGCAATTGCCAACCTATCAACTAACATAGCAAAAATGCACACATAATGCTAGAATACATGGAGTGGTCGAAGGGCCTATGGTTCCTAACAAGCATGGCATTTTCACAAACACTTGATATGCTAACTTGCTCAACTAAAATATAATACTCAAATCATGCAAACACAAAGTAGAGATACTAAAAATAACAAGCATTTTCACAAACACTTGATGTACTAAATATAAAACATCAACAAATTTAAACATTATGAAAACAGAAAATTAAAAATGCAAGAACATGATATTTAAATCATAAATAGCAACAAACAAAGCAACCAAATTAAAATATAACTCAAGTATATGAAGTAGAATAACACTTAAAACATCAAGATTAAATAAAATAACATGAATAACATGATAAATTGAAGCAAAAAACTGCATCAGTAATAAAAATGTAGGCTATTCGGCCATGGTGAAGAAGAAAAAAAATGTAAAAACAAACTTGTTTAAGAAAAATATGAAGAAAGAACTTAAAATGATAAAAAAAAACACTTATTTAAAAAGAAAACTCACCAAATGGTAATCAAAATATCAAAAATAAGAATGGAAAATCAAGAAAGTGCAAGAGTTGGTGCTAAATGCAACCTCAAGAAGCTATATTTCAAGCTTTATCTCTTCAAACTTTCTTTTCAAAACTTTTTCTTTTTGCTTTCAACCAAGGAGAGAAAAACCAAGGAAAACTAAGAAGAAATCTGAAAATGAAGTGCATCAAAATGAATTCTGCCCCTCCTCTATGTCAAGGCCGAACCAACCCTCTCTCCTCCAAGAAATGTTGTCATTTTTTCCAAACCAATTTTCCATCCAATAGCTAGTAATTCAAGGTGAAACAATTATGAAATTATCACCCTTAGATTAGCATATCAGCTGTCCATAATTACAGTTGTTCAAGAATAATGTTGACACTCTCTCTTGGCCTATGTGGTTTAATCACAATGGCTTGATCAAAAAGAATCTCTAACTAACTCTTAATTCTTGGCCATTTGATTGAAAAATTAGAAACTTCCTCCTTCCTTTGGGCCTTGGCAGGCCAGCACTTCTCTTTTCCAGCCCAAGTCGGATTTTTTGAAGGGCCAAAAGAAGCCCTTTTCGGTTGCCTAGGTGAAATGACCGTTTTGCCCCCCGGATGCAAATAAATGGTAAATGGACCCCAAATTCAAATTTTATTTTTTTAATACTTCCAAAATAATAAAACATTGAATTCTGGAAGTTTTCAAAATTTTTTGAGTTCGTTTGCTATTTATTTGGATTTTTTCTTCCAAAAATGCCCTTTCATGCCCCCACATTTTACCTTTTTTAAACGAGCTCCAAACTAATATTTTTCTTCACCAATCTCTTCCAAATAATTTAAAAGTGTAATCTGGAAGTTTTCATAATTTTTGGAACTCATTTGGTACTTTTTCGGGATTTATATACTTGAATTACTACATAGGGGCTCGGGATTTGGCCATTTTGCAAACGAACTCCGAATCAAGATTTTCTTTCACCAATCTCTTCCAAATAATTTTAAAATGATATTTGCAAAATTTCATAATTTTTGGAGTCCATTTGCTATTTTTGTCGGGATTTATCTTCTTGAATTATTGCATAGGAGGCCCGGGATTTGGCCATTTTGCAAATGCACTCCGAATCAAGATTTTCTTTCGCCAATCTCTTCCAAATAATTTAAAAAATGAGATTTTACAAATTTTCAGAAGATTTGGAGCTTATTTACTATTTTTCCAGGATTTTCCTTCTTGAATTACTACATAAGAGGCCTGGATTTGGCCATTTTGCAAACGAACTCCGAATCAAGATTTTATTTTTCCAATCTCTTTCAAATGATTTAAGAATGCAATTTGCAAATTTTCAAAATTTTCGGAGTCCATTTGCTAATTTTCCCAAATTTTCCAATTTTGCCCTTTTGCCTTCGAAACTCGGTTTTGCTCAAAACAACTCCGATTATCAGATTTTCTTCAAGCTGAGCCTTGGGCTATCCTTTTTTAATCATTCCTCATCCATAGGGGGCTTTGGTCTTACCAAGTCGGGCCATTTCTGTGATTCTTCTCGATTTCACCCAAATTCACCAAAAACCCTAATTCTCGGTTTTCTCCCGGATTGACTTTTCTTTCGATTTTTCTTTCAAGTGGCTTCTCCATTACCCGTAGTCAGTGCTTATCTTTCATTTGGAACCTTCAATTTCGACCAATTCAATCGTTTAAGCACTTTTCCCCAAATTTCTCGGATTAGGGTTTCTTTTCTATTCAATCTCCAAATCCCAACTTCCGAACTCCATATCTTTCAATGTAGACCTCGGATTATCAAAATTCTTTTGCCATTTTTCAATTGAACTTCAAATCTTCATTTTGAAAGTGGGTTGATTTTTTCAGTAGTTAACTTTCTGGGGTTGACTTTTTCGAGGTTGACTTTTTTTGAGGTTGACTTTTTTTTGAGTTTGACTTTTTATGCTCGCCCTCTTAAACTAAGTCTCGGAGTACCACCTGCAGGATGAAAAAATTCTTTTTACATTCTGAAACATCAATTTAGGAAGAAAACATACCTGTTTTAGTGGTTCGAACAAAATTAGGTGTCTATAGCTGCCCCTCTTTGGCTATTGCTGAGAATCAGTAATCAGGCAAAGATAAACCAACACTAATTTTGTACGATTAGTGAAACCACATGTGAAGGAAAGGGAAAAGGGGTTTTTTTTTTTTTTTGCATTTTTCATTTCTTTATTTCTTCATTTCTTTATTTTTTCATTTTCATTTTTTTTTTGAAATGGCTATAAACTGAAGATTTTGTCCTTGAATTAAATTCCCTTACTAATCAAGGCTCGACCCGTCTTGAGGAAACTAATTCGATTTGCAAGAAAAGAAATGACCTCGACGATGATCTCGGGGTCATAACCTGTCTTGTTCTCAGCTGTGTTTAAAATTCTGGGTATCTCTTCCAGAAGCTTCGGCTATCACCACCAAAGTCTTGCTCATTTTTAAAACTGTAAAACTCTGAATATCTGTACCAAAGGCTTTGGCTATCACCACCAAAGACTTTCTAACTTTTCAAAGGATTTTAAAACTCTGGATATCTCCACAGAGGCTTCAGCTATCACAACCGAAGATTTTCTCACTATTTAAAATTTGTAAAATTGTAGGTATCTTCTCTAGAAGCTTTCGCTGTCACCATCGAAGACTTTCTCACTGTTTAAAATTTGTAAAAATTCTGGGTATCACCTCTAGAACTTCAGCTGTCACCACCGAAGACTTTCTACCTTTTCAAAGGATTTTAAAAATCTGGATATCTCCACAGAGGCTTCAGCTATCACTACCGAAGATTTTCTCACTGTTTAAAATTTGTAAAATTCTAGGTATCTCCTCCAGAAGCTTTGGCTGTCACCACCGAAGACTTGTTCATTTTTTTTAAAAACGTGTTAAAATTATGGGTTCAACGAGTTCAAAATAAAAGAAAGTACCTCGACGGTGGTCTCAGGGCTCGACTCATTTGAGAAGCAAAATGAGTTCGATTATACCTAAAAGCAAAATGATGTAAATGCTTCATGATGCAAATGCAAATGTCTTTAGTTGATGTAAACGCTTCTTGACGTAGATGCAAATGACTTAGACTGGTGCAAATGTCTTTGATGCAAATGTAAATGACTTGATTTGATTCAAATTTTCTTGATGCAGATTCAAATAACTTAGATTGATGCAAATGCTTCTTGATGTAGATGCAAATGTTGAATAAAATTCTGGGTAACTCCTCCAGAAGAAGATTCCTCGTTTTTCAAAATTATAAAACCCTGGATATTTCCACCAGAGGCTTCAGCTATCACCACCGAAGACTTGTTCACTTTTAAAATTTGTAAAATTATGGATATCCCCTCCAGAAGCTTTGGCTATCACCACCAAAGGTTTGCTCATTGTAAAATTCTGGGTAACTCCTCAAAAAACTTTGGCTATCACCACCAAAGGTTTGCTCATTGTAAAATTCTGGGTAACTCCTCTAGAAGCTTTGGCTATCACCACCAAAGGTTGGCTCATTGTAAAATTTTGGGTAACTCCTCCAGAAGCTTTGGCTGTCACCACCAAAGGTCTGCTCATTGTAAAATTAGTGTTGAAAATTATACCCAAAAGCTTTGAGAAATGATGCAGATGCACATGTCTTTAACAAGGTGCTCATGCTTCATGGTGCAAATATAAATGGCTTGGATTGATGTAAATGTTTCTTGGTGCAAATGCAAATGGCCTGGATTGATTCCCATGTTTCATGATGCAGATGCCCCCACTAATTGTGTTCATGTAACTGGTTTATGAATGGTGTAACTACAATTACCACACAATAATGAAAATGCAATGATTCTAGAAATGATGCAATTGCTTGAGATGACGCAAATGCGAATTCCATGAAGAATGTAAATGTAAAGGTAAAATGCAGATGCTTATAGAATAATGCCAATGCAAATACCCATGAATGATGCAAATGCTTGCCGACACTGTGCAGATGCAAAAGCTCGATAAAGAGATGAGTGCTCAAGAGTGATGCAAATGCCCTCGGTTGTTTTTCTAGACTTTGGCTTAGCCTTTCAAATTCATTTTTCCTCTTCAAATCAGAGTATATCTTCAATTCATTTTGACTATTCTATTTTCCCCAACAGTTTTCAAACTTTCATCAATAGAGATCTGAACCGGGTTCTATTTCTTCATCTCATATCTGGAAGTCAAGACTTATCCTGGCAGTTCTATACCTTTGGGTTAGAAAAATCCTTGTCTCATGTCAACATCAAAATGGGTATTTCAAAAAAATATCTTTATTTGTTTTCTCATTTTGAAAACTTTTGAACAAAAAATATTAACCCCACAACGTCTGATGTACAAATCTTTTGAAGACTGATGATCATTGTTAGAAATTTCTCTAAGTATCAATCTGGGATTTTTCAACTGGGATTGGCAAGGCTTGGTATAACAAGATTCTGGCTTTTCCAGGAAAACCTCATGACAACAATGTATATCCCTTCTAGGCTCACAAATGGAACAGGTTTTATAAATCATGAATTCATTGAGAACCAAACAAATTCAACATTCTTTTAGTTTCCATATCAAGGCATTTTGACAAGCGTCAAGATTGACCGGATGTTTAAATCGAAAAGTTTAATCTTGGAGAAAAAAAGTTTCAGTTTTTTGAAGAGAATCCTCTAAATGAGAGCTGACAATATGGGAGGTTTAGGAATTCTTAAATGTTTCTCGATTAGCACTTTTTTAAGATGACCTTCTATTTTTGTGGTAGCGACACTTTCATAAATGGCATCAAAAATTTTCATTTTACTCTAGACCGCCCATTTTTGGGTTTTCGCCCTAGAGTCCCATTCTTTCCAATTTTTCTCTTTTTTTTTTGTTCTACCATACACTTGAGAATTCTAAATTCTTCCTTAGTGAAATGATAATTCGTTGAGATAGGATAAAATCTGAGGAAGAACCTTTCAAATTAAATATTCATGCTTGATCAAAATGGACTTTTAAAGCACGTAATGTAGGCCATGGCTCAGGGTTCAGAAAGAAAGGATAAATAGGCCCAAAATATGTGTTTAAGGGTAATCAGATCAAGGATCATTTCTTGAGGAGGATTGTCTTTGAAGCATTTTTCCTTTTTGGACTTTTCATTCCTTTTAACTTTTGCGTCTTTTCTTCTTCGTTCTTGGCTTTAAATTTGCCATGTTTTTCACAATTTTTTTTGCCCTTTTTTTTTTTCGACAGAGTGAGCCCGTATTTATTCGGGGCTCTATTTGCTTTGCATCTATCTTTGAGCAAGGATTAATCCCTCCATGTTCCCTAAAAGATCTTTCCTCGCATTTGCCCTCCGGTGTAGAGGGTGATCCTTGATCAGGGTTCAAAGAAGAAAGAATTCTTTTGGCTCAAAAGGGGTGACTATGGAAAATAATTTTTTCTTGTGAAAGAGATATGAAAAAAAGGCTATTTCTCATATCAAGCACAAATATTTTCATTGAAAAGCAATCTTCATGGGGAATAGATAATCAAAATTCCATTTTGTACCTTGGAATAATCTGAATTCTCATATGCATGATATCATAATTTTTTTTTATCGTATGCCCCAATAATTCATGCGTTAGTCCATCCTTTTTCCCATATATCTATCATTTTCGCATATGATGCCCCAATTTGATTAACCAATGAGAATTTGTACCAACGAGGAACATAGCAAGTCTAGGTATGTACTGAGAAGGCTTAGTTTCCAATTTGAGTTCTTTGAAGAGACAAGGAAAATATGACCTAAAAATGGGTTTTCTCTAGGATATGGGATAATCTGGTTTGGTCATTGTGCCCCAAGGTATTAATCATGAAGTGATGTTTGGGTAATTGAAGTTTTATGGTCATTGGAAAAGGTCATGAATGGTTTTAGCACAATCTTGACACACATCAAATTATCAAAATCTAGATTCTTGAAAGAATGTCTCATTTGTTTAAATTTCAAGGAATTCAAAAAATTTCAAAAAGTTCGTTTCTTTGTTCATAGCTTAGACTAGGATTTACATCCTTGCTTATTCTGCAATGACAATGTTTGTTTTTTTTTTTTTTTGTGAAGTTCAATCATTCATATTCCTTGAAGCATTAGGTATTTCAAGTGTTCTTGATTCAAGGTTTAGGCATAAAGAATCCCAAAAAAAAGGGGGGAGGGTGTTGGGTCATGTCTAACAATGATCAACAATATTCTCGAGACTGTCCATTATTAAAAAATTCCTCAATGCTTGTTTTTGCAAATTCAAATTATTGTTAAAACACAACAAACACAAAGCATTTAAAATTCAAAATTCATTTAATTCATGTAGATTTTAACATGAGACAAGTGCTTTCATCATCACAGTTATAGAACTACATGCGTCAAAAACCTAATATGATCATGCACCGTGTTTCTTATGACACTCGGTTTTCCCATCTTCAAAACTTATCAAACCAGCCTTAATGAGATCCCTGACCTTGTACTTCAAAGCAAGGCAGTTCTTTGTTGAGTGACCTTGATTGCCAGAATGATAACCACAACACTCATTAGCATCATACCAGCTCGGATAAGGGGGCTTCAGAGGCTCTAATTGCATGGGTGTCACAAGATGATTCTGGATGAGTTGAGGTAATAGCTCACTGTATGTCACAGAAATCGGGTCAACCTGATTTCTTTTTCGCTTTTTATACCCCCTTCGATTATTCCCAAGGGTGTACGATTGATAAACAGATGTAAATTATGGTGTAGTTGCAGTCATTGATTGGTAGGGATAAAAACCTTGAGAGACATTGTTTAGGGTAGAGTAAAATGGCTGATACGAGGAGAATCGGGAAGGTGAGGCAAAGCCTTCCACAACTTGGGTATCTTTCTTTTTCTTTTTAGATGCCCCATTTTTCTTGGTATTGGGTGTTCTTTCTCCTTCAATTTTCCCATCCTTGATAGCATTCTCAATCATCTCCCCTGAAATTACCATGTCCGAAAAATTCTTCGTGGTGTTGTCGACAAGTATATCATAGTACGAGGCCTGCAGTGTATTCACAAAAATGACAGTGGTTTCCTTCTGAGTTAAGGGCGGTTGTACTTGGGTGGCCAGGCTCATCCACCATTGCGCATATTCTTTGAAGCTCTCAATAGCTCTTTTCTTCATATTTTGCAAGGTGAGACGGTCAGGCGCCATGTCGGTCATATGCTTGTACTGGTTTAGAAAAACCCTAGCCAGGTCATTCCAAGAGCGAATCGGATCCTTGATCAACTGACTATACCACCTAATTGCGGACCCGCTGAGGCTATCCTGAAAGCAGTGAATCAAAAGCTTATCGTTATCTATATGATTTGTCATCTTCCGGCAGAACATAGTGGTGTGGGCTGACGGATCGGTCATCCTGTCATATTTCACAAAGTCAGGGATCTTGAACTTAGGAGGAATGACTAAATCGAGGACCAAACATCGTTCTTTTGCATCTAAACTCCCAAATACATCTGTACTTTCTACTGCCCGGAACCTTTCATCTAACAACTGATATTTATCTTGGGAATCTGCCAACTCAACCTCATTTACTGCAACCATTTTCAACTTTGCCTGTTTGACTGGATCATCTGAGTTTAGGATATTGACAGGGTTAATTGTGTTCTGGGTATCAATCATTACGACCTCATTCTGATCTTTTTGTGCCTCTAACCCTTTCTATTTTTTCCATTCAGGCAACTTGTTCATCCTCCATAGCACTAGCCTATATTAAAAGGGTACTCAGTACTTCTTATACCTCTGATTTGAAATGGAAATTCTTTGAAAGACTCTTAAACTCAAGCCAATTTCAGTTTTATTTCCGCCAAATGTATGTCATGATGAATGAGCCATGATTGTTATTTGATGCATGTGAAGAATAAAAGAAATGATGTATGGACATATATAGTGGAAACATGCTGACCATGTATGTAATAAATGCAATCACGATGCCAACATGTTGCAAGCAAAGAATATACAAATCAACGCATGGATAAATGCAATGAATAATCATGTACATTTTAGCGTATTTCCCAATGAATGATCATATATCCTATGAATGCAACACGGTGTCAATTATGATACATGCAAACAATGAATGATTGATATAGAGTATATACAAAGGAAATCATGCTAACCATGTGTGTCATGAACGCGACCTAATTTTAACATGATGTATGTAATAACAAAATTAATGCATGGATAGATACAGAAAAATCATGCTGATTATGAATGCATAAATGCAACCTGATGCTAACATGATACATGTATGAATGTATGGTATGACCAATAATTGATCGGATGCAAAATGCAAAAGGGGAAGATATCACTGAGGAAATAAGAATCGGAGGAACTTATTCATCAACACCTCATAAATTTGAAGCATAGTCAATTCATTCCCATATCAATGTTCACAATGGTATAAACCATGTTTTACAAAATCTGAGCAGTAGTTAAAATTGTCTTTACAAGCACTTTATTCTTCCTAGCATCCTAAGGCTATAAGAGCCGGCTACTGAATACGTGAAATCCTATTACATCATATAAGACCGAAGTCTTTCCACCTCAATGCTGTAAATCTCCCAATCCTAATGACGCTTTCCCAGCCCTCTATCAATCAGTGTCGTTGGATCCAACCACTTGGCATTTATAAGAGATTGTACTTTCTTTTTGAAGGCCATACAATCTTCAATGCTATGGCCAACAATTCCACAGTGATAATCACATCTTCCATTTGGATATGGTGGTAACAGGGGTTTCAATAGGACACAGACAACCATGTGTTTTTGGATTAGTATAGGGAGAAGCTCTCGGTAGCTGATTGGAATGGAATCATACTGCTCATGAGTCTTGTTTTTGGGTTGTTTCTTAATCACACATGGCCTAGGAGTTGGGGTACTTGGTGGTGGCACTAAGGTCCGAACCAGAGTGTTTACATAGGGAGATGGCCGAATAACAAGGTAAGGGTATGGACTTGGACATGGGGCCTTTGGAGGTTGTACATAGCTTGAGGTTCCTATCTCAGATGCTGGATAAGGTGATTGATGAGGTAAGCAATATGAATTGGGAGTTGGTGGTGATGGAGTGGGATTCAGGAATCACATAGTGGTCATCCCAATAGACGATTGGACCATAGTAGGGTGGGGATATTGGCTTGGACCTAGAAAAGTTTGTAGGTATGGTATAGGATCCGAGGTTTCTATCCTTGGTATCGTGCTCTCAGGTTTAATCATTTTCACGATTTTGTCCACAATTTCATCAGGATTGCAACCTTTGTGGCATTGACAAGTGCAAGATCCAGCAAGGATTATATGTTCTGGACCTAATGGTTTTGGTTGATTTGAAGGCGATGTAGAGCCCTGAGAAAGTTCCCCTTTACTCTTACCCATAACCTCAAACATTTTCAACAATTTGGCGAGTTCTTCTTTAATTTCCAGAATTTCATGTCTACATTCCTCTTGGTTGCGTTCCAAAGCACCCAATCATTCCTCCGATTCATTCCTCGTATCTCGAACCCCTTTCATGCAAATGTAATTGTCATGAGATTAAGAATACAATTATGAATGTACATACTCTATTCCTATGTGCATGAATATACTGATGATTAATGCATGAACATATACAGAGAAATTATGATGACTATGTATGCTATGGATGCAATCTAATGCCAACATGATGCATTAAAAAAATGAATAAATCGATGCACAGGTATATACAAATAATGACTATGCATGTCATAAACGTATTTTACAATGAATGACCATGCATGCTATGATGTCAAAATGATACATGCTAAGACTAAATGAATTAATACAAAGGTATAACCAATGATTACACGAAATTGGTAAGACCTAAATCTTATTTATTCAAAAATCTTATTATGCAAGATTTGCCTCCAAATTTATGATTTTTTTTTTAAACATGTTTTTTCTATGAAAAACCAATTATATTATTTTCAAAAGAATTTCGGAGTAGTGCATCTTACTATGGTACAATATGAAAATGTTCATGTAACACTACCGATTTAATGAAATCACCAAATGAAATTATTATCACCATCCGTTTATTGCAAAAAAACGAGATCAATACTACAACAAAAAATGTACATGCTTTATTCACACATGTATGAAATGTGCAAAATGCAAAAATGCTTGAAAAAGGATTTTTATTTTTTATTTCAAACAGTTAATGAATATTTTCCCTGACAAATATCTACTTATATAGGTATCACAGTGCCTTTGGGATGGATTATTACATTTACTATGGGCGATGTACGTACATCGTTGCCCGATCTACAAAACTTCTTCAGAGTGTAAAATAGGTAACAAAAGGTTTAGAAATGTCCCTCCATGTGTTCCTATTTTCGGTATATCTAACAAAAATCCGGCATGGCTTCACCTAGGTTTATTATATGAAGGTGAATCGGTTCTAAGGCCCCGAATTTGTTCCTCACTGTCGCCGGTGAAGGCTAGTAAGGCACCCCGGTAAAAGCGGGTTCAATTCATTCGAGTATATTTTCCTATGCTCGTACGGAGGATTATCACGAAGGCATTAGGTACTTTATACTCCGAAAGTGTTTCACTAGCCCATACGGAGGATCATCACGAAGGCGTAGTTACTTTACCCCCACTTAAAAGGACGGAATCCGGGTAGAGGATTCATGTTATGGAAATGCAAATACAGTGTGTGCGGAAAAACAAAACAAACCTGTCACCACCTATTCTACACCCCTTATTTTAAATGCCCTAGCAATTTATAAAAAACATTCAAGAATAGTGTAACGCATTAACCAATAAGCAATTATAACATACAACCTTAAATAACTAGAGAACAATAATAAAATGCATGCACATGAGTATGAACATATTTAAAAACATTTTAACATTTCCAAAATTCTCCAAAAAATGTGGGAATTAAAATTAAATACCAATTAAACCAACCAAAATCGAGACTTTGATAACACACGACTAATTCTAGGCCTGACTCTCTAATAGTCCCCAATGGAGTCGCCAAGCTGTCGCAACCTAAAAAATAACGAGTCTCATCGCAAGAGTTTATTATTCATTAAGCGTGACTTTAAAAAACCGAGGAAAAGTCTACTTAATTCCTCTAGAAAAATGAAGGTTTTGAAAATGACCTTGAAAAAGACATGGAGTCGCCACCAATCTTTTTTAGCTAGGTGTGATTGGCCACCTACTAAAACCGGTTTTATAAAATATTTTAAAAATTAATTAAAACATTTTTTAAAACCAATTTTAAGTCTGCGTTTAAACCAGAGAAATCAAAGAAACGGGTTCGGGATTCGATTACGTGTGGGGAAGGATTAGTACCCCCACAACGCCCGTATAAAATGGTACCGTATTAATCGTGTGTTATCTCAAGTCTCGGTAAAAAGTTGGTTTTAAATTTAGAATTTCAAGTTAATTCCCAATTTAAAGAAAAATAATTTCATTTTTAATTGAAAATGATCTGGAATTTATAAATTCAAAATTTTTCTATATTCCCCAACAAACGTGGCAAAATATAGAAATTTTTATTATTTTTGGAAAACTTTCCGAATCATTCTCATTTTTTTTAAAGAAAGATATTCCTTTATTAATGATAATTGATGATATTCCCTTCAACAAACCCGGTAAAGAACTCATGAATTATTTTAACTCGGGAATATCTTTATTTTTTATTGAAAAATCAATATCCTTTTGAAAACATTTTAAAAGATATGAATATGTATATGCATGACATAAATAAAATGACATGGCAAAATCTAAATAATATAATGCATCCTAAATGATATGATATAATTTAAATGCCTTAGCATATTCTAAATGAAATGAAATGTCCTAAGTTATATGACATATTCTAAATGAAATGAAATGACCTAGGTAACATAATATATTCTATATGAAATGTAATATCCTAAATCATATGATATATTTTAAATGAAATAAAATATCTTAAATGACATAATATATATCCTAAATGAAATGACCTAGGTAACATAATATATTCTACATGAAATGACCTAGGTAACATAATATATTCTATATGAGACGAAATAATTTGAATGACATGGAAAATATGAATGATATGGCATATAATTTAAATGATATAAAATATAAAATAATGCTATCATATAATATGCATGAAAATAAAAATGAAAATAATAATGTATGAACATAGTATATGCTAAATAATATGACAAAAAATAACTAAATAAAAAGCATAGGATATCATGAAATATTCCAAATCATATAATAAACAATATAACATAACTCAAAATCATATCAATATCATAGAAATTATCATAGAAAAAATCACATATTATATAAAATGCATGAATATGGAAAATGCAATGCATTAAAATGAATTTTTTTTCCTTTTATTAAGTAAATCCATTATCTAAAAAGATATCCGGCTACCTTAAAAAAATATGTCAAATTAAATATTCTAAAACCAAAATACTTTGTGATTGTTTGAAAACAATTTTGAAAAGCTTAGATTAAAAATAAAAACTAGGCTAAACCTTTTTTTTAAATGGCTCTAATTTTCTAAGTTTAAATCTCGGACTTGACCACCCTTAACCCGAGACTTAAAAAATCATTTTTAGAGTTTAAAAAAGCTTAGAAACTACCCTAAGGCAGTAACTAAACTTCCTAATCAGCTCCCTCTAGGTAACTTAACCAAAACAGAAAAATGATTTTTCTTTAAATTCAATTCTGGCTCCATTGTCTAGTTTTAATCCATGATTTTTTACCCTATTTTTAAATTTTCAAAAAAATCTAAAAAAATTACTGGAGACTCAGGACATGTAGAACTACACGGGAAAAAAATCATCTTAATTTTCTAATTAAAGATGATTGCCCATAAAAATCGGGAAAGTACAAGTTCTGGGTGAAAAAAACTGTTTTGCCAAAATACATTTTTGCCTTTGATAAAATCATTTAAAAATCAAAGTAAAACTATTTAAGACTCACAAACAGTAGCTAGGACTTTATAAAAGTTAGATAAAAATTGGCTGAGTAAAAAAAATCACAAAGGTAGAATAATCAATTTGACAAACCTTAATTTTCCACAAGTGTGCTCAAGAGAGCATGACTTTGAACCATTAATTGGCCTAAGTCATTAGTCAAGTGGCATGAACATGAAATGCATGAAAAATTACAGCAAATATGATGCATGAAATGCATGAATGTCATGAAAAAATGCATGGCATCAATATAGTGACCTAGACCTAAATGAACTTGCATGGCATTTAATGCAACCTAGGTCTAAAATGCATGGACATGCATGGCAAAATAAACCTAATCTAACATCTAAAATAGGCATGGAAATAACAAAAACACAAGGCATGCATA
The DNA here is from genome assembly GCA_030761205.1 of Fremontodendron californicum. Taxonomy (NCBI): domain Eukaryota; kingdom Viridiplantae; phylum Streptophyta; class Magnoliopsida; order Malvales; family Malvaceae; genus Fremontodendron; species Fremontodendron californicum. The sequence goes on from JAULJL010000003.1 coordinate 27,379,487, forward strand.
AACCAAAAACTCAACCAAATATCATGCAAATGCCAACCTATCAACTAACATAGCAAAAATGCACACATAATGCTAGAATACATGGAGTGGCCGAATGGCCTATGGTTCCTAACAAGCATGGCATTTTCACAAACACTTGATATGCTAACATGCTCAACTAAAATATAACACTCAAATCATGCAAACACAAGGTAGAGATACTCACAAGCTTTTTCACAAACACTTGATATACTAAATATAAAACATCAACAAATTTAAACATTATGAAAACAAAAAGTTAAAAATGCGGGAACATGATATTTAAATCATAAATGGCAACAAACAAAGCATCCAAACTAAAATATGACTCAAGTATATGAAGTCGAATAACACTTAAAACATCAAGATTAAATAAAATAACATGAATAAAATGATAAATTAAAGCAAAAAACTGCATCAATAATAAAAATGTAGGCCATTCGGCCATGGTGAGGAAGTAAAAAAAAAATGTAAAAACAAACTTGTTTAAGAAAAAGATGAAGAAAGAACTTAAAATGAATGTAAAAAAAAAAATAAAAACACTTATTTAAAAAGAAAACTCACCAAATGATAATCAAAATAGCAAAAATAAGATTGGAAAATCAAGAAGGTGCAAGAGTTGGTGCTAAATGCAACCTCAAGAAGCTATATTTCAAGCTTTATCTCTTCAAACTTTCCTTTCCTTTCTTTTCTAAACTTTTTCTTTTTGCTTTCAACCAAGGAGAGAAAAACCAAGAAAAACTAAGAAGAAATCTGAAAATGAAGTGAAGTAAAATGAATTCTGCTCTCCTCTATGTGAAGGCCGAACCACCCCTCTCTCCTCCAAGAAATGTTGTCATTTTTCCCAACCAATTTTCCATCCAATGGCTAGTAATTCAAGGTGAAAATATCATGAAATTACCACCCTTAGATTAGCATATCAGCTGTCCATAATTACAGCTATTCAAGAATAATGTTGACACTCTCCCTTGGCCTATGTGGCTTAATCACAATGGCTTGATCAAAAGGAATCTCTAACTAACTCTTAATTCTTGGCAATTTGATTGAAAAATCAGAAACTTCCTCCTTCCTTTAGGCCTTGGCAGGCCAGCACTTCTCTTTTTCAGCCCAAGTCTGACTTTTTGAAAGGCCAAAAGAAGCCCTTTTCAGTTGCTTGGGTGAAAAGATCGTTTTGCCCCCCGAATGCAAATAAATGGTAAACGGACTCCAAATTCAAATTTTCTTTTTTTAATACTTCCAAAATAATAAAACATTAAATTCTGGAAGTTTTCAAAAATTTTCGAGTCCGTTTGCTATTTATTTGGATTTTTTTCCAAAAATGCCCTTTTATGCCCCCACATTTTACCATTTTTTAAACGAGCTCCAAATCAAGATTTTTCCTCACCAATCTCTTCCAAATATTTAAAAGTGTGATCTGGAAGTTTTCATAATTTTTGGAACTCATTTGGTATTTTTTTCGGGATTTATCTACTTGAAATACTACATAGGGGCTTGGGATTTGGCCATTTTGCAAACGAACTCCGAATCAAGATTTTATTTCGCCACTCTCTTCCAAATAATTGAAAAATGATATTTGCAAAATTTCAGAATTTTTGGAGTCCATTTGCTATTTTTCGGGGATTTATCTTCTTGAATTATTGCATAAGAGGCCCGGGATTTAGCCATTTTGCAAACGAACTCCGAATCAAGATTTTCTTTCGCCAATCTCTTCCAAATGATTTAAGAATGATATTTGCAAACTTTCAGAGTCCATTTGCTATATTTCCCAAATTTTCCAATTTTGGCCTTTTGCCTCTGAAACCCGATTTTGCTCAAAACAAGTCTGATTTTCAGATTTCTTCAAGCTGAGTCTTGGGCTATCCCTTTTAAATCATTCCTCATCCATTGGGGGATTTGGTCTTGCCAAGTCGGGTCATTTCAGTGATTTTTCCAGATCTCACCGAAATTCACCAAAAACCTTAATTCTCGGTTTTCTCCCGGATTGACTTTCCTTTTGGTTTTCCTTTCAAGTGGCTTCTCCATTACCCGTAGTCAGTGCTTATCTTTCATTTGGAACCCTCAATTTTGACCAATTCGATCGTTTAAGCACTTTTCCCCAAATTTCTTGGATTAGGGTTTCCTTTCTACTGAATCTCCAAATCCCAACTTCCGAACTCCATATCTTTCGATGTAGACCTCGGATTATCAAAATTCTTTCACCAATTTTCAATTGAACTTCAAATCTTGATTTTGAAAGTGGGTTGACTTTTTTAGTAGTTGACTTTTCGGGGTTGACTTTTTTTGGGGTTTACTTTTTTAAGTTTGACTTTTTGTGCTCGCCCTCTTAAACTAATTCTCGGAGTACCACCTGCAGGATGAAAAAAGTCGTTTTACATTCTGAAACCTCAAATTAGGAAGAAAACATACTTGTTTTAGTGGTCCGGACAAAATTAGGTTTCTACACTTTGTATAACAAGATTTTGATTGATCAAAGGAAATTTCATAAAAATATATGTCCCTTCTAGGCTCACAAATGGTACAGGTTTTATAAATCATGAATTCATTGAAAATTAAACAAATTCAACATTCTTTTAGTTTTCATATCAATGCATTTTGACAAGCATCAAGACTGGCTGGTATGTTTAAACTAGAAAGTTGATTTTGGAGAAAAAGAGTTTCAGTTTTTGAAATCAATCATCCGAATGAGAGTTGACACTTTGGGAAGTTCAAAAATTCCTAGATGTTCCTTGATTACCACTTTTCCAAGATGACCTTCTCTTTTGTGGTATTGGTACTAACATAAATGGTATCGGAAATTCCCATTTTACTCTAGACCACCCATTTTTGGGTTTTCTCCCTAGAGTCCCATTCTTTCTCCTTAATCTTTCTCCCTTTTTTTTTTTACCATGCACTTGAGAATTCTAAATTCTTCCTTAGTGAAATGAGAATTCGATGAGATGGGATAAAATCTGAGGAAAAACCCTTCAAGTTGAATATTCATGCTTGATCAAAATGGGCTTTTAAAGCACGTAATGTAGGCCATGGCTCGGGGTTCAAAAAGAAAGGATAAATAGGCCCAAAATATGTGTTTGAGGGTAATCAGATCAAAGGATCATTTCTTGAGGAGAATTTTTTTTTGAAGTGTTTGTCCCTTCTTGGACATTTCTTTCCTTTTTACTTTTGCTCTTTTTCTTCTTTGCTTTTGGCTTTCATTTTCCATACTTTTTCACACACTTTTTTTGTTCATGGCTTCCATTTCGCCATCTTTTCTTTTTTCTTTTTGTCAGAGTGAACCCATATTCATTCGGTGCTCCATTTGCTTTGTATCTGTCTTTGAGCCAGGACTCATTTCTCAATGATCTTTAAAAAGATCTTTCCTCGCATTTGCCACCCAGTGTAGAGGGTGATCCTTGATCAGGGTTCAAAGAAGAAAGAATTCTTTTGACTCAAAATGGGTGACTATGGATAATTTCTTTTTTTTTAAAAGGAATATGAAAGATGGCCATTTCTCATATCAAGCACAAATATTCTAATTGAAAAGCAATCCCCAGGGGAAATATATAATCAAAATTTCATTTTGCACTTTGGAATCATCAAAATTCTCATATGCATGATATCATAATTTTTCTTCTTTTTTGGTGTTTTTTTCTTTCTCGCAGCCCCAATGATTCATGCGTTAGTCCATCCTTATTCACCATGTATCCATCATTTCCACATATGATGCCCCAATTTGATTAACCATGAGAGTTTGTATCAATAAGGAACATAGCAAGTCTAGGTCTATTTTGAAAAGGCTGAGTTTCAAATCTGAGTTCTTTGAAGAGATAAGGAAAATATGACCCAAAAATGGGTTTTCTCTGGGACATGGGATAATCTAGTTTAATCATTATGCCCCAAGGTGTCAATCATGAAGTGATATTTGGGACATTGGTGTTTTGTGGTTGTTGAAAATGACATGAATGGTTTTGGCACAACCTTGATACACACCAAATTAGCATGTTCTAAATTATTGAAAGAAAGTCTTATTTGTTTGAATTTCAAGGAGTTCGAATTTTTTTTTTGAAAAGTTCATTCCTTTGTTCATAACCTAACTAGGATCTACATCTTTGCTTATTCTATGATGACGATGGTTTTATGAAGTTCAATCATTCATATTTCTTGAAGCATTAGGTCTTTCAAGTGTTCTCGATTCAAGGGGTTTAGGCCTAGGAAAGCTTAAAAGAGAGGGCATAAGGTATTGAGTCATTTGTAACAATGATCATCAATATTCTTGAGACTATTCATTACTAAAACATCCTTAATGCCTATTTTTGCAAATTCAAATTATTGTTGAAACACAACAAACACAAATGATGCACTCAAAAGAGTATATCTTATTTAACCTTGCACCAAAAAGATAAATTGTAAGTATAGTAGTTAGCAAGGGTCAAGTCCTCAGAGATTGGGTTTTAGTTTATAAGTTAATAGTTTAAAACATAAATTCAAGGAAAACAAAAGAAAATGGGGTTTTGAAATAGTTTTAAAAATAAGCAAATAAGAAAAGTAAGATGCAAGTAAGAAATAAGAAATCAAATATGAGAGAAATATGGTTAAGATTTCATTCTCCACCACTAGACATCATTAAGAATCAATTTCAGATCTATCAGTATCAACCAACTATCAAAGTTAACAACCGTAGATAACAACAAGCTCTGTTACCCTAATCTTTCCTTAGTTTGTCGTTAAATAGAACAAGCTCTCTATTTAATCTCTAACCATCAAACAACCTAGAATAAGCTCTCTAAGTTCAATTTAATAGCAGCTTTATGATGAGAAAGATAGGTTGATCTAAGCAACAAACACATAAGCTCGGATTGTTCAACTTAGGTTATGTTCCACTTTGCAATTACTGAAAACTTGACCATAATCATTAATCACAAATTGCTACTATGAATAGGAAATCAAGACAATTACACGGATCAAGACTCCTAAACTAACATTAGACAATTATCATGATTTATCTAGTTGTACACCTAAATAAATCAGAACATCATCATGAACAATTTTAGTGGAAGAACATAAGCAACTTTGATAGAAAACAACGATAGATAGATTCTGAAAATTAATTAAATAACATGTCTAGGGCTTTGAAATCACCCTTAACCAAAGAAGTTTAGCATAACATAATCATGGATAATATATACATAAAACTAAAAGAAAAATAAAAGAATGGAGAAGAAGAAGAAGAAGAATGATGATCCCTTGAGTCTCCTCAAAAGATGTCTAGTTTGTGGCTCAAAAGATGATATTTATAGAGCTTTAAAACCCTGAGAATAAGTCCTTGCCGCACAAGTAAGCCTGGAGGTGCAAAAATCACGTTTTTGCCTTTTTTCAGATTTGTGATTACGGTTTTTCTGGCCGTAGGGTTCTTTAGGGAGATCTTCTAGCGCTATTTTGAATGCTCATTTCTTATCCGATTTGGGACCATAATATATCGTTGGAAAGATAATCAAGTTAGCTTGAAAAGTGAAGAAGGAAGTTTCTTCAAATAAAGAATATAACATCATGTTTTCCTTGCAACAAGCTTCGGAGGTCAAATCTGCCTGATTGCTTTTTCAACCAGAAATTGATATTTGACTCCCAAGTCTTCTTCCATCTTGTGATTATGATTTTGTAAGCTCTTTACCATCATTATTGACATCTTTTGACTTCATTCTCCTTATTGTACCTAAAATTCAAAAATATAATATAAGTAAACAAGATAAAGATCAAAAACATAACAAAAACTAAAGGTAGAAAGGCATAAAATGTATATTTTATGAGCTTATCAAATACCCCCACACTTAGTGTTTTGCTAGTCTTCGAGCAAAACAAAATAAAAATAAAATAAGAAAATCTAATCTAATCCACTTTCGTAGGAAATCACGGTGGCACTTACCATGTGACACAAGCCTTTAAACCCCTAGGTGTCCCTAGTGGACGAGTTTAGTCTCGTGATGGTTTACTAGGACGAGTTTAGTCTCGTTAAGACATAAGAAAAAATAAAAGAATAATAATAATTACAACTAATCCTTCCAATATAAATTAGATATAATCATTGGACAAGTCTTATAAACTAATCAATAGCTTAAAGAAATTCACAAAAAATCTTGCTTGAATGTAAATAGTTTGAGTTAAGCAAATATTAACATAACATATTTCAATCAAAATAGTGCATATTCAAACTTAATCTCAACTTCTCACTATACTCTCATGATTTTCACTCTTTAAAGTAGTGGTAAAGTGTTTACACTCAATCAATCTCATGAAAACAGTTCTACCATATGCTTGCTTGTCCACCTATTATCCGCTATTTAGATCATGCAATTTCATAAATCAAAAGGTATTTATTCAAGGTTGTAATGGGGCCAAGGGTTCTAATGTGGTTAAAGAATAAAAGATAAAAGATATTACAAAGGTTCCAAAGACTTCATAGAATTTAGAGACAAAATAAGATTTTGCAAATAAAACTTTCTCAATATTCCTTGAAAGTACATAATCACATAGGCTGAATATTTTATATTGAGCCTTTGCTTCATTCTAACCAACCTTGTAACATTCTTTTTCTTTTCTTTAACTAGAAGTTAAAGAGATGATTCAATTTTTTTTTTCATTTTTTTTCATGGGAATGTATTTTTACAATGTTCCCTTTTTCTTTTTCTCATGACTTTTATGTTTCTCCTCCCCCACACTTATCTTTTGTTCTAACCCAAATTTTCAAAAAGTATCCCTTGATTTTGCAATATGTCTCAAACATTCTAGTCTACCTTTAGAACAAGGATAAAGATATAAATGTGTTTAGGCTAGGTGTAAGATGTGGTTACCAAATAAATAGCTTATTCAATGTAGGCTCAAATTGGCTCACTAGGGGGATGTTCTCTTGGAACATCAATAATGGATGGCTTATTTGGCCCTGGTTATAATCCTAAAGCCTCTATCATTTTCATGTTATCACATGCATCAATATAGTCTCAAACGGTTTAAAGCAAGTTCTAGAGAACCATGTAATCATAAGAGCACCCAAGAAAGAAATTAGATTGATATGTATAATGCATCAATCATATAGGCTCAAAAACTCACAAGGATGATTATACAAGTCAATATCAAGTCTAAACATGCTTCTTTCTCAATCAACATATCATATCAACATTGGCTCATAAAAATTAGTATCAAGCTTAATTCTCATGAAAATCTTCTCACTAATAACCAGTTTAGACCTATGCAATTCATATCTCATCATTGTATTAAAAAACATACTAAAAATAATAATAATAATATTAATATTAAAGACTCATAAAAAAAATAATAGACAAAAAGAAAAGAAATCCTAAATCCTTCCCCTTACACTTAATTCTTACATTGTCCTCAATGTAATGCTATTAACCCAAATGAAAGAATCATGTGTAAGAGAAAAAAACTAATAACATAATAATAGGAACAACTAAGACTCAGAACAAAACAAACTCATGCAACCTAAATAATCCTAAAATACTAAACAAAAAATTAACAAATAAACATAAAAAATAAAAATAATAAAAATAATAAAAGGAAAAGGAAAAGAAAGAGAAAGCAAATCTGAATATGGCAGGTTGGCAATTTCTTCTTTAATTGGGCTGTCTTCCCAATTAACACTTGAGTTAGTGTTTTGAACCTAACCAACACCCCTTCTTGGCTTTTTAGGCTTGTCAGGATCATACATGAAATTTCCCAAATTTATGCATTTGATAGGAAGCTTTCTTTGCACAACAGTGGATGCATTCTCCATTACAAGTATTATTTTATCATCCTTTGTAGTGCATTGCTCATCGAGGAATGGAGCATATTTTGATACTAGTTGAATGGCATCCACAAACAAGTTGTTTAAGATTTCCGACATGTGTTGTTCATGTTCCTCCTCCTTGAACTTTGCAAATCTACTAGGAAAAGGTGGAAAAGAAACATTAGTAAAAATTGGAACCTTAAACGTTACCTCAGGTGTCGGAGTACTCTTATTTGGATATGTGGCTTCATTATCCTCAAGAATAGAATCCATCTCTAATTTTGTCTCATCCTCATCTTGTTCCTCATTCCTCAAGGTCACGATAGTAGCATTCTCCTTTGGGTTAATCATCGTTTGGGTAGGGAGTTCTTCAGATCTTTGTGCTACCCATCCCACCATACTACTAGCCAATTGGCTCATTTGCTTTTCCAAACTCTGGATGCTTGCCCTTGTTTCCTGTTGAAATTGCAAAGTATTAGTAACAAGAGAATAGACAAGATCTTCTAAAGAAGTACCTGAGTTTTGAGTCATATGTGGTGGCTGAAAAAGATCTGGTTCTTGAGACCATGATTGATTAAATCTAGATGGATGAGTGTAATTGGCATAAGGATATACTTATTGGTAATTTTCTGAGTAGCCATAATTAGTATGATCCCACCATCCCTCATGGTAAGTGTTTGAGTAATGATCATGCGGTTGGTCTTCGAACCCTTGATGGCCTTGACATCCTCCCATGGCCAATTGTTGAACTGGAGAGGTGAGATTGGCTTGTTGATTCTCCATGTTCATGTATGCCACCAACTCTTCAAGTGTTAGATTGCTCAATTCCATTGTTTTTTTTTTTCAAAATTTGAAAAGAAAAACCTGTATGTACAAGAAAATAATACTAATTAGAACTAAAAATAAGAATAAACCAAGTACCAAATAAACTAAAGAAAGCAATCCCCGGCAACGGCGCCAAAAACTTGATGCACTCAAAAGAGTATATCTTATTTAACCTTGCACCAAAAAGATAAATTGTAAGTATAGTAGTTAGCAAGGGTCAAGTCCTCAGAGATTGGGTGTTAGTTTATAAGTTAATAGTTTAAAACTTAAATTCAAGGAAAACAAAAGAAAATGGGGTTTTGAAATAGTTTTAAAAATAAGCAAACAAGAAAAGTAAGATGCAAGTAAGAAATAAGAAATCAAATATGAGAGAAATATGGTTAAGATTTCATCCTCCACCACTAGACATCATTAAGAATCAATTTCAGATCTATCAGTATCAACCAACTATCAAAGTTAACAACCGTAGATAACAACAAGCTCTGTTACCCCAATCTTTCCTTAGTTTGTCGTTAAATAGAACAAGCTCTCTATTTAATCTCTAACCATCAAACAACCTAGAATAAGCTCTCTAAGTTCAATTTAATAGCAGCTTTATGATGAGAAAGATAGGTTGATCTAAGCAACAAACACATAAGCTCGGATTGTTCAACTTAGGTTATGTTCCACTTTGCAATTACTGAAAACTTGACCATAATCATTAATCACAAATTGCTACTTATGAATAGGAAATCAAGACAATTACATGGATCAAGACTCCTAAACTAGCATTAGACAATTATCAAGATTTATCTAGTTGTACACCTAAATAAATCAAAACATCATCATGAACAATTTTAATGGAAGAACATAAGCAACTTTGATAGAAAACAATGATAGATAGATTCTGAAAATTAATTACATAACATGTCTAGGGCTTTGAAATCACCCTTAACCAAATAAGTTTAGCATAACATAAGCATGAATAATATATACATAAAACTAAAAGAAAAATAAAAGAATGGAGAAGAAGAAGACGAAGAATGATGATCCCTTGAGTCTCCTCAAAAGATGTCTAGTTTGTGGCTCAAAAGATGATATTTATAGAGCTTTAAAACCCTGAGAATAAGTCTTTGCCGCACAAGTAAGCCTGGAGGTGCAAAAATCACGTTTTTGCTTTTTTTTCAGATTTGCGATTAGGGTTTTTCTGGCCGCAGGGTTCTTTAGGGAGATCTTCTAGCGCCATTTTGAATGCTCATTTCTTATCCGATTTGGGACCATAATATATCGTTGGAAAGATAATCAAGTTAAATTTAAAAGTAAAGAAGGAAGTTTCTTCAAATAAAGAATCTAACATCATGTTTTCCTTGCAACAAGCTTCGGAGGTCAAATCTGCCTGATTGCTTTTTCAACCAGAAATTGATATTTTTGACTCCCAAGTCTTCTTCCATCGTGTGATTATGATTTTGTAAGCTCTTTACGATCATTATTAACATCTTTTGACTTCATTGTCCTTATTGTACCTAAAAGTCAAAAATATAATATAAGTAAACAAGATAAAGATCAAAAACATAACAAAAACTAAAGGTAGAAAGGCATAAAATGTATATTTTATGAGCTTATCAACAAAGCATTTAAAAATCAAAATTCATTTAATGAATGTCGACATGAGACAAGTGTTTTCATCATAAGGTCTGAAACTACATGCATCAAAATGCTCATATTGACATCCTTCAAAGGTAGTAATTCTCCCCCTAAAACCTGAAAGAAATGAATTTAAGGCAAAGCGGCCTTCCACTGATTGATAAGCTCCGATGTCAAAATACCATCACGTATAAGACTTTCAATCCTTTCCTTCAGTTGTCTGCATTTTTCAGTTGAATGCCCAACTACCCCCAGGTGATAATCACATTTGCTGTCAGGGTCATAACTCCTCGTTGATGGATTCAGAACTATTTTCAAAGGTACCGGGGTAAGGTACTAACTCTTTATTAGTAATGGCAGCAAGTCAGGGATGGGGATTGGAATTCTTTCTTGGTTTTCCCGCGGTCGTTTTCTGGAAGTAGGCCTTGTTGCTAGGGCTGGTATAGGATTAGGTGTTTGGGTAGGTAGGTAAGGATAAAGGCTTGGAGATACCTCAGTAGGGTAACATGATTGGTATGAGGGAAATTGGGAATATGGGACGAAATCTCCCATAGCTTGGATATCTTCCTCTTTCTTTCTAGGTGCCTTATTTCTCTCGGCATTAGATGTTCTTTCTCTTTCAAGCTTCCCATTCTTGATAGCATTCTCAATCATCTCCCCTGAGATTACTATATCCGCAAAATTCTTCGAGGCATTGCTGACAAGTCTATCATAGTACGGGGCCTGCAATATATTCACAAAAAGGACGGTGATTTCCTTTTCTATCAAAGGTGGTTGTAATTGGGTAGACATGTTCCTCCACCTCTGAGCATACTCTTTGAAGCTCTCAGTAGCTCTTTTCTCCATATTTTGCAAAGTGAGACGATCAGGTGTCCTATCGATCATATGCTTGTACTGGTTTAGAAAAGCCATAGCCAAATCATTCCAAGAGCGAATCTGATCCTTGTTCAACTGACTATACCACCTAATTGAGGACCCGCTAAGGCTATCCTGAAAGTAGTGAATCAGAAGCTTATCATTATCTATATGACTTTGTCATCTTTCGGCAGAACATAGTGATGTGGGCAGACGGATCAGTCGTCCCATCATATTTCACAAAGTCAGGGACCTTGAATTTAGGAGGGATGACTAAATCGAAGACCAAGCATCGTTCCTTCACCTCCACACTCTCGAATACGTCTATATTTTCTACTACTCGGAGCCTTTCATCTAGCAACTGATATTTCCCCTGGGAATCTGCCAACTCTACCTTATTAACCATTTTCAACTTTGCCTGTTCAACTGGATCATCTGAATTTAAGACATTGACAGGGTTAACTGTATTCTGGGCATTCATCATTACGACCTCATTCTAACCCTTTCGTGCCTTAAACCCTTCTTTGGCGGTCAAGTTTTCAGTATATCCCTTGATTACGGTGGACATTAGCTCCATCAATTTAGTCATCTGTTCTTTAGATTCTGCTTCAGACTTTGCCAGCTGTTCTCGCAATTCTTCCTGTATCCTTTCCATTCTTTCCATTTGGGCAACTTGTTCATTCTCCATAGCTTTAGCCTATATTAAAAGGGTACTCAGTACTTCTTATACCTCTTATTTGAAATGGAAATTCTTTCAAAGACTCTTAAAGCCAAGCCAACTTCTATTTTATTCCCTAAAAGTACGTGTCAGGATGAAGGAGCCATGAATGCAATTTGATGCACGTGAAGCCTAAACATATGATGTATAGACATGTACAGCGGAAACATGCTGACCATGTATGTAATAAATGCACTCACGATGCCAACATGTTGCAAGCAAAGAATAAACAAATCAACGCATGGATATATGCAATGAATGATCATGTACATTTCAGCGTATTTCCCAATGAATGATCCTATACATTATGAATGCAACATGATCAATTATGATACATGTAAACAATGAATAATTGATACAAAGTATATACAAATAAAATCATGCTGACCATGTGTGTTATGAATGCATCCTAATGTTAACATGACAGATTAATGCATGAGCATATACAGAGAAATCATGCTGACTATGTTTGTCATGAATGCAACCCAAAGTCAACATGATGCATGTAAAGAATAAACAAATTAGTGCATGGATATATACAGAAAAATCATGCTGATTATGAATGCATGAATGCAACTTGATGCTAACATGATACATGTATGAATGTATGGTATGACAAATAATTGATCGGATGCCAAATGCAAAGGGGAAGATATCACGGAGTAAATAAGAATCGGAGGAACTTAATCATCAACATCTCATAAATTTGAATCATAGTCAATTCATTCCCATAGGAATGTTCACAATGGTATAAACAATGTTTACAAAATCTGAGCAGTAGTTAAAACTGTCTTTACAAGTATTTTATACTTCTTAGCATCCTAAGGCTATAGGAGCCGGCTACTGAAAAAGTGAAATCCTATTACATCATATAAGACCAAAGTCTTTCCACCTCAATGTTGTAAATCTCCCAATCCTAATGATGTTTTCCCAGCCCTCTATCAATTAGTGTCGTTGGATCCAACCACTTGGCATCTATAAGAGATTGTACTTTCTTTTTGAATGCTATACAGTCTTCAATGCTATGGCCAACAATTCCACAGTGATAATCACATCTTGCATTTGGATTATACCACTTTGGATATGGTGGTAACAGGGGCTTCAATAGGACACATGCAACCATGTGATTTTGGATCAGTATAGGGATAAGCTCTCGATAGCTGATTGGAAAGGGATCAAAATGCCTTTGGGTCTTATCCTGGGGTCATTTCTTAGTCACACATGGCCTAGGAGTTGGGGCACTTAGTGGTGGCACTAAGGTCCAAACCAAAGTGTTTACATGGAGACGTGGTAGAACAACATGGTAAGGGTATCGATTTGGACACGAGGCCTTTGGAGGTTGTACATAGCTCGGGGTTCCTATCCCAGATGCTGGATAAGGTGATTGATGGGGGAAGCAATATGAGCTGCCAATTGGTGGTAATGGAGTGGGATTCATGGGTCCTGTAGTGGTCATCCCAATGGACGATTGGACCATAGTAGGGTGGGGACACTGGTTTGGACCTAGAACAGTTTGCAGGTATGGTACTGGATCCGTGGTTTCTATCATTGGTATTAGGCTCTCAGGTTTAATCATTTTCACGATTTTGTCCATAATTTCATCAAGATTGTAACCTTTGTGGCATTGACAAGCGCAGGATCCAGCAAGGATTGTATGTTCTGGACCTAATAGTTTTGGTTTATCCGAAGGCGATGCAGAGCCCTGAGAAAGTTCCCCTTTACTCTTACCCATATCCTCAAACGTTTTCAGCAATTCGGTGAGTTGTTCTTTCACTTCCCAGATTTCATGTCCAAATTCCTCTTGATTGCATTCCAAAGCTCCTAATCGTTCCTCCGGTTCATTCCTCATATCTCGAACCCCTTTCATGCAAATAAAAATGTGAGATTAAGAATACAATTATGAATGTACATGCTTTATTCCTATTTGCATGAATATACTGATGATTAATGCATGAACATATACAGAGAAATTATGATGACTATGTATGCTATGGATGCAACCTGATGCTAACATGATGCATTAAAAAAAATGAATAAATTGATGCACAGGTATATACAAATAATGACTATGCATGTCATAAATGTATTCTACAATGAATGACCATGCATGCTATGACTGTAACATGATGTGAAAATGATACATGCAAAAAATAAATAAATTAACACAATGGTACGTACAAAGAATGACCATGTATATCACAAATGTATTCTACAATGAATAACCATGCATGTTAGAACTGTAACATGATGTCAAAATGATACAAATAAACTATCCAATGAGTACATGAAATTGATGGAACCTAAATCTTGATTATTCAAAAATCTCATTATGCAAGATTTGCCTCCAAATTTAATCCTTGATTTTTTTTTTTTGAAACATGTTTCCTTTATGGAAAATCAAACACATTATTTTCAAAAGAATTTCGGGGTAGTGGATCCTACAATGGTACAATATGCAAATGTTCATGTAACACTACCAGTTTACAGAAACCATCAAATAAAATTATTACCACCACCCGTTTATTGCTAAAAAAAAAAATAAGTTCAACAATACAACCATAAATGTACATGCTCTATTCACACATGCATGAAATGTGCAAAATGCAAAAATGCTTGAAAAAGGATTTTTATTTTTTCCAAACAGTTAATGAACATTTGCCCCAACAATATCTATTTATATAGGTATCACAGTGCCTTTGGGACGGATTATCACATTTATTACGAGCGATGTACATACATCGTTGCCTGATCTACAACACTTATTCAGAGTGTAAAATAGGTAACAAAAGGTTTAGAAATGTCCCTCCATGTGTTCCTATCTTCGGTATCTATTCGAAAATGGCTTTGCCTAGGTTCACTATATAAGGGTGAATCGGTTCTAAAGGCCCCGAATTGCTCCTCACTGTCGTCGGTGAAGGCTAGTAAGGCACCCCGATAAAAGCGGGTTCAATTCGTTAGAGTCTATTTCCTTAGCCCACGCGGATTGTTAATCACGAAGGCTTAGGCAATTTAGTACTCCGGAAGTGTTTCACAGCCCATGCGAATTGTTAATCACGAAGGCTTAGTTACTTTGCTCCCACCTAAAAGGATAGAACTCGGGTATAGAGCTCATGATATGCAAATGCACGTGTAGTGTGTATGGAGGAATAACAAACCTTTCACCACCTATTCTACAAAACTTATTCTAAATGCCCTAACAATTTATTAAAAGAATAATCAAGAACAGTGTAACGCATTAACCAACAAGCAATTATAATATACAACCTTAAATAACTAGAGAACAATAATAAAATGCATGCACATGAGTATGAACATATTTAAAAACATTTCATTATTTTCAAAATTCTCCTTCTTAAAAAAATTGTGGGAGTTAAAATTAAATACCAATTAACCAACAAAATTGAGACTTTGATAACACACGACTAATTCTAGGCCTGACTCTCTAATAGTCCCTAGTGGAGTCGCCAAGCAGTCGCAACCTAAAAAAAACAAGTTTCATCGCAAGACTTTATTATTCGTTAAGTGTGACATTAAAAAAATCGAGGAAAAGTCGATTTAATTCCTTCAGACAAATGAAGGTTTTGAAAATGACCTTGAAAAAGACATGGAGTCGCCACCAATCTTTTTTAGATAGGTGTGATTGGCCACCTTTTAAAATCGGCTTTATAAAATATTTTAAAATAAATTAAAACATTTTTAAATCAATTTCAAGTCTGCATTTTAAACCAGAGAAATAAAAGAAACGGGTTCGGGACTCAGTTATGTGTGGGGAAGGATTAGCACCCCCACAACGCCCGTATAAAACGGTACCTTATTGATGCACCCAAAAGAGTGTATCTTATTTAACCTTGCACTAAAAAGATAAATTGTAAGTATAGTAGTTAGCAAGGGCCGAGTCCTCAGGGATTGGGTTTTAGTTTATAAGTTAATAGTTTAAAACTTAAATTCAAGAACAATAAAAGAAAAGGGGTTTTTGAAGCCACATTTAAACTAAAGTAAATAATAAGAATAAGATGCAAGGCGGTATAACCAGCCAATAAAAATATACATACTAAATTAGGCGGTATAACCAGCCAATAAAAATATATATACTAAATTAGGCGGTATAACCAGAAAATAAAAATAAAACAAAGTTAATATACAAATTAGGCGGTATAACCATCCAATAAAAATAAATATACTTTTAAAAATAAGCAAACTAGAAAAGTAAGAAAACAAGTACGTAAGAAGAATCAAATATGAAAAATATGGTTAAGGTTTCATTCTCCACCACTAGACATCATTAAGAATCAATTTCAGATCTATTAATATCAACCAACTATCAAAGTTAACAACTGTAGATAACAACAAGCTCTGTTATCCCAATCTTTCCTTATTTTGTCGTTAAATAGAACAAGCTCTCTATTTAATCTCTAACCATTAAACAACCTAGAATAAGCTCTCTAAATTCAATTTAATGGCAGCTTTATGATGAGAAAGATAGGTTGATCTAAGCAACAAACACATAAGCTCGGATTGTTCAACTTAGGTTATGTTCCACATTGCAATTATTGAAAACTTGACCATAATCATTAATCACAAATTGCCAGTTATGAATAGGAAATCAAGACAATTACACGGATCAAGACTCCTAAACTAGCAATAGATAATTATCAAGATCTACCTAGTTGTACACCTAAATAAATCAAGACAACATCATGAACAATTCTTGTAGAAGAACATAAGCAACTTTGATAGAAAATTAATGATAGATAGAATCTGAAAATCAATCACAAAACATGTCTAGGGCTTTGAAATCACCCTTAACCAAATAGAAGTTTTAGCCTAGCATAGGCATTATAAACATAAAATTAAATAGAATCTAAGAAGAAAATAAAAGAAAGAAAGAAGAAGAAGAAGAATATTAATTATCCAACCTCTTGCTCTTTCTAAAGAAAAAGAAAACTAGAGAAAAGAAAGAAGAAGAAAACTTAGAGAATTTTATTACAATGGCTAATATCCTACCTATCTACAATATCTTACAATCATCCAAGGCCCTCTATTTATACACATTTTGGAAGGCTAAATGACAAGAGACAAGCTTTACAAATTTCAAAGGTAGGTATAATAGGTGGGTGCATTTTTCTAACAATTTTCGTCATATTGTATGACAATTTTGATCAGCCAACTTGATGGTCGATTTTGTCAATTTTGGAGGCCTGATCTGATCACATGGTCTTCTAAAACAATTTTCCCCTATCAGTTACTGATCCATAGCCGTTGGAATCAGCTCATTTCCTGATGTGGATAAGAAGATATGGGCAAAATACGAAAACAGGTCAGCACAGACGTCATTGCACATCATCCAACTTGATGGTCGATTTCGCTAGGGAAAACGACTCCGTTTCAAGAAGTGTAAAACATGAAAAAGATAGATATGCCTCTTAAATTTGCACGGTTAAACTTTCAGCCTTATTGCTTCAGTGAAACTCGAGATATAGCTGATATGGCAAAAGGTGTCGGAACTGGAACTGAACTGGATTTGCCCTTAATTCTAGTAATCTGAAATCACTCAAAGAAACTTGTGAAAAACACCAAATTACATAAAAATATAAAAGATCATAAACACAATTAGACTAAACAATAATAACTCATATTTGACACAAAACAATAATAAAACATAACTAAAAACTATATAATTATACGAGTTATCACACCCCACACTTAGATTGTTGCTAGTCCCTAGCAACGACTCAATAAAATAAGAAAATCTAATCTAATCCATTTTCGTAGGAAATCACGGTGGCACTTAGCATGTGACACAAGCCTTTAAACCCCTAGGTGTCCCTAGTGGACGAGTTTAGTCTCGTGAGTGTTTACTAGAACGATACCCACAAACATTGAAGACATAAGAAAAACTAAAAATAATAATTATAACTAATCCTTCCAATATAAATTAGAGATAATCATTGGACAAGTCTTAAAAACTAATCAATAGCTTAAAGAAATTCACAAAAATTCTTGCTTGAATGTAAATAGTTTGAGTTAAGCCAATATTAACATAACATATTTCAATCAAAATAGTGCATATTCAAACTTAATCTCAACCTCTCACATGGGATACTCTCATGATTTTCACTCTTTAAAGTAGTGGTAAAGTGTTTACACTCAATCAATCTCATGAAAATAGTTCTACCATATGCTTGCTTGTCCACCTATTCTCCACTAAAAGATCATGCAACTTCATAAATCAAGAGGTCTTTAATCAAGGTTGTAATGGGGCCAAGGGGTTTGTAATGTGGTTGAAGAACAAAAGGATAAAGGTATCACAAAGGTTCCAAAAAGTTCATAAAGTTTAGAGACATAAAAAGATCATACAAAGAAACTTCTCAAAACTCTTTACAAGTACATAGTCACCTAGGCCGGATATTCATGTTGGGCCTTTTCTTCATTCTAAACAACTTTGTAACATCTTTTTCTTTTTCCACAAATTCAAGAGATGATTCATATTTTTTTTTTTTTACATAGGAATATATTTGCCAGTATTCCATTTCTTTTTCTCTTGACTTTTCTTTTCCCCCCACACTTATTTCTTGTTTCTAACCCAAATTTTTAACTAAAAATATCCCTTGTTTCTTTGCAATATGTCTCAAAATATATAATCCATCTTTAGAACAAGGGTAAGGATATAAGTATATTTAGGCTAGGTGTAAGTTGTGGTTACCAATAAAACAGCATATTTAATGTAGGCTCAAATTGGCTCACTAGTGGGGATGTTCTCTTAGAACATTAATAATGGATGGCTGTTTGGCTCTGGTTATAATCCTAATGCCTCTATCATATTCATGTTGTCACATGTATCAATATAGTCTCAAACGGTTTAAAGCAAGTTCTAGAGAATCATGTAATCATAAGAGCACTCAAGAAAGAAATTAGATTGATTTGTATAATGCATCAATCATTATAGGCTCAAAAACTCACAAGGATGATTATACAAGTCAGATTAAGTCTAAACATGCTTCTTTCTCAATCAACATATCATATTAACATTGGCTCATAAAAAGGTTGACATCAAGCTCAATTCTCATGAAAATCTTCTCACTAATAAATCTGTTTTAGACTTATGCAATTCATATCTCATCATTGTATTAAAAAGGAACTAAAACACACTAAAAAAAAATATAATAATAATAATAAAGACTCATAAAAAAAAATAGTAGACAAAAATAAAAGAAATCCTAAATCATTCCCCCCACACTTAATTCTTATATTGTCCTCAATGTAAGTCTATTAACCCAAATGAAAGAATCATGTGTTAGAGAAAAGAACTAATAACATAAGAATAGGAACAACTAAGACTCAAAACAAAACAAAACCATGCAACCTAAATAATCCTAAAATACTAAACAAAAATTAACAAGTAAACATAAAAAGATTAAAATCAAACTGACAAGGTATGTCTCAAGTCTCCCTTACTCAGACCTTGTTCATAATGAATACTTCTAAATTGCTTAAAACACAACAAACTTTTTTTTTTGAAAAGAAGAAATCAAACTGACAAGGTATGTCTCAAGTCTCCCTTACTCAGACCTTGTTCAGAATAAATACTTCTAAATGGCTTAAAACAATTTTTTTTTTTTTTTAAATTAGCAAAATATGTCCCTTACCCCTACTAAAATATGACATTGTCCCCAATGTCAAATTTTAAAGGTAGAATTTAGGAGATATTACCTGCAGAGGTTGCTAACCACTTATTATAACTGAGACACAACAAACAAAATGTTAGATAATGTCACAAAGACAAAATGCAATCCACTCATTGCTCGTCCATATCTCTTTTTCTTTTTCCGAGCGTTTGCGAAACAACCGTAGCAGGTAAATACTCATAAGCTTGGAGCTTTTTGAGTAAATCTTCAATGGTTGTAGCAGAAATTATGGTTCTCCTTGCCTCTGAAAACATGAATCCATTTTCCACAGCATTATCTAAATATGAAAGCAAATTACTAAAATAACCATTAATATTAAGCAAACCAATGGGTTTTTTATTTGTGACCAAAGATGACCAAGAAGCCACGCAAGCTATTTCTTCCAATGTACCCAGACCTCCTGGTTAAGTAATGAATGCATCGGCAGAATGGTACATGATTGTTATCCGTTCAGGGATACTCCAGACTTGTATTTCCTTACCCAAGGTAGGTCCACAAAAATCTGTGAATAGTTTTGGCACGATTCCTAGAACTGGACTTCCTCCGGCGTGTGCTGCTGTAGCGACTGCTCCCATTAAACCCGTACTACCACCTCCATAAATCAACTGGATCTTTTGTTGGGCAAGTATTACTCCAACTCTTATGGCTTCATCAGCGAATATGTTATTTTTCCCTGGATAAGCACCTCCAAAGACACAAATTTTTTTAATGCGTTGGGACGAAGTACTTTCCATTTTTTTTTTTCTTTTTTTTTCGAGTGCCTGAAAGAGAATGAGTACATGGTGTAATATATAGAGGACTGAGTAGTGAATCAGACAAGAGTAATAATGTCGCCGAAAGTGTATCTGACCTGTCAGAAGAAAATGTTAACCTAACAAAAGATTTTTGCGTGATTTCAGGAAGAAAATCAAAAAGAGAAGAAAAAATCAACCGTAAAAGACAAATAAAAAAAAAGAGAATAATTACACAAATCGAACAACACGTAAATTAAACCAAAATAAAGTTATTGCAAATCAAACCAAAAGCTGAGAAGTCATTTATTGTAGTTGTGATTGTGGCTCACATCTTCCTCTGGTTTTACGTCCAGAAACGGCTTAAACGCCTTCTATGAGTCGAGGATATGCTTCCCATCCAGTTTTCTTACAAGCTGGCAAACAGGGTCTTTTAACATCAGATTCCCAAGATGTTGCCATTCCCTTTGGAATTGCGGCCATAAATGAAGAATTTCTCTTTGTACGTCTCCACTAGGATGCGTCTCAAGAGAAAGTTGGATATTACCCAAATTCTCCTTACTCAGTCCATCCTTAATGAATTCAATTTTATCATCTCGATTAGAGGACGGAATCCCAATAGAACGACATTTACCGTTACACGTCCATCGTGCACATTTGTGGCAATTTGAACTCATGCGCTTTGCTCGTCGCTTCTTTCCAAAAGTGCTTCTACCTGTACCTGGTAAATGCAAAACAGGAAGATATTCATCTTCACGTACCTTGGCTTCAATTATCCAACGTATGTCTTCAGGAATCCCTTTGTGCATAAGCATTCTTAATCTTTCAAATCGAACTTGGTAAAGCTTCAGTAAAATATTTCGAGGAAAAGGAGGAAATCGTTTCTGCAATCTTGTGAGAATATCATCCATCCTGAAAAAAAATGAAAAAAATTGAAAGAGAAATTGGAAGAGAAATTTATATACAATATCAGTTTTGTGGGTAGCTGATGGAACCGACTTAAATAATCACGGAGTACCGTTATCCGCCGTTTAACCAGGGTTAAAAAATTATATTTACATCTAGTTATTTTCAAAACAAGGATCAGAAAGAAAAACAACATAAAAAGACTCAAAAACAAAACACTCTAAATAAAATCCTAAATTCTTCCCCCCACACATAATTCTTACATTGTCATTAATGTAATGCTATTAATCCCAAATGAAAGAATCATATGTAAGTGAAAAGAACTAATAAACAAAATAAACTTATGCAGCCTAAATGAACTTAGAAACACTAAACACAATTAGCAAAGAAACATAAGAAAAAGATAAAGAAAAAGAGAGCAAATCTGAGGATGGCAGTTTGGCAATGCTTTCACTAATTAGGCTGCCTCCCCCAATTAGCACTTGATTGATTGTTTTCAGCCTAGCCAATTCCCCTTCTTGGCTTTTTAGGATCTTTTGGCTTAGACATGAAACTTCTCGGATTTTTGCGTTTTGGAGGAAGTTTTCTTTGCAAAACAGCCAATGCATTCTCCCCCACACGTATTATTTCATCATTCTTGGTGGGGTATAGCTCTTTGAGGAATTGTGCATATCTTGGTACTTGTCTAATGGCATCCACAAGCAAGCTGTTTAAGGTTTCCAAAAATTGTTGTTCATGTTCCTCCTTCTTGGACTTTGCAAATCTGCTAGGAAAAAGTGGATAAGGAACATTAGTAGAAATAAGAACCTTAAAAGCTATCTGAGGTGTCAAAGTACTCTCAATTTGAATGGTGGCTTCATTATCCTCAAGAAGTGAATCCATCATTGGTTTTGTCTCATCCTCATCTTGTTCCTCATTTCTCAAGGTCACAATAGTAGCATTCTCCTTTGGGTTAATCACCGTTTGGGAAGGGAGTGCTAGAGATCTTTCTGCTACTAATTCCACCGTACTACTAGCCAATAGGCTCATTTGCCTTTCCAAACTCTGGATGCTTGCCCTTGTTTCCTGTTGAAATTGCAAAGTATCAGTAACAAGAGAATATACAAGATCTTCTAAAGAAGTACCTGAGTTTTGAGTCATATGTGGTGGTTGAAAAAGATCTGGTTCTTGAGACCATGATTGATTGAAGCTAGATGGATGAGTGTAACTGGCATAAGGATCTACTTCTTGGTAATTTTTCGAGTAGCCATAATTAGTATGATCCCACCATCCCTCATGGTAAGTGTTGGTCTTGGAACACTTGATGGCCTTGACATCCTCCCATGGCCAATTGTTGAACTGGGGAGGTGAGATTGGCTTGTTGATTCTCCATGTTCATGTATGCCACCAACTCTTCAAGTGTTAGATTGCTTAATTCCATCTTTTTTTTTTCAAAATTTGAAAAGAAAAACATGTATTTACAAGAAAATACTACTAATTAGAACTGAAAATAAGAATAAACCAAATAACAAATAAACTAAAGAAAACAATCCCCGGCAACGGCGCCAAAAATTTGATGCACCCAAAAGAGTGTATCTTATTTAACCTTGCACTAAAAAGATAAATTGTAAGTATAGTAGTTAGCAAGGGTCGAGTCCTCAGGGATTGGGTTTTAGTTTATAAGTTAATAGTTTAAAACTTAAATTCAAGAACAATAAAAGAAAAGGGGTTTTTGAAGCCAGATTTAAACTAAAGTAAATAATAAGAATAAGATGCAAGGCGGTATAACCAGCCAATAAAAATATACATACTAAATTAGGCGGTATAACCAGCCAATAAAAATATATATACTAAATTAGGCGGTATAACCAGCCAATAAAAATAAAACAAAGTTAATATAAAAATTAGGCGGTATAACCAGCCAATAAAAATAAATATACTTTTAAAAATAAGCAAACTAGAAAAGTAAGAAAACAAGTAAGTAAGAAGAATCAAATATGAAAAATATGGTTAAGGTTTCATTCTCCACCACTAGACATCATTAAGAATCAATTTCAGATCTATCAATATCAACCAACTATCAAAGTTAACAACCGTAGATAACAACAAGCTCTGTTATCCCAATCTTTCCTTAGTTTGTCGTTAAATAGAACAAGCTCTCTATTTAATCTCTAACCATTAAACAACCTAGAATAAGCTCTCTAAATTCAATTTAATGGCAGCTTTATGATGAGAAAGATAGGTTGATCTAAGCAACAAACACATAAGCTCGGATTGTTCAACTTAGGTTATGTTCCACTTTGCAATTATTGAAAACTTGACCATAATCATTAATCACAAATTGCCACTTATGAATAGGAAATCAAGACAATTACACGGATCAAGACTCCTAAACTAGCAATAGATAATTATCAAGATCTACCTAGTTGTACACCTAAATAAATCAAGACAACATCATGAACAATTCTTGTAGAAGAACATAAGCAACTTTGATAGAAAATTAATGATAGATAGAATCTGAAAATCAATCACAAAACATGTCTAGGGCTTTGAAATCACCCTTAACCAAATAGAAGTTTAGCCTAGCATAGGCATTATAAACATAAAATTAAATAGAATCTAAGAAGAAAATAAAAGAAAGAAAGAAGAAGAAGAAGAATATTAATTATCCAACCTCTTGCTCTTTCTAAAGAAAAAGAAAACTAGAGAAAAGAAAGAAGAAGAAAACTTAGAGAATTTTATTACAATGGCTAATATCCTACCTATCTACAATATCTTACAATCATCCAAGGCCCTCTATTTATACACATTTTGGAAGGCTAAATGACAAGAGACAAGCTTTACAAATTTCAAAGGTAGGTATAATAGGTGGGTGCATTTTTCTAACAATTTTCGTCATATTGTATGACAATTTTGATCAGCCAACTTGATGGTCGATTTTGTCAATTTTGGAGGCCTGATCTGATCACATGGTCTTCTAGAAAAATGTTCCCCTATCAGTTACTGATCCATAGCCGTTAGAATCAGCTCATTTTCTGATGTGGATAAGAAGATATGGGCAAAATACGAAAACAGGTCAGCACAGACGTCATTGCACATCAGCCAACTTGATGGTCGATTTCGCTAGGGAAAACGACTCCGTTTCAAGAAGTGTAAAACATGAAAAAGATAGATATGCCTCTTAACTTTGCACGGTTAAAATTTCAGCCTTATTGCTTCAGTGAAACTCGAGATATAGCTGATATGGAAAAAGGTGTCGGAACTGGAACTGAACTGGATTTGCCCTTAATTCTAGTAATCTGAAATCACTCAAAGAAACTTGTGAAAAACACCAAATTACATAAAAATATAAAAGATCATAAACACAATTAGACTAAACAATAATAACTCATATTTGACACAAAACAATAATAAAACATAACTAAAAACTATATAATTATACGAGTTATCACTTATTAATCATGTGTTATCTCAAGTCTCAGTAAAAAGTTGGTTTTAAATTTAGTATTTCAAGTTAATTCCCAATTTAAAGAAAAATAATTTCATTTTTAATTAAAAAAAATCCGGAATTTATAAATTCAAAATTTTTCTATATTCCCCAACAAACGTGGCAAAATATAGAAATTTTTATTAGTTTTGGAAAACTTTCCGAATCATTCTCATTTTAAAGAAGATATTCCGTTATTAATGATAATTGATAATATCCTTCCCCAACAAACCCGGCAAAGAACTCATGAATTATTTTAATTCGGAAATATTTTTATTTTATTGAAAATCATTACCTTTTTTAAAATATTTTAAAAGATAGGAATATCTATATGCATGATATAAATAAAATGACATAGCAAAATCTAAATAATATAATGCACCCTAAATGATATGATATAATTTAAATGTCTTAGCATATTCTAAATAAAATGAAATATCCTAAGTTATATGATATATTCTAAATGTAATGAAATGACCTAGGTAACATAATATATTCTATATGAAATGAAATGTCTTAAGTCCTATGATATATTTTAATGAAATAAAAATTTTTAAATGATAATATATATCCTAAATGAAATGAAATAACCTAGGTAACATAATATATTCTACATGAAATGAAATGACCTAGATAACATAACATATTCTATATGAAATCAAATAATTTGAATGACATGGCAAATATGAATGATATGGAATATAATTTAAATGACATGGAATATAAAATAATGCTATCATATAATATGCATGAAAATAAAAATGAAAATAATAATGCATGAACATAGTATATGCTAAATAATATGAAAAAAAATAACTAAATAAAAAACATAGGATATCATGAAATATTCAAAACCATATAATAAACAATATAACATCAAAAATATAAATCAAAATAATAACAATACCATAGGAATTATCATAGCAAAAATCACATATCATATAAAATGCATGAATATGGAAAATGCAATGCATGAAAATGTATTTTTTCCTTTAATTAAGGAAATTCGTATATCTAAAATTATATCCGGCTACCTTAGGAAAATATATTAAATTAAATATTCTAAAACCAAAATACTTTGTGATTGTTTGACAACAATTTTGAAAATCTTAGATTAAAAATAAAAACATAGCTAAACCCTTTTTTAAATGGCTCTAATTTCCTAAGTTTAAAATACCGGACTTGACCACCCTTAACCCGAGACTTAAAAAATCATTTTTAGAGTTTAAAAAGGCTTAAAACTACCCTAAGTCAGTAGCTAAACTTCCTAATCAGCCCCCTCTAAGTAACTTAACCAAAACAGAAAAATGATTTTCCTTCAAATTCAATTCTCACTCCACTGTCCAGTTTTAAACCATGATTTTTACCCTATTTTAAAAAATTCAAAAAAAATCTAAAAACTATACTAGAGACTAGGACATGTAAAACTACATGGGAAAAATAGGCTTAATTTTCTAATTAAAGATGACTGCCCAGAAAAATCGGGAAAGTATGAGTATTGGGTGAAAAAATCTGTTTTGCCAAAACACATTTTTGCTTTTGATAAAATCATTTAAAAATCAAAGTAAAAATATTTAAGACTTACAAAGTGACTCACAAACAGTAGCTAGGACTTTTGAAAAGTTAGACAAAAATTGGATATGTAAAAAAAAAAAATCAAAAAGGTAGAATAATCAATTTGACAACTCTTTAATTTTCCACAAGTATACTCAAGAGATCATGACTTTGAACCATTAATTGGCCTAAGTCATTAGTCAAGTGACATGGACATGAAATGCATGAAAAATACAGCAAATATGATGCATCAAATGCATGAGTATAAACCTAAATGTCATGAAAAAATGCATGGCATCAATAAAGTGACCTAGACCTAAATGAACTTGCATGGCATTTAATGCAACCTAGGTCTAAAATGCGTGGACATGCATGGAAAAATAAACCAAACCTAACATCTAAAATATGCATGGCAATAACACAAACACAAGGCATGCTTAAACCAAATACTCAGTCAAATGTCATGCAAATGCAAACCTATCAACTAACATAACAAAAATGCACACAAAAAGCAAAATACATGAAGTGGCCGAATGGCCTCAAGCTCCAAACAAGCATGGCATTTTCACAAACACTTGATATACTTAAACTAAATACTCAATCAAATGCCATGAAAATGCAAACCTATCAACTAACTTAGCAAAAATGCACTCACAAAGCAAAATCAATGGGGTGGCCGAATGGCCTCAAGCTCCAAGCAAGCATGGCATTTTCACAAACACTTGATATACTAACATACTCAACTAAAATATAACACTCAAATCATGCAAATATAAAGTAGAGGTATTAAAAGTAACAAACATTTTCACAAACACATGGATTAAAAAATATAAAACATAAACAAATTTAAACATTTTGAAAACAGAAAATTAAAAATGCAAGAACATGATAATAAACTCATAAATGGCAATAAACAAGCAATCAAATTAAAACAAGCATCAAGTATATGTACTAGAAGAAGATTTAAAGCATCAAGACTAAAAAAAATAACATGACAAATCAAAGCAAAACAGCAACAACAAAAATCTGGGCCATTCGGCCATGGTAAGAAATCCGGAGAAAAAAAATATTGCAAGAACTTTTTTAAGAAATGATGAAGAAAGAACTTAAAAAGAACATTAAAAAAAAAACTTATTTAAAAAGAAAAATCAAAAGAAAACTCACCAAAATAATAATCAAAACAGCAAAAACAAGAATGGAAAATCAAAGAAAGTGCAAGAGTTGGTGCTAAAAGCAACCTCTAGAATCTATCTTTCAAGCTTTTTCTCTTCAAACTTTCTTTTCTTTTCTAAACTTTTCTTTTTGCTTTGCAAAAATGGAGAGAAAACTCAGCCAAAACAAGAGAGAATATGAAAATGAGAATGCTTAAAAAAAAAAATTATGGATCCTTTAGGGTGGCCGAAAATCCACTCTCTCATGACTAGCATGTTGTCATTTTTACTCCAACCAATTTCCATCCATGGGCCACTAATCTAAGATGTTTAAAACATGAAATTATCACCCTTAGATTAGGCCATCAGCTGTCCATAATTATAGCTATTCAAGAATTATGTTGACACTCTCCCTTATCATGCATTGGCCCATGTGGCTTATTTGCAAAGGCTTGATCAAAAAATCACTAACTCTTCATTTTTGGCCTTTTGATTGAAAAATCAGAAACTCCTTCCCCTCCTTGGGCCTTTGCTGGCCAGCACTCTCTCTTCCAGCCCAAGATTGATTTTTTTGAAAGGCAGGAAAAGCCCTTTTCGGTTGCTTGGGTAAAATGACCTTTTTGCCCCCCGGATGCAAATAAATGGAAAACAGACTCCAAATTCAAATTTTATTTTTTCAATACTTTCAAAATAATAAAAAATTGAATTCTGGAAGTTTTCAAAATTTTTCGAGTTTGTTTGCTATTTATTTGGATTTTTTCTTCCAAAATTGCCCTTTTATGCCCCCACATTTTACCATTTTTTAAACGAGCTCCAAATCAAGATTTTTCTTCACCAATATCTTCCAAATAATTTAAAACTGTGAACTGGAAGTTTTCATAATTTTGGGAACTCATTTGGTATTTTTTCGGGATTTATCTTCTTGAATTATTGCATAAGGGGCCTGGGATTTGGCCATTTTGTAAACGAACTCCGAATCAAGATTTTCTTCCGCAAATCTCTTCCAAATAATTTAAAAATGAGATTTGAAAGTTTTCAAAATTTTTGTAATCCATTTGCTATTTTTTCGGGATTTATCCTCTTGAATTATTACATAGGAGACCCGAATTTGGCCATTTTGCAAATGAACTTCGAATCAAGATTTTCTTTCGCCAATCTCTTCCAAATGATTTAAGAATGAGATTTGCAATTTTTCAAAATTTTTGGAGTTCATTTGCTATTTTTCCCAAATTTTCTAATTGTGCCCTTTTGCCTCCGAAACCTGATTTTGCTCAAAACAAGTTCGATTTTTTGATTTTCTTCAAACTGAGCCTTGGACTATCCTTTTTTAATCATTCCTCATCTATTAGGGGCTTTTGTCTTACCAAGTCGGGCCATTTCTGTAATTTTTCCCCATTTCACCGAAATCCACCAAAACCCTAACTCTCGGTTTTCTCTCGAATTGACTTTTCTTTCAGTTTTTCTTTCAAATGGCTTCTCCATTACCCGTAGTCAGTGCTTATCTTTCATTTGGAACCTTCAATTTCGACCAATTCGATCGTTTAAGCATTTTTCCCCAAAATTCTCGGATTAGGGTTTTCTTTCTACTGAATCTCCATAACCCAACTTCCGAACTCCATATCTTTCAATGTAGACCTCAGATTATCAAAATTATTTTGCCATTTTTCAATTGAACTTCAAATCTTGATTTTGAAAGTGGGTTGACTTTTTCAGTAGATGACTTTTCGAGGTTGACTTTCCAAGGTTGACTTTTTTTTCAAGTTTGACTTTTTATGCTCGCCTTCTTAAACTAAGTCTCGGAGTACGACCTGCAGGATGAAAAAAGTCTTTTTACATTCTGAAACATCAATTTAGGAATAAAACATACCTGTTTTAGTGGTCCGGACAAAATTAGGTGTCTTTAGGTAGGCCTAGAGGAGTTAGGCATGAAGTAGCACCTAGGAGAAACACTAGGGGTGATGATTGGGAAAATAGAGAACATAGGAACCTTGGGAATATTAAAATGAAAATTCCACCATTCCAAGGTATAACTGATCTTGAGGTGTATTTGGATTGGGAGAAAAAAATAGAGTTGATATTTGATTGTCACAACTATTCGGAGGAGAAGAAGGTGAAGTTGGCAATCATTGAATTTACTAATTATACCATAGTTTGGTGGGATCAAATAGTAACCAGTAGGAGGAGAAACCGTGAGAGACCTATATAGACATGGAGGGAATCAAAAGCTCTCATGAAAAGGAGGTTTGTACCTAGCCACTATTATAGGGACCTTTACCAAAAACTTCAAAACCTTACCCAAGGGTCTAGGAGTGTAGAGGATTACTATAAGGAGATGGAGGTGGCTATGATTAGAGCCAATGTAGAGGAGGATCGGGAAGCCACCATGGCTAGATTTTTGAGTGGCTTACATAGATACATAGCCATGTTGTGGAGTTGTAGCATTATGTGGAGGTAGAAGACATGGTGCACATGGCTATGAAGGTGGAGAGGTAATTGAAAAGAAAGGGGCAGCACGATATTCTTTGGTTTCTAGCACTGCTTGGAAACTAAAGTGGGACAAAGATCGGGCTATTGTCAAGGGCAAAACTGAACCACAAAAGGGAAAAGAAGAGAACACTAGCAAAGACAAACCCAAGATATTTCAAAGTTCCAATTCTTCAAGGAATAGAGATATTAAATGCTTTAGATGTTTGGGTTTAGGCCATATGGCATCTCAATGTCTAAACAAAAGTGATAAGTACTTAAATTCATCATTTTCATATATCAATTCCTTATATTTTATATTCAGTTCCTTTAAATCATTGATAGTTTACTATGATTTTGTGTTTTGTCGGTGTTTTGGAAGATAAGAATATCTATGGAGTTGAAAAGAGTGAATTTGGACACGAAATGAAGCTTCAAGCACAATGGACACTTCAAGGAGACTAGATGCGGTTGCCTACATCTCATTCCCTAAAAACCCTAGTTGAAAAACCTACTTTCAAGCTCAAAAGAACCCTAGCGGCAAGTTTTATTTAACCTTGAAGAATTTCAGCCGCCATTTCTTTTTGCATTATTTTGGGTTGCACTAATTCTTCCTTTAAGTTCCCTAGCTGATTACATGGTTTCTTAGGTAAATAAAAGGTGGCGGCATCTCCTAGTATTATTGGCTGTCAACTTTGTCAACTTGCATTAATTGCAAAAATCTTTCCTTAAAGCTAATCCTAGTCAAAGTAGGAGAATTAAATCTGCCAAGACTTTCCTTCCTTACACTTACTTTGGCTGCAAGTTTGTAATCTCTCCTTTTAAAGAGTGCTTTCACTACAATTAATTATTTCTTTCCTTATATCTACATGCATTGGTTGCCAAGTATTCCTTCTTTCCATAAAACATAAAAGTCAGCCACTTTTCCTTAACTTTAGCCACAAGTCAATATTTATTAAAGGGAGAGAGCTGAAATTCACTTGTTTGATGCCCTAGCTATTGCTTATAAATAGAGGACAATGGGGGCAAACGAAAATCACACTTCTTCTTTCTTTCTTTAATTTTATGTTTATGTTTACAATGCCTATGCCAGGTTAAACTTTTATTTGGTTAAGGGTGATTTCAAAGCCCTAGACATGTTATGTAATTAATTTTCAGAATCTATCTATCATTGTTTTTTTATCAAAGTTGCTTATGTTCTTTCATTAAAATTGTTCATGATGATGTTTTGATTTTAGGTGGCCAACTAGATAAATCTTGATAATTGTCTAATGCTAGTTTTTAAGTCTTAATCTGTGTAATTGTCTTGATTTCGTATTCATAAATAGCAATTTGTGATTACTGATTATGGTCAAGTTTTCAATAATTGCAAAGTGGAACGTAACCTAAGTTAAACAATCCAAGCTTATGTGTTTGTTGCTTAGATCAACCTATCTTTCTCATCATAAAGCTGCTATTAAATTGAACTTAGAGAGCTTATTCTAGGTTGTTTGATAGTTAGAGATTAAATAGTGAGCTTGTTCTATTTAACGATGAACTAAGGAAAAATTGGGGTAACAGAGCTTGTTGTTATATACGGTTGTTAACTTTGATAGCTAATTGATGTTGATAGATATGAAATTGATTCTTAATAATGTCTAATGGTGGAGAATGAACTTTAAGCCATATTTCTCATATTTGATTCTTCTTAATTACTTGTTTTCTCATTCTTATTTAAATCTGATCTCAAAAATCACCTTTACTTTTGTTTATTTGTTTTCAAGTGATAAACTATTAACTTATAAACTAAAACCCAATCCCTGAGGACTCGACCCTTGCTAATCACTATACTCTACAATTGACTCTTTTTAAGTGCAAGGTTAAATAAGATACACTCTTTTGGGTGCATCAAGTTTTTGGCGCCGTTGTCGAGAATTGCTTTCTTTAGTTTATTAGTTTATTGGTTTATTCTTATTTTCTAATCTTATTATTTACTTTCTTGTTTTTGTTTATTAGTGAATGTTCCAAGCACCCGAAGAAGACTTAAGACTTAGGAGAATTCAGGAATTTAAAACTTCTCACCAACAACCAAACGAGTGGTTGATCCAAAACTTCCAAGAGGAGCAAGGAGAGATGGCAGCAGTTGACAACCGAACTCTCAAAGAGCTAGCCGCTCCGGACTTGGATTAAAAACCATTATGCATTGAATATGCCAATCTTGAGGTAGCATTTGAATTAAAATTGGTCTGATTCATCTTCTCCCAACTTTTCATGGTTTTGCAAGAAAAGATCCAAATAAGCATCTCAAGGAATTCCATGTAGTTTGCTCAAGCATGAGACCACCCAGGGTCACGGAAGAGCAAGTTAAGTTGAGAGCCTTCCTATTCTCTTAGCTGATTCAGCAAAGGAATGGCTTTGCTATCTACCATCCAGGACCATCACTACATGGAATGATATGAAGAATGCATTCTTGGAAAGGTATTTCCTAGCATTTAAGGCTGCTAACATTAGAAAAGAGATATGTGGGATTAGGCAATACAACGGAGAGTCCTTATATGGATATTGGGAGAGGATAATGAGCCTGAACAAGCTCAAGCCAATCCTTATATGAATACTGGGAGGGATTACACAATTAAAGGGAAGCTTAACTATGGGCTGAACAAGCTCAAGCCCAATCCTAATTAAATTTAAAAGATGTCCAATAGTTTAATAAGGGTAGTCTCCACAAGCTTATTGGACATGTTACACAAGTCAGGCCCAAAAGCCTAAACTAAAATAAAAACTTAACACAAGCCCAAATACTTATTTAATAGGTGCCACATAGTTTAATGAATTGGTCCCCACCCTTGCCATGTCATTTAATGAACAGGTCCACTTTATTAAGCCTTATGCCGCCACCTTGCATTCTTCTAAGGCCCATCTTGTGAAGCTTGGATCACATGGACCAAGTCTTGTTCTGCCTCATTCAAGCAGCCCAACTTGAATGGCTTGACATTGCTTAAAAAACTTCTAGATTCTTCCCAAGTCCTTTCCTTTCTTCTCTTCATGGATTCGGCCCAAGTAGACTCCTTTCTTAGCCTCTTGGAATCTTGATGGATCTTGGATCTCATCATTCCCCCTTTCCTCAAAGGATTCGACCTCGAATCATGGCCTGCAGCAGAAGGAGAAAGATCAGAAACATTAAAAGTAGTAAAAACATTATACTTACCTTGAAGATCCACTTGAGAAGCATTCTAATGAATGTTCTTAAAAATTTCGAAAACTTCTCTTTGAAGGAAGCTATGAAACATTCATCGTGCAACAAAACCATTCCATTCCTTATCCCTGTTGCATCACATTCAATCTTAAAATTCTTATTAAAGTTAGGTAATGCTAACACAAATGTAGAACACAACCTTTCTCTAACAATAGCAATTGCACAAAGTTCCTTAAAACAAAAATCAGCTCTATTACATGCCATGTATGAATAAGAAAAATCAGTGTCATTGGCATAAATACCTTGCACATACTCGAACCTAATCATTTTAGCATTCATTGAAGCATGAAATACATACCTCCTTGATAAAACATCAGAATCGATGTTCCCCTTACCTTGCTTGTAACAAGTAGCATAAGAAGTACATACCTTACTTGTATCAATGTTATGTAGTACAAAATAAATTGAATGCTCAATGCCTTTTATGGAAGGCAATCCATTCGGCTTCCCATTGGGAAATACATGCTTGAACACCTGTAACAGATTCAAAGACAAGCCAGAAAGAGATTTGTTAGTTTGATCATTAGTAAAAACCTCACTTTCTTTTGCATAGAAACTCTTCTTTGTCTTTTCTTTTCTCTCTTGTGGCATCGGTCTCTTTTTTTTTTTTTAGCCACTTCTCTATTTTTTTCACTTTCTTTTTCCTCCCCTTTTTTGGCCTCTCTCTCATTTTTCTGTTCTCTCCTTTTTTCCTCATGTGTTTCGGCCACACTATCACCATTATTTTCTCTTATGTTTCTTTCTTGTGTTTCGGCCTAACTTTTTTCTTTTTTGCTCACTCTCATTTTTCAGCTTCAATTTCAATTGGTCCTCATAGACCTGTATTGGAGTTAAAGGAACAAGCTTGATTGTTTTTCCATCCTTTACAAAGCTATACCTATTCCTAAACTCATCATGAATTACCTTCCTATCATAATGCCATGGCCTCCCCAACAAAATATGGCTAGTAATCACAAAGCACCTCATCACTATACCTCATAATGGTAAAAGCTACCAAAACCTGCTTATTAACCTCTACCTCCTGATGCACCCAAAAGAGTGTATCTTATTTAACCTTGCACTAAAAAGATAAATTGTAAGTATAGTAGTTAGCAAGGGTCGAGTCCTCAGGGATTGGGTTTTAGTTTATAAGTTAATAGTTTAAAACTTAAATTCAAGAACAATAAAAGAAAAGGGGTTTTTGAAGCCAGATTTAAACTAAAGTAAATAATAAGAATAAGATGCAAGGCGGTATAACCAGCCAATAAAAATATATATACTAAATTAGGCGGTATAACCAGCCAATAAAAATATATATACTAAATTAGGCGGTATAACCAGCCAATAAAAATAAAACAAAGTTAATATACAAATTAGGCGGTATAACCAGCCAATAAAAATAAATATAAAAAATAAGCAAACTAAAAGTAAGAAAACAAATAAGTAAGAAGAATCAAATATGAAAAATATGGTTAAGGTTTCATTCTCCACCACTAGACATCATTAAGAATCAATTTCAGATCTATCAATATCAACCAACTATCAAAGTTAACAACCGTAGATAACAACAAGCTCTGTTACCCCAATCTTTCCTTAGTTTGTCGTTAAATAGAACAAGCTCTCTATTTAATCTCTAACCATTAAACAACCTAGAATAAGCTCTCTAAATTCAATTTAATGGCAGCTTTATGATGAGAAAGATAGGTTGATCTAAGCAACAAACACATAAGCTCGGATTGTTCAACTTAGGTTATGTTCCACTTTGCAATTATTGAAAACTTGACCATAATCATTAATCACAAATTGCAACTTATGAATAGGAAATCAAGACAATTACACGGATCAAGACTCCTAAACTAGCAATAGATAATTATCAAGATCTATCTAGTTGTACACCTAAATAAATCTAGACAACATCATGAACAATTCTTGTAGAAGAACATAAGCAACTTTGATAGAGAATTAATGATAGATAGAATCTGAAAATCAATCACAAAACATGTCTAGGGCTTTGAAATCACCCTTAACCAAATAGAAGTTTAGCCTAGCATAGGCATTGTAAACATAAACATAAAATTAAAGAAAATCTAAGAAGAAAATAAAAGAAAGAAAGAAGAAGAGGAAGAATATTAATTATCCAACCTCTTGCTCTCTCTAAAGAAAAAGAAAACTAGAGAAAAGAAAGAAGAAGAAAACTTAGAGAATTTTATTAAAATGGCTAATATCCTACCTATGTACAATATGATTCTCTACAATCATCCAAGGCCCTCTATTTATACACATTTTGGAGGGCTAAATGACAAGAGACAAGATTTACAAATTTCAAAGGTAGGTATAATAGGTGGGTGCATTTTTCTAACAATTTTCGTCATATTGTATGACCATTTTGATCAGCCAACTTGATGGTCGATTTTGTCAATCTTGGAGGCCTGATCGGATCACATGGTCTTCTAGAAAAATGTTCCCCTATGAGTTTCTGATTCATATCCGTTGGAATCAGCTCATTTGCTGATGTGGAGAAGAAGATATGGGCAAAATACGAAAACAGGTCAGCACAGACGTCATTGCACATCAGCCAACTTGATGGTCGATTTCTTCAATATTGGAGGCTTTATCTGATCACATGGTCTTCTAGACAAATGTTCCCCTATCAGTTAGTGATCCATAGCCGTTGGAATCAGCTCATTTGCTGATGTGTATCGGACGATATGGTCAAAATGCGAACACTGCTCAGGACAGACGTCATTGCACATCAGCCAACTTGATGGTTGATTTCGCTAGGGAAAACGACTCCGTTTCAAGAAGTATAAAACATGAAAAAGATAGATATGCCTCTTATATTTGCACGGTTAAAATTTCAGCCTTATTGCTTCAGTGAAACTCCAGATATAGATGATATGGAAAAAGGTGTCGGAACTGGAACTGAACTGGATTTGCCCTTAATTCTAGTAATCTGAAATCACTCAAAGAAACTTGTGAAAAACACCAAATTACATAAAAATATAAAAGATCATAAACACAATTAGACTAAACAATAATAACTCGTATTTGACACAAAACAATAATAAAACATAACTAAAAACTATATAATTATACGAGTTATCACACCCCCAAACTTAGATTGTTGCTAGTCCCTAGCAACGACTCAATAAAAATAAAATAAGAAAATCTAATCTAATCCATTTTCGTAGGAAATCACGGTGGCACTTAGCATGTGACACAAGCCTTTAAACCCCTAGGTGTCCCTAGTGGACGAGTTTAGTCTCGTGAGGGTTTACTAGGACGATACCCACAAACATTGAAAAACTAAAATATAAATAAACTACATATACTAAAAATATTTACTCCTAATCCTTTCAATACAAATTAGAGACAATCTTTGAACAAGTCTTATAAACTAATCAGTAGCTTAAAGAATTTCACAAAAAATCATGCTTGAATGTAAATTGTTTGAGTTAAGCCAATATTAACATAACATATTTCAATCAAAATAGTGCATATTCAAACTTAATCTCAACTACTCACATGGGATACCCTCATGATTTTCACTCTTTAAAGTAGTGGTGAAGTGTTTACACTCAATCAATCTCATGAAAACAGTTCTACCATATTCTTGCTTGTCCACCTATTCTCCACTATTTAAATCATACAACTTCATGAATCAAGAGGTCTTTAATCAAGGTTGTAATGGGGCCAAGGGGTTTGTAATGTGGTTGAAGAACAAAAGGATAAAGATATCACAAAGGTTCCAAAGAGTTCATAAAGTTTAGAGACATAAAAAGATCATACAAATAAAACTTCTCAAAACTCTTATAAAGCACATAATAACATAGGCTAAATATTCATGTTGAGCCTTTGCATCATTCTAACCAACTTTGTAACATCTTTTTTTTTTTTTTTACTTTAACTAGAAGTTCAAGAGAAGTTTTTTTTTTTTTTTTTTTAATATGGGAATGTATTTGACAATGATCCCTTTCTTTTTCTCTTGACTTTTTTCTTTCTTTTCCCCCCACACTTATTTCTTGTTTCTAACCCAAATTTTCAATAAATCTTCCTTGTCTTTGCAACTTGTCTCAAAACATGCTAATTCATCTTTGGAACAAAGGTAAAGATATAAGTATATTTAGGTTAGGGACAAGTTATGGTTACCAAAGAGATAGCTTATTCAATGTAGGCTCAAATTGGTTCACTAAGGGTGTGTTCTCTTGGAACATTAATAATGGATGGCTGTTTGGCTCTGGTTATAATCCTAATGCCTCTATCATATTCATGTTATCACATGTATAAATATAGTCTCAAACGGTTTAAAGCAAGTTCTAGAGAATCATGTAATCATAAGAGCACTCAAGAAAGAAATTAGATTGATTTGTATAATGCATCAATCATTATAGGCTCAAAAACTCACAAGGATGATTATACAAGTCAGATTAAGTCTAAACATGCTTCTTTCTCAATCAGCATATCATATTAACATTGGCTCATAAAAAGGTTGACATCAAGCTCAATTCTCATGAAAATCTTCTCACTAATAAATCTGTTTTAGACTTATGCAATTCATATCTCATCATTGTATTAAAAAAGAACTAAAACTCACCAAAAAAAAAAATAATAATAATAATAAAGAAAAAAAAATAGTAGACAAAAAAAAGAAATCCTAAATCATTCCCCCCCACACTTAATTCTTACATTGTCCTCAATGTAAGTCTATTAACTCAAATGAAAGAATCATGTGTAAGAGAAAAGAACTAATAACATAAGAATAGGAACAACTAAGACTCAAAACAAAACAAAACCATGCAACCTAAATAATCCTAAAATACTAAACAAAAATTAACAAGTAAACATAAAAAGATTAAAATCAAACTGACAAGGTATGTCTCAAGTCTCCCTTACTCAGACCTTATTCAGAATGAATACTTCTAAATTGCTTAAAACACAACAAACTTTTTTTTTTTTTGAAAAGAAGAAATCAAACTGACAAGGTATGTCTCAAGTCTCCCTTACTCAGACCTTGTTCAGAATGAATACTTCTTAATTTTTTTTTTTTTAAATTAGCAAAATATGTCCCTTACCCCCTACTAAAATATGACATTGTCCCCAATGTCAAATTTTAAAGGTAGAATTTAGGAGATATTACCTGCAGAGGTTGCTAACCACTTATTATAACTGAGACACAACAAACAAAATGTTAGATAATGTCACAAAGACAAAGTGCAATCCACTCCTTGCTCGTCCATATCTCTTTTTCTTTTTCCGAGCGTTTGCGAAACAACCGTAGCAGATAAATACTCATAAGCTTGGAGCTTTTTGAGTAAATCTTCAATGGTTGTAGCAGAAATTATGGTTCTCCTTGCCTCTGAAAACATGAATCCATTATCCACATCATTATCTAAATATGAAAGCAAATTACTAAAATAACCATTAATATTAAGCAAACCAATGGGTTTCTTATTTGTGACCAAAGATGACCAAGAAGTCACGCAAGCTATTTCTTCCAATGTACCCAGACCTCCTGGTAAAGCAATGAATGCATCGGTAGAATGGTACATGATTGTTATCCGTTCAGGGATACTCCAGACTTGTATTTCCTTACCCACGGTAGGTCCACAAAAACTTGTGAATAGTTTTGGCACGATTCCTAGAACTGGACTTCCTCCGGCGTGTGCTGCTGTAGCGACTGCTCCCATTAAACCCGTACTACCGCCTCCATAAATCAACTGGATCTTTTGTTGGGCAAGTATTACTCCAACTCTTATGGCTTCATCAGCGAATATGTTATTTTTCCCTGGATAAGCACCTCCAAAGACACAAATTTTTTTAATGCGTTGGGACGAAGTACTTTCCATTTTTTTTCTTTTTTTTTTTTTTCGAGTGCCTGAAAGAGAATGAGTACATGGTGTAATATATAGAGGACTGAGTAGTGAATCAGACAAGAGTAATAATGTCGCCGAAAGTGTATCTGACCTGTCAGAAGAAAATGTTAACCTAACAAAAGATTTTTGCGTGATTTCAGGAAGAAAATCAAAAAGAGAAGAAAAATCGACCGTAAAAGTCAAGAGTAATAATGTCGCCGAAAGTGTATTTGACCTGTCAGAAGAAAATGTTAACCTAACAAAAGATTTTTGCGTGATTTCAGGAAGAAAATCAAAAAGAGAAGAAAAATCAACCGTAAAAGACAAATAAAAAAAATGAGAATAATTACACAAATCGAACAACACGTAAATTAAACCAAAATAAAGTTATTGCAAATCAAACCAAAAGCTGAGAAGTTATTTATTGTAGTTGTGATTGTGGCTCACATCTTCCTCTGGTTTTACGTCCAGAAACGGCTTAAACGCCTTCTATGAGTCGAGGATATGCTTCCCATCCAGTTTTCTTACAAGCTGGCAAACAGGGTCTTTTAACATCAGATTCCCAAGATGTTGCCATTCCCTTTGGAATTGCGGCCATAAATCAAGAATTTCTCTTTGTACGTCTCCACTAGGATGCGTCTCAAGAGAAAGTTGGATATTACCCAAATTCTCCTTACTCAGTCCATCCTTAATGAATTCAATTTTATCATCTCGATTAGAGGACGGAATCCCAATAGAACGACATTTACCGTTACACGTCCATCGTGCACATTTGTGGCAATTTGAACTCATGCGCTTTGCTCGTCGCTTCTTTGCAAAAGTGCTTCTACCTGTACCTGGTAAATGCAAAACAGGAAGATATTCATCTTCACGTACCTTGGCTTCAATTATCCAACGTATGTCTGCAGGAATCCCTTTGTGCATAAGCATTCTTAATCTTTCAAATCGAACTTGGTAAAGCTTCAGTAAAATATTTCGAGGAAAAGGAGGAAATCATTTCTGCAATCTTGTGAGAATATCATCCATCCTGAAAAAAAAAAAAAAAAGAGAAATTGAAAGAGAAATTTATATACAATATCAGTTTTTTTTTTGGGTAGCTGATGGAACCGACTTAAATAATCACGGAGTACCGTTATCCGCCATTTAACCGGGGTAAAAAATTAAAAATTATATTTACATCTAGTTATTTTCAAAACCAGGATCAGAAAGAAAAACAACATAAAAAAAAACTCAAAAACAAAACACTCTAAATAAAATCCTAAATTCTTCCCCCCACACATAATTCTTACATTGTCATTAATGTAATGCTATTATCCCCCAATGCAAGAATTATATGTAAGAGAAAAGAACTATTAAACAAAAGAAACTTATGCAGCCTAAATGAACTTAAAAGCAGTAAACACAATTAACAAAGAAACATAAGAAATAAAATAAAAATAATAAAAATAATAAAAGAAAAAGGAAAAGAAAGAGAAAGCAAATCTGAATATGGAAGGTTGGAAATTTCATCTTTAATTGGGCTGCCTTCCCAATTAACACTTGAGTTAGTGTTTTGAATCTAACCAACACCCTTTCTTGGCTTTTTAGGCTTGTCAGGCTCATACATGAAATTTCCCAAATTTATGCGTTTAAGAGGAAGCTTTCTTTGCACAACAGTGGATGCATTCTCCATTACAAGTATTATTCCATCATCCTTGGTGGTGCATATCTCATCGAGGAATGGTGCATCTTTTGGTACTTGTTGAATGACATCCACAAACAAACTGTTTAAGGTTTCCAGCGTGTCTTGTTCATGTTCATCCTCCTTGAACTTTGCAAATCTACTAGGAAAAGGTGGAGAAGAAACATTAGTAAAAAGTGGAACCTTAAACGTTACCTCAGGTGCCGAAATACACTTATTTGGATCTTTGGCTTCATTATCCTCAAGAATAGAATCCATCTCTAATTTTGTTTCATCCTCATCTTGTTCCTCATTCTTCAAGGTCACAATAGTAGCATTCTCCTTTGGGTTAACCATCGTTTGGGCTGGGAGTTCTTCAGATCTTTGTGCTACCCATCCCACCATACTACTAGCCAATTGGCTCATTTGCTTTTCCAAACTCTGGATGCTTGCCCTTGTTTCCTGTTGAAATTGCAAAGAATCAGTAACAAGAGAATAGACAAGATCTTCTAAAGAAGTACCTGAGTTTTGAGTCATATGTGGTGGTTGAAAAAGATCTGGTTCTTGAGACCATGATTGATTGAAGCTAGATGGATGAGTGGAATTGGCATAAGGATCTACTTCTTGGTAATTTTTCGAGTAGCCATAATTAGTATGATCCCACCATCCCTCATGGTAAGTGTTTGAGTAATGATCATACTGTTGGTCTTGGAACACTTGATGGCCTTGACATCCTCCCATGGCCAATTGTTGAACTGGGGAGGTGAGATTGGCTTGTTGATTCTCCATGTTCATGTATGCCACCAACTCTTCAAGTGTTAGATTGCTCAATTCCATTGTTTTTTTTTTTTTTTTTTTTAAATTTGAAAAGAAAAACTTGTATGTACAAGAAAATAAAACTAATTAGAACTGAAAATAAGAATAAACCAAGTAACAAATAAACTAAAGAAAGCAATCCCCGGCAACGGCGCCAAAAATTTGATGCACCCAAAAGAGTGTATCTTATTTAACCTTGCACTAAAAAGATAAATTGTAAGTATAGTAGTTAGCAAGGGTCGAGTCCTCAGGGATTGGGTTTTAGTTTATAAGTTAATAGTTTAAAACTTAAATTCAAGAACAATAAAAGAAAAGGGGTTTTTGAAGCCAGATTTAAACTAAAGTAAATAATAAGAATAAGATGCAAGGCGGTATAACCAGCCAATAAAAATATATATACTAAATTAGGCGGTATAACCAGCCAATAAAAATATATATACTAAATTAGGCGGTATAACCAGCCAATAAAAATAAAACAAAGTTAATATACAAATTAGGCGGTATAACCAGCCAATAAAAATAAATATAAAAAATAAGCAAACTAAAAGTAAGAAAACAAATAAGTAAGAAGAATCAAATATGAAAAATATGGTTAAGGTTTCATTCTCCACCACTAGACATCATTAAGAATCAATTTCAGATCTATCAATATCAACCAACTATCAAAGTTAACAACCGTAGATAACAACAAGCTCTGTTACCCCAATCTTTCCTTAGTTTGTCGTTAAATAGAACAAGCTCTCTATTTAATCTCTAACCATTAAACAACCTAGAATAAGCTCTCTAAATTCAATTTAATGGCAGCTTTATGATGAGAAAGATAGGTTGATCTAAGCAACAAACACATAAGCTCGGATTGTTCAACTTAGGTTATGTTCCACTTTGCAATTATTGAAAACTTGACCATAATCATTAATCACAAATTGCAACTTATGAATAGGAAATCAAGACAATTACACGGATCAAGACTCCTAAACTAGCAATAGATAATTATCAAGATCTATCTAGTTGTACACCTAAATAAATCTAGACAACATCATGAACAATTCTTGTAGAAGAACATAAGCAACTTTGATAGAGAATTAATGATAGATAGAATCTGAAAATCAATCACAAAACATGTCTAGGGCTTTGAAATCACCCTTAACCAAATAGAAGTTTAGCCTAGCATAGGCATTGTAAACATAAACATAAAATTAAAGAAAATCTAAGAAGAAAATAAAAGAAAGAAAGAAGAAGAGGAAGAATATTAATTATCCAACCTCTTGCTCTCTCTAAAGAAAAAGAAAACTAGAGAAAAGAAAGAAAACTAGAGAAAAGAAAGAAGAAGAAAACTTAGAGAATTTTATTAAAATGGCTAATATCCTACCTATGTACAATATGATTCTCTACAATCATCCAAGGCCCTCTATTTATACACATTTTGGAGGGCTAAATGACAAGAGACAAGATTTACAAATTTCAAAGGTAGGTATAATAGGTGGGTGCATTTTTCTAACAATTTTCGTCATATTGTATGACCATTTTGATCAGCCAACTTTATGGTCGATTTTGTCAATCTTGGAGGCCTGATCGGATCACATGGTCTTCTAGAAAAATGTTCCCCTATGAGTTACTGATTCATATCCGTTGGAATCAGCTCATTTGCTGATGTGGAGAAGAAGATATGGGCAAAATACGAAAACAGGTCAGCACAGACGTCATTGCACATCAGCCAACTTGATGGTCGATTTCTTCAATATTGGAGGCTTTATCTGATCACATGGTCTTCTAGACAAATGTTCCCCTATCAGTTAGTGATCCATAGCCGTTGGAATCAGCTCATTTGCTGATGTGTATCGGACGATATGGTCAAAATGCGAAAACTGCTCAGGACAGACGTCATTGCACATCAGCCAACTTGATGGTTGATTTCGCTAGGGAAAACGACTCCGTTTCAAGAAGTATAAAACATGAAAAAGATAGATATGCCTCTTATATTTGCACGGTTAAAATTTCAGCCTTATTGCTTCAGTGAAACTCCAGATATAGATGATATGGAAAAAGGTGTCGGAAT
Source organism: Fremontodendron californicum (assembly GCA_030761205.1). Lineage (NCBI taxonomy): Eukaryota > Viridiplantae > Streptophyta > Magnoliopsida > Malvales > Malvaceae > Fremontodendron > Fremontodendron californicum. Next base: position 27,422,836 of record JAULJL010000003.1, read on the forward strand.
TGGAACTGAACTGGATTTGCCCTTAATTCTAGTAATCTGAAATCACTCAAAGAAACTTGTGAAAAACACCAAATTACATAAAAATATAAAAGATCATAAACACAATTAGACTAAACAATAATAACTCGTATTTGACACAAAACAATAATAAAACATAACTAAAAACTATATAATTATACGAGTTATCACCTCCCCACATTCAGTCAACCATTGCAACTTATAAGGTTTGGGATGTTCTAGTAAAGGTAAGCTCAACTTCTCAACTAGGATGGTACTAGCTATATTTGTGCAACTTTCCCCATCAATAATCATACTACATACCCTGTCATTACAAAACATCTAGTACGAAATATGTTCTCTCTCCGCTGCTCCATATTATCTATATTAAATTGTGTATTAAGAGAATACCTTGCAACAAGAGACTCACCTACCACGGGATCTTGTAGATTTTTATTCACTACCTCTTGTTGACCCATCCTCTCTCTCATCTCCTCCAACACCAATTTTAACCGTTCAGATTCTTGTTGCATAGCATGCAACATAGAGGATAGGCTATCCAGCTTGTTCTTAGGTATTGAGTCACTCTTGTGATACATCTTAGAATTTGCTACAAAACAAATTGTTAGTGATAAAAAAATAATAATAATAACTCACGCACTCCCTTAGTGTTTACACTCAAATATGATATCACTCCAACTCTTCTTTGCACTCTTTCAGGCTTTTTCTTTAATAATCTTATCACTCTTGCCTTTTACCACTCTATTTCCTCTTTCAGGTTCTTTAGGAACTAGAAGAACTCTTAAAGAACTCCCTTGCTTAATTCTACCTAGCAAAAAGACTCAAGAAACTAGAAACTCAATTAGTAAGAAGGTAAAACAAGTAAAAAACAAGAACAAGATTACCAAGAATTCAAATCTTTCCTCTTTCCCTTGATCTTTTTTGAATCTTTCTTTCTTTTTCTTGCTGTTCGAACACTTTTCTTATTTTTTTTTCAAAAACGAGACTTCTTGACTTTCTTGAAATCCCGGATGAACTTCTTTTTTCTTTCTTGGGACTGTTCGAATGCCTCTCGAAATTCTTGAATTTTTTTTCAAGAATCAGATCAAGAATCAACAAGAAGAAATTTTAATAGATCAAGAATTCAAGAAACGAAATCTTGATCTAAACCACTTTTCAAGATTGAAACCCCAAACTTATACTGCCTAAAAACTATAACCCTAGGATAAATGCCTAAAGCTATAACCCCAAGACAAGTTTTTTTGAAACCCCAAAACCTTATCGGTGATAGTTCAGAGAAAAACCTTGCTTGAAAAACCACTTTTCAAGACTGAAACCCCAAAACTAGATTGCCTAAAAACTATAACCCTAGGAAAAATATTTTTTAAATACCAAAATCTTGTCAGTGACAATCTAGACAAAAAGCCTGATTGGAATCTGAGCTCTGATACCAACTAATGTGAACCCATGGGAGTTAAACCCTTTGAACCCACTAAAAAATTGAAATACCCTAACCCCAAGAAAGCCAAGATTCAGGCAATGGAACTTAAACCCATAGAAATCTTGGATCAAAGAACCTAGATCAGCTAAGCTAACTAGAAAACAAGAACACTTGTTTGTAGAACCTAAGTTTGATAGGAAGAACGCAACAAAGAAAGGAATTCTTTGATAAGTTCGCTAGTTTTGTCAAGAACTAAAATGAGTAAAAACTCACTTGAATAAAATTCAACTCAAAATAGATTAATGGTTGTTAAGTAGATGGCTAAACAAGGGTGTTATAGCCTCCCTACTAACCCTAATTCAACTAGCCTAAGAACTCCTAGTACAAATGAAACTCCTTGGCAGCCAAGGCTTACTACTTCCACAATTAAATGAAAGCTTAACTATGGGCTGGACAAGCTCAAGCCCAATCTTAATTAAAATTAAAAGTTGTCCAATAGTTTATTGAGGGTAGTCCCCACAAGCTTATTGGACAGGTTACACAAGTCAGGCCCAAAAGCCTAAACTAAAATCAAAACTTAACACAGGCCCAAATACTCATTTAATAGGTGCCACATAGTTTAATGAATTGGTCCCCACCCTTGCCATGTCATTTAATGAATAGGTCCACTTCATTGAGCCTTATGCCGCCACCTTGCATTCTTCTAAGGCCCATCTTGTGAAGCTTGGATCACATGGACCAAGTCCTATTCTTCCTCATTCAAGCAGCCCAACTTGAATGGCTTGACATTGCTTAAAAGACTTGTAGATTCTTCCTAAGTCATTTCCTTGCTTCTCTTCATGGATTCGGCCCAAGTAGACTCATTGCATAGCCTTTTGAAATCTTGATGGATCTTGGATCTCATTAGGAAGTATGATCCCTATTCAAACACTTACAATCCAGGATGTAGGGATCATCCAAACTTCAATTATGGAGGGAACCAATCACAAACTGCTTCTCCACCATTTGACAATAGGCCATCGAGTTTTAAGCGAAGAGTGCAACAACCATACCAAATCCAACAACAAGTGCCACCCCTCCAAAATTCAGGTACTTCTCTTGAAGATCTTGTTAAAGCTCTTTCTACTAATACAATTCAATTTCAACAGGAAACAAAGACAAGTATCCGAAATTTGGAGACTTAAATTAGGCAATTGGTAACAACCATGAGTCAAATGCAAGCAAGGGATTCCGGGAAATTACTTTCCCAAACCATAGTGAATCTAAGAGAGAATGCCAATCCTATAAATTTAAGAAGTGGGAAACAACTAGAGACACCACAAAAGGATAATGCTCAAGGGGAGGACAACACCATGACATTATCTTCACATCCCAATGAGCCACTAAAAAAGGTAACTCCTAAACACTCTTTTCCTTCTAATATAACTCTTCCACCTTTTCCTAGCAGGTTAGCAAAATCCAAGAAGGAGGAGCAAGAGAAGAAAATTTTGGAAACCTTCTGGAAAGTAGAGGTGAACATTCCTTTACTAGATGCTATCAAGCAAGTGCCAAGATATGCCAAGTTCCTAAAATAGTTGTGCACATCTAAATGAAAGTTGAAAATAAATGAAAAGGTAAGTGTGGGGGAGAATGTGTCAGCTATTCTTTAAAAGAAACTCCCAGCTAAATGCAAGGATCCAGGTATGTTTACCATTCCTTGTAAGATAGGCAACACCAGGTTTGAGCGTGCTATGCTAGATCTAGGGGCATCTATTAATGTCATGCCATATTCAATTCATTCTTCATTGAATCTAGGACCGTTAGAGGAAACCAGTGTTATAATACAACTTGCTGACTGTTCTAACACTTACCCAAGAGGAGTTGTAGAAGACGTTCTAGTACAGGTTAATTAATTGGTTTTTCTCACTGACTTTTATGTTATTGAGATGGAAGATGAGATGTCTTCTAATCCCATACCTATTTTATTAGGGAGACCATTCTTAAAAATAGCAAGAACTAAAATAGTTGTGCATGATGGCACTTTAACTATGGAATTTGATGGTGAAATAATTCACTTTAACATTTTTGTGGCCATGAGATATCCTAGTGATGTGCATTCTGTTTTAAATATTGATATAATTGACTCACTAGTGCAGCAAGCTTATGAGCTAGATGGTGAAGATAGTTTGGAGATGGTTCTTAGCAAACATCTCGGAATGAGGAATGCTAAAGGGGAATTAGCCTTGAGTGATCATGTGGAAGGGGCACTAGAATCTTTACACCCGTTGCCACCTAAAGATGCAAGGTTTGATGTTTAATTTATTGATTTGCCTTTATCTACTGAGAAACTTCTACCCTCCATTCTGCAGGTACCAACTTTAGAGTTGAAACCACTACCGGACCACTTGAAATATGTGTTCTTAGGTGAAAAGGACACATTACCGGTCATCATTACCAAAGAGCTCACACCTGTGCAAGAAGAGCGATTTATCCAGGTGATTACAGAGCATAAAAAAGCAATTGGTTGGACAATTGCCGATATCAAGGGAATAAGCCAATCCATGTGTATGCACTGGATTTTGGGGTCCAAATCAACAAGAGAAGCATAAAAAAGATTGAACCCTCCTATGATGGAGGTTGTGAAAAAGGAAATACTGAAGCTTCTAGATGTTGGAGTGATCTATCCTATCTCGGATAGCAAATGGGTGAGCCCGGTCCAAGTGGTTCCAAAGAAATCAGGTGTAACGGTGGTAACAAATAATGAGAATGAACTTGTTCCTACTAGGATTCAAACAGGGTGGCGAGTTTGTATTGATTATCGAAAACTTAATTCCACAACTTGCAAAGACCACTTTCCTTTACCTTTTATTGATCAAATGCTTGAAAGGTTAGCTGGCCATTCGCATTATTGTTTTATTGATGGTTTTTCAGGTTATAATCAGATTGTCATTGCTCCGGAGGACCAAGAGAAAACAAAATTCTCATGTCCATTTGGTACTTTTGCATATCAGCGTATGCCATTTGGTTTTTGTAATGCACCAGCTATATTCCAAAGGTGTATGGATAGCATATTTTCAGATTATGTAGAGAACGTCGTAAAAGTGTTTATGGATGATTTTAGTGTCCATGGTGATTCTTTTGATAGATGTCTAGAGAACCTTACACTTGTACTTGAAAGATGCATGGAAACTAAACTTGTTTTGAATTGGGAAAAATGTCACTTTATGGTAGAATAAGGAATAGTTTTAGGCCATGTCATTTCTTCTAGAGGGATAGAAGTTGATAAATCCAAAATAGATATTATGCATTCTTTACCACTTCCCACAAATGTGAGAGACGTTCATTCTTTTCTTGGACATGCAGGTTTCTATAGGAGATTTATCAAAGACTTCTCAAAGATCACATTACCTTTTTGCAAGTGATGCACCCAAAAGAGTGTATCTTATTTAACTAATTAGAACTGAAAATTTGAAAAGAAAACTGTATGTACAAGAAAATAAAACTAATTAGAACTGAAAATAAGAATAAACCAAGTAACAAAGAAAGCAATCCCCAGCAATGGCGCCAAAAATTTGATGCACCTAAAAGAGTGTATCTTTATTAAACCTTGCAATTAATATGAGCAAAAATTATAGTAAAGTAGCATGCAAGGGTCGAATCCATAGAGATTGGTTTTTAGTTTATAAATTACTAGTTTAAAACTTAAATTCAAGAACAATAAAAGAAAAGGGGGTTTTTGAAAAAGTTTTTAAAAATTAAGAAAACAAGCAAAGTAAGAAGCAAATAAATAAGATGAAATCAAATAAAAGAGAAATATGGTTAAGGTTTCATCCTCCACCACTAGACATTATTGAGAATCAATAATCAGATCTATCAACATCAATTAACTATCAAAATTATCAACTGTAGATAACAACAAGCTCTGTTACCTCAATCTTTCCTTAGTTCGTAGTTAAATAGAACAAGCTCTCTATTTAATCTCTAACCACTGGACAACCTAGAATAAGCTCTCTAGATTTAATGTAACGACAACTTTATGATAAGAAAGATAGGTTGATCTAGGCAACAAACACATAAGCTCGGATTGTTTAACCTATGTTATGTTCCAGTTTACAATTAGCGAAAACTTGACCATAATCATTAATCACAAATTGCCACTTATGAATAGGAAATCAAGACAATTACACGGATCAAGACTCCTAAACTAGCAATAGATAATTATCAAGATCTATCTAGTGTGCACCCTAAACAAATCAAGACAAAGATCATAAACAATTCTTATTGAAGAACATAATCAACTTTAATAGAAAATTAATGATAGATAAAATCTAAAAATCAATTACAAAGCATGTCTAGGGCTTTGAAATCACTCTTAACCAAAGAGAAGTATAGCCTAGCATAGGCAAATTAATAAATACATAAAACTAAAAAGAAAAAGAAAATAAAAGAATGGAGAAGAAGAAGACTAATAATGATAATCCTTGAATCTCCTCAAAAGATTGATAGTTTATGGCTCAAAAGATGGTATTTATAGAGTTTTAAAACCCTAGGAACAAGTCCTTGCCCTATAAGTAAGGTTAGGGGCTGAAAAATCACGTTTTTGGGTTTTTTTCAGATTTGCGGTTAGGGTTTTTCTGGCCGCAGGGTTCTTTAGGGAGATCTTCTAGCACCAATTTAGATGCCTATTTCTTATCAGATTTGGGCCTATAATGTATCATTGGAAATATAATCAAGTGAACTTCAAAAGTCAAGGAAGTTTCTTCAAATAAAGACTCTAACATCATGGTTTCCTTGCAACAAGTTTCGGAGGTCAAATCTGCCTGATTGCTTTTCAACCAGAAATTGATCTTTTTGACTCCCAAGTCTTCTTCTATCTTATGATTGTGAATTTATAAGCTCTTTACCATCATTATTAACATCTTTTGACTTTATTCTCCTTATTGTACCTAAAATTCAAAAACATAATATAAGTGAACATGATAAAGATTGAAAACATAACAAAAACTAATGGTAAAAAGGCATAAAATGTATATTTTATGAGCTTATCAAATATCACCACACTTAGCTTTTTGCTAGTCTTCAAGCAAAACAAAATAAAAACAAAATATGAAAATTTAATCTAATCTACAAGCCTTTAAACCATTAGGTGTCCCTAGTAGACGAGTTTAGTCTCGTGAGGGTTTACTAGGATGATACCCACAAACATTGAAGACATAAGAAAAACTAAAAAAAAATAAAAGTAAAAATAATTACAACTAATCCTTCCAACATAAATTAGAGATAATCATTGAACAAGTCTTATAAACTAACCAATAGCTTAAAGAGTCTCACAAAAAATCATGCTTGAAGGTAAATAGTTTGAGTTAAGCCAATATTAAAATAAACACATTTCAATAAAAATAGTGCCTATTCAAACTAAATCTCAAATTCTCATATGGGATACTCTCATGATTTTCACTTTTTAAAGTAGTGGTAAAGTGTTTACACTCAATCAATCTCATGAAAATAGTTCTACCATATGCTTGCTTGTCCACCTATTCTCCACTATTTAGATCATGCAACTTCATAAGTCAAGAGGTCTTTATTTAAGGTTGTAATGGGGCCAAGGGGTTGTAATGTGGTTAAAAGGATAAAGATATCAGAAAGGTTCCAAAGATTTCATAGAGTTTAAAGACACAATAAAACCTCTCAAAACTATTATAAAGCATATAATAACATAGGCTAAATATTCATATTGAGCCTTTGTTTCATTCTAACCAACTTTGTAACATCTTTTTCTTTTCTTTAACTAGAATTTCAAGAGATGATTCAATTTTTTTTTTTTTATGGGAATGTATTTTTACAATGTTCCTTTTTTTTCTCTTGACTTTTGCCTTTCTCCTCCCCCACACTTATCTTTTGTTCTAAAACAAATTTTCAAAAAGTATTCCTTATTTTTGCAATATGTCTCAAATATTCATCCATCTTTAGAATAAGGGTAAAGATATAAATGTGTTTAGGCTAGGTGTAAGATATGGTTACCAATAAAATAGCTTAATCAATATAGACTCAAATTGGCTAACTAGTGGGGATGTTCTCTTGGAACATCAATAATGGATGGCTGTTTGGCCCTGGTTATAATTCTATTGCCTCTATCATATTCATGTTGTTATATGAATCAATACATTCTCAAATGGTTTAAAGCAAGCTCTAGAGAATTATGTAATCATGAGAGCACACAAGAAATAAATTAGATTGATATGTATAATGCATCAATCATATAGGCTCAAAACTCACAAGGATGATTATACAAGTCAATTTTAAGTCTAAACATGTTTCTTTCTCAATCAACATATCATATTAACATTGGCTCCATGAAAAATGATATCAAGCTTAATTCTTATGAAAAATCTTCTCACTACTAAACTAGTTTTAGACCTATGCAATTCATGTCTCATCATTACATTGAAAGGAACTAAAACACACTAAAAGCAATTTAAAAAGACTGAAAACAAAACAAATAAAAAATAACAACCTAAAAATAAAAGAAATCCTTAAATTCTTCCCCCCCACACTTAATTCTTACATTGTCCACAATGTAATGCTATTGCCCCCAATGCAAGAATTATATGTAAGAGAAAAGAACTACTAAACAAAACAAACTAAAGAAAAACAATAAAATATAAAATGATGGAGAGTAAGGATAGCAAATCTGACTATAATATGTGCTCTCCATCCTTTTGGGTTGCCTCCCAAGAAACACTTGGTTAATTATCCTTAGCCTAACTTATTAAAACACAAAAACAAACAAAATTATTAAAAAAAATCAAAACAAAGCAAACTAATAACCTAAAAAAAAGCAAGAGAGAAAAAATAAATAAATCTGATATGGCAGGTTGACAATTTCTTCATTAATTGGGCTGTCTTCCAAATTAGCACTTGAGTTAGTGTTTTGAGCCTAACCAACACCCTTTCTTGGCTTTTTGGTATTTCAGGCTCATAAAAGGAACTTCCCGAATTTATGCGTTTTGTAGGGCAGTTTCTTAGCATAATAATGGATGCATTCTCCATTACAAGTATTATTCCATCATCCCTTGTGGTGCATAGCTCATCAAGGAATGGTGCATCTTTTGGTACTTGTTGAATGGCATCCACAAACAAACTGTTTAAGGTTTCTAGCATGTCTTGTTCATGTTCCTTCTCCTTGAACTTTGCGAATCTACTAGGAAAAGGTGGAGAAGAAACATTAGTAAAAATTGGAACTTTAAACGTTACCTCAGGTGCCGAAGTACTCTTATTTGGATTTGTGGCTTCATTATCCTCAAAAATTGAATCCATCTCTAATTTTGTCTCATCCTCATCTTGTTCCTCATTCTTCAAGGTAATAATAGTTTCACCTTTGGGTTAATCATCGTTTGGGCTGGGAGTTCTTCAGATCTTTGTGCTACCCATCCCACCATACTACTAGCCAATTGGCTCATTTGCTTTTCAAACTCTAGATGCTTGCCCTTGTTTCCTGTTAAAATTGCAAAGTATCAGTAACAACAGAATAGACAAGATCTTCTAAAGAAGTACCTAAGTTTTGAGTCATATGTGGTGGCTGAAAAAGATCTGGTTCTTAAGATCATGATTGATTGAAGCTAGATGGATGAGTGTAATTGGCATAAGGATCTACTTCTTGGTAATTTTTCGAGTAGCCATAATTAGTATGATCCCACCATTCCTCGTGGTAAGTGTTTTGAGTAATGATCATATTGTTGGTCTTGGAACCCTTGATGGCCTTGACATCCTCCCATGGCCAATTGTTGAACTATGGAGGTGAGATTGGATTGTTGATTCTCCATGTTCATGTATGCTACCAACTCTTCAAGTGTTAGATTGCTCAATTCCATCATTTTTTTTTCAAAATTTGAAAAGAAAAACCTGTATGTACAAGAAAATAAAACTAATTAGAACTGAAAATAAGAATAAACCAAGTAACAAATAAACTAAAGAAAGCAATCCCCAGCAACGGCGCCATCTTTCATTAAACCTTGCAATTAATATGATCAATTAAAGTAAAGTAGCATGCAAGGGTTGAATCCACAGAGATTGGTTTTTAGTTTATAAATTACTAGTTTAAAACTTAAATTCAAGAACAATAAAAGAAAAGGGGTTTTTGAATTTTTTTTTTTTAAATTAAGAAAACAAGAAAAGTAAGATGCAAATAAATAAGATGAAATCAAATATAAGAGAAATATGGTTAAGGTTTCATTCTCCACCACTAGAAATCATTGAGAATCAATAATCAGATCTATCAACATCAATTAACTATCAAAATTATCAACCATAGATAACAACAAGCTCTATTACCTTAATATTTCCTTAGTTTGTCGTTAAATAGAACAAGCTCTCTATTTAATCTCTTACCACTAGACAACCTTGAATAAACTCTCTAGATTTAATGTAATGGCAGCTTTATGATAAGAAAGATAGGTTGATCTAGGCAACAAACACATAAGCTCGGATTGTTTAACCTATGTTATGTTCCACTTTGCAATTAGCGAAAACTTTACCACAATCATTAATCACAAATTGCCAGTTATGAATAGGAAATCAAGACAATTACATGGATCAAGTCTCCTAAACTAGAAATAGATAATTATCAAGATCTATCTAGTGTGCACCCTAAACAAATCAAGACAAAGATCATAAATAATTTTTATGGAAGAACATAATCAACTTTAATAGAAAATTAATGATAGATAAAATCTAAAAATCAATTACAAAACATGTCTAGGGCTTTGAAATCACCCTTAACCAAAGTGAAGTTTAGCCTAGCATAGGCATAATTAATATATACATAAAACTAAAAAGAAAAAGAAAATAAAAGAACGGAGAAGAAGTTGAAGAATAATGATGATCCTTGAGTCTCCTCAAAAGATAGATAGTTTATGGCTCAAAAGATGGTATTTATAGAGTTTTAAAACCTTGGGAAGAAGTCTTTGTCGAATAAGTAAGGTTAGGGGCTGAAAAATCATGTTTTTGGGCATTTTTCAGATTTGCAGTTAGGGTTTTTCTGGTCGCAGGGTTCTTTAGGGAGATCTTCTAGTGCCAATTTAGATGCCCATTTCTTATCCGATTTGGGCCCATAATATATCGTTGGAAAGATAATCTAGTCTGTAGACACCTAAGTTTGTCCAGACCCCTAAATCAGGTACATTTTCTTCCTAAATTGATGTTTTGGAATGCCAAAAGGCTTTTCTCATCTTGCAGGTGGTACTCCGAGACTTTGTCTAATAAAACAGATAGAAAAAGTCAAACTCAAAAAAGTCAACCCTAAAAAAGTCAACCCCAAAAAGTCAACCCACTTTCAAAATCAAGATTTGAATTTCTATTGAAATATGGTGAAAGAATTTTGATAATCCGAGGTCTACATTGAAAGATACGGAGGTCAAAAGTTGGGTTGCGAAATCTCAATAGAAAAGAAACCCTAGTTCGGGAAAATTTGGGGAAAAGTGCTTGAACGATCAAATTGGTTGAAATTGAAGGTCTCAAATGAAAGATAAGCACTGACTACAGGTAATGGAGAAGCTACTTGAAAGAAAAACTGAAAGAAAAGTCAATTAGGAAGAAAACAAAGAATTAGGGTTTTTGGTGGATTTCAGTGAAATTTGGAAGAATTGGGGTTTTTGGTGGATTTCGGTGAAATTTGGAAATGGCCCGATTCGGTAAGAATAAATCCCCTAATTGATGAGGAGTGATTAAACAAGAATAGCCTAGGGCTCATTTTGAAGAAAATTTGAAAATTGGACTTGTTTTGAGCAAAATCGTGCTCCGGAGGCAAAAGGGCAAAATTGAAAAATTTGGGAAAAATAGCAAATGAAATCCAAAATTTTTGAAAATGTGTAGATCTCATTCTTAAACCATTTCGAAGATATTGGCAAAATAAAATCTTGATTCGGAGTTCGTTTGCAAAATGGCCAAATCTCGAGTTTACTATGCAAAAATTCAAAAGGATAAATCCCGAAAACATAGAAAATGAGCTCCAAAAATTTTGAAAATTTGCAGATCTCATTCTTAAGTTATTTGGAAGAGATTGGCCAAATAAAATCTTGATTCGGATTTGTTTTGCAAAATGGTCAAATCCCGGGTCTCCCATGCAGTAATTCAAGCAGATAAATCCTGAAAAATTAGCAAATGAGCTCAAAAATTTACCTCCAGATCACATTTTTAAATTATTTGGAAGACATTGGTGAAGAAAAATATGGATTAGGAGCTTGTTTAAAAAATGGTAAAGTTTGGGTGCATAAAAGGAGCAATTTTGGAAATAAATCCGAAATAAATAGCAAATGGACTTGGAAACATGATTTTTGAAGGTTTATTTAAGTATTTTATGTTCTGATTTTTTACAACAAAAAAAATGAAGCAAAAGAGGTTGAAATGGCTACATGATCTTGGCAATACCAAGTGACCATGGTTAGGGGAGAGGTTATGCCCATTTTTACCTACCATGAAGCTCACCTTTATTTTGTTGTTTAGCATGATTTATTTTCTGATTTTTGAAATGGAAAGGCTTCATGATCTTGGAAAAACCAAGTGGTTATGGTTATGTGAGAGGCTATGTCCATTTTATACCAACCATGGAGCTTAACTTTCCTTGTTTTATTTACTAGTTTTCTTGTTATTTGCTTTGCATGTCTATGCTTAATTTTTTATATGTTCTTTACATTATTTTCTATGCTATATTTGCTTCTATATTTCTTTTCCATGCTTAATAATTTTCCTTGTAGGTTCGGCCTTTGTGTTCATTGGAATAATATTGTGCATTTTTTCATATATAATGTCTTATATTATAAACATGTTTGCATTTTATATTTGGTCATATGACCATTCGACTACTCCAATTTTCTATGCCTTGCATGTGCATGTGCATTTTCATATTGCTTATTGACTTGTTTGTATCTCCATGCCATGAGTTAACATATCTTGATATTTAGTATGCCTTGCATACGCATTTTCATCTTGTTTTTTAGCTTCTTTGCATTCCCATGCCATAATCTTGTGTATTTTGACTTTAGTATGTCATATGCCTGTGAAAATGTCATGACATTGTGTATCTTGATATCATTTTCATGTACTTGTGTCATTTATTAGATAGGATTATATTAGAGTACCATGTGACCATTCGGCCTCTTCATGCATTACTTGCCTTGTCATGTATTCACATTTTGTTTAGGTAACATGCTTTGCATTATCATATCTTGAAATTGTGTATTGGTTGTTGTTTGTTCAAGAATTAGTATTAGGTTTATTGGTCATTGTATGTTCATAGTATTGCTATGCATTCTCATTATATTTTAGGTCTACGCCATATTGGTATTGCCATGCATATTAGGTCTTAAATCATATTGGTATTGCCATGCATTGCAATGCTACTTAGGTCTTAGGTTACATTACCATTCTCGTGCATATTCATAACATTTAGGTCTAAGTCATATTTGCATTATCAAGCATTGCATGCATATTAAGTTAGGATAGCATTTATTGCCATGCAAACTCATGCTAGCATTTTGGTTATTTTGAATTGTCATGCATTTCCTTTACCATTTATGCTTTAGACCATGCATTTCATACATTTCATTTGCTGTATGTTCATGCATTCCATGTCATTGCCACTTGATTGTGACTTATGCCAATTAATAGCTCAAAGTCATGCTCATTTGAGCATACTTGTGAAACCAAAAGGTCATCAAATTGATTATTCTACCTTTGTGATTTTTTTTACTTAGCCAATTTTTGTCCAAGGTTTTTAAATGTTTTAGCTACTGTTTTTAGGTCTTTAGGATGATCTCCAACAATTTTTACTTTGATTTTTAAATGACTTTATCAAAGGCAAAAAATGTGTTTTGGCAAAATAGTTTTTTTCACCCAATACTCCAATTTCTCTGATTTTTTTGGGCTGTCATCTTTAATAAAAAAATTAAGCCAATTTTTTATCTTGTAATTTTGCATGTTTTGAGTCTATAGTATTTGTTTTAGATTTTTTTGAATTTTTAAAAATAGTCTAAAAAATCGTGTGTCAAATTCGGATAGTAAAGGCAGATTTGAATTCAAAAGAAAAACAATGGTTGAAATTGGCTAAGGCATTTAGAGGGGGTTGGTTAGAAGCTTTAGCAACTGTCTTAGGATAGTTTCTAAGCCTTTTTAAACTTTAAAAATGATTTTATAAATCTCAGGTTAAGGGTGGTCAAGTTCGGGATTTTAAATTTAGGAAATTAAAGCCATTTTAAAAGGGTTTGGTAGGGGTTTTAATCTTCATTCAAGTTTTTCTTCAAAATTGTTTTCATACAATCACAAAGTTTTGTTTTTAGAAAATCTAATTTGACATATTTTCCAAAGGTAGCCGATATCTTTTTAGACATACGGATTTCTTTATTTAGAGGAAAAATACATTTTCATGCATTGCATTTTCCATGTTCATGCATTTTATTTAATATGTGATTTTTGCGATGATATTTTCCATGGTATTATTATTACTTTGATTTACATTTTATGATGTTATATTGTTTGCCATATGATTTTTAATATTTCATGCTATCCTATATTTTTTATTTAGTCATTTATTTTTGTCACATTATTTAGCATATACTATGTTCATGCATTTTTATTTTATTTTCATGCATATTTTATGATAGCATTATTTTATGTTTCATGTCATTTCTTGTCACTTAGATCATATTCCATGTCATTTAGGTTATATTATTTAGAATATGCCATGTCATTTAAAATATGCCATATCATTTAAAATTGCCATGTCATTTAAATCATTTTATTTCATTTAAAATATACCATGATACTTAGGATTTTTCATTTCATCTAGAATATACTATGCCATTTAAATTATGTCATATCATTTAGGTTGCATTATATTATCTAGACTTTGCTATGTCATTTTATTTATGTCATACATGTTCATATTCATTTTTTAAATGTTTTGTTTTTAAAAAAAAAGGATAATGATTTTCAATAAAAAATAAAGATATTCCCGTGTTAAAATAATTCATGAGTTCTCTACCGGGTTTGCTAGAGGGAATATCATCAATTATCATTAATAAAGGAATATATTTCTTTCAAAAAAACGAGAATGATTCGAAAAGTTTTCCAAATAAATAAAAATTTCTATATTTTGCCGATTTTGTCGGGGAATATAGGAAAATTTTGAATTAATAAATTCTGGATCATTTTCCATTAAAAAATGGAATTATTTTTTCTTTAAATTGGGAGTTAACTTGAAATATTAAATTTAAAACCATTTTTTTATCGAGACATGAGAAAACACACGATTAATAAGTTACCATTTTATACAGGCATTGTGGGGGTGTTGATCCTTCCCCACACGTAACCGAGTCCCAAACCCAATTCTTCGATTTTCTCTAGTTTAAAACGCAGACTTGAAATTGGTTTTAAAAATGTTTTAATTAATTTTAAAGTGTTTTAAAAAACCGGTTTTAATAGGTGGCCGATCACACCTAGCCAAAAAAGATTGGTGGCGAATCCATGTCTTTTTCCGAGATTGTTTTCAAATTCTCATTTTATTTCAAGAGGAATTAAGTCGACTTTTCCTCTGTTTTTTAATGTCACGCCTAACGAATAATAAAGTCTCGCAATGAGACTCGTTATTTTTTTAGTCATCGACAGCTTGGCGACTCCACTAGGGACATAGAGAGTCTGGCCTAGAATTAGTCGTGTGTTGTCAAAGTCTCGATTTTGTTGGTTTGATTGCTATTTAATTTTAATTCCTACATTTTTCAAAAAAATAAAGGGAATTTTGAAAATAATATGTTTTTGGATATGGTCATTGTCATATGCATGCATATTATTATTTGTTCTCTGGTTATTTTGTTGCGTATATTTATATGTTTGCTTGATTGATGCTTTACATTGTTTGATTTTAGTGGGGTATTTAGAATAAGGGGTGTAGAATAGGTGGTGACAAGTTTGTTTTGTTCCTCCACACACACTATATTTGCATTTGCATAACATGAACCCTCTACCCGGGTTTCGTCCTTTTAAGTGGGAGTAAAGTAACTACGCCTTCGTGATGATCCTCTGTATGGGCTAGTGAAACACTTTCGGAGTATAAAGTACCTAATGCCTTCGTGATGATCCTTCGTACAGGCATAGGAAAATATACTCTAACGAATTAAACCCACTTTTATCGGGGTGCCTTACTAGCCTTCACAGGCGACAGTGAGGAACAATTCGGGGCCTTAGAACCGATTCACCTTCATATAGTGAACCTAGGCGAAGCCATGCCGGATTTCTGTTAGATACCCGAAGTTTAAGAACACATGGAGGAACATTTTCAACCTTTTACCATATTCCTATATGTTAGATTGTACAAATTGGGTGATGATGAACGAACATCATATTGCTCGTAATAAATTTATTCTTTTGTCCCAAAGGCGTCATAATGCCAAAGCTCTTTTAAAATTTTTGAGACATTTTTTTTTAAAAAGCATGTTGTTATTTATGTTATATTTGTGAATTCATTTCTTTACTAATCTACTTCTTTCTGTTTTCTTTTCTTTGACATGCATCATAGACACCATCATAACTTAAAGTTTATTAGCCTCGGGATACTCATAACCCAAAGGACATTCATGGAATGTCAGGTTATTTCAATGATAGAAGATCATGCAGTAGTTAGGGCACGGTTGGAAAAAGATCAGAGGGAGGATGGTGATTGCTTGAAGAAAGATTATGTGTCAGTATTGCCGGAAAGGGTCAAAGTGGATTCTAGACAGGACAATCTCCGAGGGTTAGCCGACATTTGGAATCAGTGGAATGTATCAGAGAAAGAAGCCTTCACTCAGAAATATGAAGATATAGCACTCTTAATTCCGTTTAGGGTCAATAGTAGGTTGATTCAGGCTATGGTACAGTTTTGGGATCCTGCTTATAAATGTTTTACTTTTAACATGGAGGATATGACCCCACTGATTGAAGAATATTCAGCACTGTTACAAATTGAATGTCCTAATCCTGATCGGGTGTATTTGAAGAAAGTGAAACCTTCAGGTTTTAAGAGGAAAATGGCTAGGATCAAAGGAATGGATACAACATGGGTTGAGAGTCATGTGGATACAAAGCAAAAAAATAGATGCATTCTATGGGAAACTCTCCGAGAATTGATATTGGGTTATTCCGACAAAGAAAAAGCCAGAGACATCTTCGCTCTAGCCATCTACGGATTAATCATATTCCCGAAGATATTGGGTCATGTGGGTATAGCCGTGTTTGATTTCTTTGAAAAGTTGGAACAGAAGATCAACCCATCTCTAGTCATATAGCTGAAACTATTCGATTTTTGAATTTTTGTAAAAGGGAAGGACAAGGGAGAATCAAGGGGTGTGTACAACTCCTTTATATTTAGACTCAAAGTCACTTTTGGAAGATAGAAGAGGTTTCCTTTAAACTGTACATGAAGTCTTTAGTTCCAATTAGGGAATTCCTTCAAAATGATTGGCCTGAAGACAGAGATAAAGAGAAATGGGTCAAAAAGTTCTGGAATCTAAAAGGGGAGATCGTAACTTGGAAAGCTCCATGGATGGTTCCTATGTCGATTATGTATAAATGTGGGGACAACTCGGGAGTTCCACTACTCGGAATTTGGGGTCTGTGAGTTATGCACCTCTGTTGGTGCAAAGACAGGTTGAGTCTCGACCATTCACACTCGTGACTCATAAGCTAGGATCATCAGAGTTCACTTATGGAGAGGATGGGTATTCTGGAAAGGTGCGGGCAGTGATTGAAGCATGGAAGAAAACTCACTGGATAAAAATGGCCAAATATGCCGATATCATCACACCTGATTACCTAGTATGGAGGGAATTAAGGGTTAATGATAGGCTATTGACATCAGATGGGGAAGAGCTCCAGTTCATGAATCCGCCACTGAGGGAAGTGTCATCAGAGCTAGAAATTGCAAGGGCAGAATTTGAAAAAGAAAAGGCCCAGATGAGCAAGGAGATTGCCTGACTACAAGAAGAGCTTGAGGACATGAAAAATAGGGAATCAGCTCGAGAAAGAGAAAAAGAAAAGATCAAGAGAGAAAGGGACACTGCTAAGGGCGATCTTCAGGAATTACACTTGGAGAACAAGAGGTACCACTTTGAGCTCAGATTTGAGGGGACCCTCAAGACTTTCGGGGAATGGGAGCAGGAGGTCAAAAACCTCAAGAAGGATAATAACTACTGGAAAGAGAGAGCGAAGAATGAAGAAGCCCGAGCCAATCAACGGGAGAAGCAAGCTAAAGAAAGCTTACACAGTGATGTTTTTGCTGACATGTCAAGGGGCCGTAAATAAGTAAGGGTCAGATTGAACAGCAAGGCCATCAAGAGGAGACTGTGAAAGAAAGTCCAAGATTCGAGGAAGTCACTATAGGACTAATTTTGTAATAGCACTTTGAAAGGCAAATTATGGACTTATCTTAGGCAGTGATCTTTTTATTCTATCTGTGATGTATTTAGTTAAACGAAATCAATGAAAGATCGTTTGGTTGAAATTATCCCGGGGCCAATACTTTCAAATGCATTCATATTTTATATATTTTGTTTGTTCATTCGTACATTTACTCATATTTATAATCATTCATTTTTTAAATTCATTCATATTCATTCACTTAACCACTTATTTATTCCTTTTACTTGTTCATTCATTCATATTCATACGCTTAACCATTTATTTATTCATTTCGCTTATTCATTCATTTATTCTTTCGTGTTCATATACGTAGTCATGTACTTATTCATTTTTTATTTGATTCATTCAATCAAATTTAGTCATTCATTCATTTTTGATAAAAAAAAATGTGTCAATAAATTCTAATTCATGGTTTTCAAAACTAAAGGTACAATTGGTCGCACTCAGAAAGAATCAAATTTTTGACACCCTCACAATACTTGATCTCGCCAGAGCTATGGAGAATGATCAGCTTGTTAGATTTGAAAGAATGGAAAGAACTCAAAGAGAACTGCAGGAACAGTTGGCTAAGTCTCAGGCGGAGTCACGAGAACAGATGACTAAACTCATGAAAATGATGAGTGCCATGATGAAACAAAAAGGGCCGGGAGAGAATTCGATCGTCGAGAAAAGGGTGGGAAATGAAGAGGATCAACCTGAAAACATACAACAAATGGGCCAAGAGCTGCCAATTGGGGCAGCCTCCTATGTTTATATCCAGCCAGCTGCTGAGGCACAGAACTATGTTCCCAGAAAAAGTAATATGGGAGCTGACCCAAATGATGTTAACGTTCCAGACTTTGAGGAACTAGCTGAAAAGGAAAAAGCAAAGATGACTGAACTGAAGAGGGTTGAGATGGTAAAATCATAGAAAAATATCAACTGCTAGAGGAGAGGCTGAGAGCCGTTAAACGAGCAGAGTTATTTGGCAGTCTGGATGCCAAAGAGATGAGTTTAGTACACTATCTGGTAATTCCCCCAAAGTTCAAAGTACCAGACTTTGAGAAATATAATGGGACTACCAACCCATCAGCACATCTAACCATGTACAACCGAAGAATGACGGGGCACGATGATAATGAGAAACTGCTTATCCATTGTTTCCAAGATAGCTTGATAGGGTCTGCAACCCTATGGTACAATCAACTGAGTCATACCAAGATTCGTTCATGGATGGATTTAGACAGGGCTTTCATGGAGTATTATAAGCATATATCTGATATGGTACCTGATAGGCTGTCACTACAGAACATGGAAAAGAGGACTACTAAGAGTTTTAAGGAATACTCGCAAAGGTGGAGGGATCTGGCCACACAAGTGCAACCCTCTTTAACTAGCAAAGAAACTACAGTGCTTTTCATCAATACCTTGAAAGCACCCTATTATGATAAATTGGTGGGGAGTGCCACCAAAGACTTTGCAGACATGGTGATATCCGAGGAGATGATAGAGTCTACCATTAAGAACGGGAAAATGGAATGAGACGAGTCTGCTACTCCGAAGAAGGTATTCCATGCTAGGAAGAAAGAGGAGACCCACACAGTTAGCATCAACCAATATCCATATACACCTCCCACCCCATATACACCACCAAGGCCCTATACTCCTACTACATCTTATGCACCTCCTACACCCTACACACCTTACCCAGGGTATAATCCTTACTACCCCAATGTGAACCACCTTACCCAAAATCCCTTCCCTTATACCAATATACCACAACAGCTGTTTGAAACTGGCATATCCCCACAGATAAACCTTTCCCAAAACACTGTCCCAAACACTCAAGAAGCCGGGCGCAATGACCAATGTTCACCAAAGAACGATCAAAAACCCCAATTTGATCCGATTTCTACCACCTATGGTGAGCTATATCCCAAAAGATTGCAGGGTCAACTTGTTGCACCTATATACCTTAAACCTTTGACACCGCAGTATCCAACGTGGTACAATGCAAATACTAAGTGCGTGTACCACGCAGGAATTCAAGGACATTCGATTAAAGATTGCCTGGCCTTCAAAAAGAAATTCGAAAGCTTGATCAATGCCAGAGTTGTGAAGTTTGGGTCAAACAATGGGCCGAATGTAGCGGGAAACCCATTGCCCGATCATGCTGAGAATCGGGTAAATGCAGTATGGACAAGGGAAGTCAGAAGGGTAAAAAGGGATGCTAGGGAAGTCAAGACTCCAATGTTAACAGTATGGGTCAAGTTGGTTAAGGCAGGAATGGTGGGTGATGCAGATAGTTTAAAAATGGTTGCAAAGATGGTGCATAATTGGTGCCCGTTCCATAAATGTAGAGGTCATATCATACAGGACTACAGCGACTTTCTGGCTAAAGTCCAAAAGATGATGGATGATGGGGAGACCCAGTTTTACGAGGACACAGAGAATGAAGTAGAGGTTATTGAGAATGCAGTTGGCTACGGGATAGGAAGACCTTTGATCATCTATTATGATGAACGAGAGGAGAAAGTTATGCCAGTCATTGAGGAAAGTGCGCCTAAGTTAATCATAGATTTGCCTGTTTCCTTTTCGTACAAGGAAAACAAAGCTGCACCATGGAAATATCACAAGGGTGGGGCACTTAAAACGAAGTGGAATATGTTATGCTCCTGAGGCTGTTGAACAGGAATTAACAGGAAAAGATAGAGAAATGGAGAAAGGGAAGAAAGCAGCTGAACCAATCCATATTGAGATGCATTTGTCAAAAAAAGTAGAAAGGGGGTCATCCCTGGTAAATAGGATAAAAGAGCCGGTGAATGAGAAGGAAGCCTACGAGTTCTTAAAATTCATAAACATATTGAGTATAGTGTGGTTGAGCAATTGCAACGCCAACCAGCAAGAATCCCCATCTTATCTTTGCTATTGAACTCGGAGCCACACAGAAATGCCCTGTTAAGAGTGTTGAATTAGGCATATGTGGCTAACAACATATCGGTAAAAAAATTAGGCAGGCTGGTAGGAAACATTACGGCAGACGACCATATATATTTCAGTTATGATGAAATACCACCCAATGGTATTGGGTCAACAAAGGCTCTTCACATAACTACCACTTGCAAGTGGCATATATTACCGAGGGTCCTTTTGGATAATGGTTCTTCATTAAATGTGATGCCCTTGGCAACCCTGTCCAAATTGCCAGTGGATATTTCTTATATGCTACCAAATTGCACGGTGGTCAGAGCTTTTGATGGTACCAGGAGAAATGTAATGGGAACTATTGAGGTTTCTCTGGAGATAGGCCCATGTACCTATACGGTGAACTCCAGGTCATGGATATTAATCTTTCATATAATTGCTTGTTGGGAAAGCCATGGATACATTCTGCAGGGGCTGTACCCTCATCTCTTCGCTAAAAGCTAAAATTTGTGATGGAAGGGCGTTTGGTCACTGTATCAAGAGAAGATGACATGATAGCCTCTGCATCTACTGAATCTCCTTATGTTGAACCCAATAAAGATGCCATAGAATGTTTCTTTGGGTCATTGGAATTCATAAATACGATTTTCGTCACTGAAGGATGAAAAATTCCAAAACCAAGTTTGTCCAAGAACACAAGGCTGGGGGTAAGAACTACCATGGGAAAAGGCTGCAGGGCTAGAAAAGGTCTCAAAAAATATCTTCAAGGGATGGCCCAAGCAATGGAAGTAGTGGGAAAGAAAGATCGGTTTGGCCGAGGGTATCTTCCGAAGGCCCATGAGAAAAGAAAACAAGTTGAAAAGAACCGACAAAGGAGGATTGCCCATCTTGCGGGTATGGATATTGAGCGGGAGCCTATGACATTCCCACCAATCCTTCACAGCTTTCGCTCGGCCGTTTTCCTGTTTGGAGAAAAGAATTCAGATGAAGTACTTATAATGATTGAGCAAGCCTTCGAGAGATTCCAGGTGAATAGGGATGAGCAGATATATGATATGGAACTCTGCATGACCAGGGAGGAAAGAATTGAAAGTGAGAATGCTAACTGGATGGTACGACATTGTCCACCAGGATATAGACTGACCAATTAGAGTGCAATCGAGCTGCCCATAGTTTTTAGGTCAATTCCAACGTAATGCGTTTAAACAAATCTTAATTATCTTTGCCCGAAGATATTAAGAATTTCTTTTGTAATGGGCTTTTGTCTAAAAAATTTCATTCAATAAGTAACAAACACGATGCATTTCCTTCATATTGATGTATCCATATTCTTTCATTGGTGCTATTTATTTTGATTCCATTGTATATATGTTTTCCTATATTGTTTCTTCCCTACCTATTTACAGGTGCACGTATGCAGAATATGAGGACCTTCCTGTCAGTAATTCTGAAATTGATTTTGAGAAACCCATTTGCACGCGCGATTTTGAGACTGACGAAGATATTGAAGATTATGGTCTACCTCCGGACTTATTAAGAAAGATAGAACAAGAAGAGAAACAAGTACTTCCTCATGAGGAGCTATTGTAATTGTTAAATTTGGGAAGTAGTGATGAGATAAAAGAGGTTAAAATCGGGACTACATTGTTGTCGTCAATAAAGGGTGAATTGATAGCCTTGCTGCAGGAATATGTAGATGTATTTGAATGGTCATACCAAGATATGCCGTGTTTGGATCCAGACATTGTGGTACATAAGCTCCCTTTAAGGCCAGAGTGCAAGCCAATTCAGCAAAAGTTGAGAAGAATGAGGCCGGACATGCTGTTAAAGGTAAAAGAGGAGGTGAAGAGGTAGTTTGATGCTAGATTCTTAGAGGTGGCAAAATATTCGAAATTGGTGGCAAACATTGTTCCAGTACCAAAGAAGGATGGCAAGGTGCGTATGTGCGTCGATTATCGAGATTTGAACAAAGCCAGTCCCAAAGATAATTTCCCTTTGCCTCACATTGATACTTTGGTGGATAATACAGCGAAGAGTTCTTTGTTTTCTTTCATGGATGGATTCTTGGGATATAATCAGATTAAGATGGCACCGGAAGATATGGAGAAAACCACATTTGTTGCAATGTGGGGAACATTCTGCTACAAGGTAATGCCGTTTGGGTTGAAGAATGCTGGGGCAACATATTAGAGAGCCATGTGACCTTGTTTCATGACATGATGCATAAGGGAATTTAGGTCTATGTTGATGATATGATTGCAAAAGTCACAAGGAGAAGAGGAGCATATTGCAAATCTTAGGAAACTCTTTGAAAGACTGAGAAAGTTTCAACTCAAGCTAAACCCGGCAAAATGCACTTTTGGAGTCACTTCGGGAAAATTGTTGGGTTTTGTTGTAAGAAAAAGGGGAATTGAGATTGATCCGGATAAAGTGAAGGCCATCCAGAATTTGCCACCTCCACGTACTCAAGAAGAAGTAAGAGGTTTTTCTAGGGAGATTCAATTACATTGCTCGGTTTATTTCTCAGTTCATCGATAAATGTGATCCAATATATAAGCTTCTTCAAAAATGTGATCTAAGAGAGTGGGATGAAGGGTGTCAGATTGCTTTTGAAAAGGTTAAGCATTATCTATCAAACCCACCAATATTAATGCCACCAGCTCCGGATAAACCGATGATATTGTATCTATCAGTATTTGAGAGATCGATGGGCTGCATTTTGTGGCAGCTTGATGAGACTGGAAAGAAAAAACATGTGATTTACTACCTCAGCAAGAAGTTCCAAATTATGAGATGAAATATTTATCGGTAGAACAGCTATGCTGTGCCTTAACTTGGACTGCTCGGAGGCTCAGACAATACATGTTGTACCATACGACGTGGTTGATCGCCAAGCTAGATCCAATCAAGTACATGTTGGAAGCACCTTCTTTTTCAGGGAAAACGGCAAGGTAGCAGGTTTTGTTGTCAAAATACGACATTGTATATGTAAGCCAGAAAGCTATTAAGGGCAGTGTAGTGGCTGAATTTTTAGCAAGTCGGGCAGTGGAAGATTATGAGCCGCTGAACTTTGATTTCCTAGATGAAGATTTGATGTATGTTTCGCAAGCGGACGAGGTTCCTTTGAAGAAGAAACTATGGAAGATGTACTTTGATGGGGCATCTAATGCCATGGGGCACGAAATCGGTGCAGTGCTTATATCCTCAGAAGAAGATTATTATCCTTTCACTGCCAGATTGGATTTTGATTGTACAAACAATACTGCAGAATATGAGGCATGTACTATGGGCCTTCGTGCTGCCATAGACAGAAAGATAAAAAAAACTGGAGGCTTTTGGAGACTCGGCTTTATTGATATATCAATTGTGCGGAGAATGGGAAACTCGAGATTCAAAATTAATCCGATATCGAGAACTCATACTGAGTTTATTGGAGAAGTTTGAAGAAGTGACTTTCAATTACTTCCCTCGAGAAGAAAATCGAATGGCAGATGCTCTGGCTACTTTGTCATCAATGTTTAAAGTGAATGAAGGGGCTGAAGTTGTGCCTATTAGAATGAGCATATATGAGTTTCCTGCCCACTGTTTGAGTATCGAAGAAGAAGCAGATGGTCTCCCTTGGTATAACGACATTTTGTAATACATCAAGAATCAACAGTATCCAGAGCGAGCAACAAAAAACGACAAGAGAACTCTAAGAAGGCTTACAATGAGTTTTGTTCTAGATGGCGAGATTCTCTACAAGAAAGGGAAAGATCAAGTCCTGTTGAGATGTGTCGGGTCTGCCGAAACTTGAAGAATCATAGAGGAAATCCATGAAGGGATATGTGTCACCCATGCCAATGGTCACATGCTTGCCAAGCAAATTATAAGGGCAGGATATTATTGACGGACAATGGAAGGAGATTGTATCAGTTATTCCTGGAAGTGTCATAAATGCCAGATCTATGCAGATAAGATTCATGTGCCGCCATCGCCATTGCATGTCATGGTCGCACCATGGTCGTTTTCAATATGGGGAATGGATATGATTGGGCCTATTACCCCGAAAGCTTCAAATGGACATCGCTTCATCCTAGTGGCTATAGATTATTTCACAAAGTGGGTGGAAGCTGCTTCCTATAAGAATGTAATGAAGTCGGTGGTATGCAGATTTGTTAAGAAGGAAATCATATGCTGATATGGATTCCCAGCAAGAATTATTTCAGATAATGCTCTCAATCTGAATAATAAGATGATGAGAGAGGTATGTACTGAGTTCAAGATCACGCATCATAATTCGGCACCTTATCGTCCGAAGATGAATAGGGCAGTAGAAGCAGCCAACAAAAACATCAAGAAAATTGTCAAGAAGAGGACTGATGTGTACAAGGATTGGCATGAGATCTTGCCTTTTGCTCTTCATGCATATCGCACTTCGGTTCGCACATCTACAGGGGCAACGGATTGGCATGAGATCTTGCCTTTTGCTCTTCATTCATATCGCACTTTGGTTTGCACATCTACAGGGGCAACTCTGTTTTCTTTGGTATATGGTATGGAAGCAATGTTACCTATTGAAGTTGAGACCTTCACTTTGGGTTTTGATGGAGGTTGGCCTAGAAGAGGCAGAATGGGTTAGAGCTCGTTATGAACAACTAAATCTCATCGAGGAGAAAAGATTGAAGGCAATTTGTCACGGGCAGTTGTATCAGAAAAGGATGATTCGAGCCCATAACAAGAAGGTTCGACCCAGATAGTTCTGAGAAGGAGAGTTGGTACTAAGGAAAATTCTCCCTATAGTGAAGGATCCGCGAGGAAAATAGGCTCCAAATTGGGAAGGACCCTATGTGGTAAAAAGAGCTTTTTCTGGAGGAGCATTGATTCTATCTTGGATGGACGAGGATGATTTTAAACATCCCGTGAATGCTGATGACCTGAAAAAAGTATTATGCTTAAAAAAAAAAAGAATGATGCTATGCACATAGGAATTCGAACGATTCCAAATGTAGAAATGGAAATTCTGTATATCTATCTCCCCTGTGAATTGCTTTTTAAAGAGAATATTCATGCTTGATATGATGAATGGCCATCTTTCGTATTCTCTTCACTAAAAAGAAATTATCCCTAGTCACCTCTTTGAACCTTTGGAATTATTTCTTTCGTTGAACCCTGATCAAGGATTACCCTCTACACTAGAGGGAAAAATACGAGGAAAAATAATCAAAATCATGTTAAAAAAAGAGAGCCATTGGAAAATGTGAAATCAAAGAATGGCAAATGAAAGCCAGCAATGAAAGAAAAGAGCAAAAGAAAAATAAAAATAAAAACAAAAAAAAAAAAAAGAGGAAAGAAAAGAAAGTCCAAAAAAGTGACAAATGTTTCAAAAATGAACTCTCCTCAAGAAATGATCCTTGATCCAATTACCCTTAAACACATTTTAGGCCTATTTATCCTTTCCTTCTAAACCCGAACCTTGGCCTACATTACCCAAGTAAATCACAGAAAATGAGAACAAATCAATCTGACGTAACTACGGAAGCCGAGGGATTACCCAAGTAAATTGATCGTTAAAGGGAAATTTCAGATGATTTGAAAGAGGAGGGGTCCAAGATATTCCGCATCCGGGGCATCAACAACCTATAACTTTACATTTGTTTCTTATATCCTTGATATCCACTTTTATCATTTTAAAACATTTTGTTGCAATAAATTTTTGTTACCCTTTTTATGATAGTTGCTTGTTTCATACTTTCTTTCATACATTTTTGAGATTGTATTTTGTTTGTTATTAAATTGATTGATGATTAGTAAACATAAAATTTTTTAAATAAAAGGGATTTTAAAAGTACTACTAAGGAATAGATCTAAATCTTAGAAAAGGTTTGGAAACCACTAATCTTGATGGAAAATTCACCCAGTAAAGGAAAACAGTGAATGTGTTGGAGACTCTGTCATGAAGTCATAAAATTTGTGAATTTCAGTGAAGTTAGAAGCAGGGACTATTTGACATTTTATTTTGAGTGAAAGGTTCCTTAAGTGGGGCATCAGTGAACAATTGAAGACTCCGTCATGAAGTCAGATAATCTGTGAACTTCAAAGAAACCATGGATTAGAAATCATGACAGAATCACTTGATTGCATTCATCCTTAGGAAACATACAAGCATTTACAAAGTATGTCATTCTCATCATGCATTTAGCTAACATTGCAGGAATCAGGAAAACTTTGGCTTCCCCAAATCAAACTCGTTCTGTTTCTCAAATGAGTCGAGCCCCGAGACCACCGTCGAGGTATGTTTCTTTTAAATCAAATTCATTCTGTTTTATCAAATGAGTCGACCCCCGAGACCGCCGTCAAGGTATTTTCTTTTTGTTTTAAATCGAATTCATTTTGTTTCATCAAATGAGTTGAGCCCCGAGACCATCGTCGAGGTATTTCCTTTTGTTCTAAATCGAATTCATTCTATTTCATCAAATGAGTCGAACCCTGAGACCATCGTCATGGTATTTCCTTTTGTTTTAAATCGAATTCATTTTGTTTCATCAAATGAATCGAGCCCCGAGACCATCGTCGAGGTATTTCCTTTTATTTTAAATCAAATTCATTCTGTTTTATCAAATGAGTCGATCCTCGAGACCACCTTTGAGGTATTTCCTTTTGTTTAAATCGAATTCATTCTGTTTTATCAAATGAGTCGAGCCCGGAGACCATAGTCGAGGTATTTCCTTTTGTTTTAAATCGAATTTATTCTATTTTATCAAATGAGTCGAGCTCTGGGACCATCGTCTAGGTATTACTTTTGTTTTAAATCGAATTCATTTTGCTTCTCAAATAAGTCGAGCCTTGGGACCGTCGTCAAGGTATTTCATTTTAAATCTTGGATAACACCTCAGGGCACCATTCTTAAGACCTACGGGCACAATTTTTACTTTTCAAATCGAACTCGTTTCCTTAAGACGGGTTGAGCCTTAATTAGTTAGGGAAATCAATTTAAGGACAAAATCTTCAATTTACAGCTTTCCCCTAAAAAGAATGATGATGAATGATGAATGAAAACCCCTTCCCTTTCTCTTCGTATGTGATTTCACTAACCGAACAAAATTAGTGTTTGTTTATCTTTGCCTGAAACCTGATTCTTAGCAATAGCCAAAGAGGGGCAGCTGTAGACACCTAATTTTGTCCGGACCCCTAAATCAGGTACGTTTTCTTCCTAAATTGATGTTTCGGAATGCCAAAAGGCTTTTCTCATCTTGCAGGTGGTACTCCGAGACTTAGTCTGAGAAAGCAGACTGAAAAAGTCAAACTCGAAAAAAGTCAACCTCAAAAAGTCAACTTCAAAAAAGTCAACTACTAAAAAAGTCAACCCACTTTCAAAATCAAGATTTGAATTTCAATTGAAAGATGGTGAAATAATTTTGATAATCCGAGGTCTACATTGAAAGATACGGAGGTCGAAAGTTGGGTTACGGAATCTCAGTAGAAAAGAAACCCTAGTTCTGGAAATTTAGGGAAAAGTGCTTGAACGATCAAATTGGTCAAAATTGAAGGTCTCAAATGAAAGATAAGCATTGAATATGGGTAATGGAGAAGTACTTTAAAGAAAAAACTAAAACAAAAGTCAATTAGGAAGAAAATCGAGAATTAGGGTTTGTGGTGGATTTCAATGAAGTTTGGAAAATTATAGAAATGGTCCGATTCGGTAAGACTAAAGCCCCTAATTGATGAGGAGCAATTAAACAAGGATAGCCTAGGGCTTAGTTTGAAGAAAATCTAAAAATCGGTCTTGATTTTGAGCAAAATCGGACTTCGGAGATAAAAGGGCAAAATTGGAAAATTTGGGGAAAATTGCAAATGAACTCCACAAATTTTGAAAATTTGTAGATCTTATTCTTAAACCATTTCGAAGAGATTGGCAAAAGAAATCTTGATTCAGAGTTCATTTGCAAAATGGCCAAATCCCGGGTCCACTATTCAAAAATTCAAAAGGATAAATCCCGAAAAATAGTAAATGAGCTCCAAAAATTCTAAAAATTTGCAGATCTCATTCTTAAATTATTTGGAAGATATTGGAGAAAGAAAATCTTGATTCAGAGTTCATTTGCAAAATGGCCAAATCCCGGGTCCCTTATGTAGTAATTTAAGTAGATAAATCCCGAAAAAATAGCAAATGAGCTCCAAAAATTATGAAAACTTCCTGATCACATTTTTGAATTATTTGGAAGAGATTGGTGAAGAAAAATCTGGATTTAGAGCTCGTTTAAAAAATGGTAAAGTTCGTGTGCATAAAAGGGGCAATTGGAAATAAATCCGAAATAAATAGCAAATGGACTCGGAAAATTTTGAAAACTTCCAGAACTTAATTTTTTATTATTTCAGAAGTATTGAAAAAATAAAATTTTAATTTGGAATCGGTTTTCTATTTATTTAGGTTCGGGAGTCAAAAAGGTCATTTTACTGAAGAAAGCAAAAAGGGCAAATTTATAATTAAGAAAAATATGAAAGAAGAAGGAATTGCTGGGATTTACCTCGTTTGATCGGATAGCATAGAGGAGAATAAGGAAGCTTGATCAATTTAATTCCTTAGTCACTATCAAGCTCACATGCTACCACTAACACCTTGCAAATGGTCCCCCCTTCATCTAATGGCTTAGGTCCCTTATAGGAAAGTTGGATAGTGTAAGTTTAAATGCCAAGATGAAATTTTTGTTTGTCATGAAAGAACCTTTATCTAATGGCTTAGTCAAGGAAGAGCAGAATTCATCCAAAGGTGGACATTTATTTGGCCAAGCAAGGAAGTGCATGGGATTGTTCCTTCTCATCCGATGGCTTAGGCCATGTACAAGGGCTGAGTACACATGTTAAGGGCTGGATTTAATCTACAAGATGTCTTTTTTATGTTGTCCTCATCCAATGACCAAGAATGGAAGAGCACAACTCATCCAAGGGTAGGCACTCAAAGGGGCAAGCAAGGGAGTGCATGGGATTGGTCCTCTTTTCCATCTAAGGGATGAGGTTATTACAAAGCTGAGTACACATCTTAAGGGCTGCTATCAATTGGCAAGATGACATTTTTATGTTGTCATCAAAATATCTTAATCTAAGGGCCAAGATTGGAGGGAAAACAATGCAAAATTCATCTAATGATTGGAGGGCCATTCGGTCGAGAGGAAGGAGGAAAGGGAATGTTTGACTTTTTCCATATAGGCTGATCATTTGAGAGTGGAATTCAGTAACTAATTTAGAAAAGAAAAGGTTTTGAAAGAAAAAAGAAAGGTTTTCAATAGAAGAGCTTGAAGATAGCCATCTCTACCAAGCTCTAGCATAGTTTTCTTCTTGTTTTCCATGGTGATTTTTTGATTTTCTATCTTGTTTTCCTACTACATTTCTCATAGAAATCAAAGTTTTAAAAGGTTTATTTAAATTTTCATCTCTTCTTCTTCATAAAAAATGGTTGAAAATAATTTTTTTTATAAGATTCTTTCTTTGGCCGAATGTAGCATGAGTGATTGCCTTGATCTTTCTTTTTTTCCTCTTTGCATGATGTTGTGGGAAACATGATTTTTTAAGGTTTATTTAAGTATTTTATATTCTGATTTTTTTATAAAAAAAATGAAGCAAAAGAGGTTGAAATGGCTACATGATCTTGGCAAGGCCAAGTGACCATGGTTAGGGGAGAGGCTATGCCCATTTTTACCTACCATGAAGCTCACCTTAATTTTGTTGTTTAGCATGGTTTATTTTCTGGTTTTTGAAATGGAAAGACTTCATGATCTTGGCAAGACCAAGTGATTATGGTTGGGTGAGAGGCTATGCCCATTTTATACCAACCATGGAGCTTAACTTTCCTTGTTTTATTTACTAGTTTTGCTTGTTATTTGCTTTGCATGTCTATGCTTAATTTTTTATATGTTCTTTACATTATTTTCTATGCTATATTTGCTTCTATATTTCTTTTCCATGCTTAATAATCTTTCCTTGTAGGTTCGGCCTTTGTGTTCATTGGAAACATATTGTGCATTTTTTCATATATCATGTCTTATATTATAAACATGTTTGCATTTTATATTTGGTCATATGACCATTCGACTACTCCATTTTGCTATGCCTTGCATGTGCATTTTCATCTTGCTTCTTGACTTGTTTGCATCTCCATGCCATGAGTTAACATATCTTGATATTTAGTATGCCTTGCATGTGCATTTTCATCTTGCTTTTTTGCTTGTTTACATTCCCATGCCATGAGCTTGTGTATTTTGATTTTAGTATGTCATATGCTTGTGAAATTGTCATGACATTATGTATCTTGATATGGTTTGTCATGTACTTGTGTCATTTATTAGATAGGATAACATTAGAGTACCATGTGACCATTCGGCCTCTTCATGCATTCCTTGCCTTGTCATGCATTTGCATTTTGTTTGGGTAACATGCTTTGCATTATCATATCTTGAAATTGTGTATTGGTTGCTATTTGTTCAAGAATTAGTATTAGGTTTATTGGTCATTGTATGTTCATAGTATTGCTATGCATTCTCATTACATTTTAGGTCTAGGCCATATTGGTATTGCCATGCATATTAGGTCTTAAATCGTATTGGTATTGCCATGCATTGCTATGCTACTTAGGTCTTAGGTTACATTATCATTTTCATGCATATCCATAACATTTAGGTCTAAGTCATATTTGAATTATCAAGCATTGCATGCATATTAAGTTAGGATAGCATTTATTGCCATGCAAACTCATGCTAGGCATTTAGGTTATTTTGAATTGTCATGCATTTCCTTTACCATTTATGCTTTAGACCATGCATTTCATACATTTCATTTGCTGTATGTTCATGCATTCAATTTCATTGCCACTTGATTTGTGACTTAGGCTAATTAATGGCTCAAAGTCATGCTCATTTGAGCATACTTGTGGAAAACTAAAAAGTCATCAAATTGATTATTCTACCTTTGTGATTTTTTTTACTTAGCCAATGTTTGTCCAAGGTTTTTAAATGTTTTAGCTACTGTTTTTAGGTCTTTAGGATGATCTCCAACAATTTTTACTTTGATTTTTAAATGACTTTATCAAAGGCAAAAAATGTGTTTTTGGCAAAACAATTTTTTTCACCTAGTACTCGAACTTCTCCGATTTTTCTGGGCAGTCATCTTTAATAAAAAAATTAAGCCAACTTTTTTCGCATGTAGTTTTACATGTTCTGAGTCTCCAGTATTTGTTTTAGATTTTTTTGAATTTTTAAAATAGGCTAAAAAATCGTGTGTCAAATTCGGACAGTAGAGGCAGATTTGAATTCAAAAGAAAAACAATGGTTGAAATTGGCTAAGGCATTTAGAGGGGGTCGGTTAGAAGTTTTAGCTACTGTCTTGGGATAGTTTCTAAGCCTTTTTAAGCTTTAAAAATGATTTTATAAATCTCGGTTTAAGGGTGGTAAAGTCCGAGATTTTAAACTTAGGAAATTAAAGCCATTTTAAAAAGGGTTTGGTAGGGGTTTTAATCTTCATTCAAGTTTTTCTTCAAAATTGTTTTCAAACAATCATAAAGTTTTGATTTTAGAAAATCTAATTTGACATATTTTCCTAAGGTAGCCGGATATCTTTTTAGACATACGGATTTCTTTATTTAGAGGAAAAAATACATTTTCATGCATTGCATTTTCCATGTTCATGCATTTTATTTAATATGTGATTTTTCCTATGATATTTTCCATGGTATTATTATTACTTTGATTTACATTTTTTGATCTAATATTGTTTGCCATATGATTTTGAATATTTCATGCTATCCTATATTTTTTTATTTAGTTATTTATTTTTGTCACATTATTTAGCATATACTATGTTCATGCATTTTTATTTTATTTTCATGCATATTTTATGATAGCATTATTTTATGTTTCATGTCATTTCTTGTCACTTAGATCATATTCCATGTCATTTAGGTTATATTATTTAGAATATGCCATGTCATTTAAAATATGCCATATCATTTAAAATTGCCATGTCATTTAAATCATTTTATTTCATTTAGAATATACCATGATACTTAGGATTTTTCATTTCATCTAGAATATACTATGTGATAACTCGTATAATTATATAGTTTTTAGTTATGTTTTATTATTGTTTTGTGTCAAATACGAGTTATTATTGTTTAGTCTAATTGTGTTTATGATCTTTTATATTTTTATGTATTTTGGTGTTTTTCACAAGTTTCTTTGAGTGATTTCAGATTACTAGAATTAAGGGCAAATCCAGTTCAGTTCCAGTTCCGACACCTTTTTCCATATCAGCTATATCTCGAGTTTCACTGAAGCAATAAGGCTGAAATTTGTAGCCATGCAAAGCTAAGAGGCATATCTATCTTTTTCATGTTTTACACTTCTTGAAACGGAGTCGTTTTCCCTAGCGAAATCGACCATCAAGTTGGCTGATGTGCAATGACGTCTGTGCTGACCTGTTTTCGTATTATGCCCATATCTTCTTATCCACATCAGAAAATGAGCTGATTCCAACGGCTATGGATCAGTAACTGATAGGGTAACATTTTTCTAGAAGACCATGTGATCAGATAAGGCCTCCAAAATTGACAAAATCGACCATCAATTTGGCTGATCAAAATCGTCATATATGACGAAAATTGTTAGAAAATGCACCAACCTATTATACCTACCTTTGAAATTTGTAAAGCTTGTCTCTTGTCATTTAGCCCTCCAAAATGTGTATAAATAGAGGGCCTTGGATGATTGTAAGGGATCATATTGGAGATTGGTAGGATATTAGCCATTTTAACAAAATTCTCTAAGTTTTCTTCTTCTTTCTTTTCTCTAGTTTTCTTTTTCTTTAGAAAGAGCAAGAGGTTGGATAATTAATATTCTTCTCTTTCTTTCTTTTATTTTCTTCTTAGATTCTATTTAATTTTATGTTTATAATGCCTATGCTAGGCTAAACTTCTATTTGGTTAAGGGTGATTTCAAAGCCCTAGACATGTTTTGTGATTGATTTTCAGATTCTATCTATCATTAATTTTCTATCAAAGTTGCTTATGTTCTTCTACAAGAATTGTTCATGATGTTGTCTTGATTTATTTAGGTGTACAACTAGATAGATCTTGATAATTATCTATTGCTAGTTTAGGAGTCTTGATCCGTGTAATTGTCTTGATTTCCTATTCATAAGTGGCAATTTGTGATTAATGATTATGGTCAAGTTTTCAATAATTGCAAAGTGGAACATAACCTAAGTTGAACAATCCGAGCTTATGTGTTTGTTGCTTAGATCAACCTATCTTTCTCATCATAAAGCTGCCATTAAATTGAATTTAGAGAGTGATAACTCGTATAATTATATAGTTTTTAGTTATGTTTTATTATTGTTTTGTGTCAAATACGAGTTATTATTGTTTAGTCTAATTGTGTTTATGATCTTTTATATTTTTATGTATTTTGGTGTTTTTCACAAGTTTCTTTGAGTGATTTCAGATTACTAGAATTAAGGGCAAATCCAGTTCAGTTTCAGTTCCGACACCTTTTGCCATATCAGCTATATCTCGAGTTTCACTGAAGCAATAAGGCTGAAATTTGTAGCCATGCAAAGCTAAGAGGCATATCTATCTTTTTCATGTTTTACACTTCTTAAAACGGAGTCGTTTTCCCTAGCGAAATCGACCATCAAGTTGGCTGATGTGCAATGACGTCTGTGCTGACATGTTTTCATATTATGCCCATATCTTCTTATCCACATCAGCAAATGAGCTGATTCCAACGGCTATGGTTCCGTAACTGATAGGGGAACCTTTTTCTAGAAGACCATGTGATCAGATAAGGCCTCCAATATTGAAGAAATCGACCATCAACGTGGCTGATGAGCAATGACGTCTGTGCTGACATGTTTTCGTATTTTGCCCATATCTGCTTAACCACATCAGAAAATGAGCTGATTCCAACGGCTATGGTTCCGTAACTGATAGGGGAACCTTTTTCTAGAAGACCATGTGATCAGATCAGGCCTCCAATATTGACGAAATCGACCATCAAGTTGGCTGATCAAAATCGTCATATACCTACCTTTGAAATTTGTAAAGCTTGTCTCTTGTCATTTAGCCCTCCAAAATGTGTATAAATAGAGGGCCTTGGATGGTTGTAAGGGATCATATTGTACATAGGTAGGATATTAGCCATTTTAATAAAATTCTCTAAGTTTTCTTCTTCTTTCTTTTCTCTAGTTTTCTTTCTTTTCTCTAGTTTTCTTTTTCTTTAGAGAGAGCAAGAGGTTGGATAATTAATATTCTTCCTCTTCTTCTTTCTTTCTTTTATTTTCTTCTTAGATTTTCTTTAATTTTATGTTTATGTTTACAATGCCTATGCTAGGCTAAACTTCTATTTGGTTAAGGGTGATTTCAAAGCCCTAGACATGTTTTATAATTGATTTTCAGATTCTATTTATCAGTAATTTTCTATCAAAGTTGCTTATGTTCTTCTACAAGAATTGTTCATGATGTTGTCTTGATTTGTTTAGGTGTACAACTAGATAGATCTTGATAATTATCTATTGCTAGTTTAGGAGTCTTGATCCGTGTAATTGTCTTGATTTCCTATTCATAAGTGGCAATTTGTGATTAATGATTATGGTCAAGTTTTCAATAATTGCAAAGTGGAACATAACCTAAGTTGAACAATCCGAGCTTATGTGTTTGTTGCTTAGATCAACCTATCTTTCTCATCATAAAGCTGCCATTAAATTGAATCTAGAGAGCTTATTCTAGGTTGTTTGATGGTTAGAGATTAAATAGAGAGCTTGTTCTATTTAACGACAAACTAAGGAAAGATTGGGATAACAGAGCTTGTTGTTATCTACGGTTGTTAACTTTGATAGTTGGTTGATATTGATAGATCTGAAATTGATTCTTAATGATGTCTAGTGGTGGAGAATGAAACCTTAACCATATTTTTCATATTTGATTCTTCTTACTTATTTGTTTTCTTACTTTTAGTTTGCTTATTTTTTATATTTATTTTTATTGGCTGGTTATACCGCCTAATTTGTATATTAACTTTGTTTTATTTTTATTGGCTGGTTATACCGCCTAATTTAGTATATATATTTTTATTGGCTGGTTATACCGCCTAATTTAGTATATATATTTTTATTGGCTGGTTATACCGCCTTGCATCTTATTCTTATTATTTACTTTAGTTTAAATCTGGCTTCAAAAACCCTTTTTCTTTTATTGTTCTTGAATTTAAGTTTTAAACTATTAACTTATAAACTAAAACCCAATCCCTGAGGACTCGACCCTTGCTAACTACTATACTTACAATTTATCTTTTTAGTGCAAGGTTAAATAAGATACACTCTTTTGGGTGCATCAAATTTTTGGCGCCGTTGCCGGGGATTGTTTTCTTTAGTTTATTTGTTACTTAGTTTATTCTTATTTTCAGTTCTAATGAGTTTTATTTTCTTGTACATACGGGTTTTTCTGATCAAATTTTGAAAAATAAAAAATAAAAAATAAAAAAATAAAAAAATAAAAAACGATGGAATTGAGTAATCTAACACTTGAAGAGTTGGTGGCATACATGAACATGGAGAATCAACAAGCCAATCTCACCTTCCCAGTTCAACAATTTGCCATGGGAGGATGTCAAGGCCATCAAGTGTTCCAAGATCAACAGTATGATCATTACTCAAACACTTACCATGAGGGATGGTGGGATCATACTAATTATGGCTACTCGAAAAATTACCAAGAAGTAGATCCTTATGCCAATTACACTCATCCATCTAGCTTCAATCAATCATGGTCCCAAGAACTAGATCTTTTTCAACCACCATATATGACTCAAAACTCAGGTACTTCTTTAGAAGATCTTATCTATTCTCTTGTTACTGATACTTTGCAATTTCAACAGGAAACAAGGGCAAGCATCCAGAGTTTGGAAAAGCAAATGATCCAATTGACTAGTAGTATGGTGGGATGGGTAGCACAAAGATCTGAAGAACTCTCTGCCCAAACAATGATTAACCCAAAGGAGAATACTACTATTGTGACCTTGAGGAATGATGAACAAGATGAGGATGAGACAGAATTAGAGATGGATTCTATTCTTGAGGATAATGAAGCCACAAATACAAATAAGAGTATTTCGGCACCTGAGGTAACGTTTAAAGTTCCACTTTTTACTAATGTTTCTTCTCCACCTTTTCCTAGTAGATTTGCAAAGTTCAAGGAGGATGAACATGAACAAGACACGCTGGAAACCTTAAACAGTTTGTTTGTGGATGTCATTCAACAAGTACCAAAAGATGCACCATTCCTCGATGAGATATGCACCACCAAGGATGATGGAATAATACTTGTAATGGAGAATGCATCCACTGTTGTGCAAAGAAAGCTTCCTCTTAAACGCATAAATTTGGAAAATTTCATGTATGAGCCTCACAAGCCTAAAAAGCCAAGAAGGGGTGTTGGTTACGTTCAAAACATTAACTCAAGTGTTAATTGGGAAGGCAACCCAATTAAAGAAGAAATTGCCAACCTTCCATATTCAGATTTGCTTTCTCTTTCTTTTCCTTTTTCTTTTCTTTTATTATTTTTATTTTTATTGTTTTTATTTTTATTTTTTTATGTTTACTTGTTAATTTTTGTTTAGTATTTTAGGATTATTTAGGTTGCATGAGTTTGTTTTGTTTTGAGTCTTAGTTGTTCCTATTCTTATGTTATTAGTTCTTTTCTCTTACACATGATTCTTTCATTTAGGTTAAGAGACTTACATTGAGGACAATGTAAGAATTAAGTGTGGGGGGAATGATTTAGGATTTCTTTTATTTTTGTCTACTATTTTTTTTTATGAGTCTTTATTATTATTTTTAGTGTGTTTTAGTTCCTTTTCAATACTATGATGAGATATGAATTTCATAAGTCTAAAACAGATTTATTAGTGAGAAAATTTTCATGAGAATTAAGCTTGATACTAATTTTTATGAGCCAATGTTAATATGATATGTTGATTGAGAAAGAAGCATGTTTAGACTTAATCTGACTTGTATAATCATCCTTGTAAGTTTTTGAGCCTATAATGATTGATGCATTATATAAATCAATCTAATTTCTTTCTTGAGTGCTCTTATGATTACATGATTCTCTAGAACTTGCTTTAAACCGTTTGAGACTATATTGATGCATGTGACAACATGAATATGATAGAGGC
Organism: Fremontodendron californicum; assembly: GCA_030761205.1. Lineage (NCBI taxonomy): Eukaryota > Viridiplantae > Streptophyta > Magnoliopsida > Malvales > Malvaceae > Fremontodendron > Fremontodendron californicum. Next base: position 27,460,801 of record JAULJL010000003.1, read on the forward strand.
ATTAGGATTTTTAGCCAGGGCCAAACAGCCATCCCTTATTGATGTTCCAAGAGAACACACCCCTAGTGAGCCAATTTGAGCCTACATTGAATAAGCTATCTCTTTGGTAACCATAACTTGTCCCTAACCTAAATATACTTATATCCTTACCTTTGTTCCAAAGATGAATTAGCATGTTTTGAGACAAGTTGCAAAGACAAGGAAGATCTATTGAAAATTTGGGTTAGAAACAAGAAATAAGTGGGGGGGGAAAGAAAAGAAAAGTCAAAAAAAAAAAAAAAGAAATGGAATACTGGCAAATACATTCAAAAAAAATAATATGAATCATCTCTTGAATTTTGGGAAAAAGAAAAAGATGTTACAAAGTTGTTCAGAATGAAGAAAATGCCCAACATGAATATCCGGCTTAGGTGACTATGTACTTGTAAAGAGTTTTGAGAAGTTTTTTTGTATGATCTTATTATGTCTCTAAACTTTATGAACTCTTTGGAACCTTTGTGATATCTTTATCCTTTTGTTCTTCAACCACATTACAAACCCCTTGGCCCCATTACAACCTTGATTAAAGACCTCTTGATTTATGAAGTTGCATGATCTTTTAGTGGAGAATAGGTGGACAAGCAAGCATATGGTAGAAGTGTTTTCATGAGATTGATTGAGTGTAAACACTTTACCACTACTTTAAAGAGTGAAAATCAAGAGAGTATCCCATGTGAGAAGTTGAGATTAAATTTGAACATGCACTATTTTGATTGAGATATGTTATGCTAATATTGGCTTAACTCAAACAATTTACATTCAAGCATGACTTTTTTGTGAAATTTTTTAAGCTATTGATTAGTTTATAAGACTTGTTCAAATATTGTCTCTAATTTGTATTGAAAGGATTAGGAGTAAATATTTTTAGTATATGTAGTTTATTTATATGAAGTTTATTTATATTTTAATTTTTCAATGTTTGTGGGTATCGTTCTAGTAAACCCTCACGAGACTAAACTCGTCCACTAGGGACACCTAGGGGTTTAAAGGCTTGTGTCACATGCTAAGTGCCACCGTGATTTCCTACGAAAATGGATTAGATTAGATTTTCTTATTTTATTTTTATTGAGTCGTTGCTAGGGACTAGCAACAATCTAAGTGTGGGGGTGTGATAACTCGTATAATTATATAGTTTCTAGTTATGTTTTATTATTGTTTTGTGTCAAATACGAGTTATTATTGTTTAGTCTAATTGTGTTTATGATCTTTTATATTTTTATGTATTTTGGTGTTTTTCACAAGTTTCTTTGAGTGATTTCAGATTACTAGAATTAAGGGCAAATCCAGTTCAGTTTCAGTTCCGACACCTTTTGCCATATCAGCTATATCTCGAGTTTCACTGAAGCAATAAGGCTGAAATTTGTAGCCATGCAAAGCTAAGAGGCATATCTATCTTTTTCATGTTTTACACTTCTTAAAACGGAGTCGTTTTCCCTAGCGAAATCGACCATCAAGTTGGCTGATGTGCAATGACGTCTGTGCTGACATGTTTTCGTATTATGCCCATATCTTCTTATCCACATCAGCAAATGAGCTGATTCCAACGGCTATGGTTCCGTAACTGATAGGGGAACCTTTTTCTAGAAGACCATGTGATCAGATAAGGCCTCCAATATTGAAGAAATCGACCATCAACGTGGCTGATGAGCAATGACGTCTGTGCTGACATGTTTTCGTATTTTGCCCATATCTGCTTAACCACATCAGCAAATGAGCTGATTCCAACGGCTATGGTTCCGTAACTGATAGGGGAACCTTTTTCTAGAAGACCATGTGATCAGATCAGGCCTCCAATATTGACGAAATCGACCATCAAGTTGGCTGATCAAAATCGTCATATACCTACCTTTGAAATTTGTAAAGCTTGTCTCTTGTCATTTAGCCCTCCAAAATGTGTATAAATAGAGGGCCTTGGATGATTGTAAGGGATCATATTGTACATAGGTAGGATATTAGCCATTTTAATAAAATTCTCTAAGTTTTCTTCTTCTTTCTTTTCTCTAGTTTTCTTTCTTTTCTCTAGTTTTCTTTTTCTTTAGAGAGAGCAAGAGGTTGGATAATTAATATTCTTCCTCTTCTTCTTTCTTTCTTTTATTTTCTTCTTAGATTTTCTTTAATTTTATGTTTATGTTTACAATGCCTATGCTAGGCTAAACTTCTATTTGGTTAAGGGTGATTTCAAAGCCCTAGACATGTTTTATAATTGATTTTCAGATTCTATCTATCATTAATTTTCTATCAAAGTTGCTTATGTTCTTCTACAAGAATTGTTCATGATGTTGTCTTGATTTGTTTAGGTGTACAACTAGATAGATCTTGATAATTATCTATTGCTAGTTTAGGAGTCTTGATCCGTGTAATTGTCTTGATTTCCTATTCATAAGTGGCAATTTGTGATTAATGATTATGGTCAAGTTTTCAATAATTGCAAAGTGGAACATAACCTAAGTTGAACAATCCGAGCTTATGTGTTTGTTGCTTAGATCAACCTATCTTTCTCATCATAAAGCTGCCATTAAATTGAATCTAGAGAGCTTATTCTAGGTTGTTTGATGGTTAGAGATTAAATAGAGAGCTTGTTCTATTTAACGACAAACTAAGGAAAGATTGGGATAACAGAGCTTGTTGTTATCTACGGTTGTTAACTTTGATAGTTGGTTGATATTGATAGATCTGAAATTGATTCTTAATGATGTCTAGTGGTGGAGAATGAAACCTTAACCATATTTTTCATATTTGATTCTTCTTACTTATTTGTTTTCTTACTTTTAGTTTGCTTATTTTTTATATTTATTTTTATTGGCTGGTTATACCGCCTAATTTGTATATTAACTTTGTTTTATTTTTATTGGCTGGTTATACCGCCTAATTTAGTATATATATTTTTATTGGCTGGTTATACCGCCTAATTTAGTATATATATTTTTATTGGCTGGTTATACCGCCTTGCATCTTATTCTTATTATTTACTTTAGTTTAAATCTGGCTTCAAAAACCCCTTTTCTTTTATTGTTCTTGAATTTAAGTTTTAAACTATTAACTTATAAACTAAAACCCAATCCCTGAGGACTCGACCCTTGCTAACTACTATACTTACAATTTATCTTTTTAGTGCAAGGTTAAATAAGATACACTCTTTTGGGTGCATCAGAGAGCTTATTCTAGGTTGTTTAATGGTTAGAGATTAAATAGAGAGCTTGTTCTATTTAACGACAAACTAAGGAAAGATTGGGGTAACAGAGCTTGTTGTTATCTACGGTTGTTAACTTTGATAGTTGGTTGATATTGATAGATCTGAAATTGATTCTTAATGATGTCTAGTGGTGGAGAATGAAACCTTAACCATATTTTTCATATTTGATTCTTCTTACTTACTTGTTTTCTTACTTTTCTAGTTTGCTTATTTTTAAAAGTATATTTATTTTTATTGGCTGGTTATACCGCCTAATTTGTATATTAACTTTGTTTTATTTTTATTGGCTGGTTATACCGCCTAATTTAGTATATATATTTTTATTGGCTGCCTATACCGCCTTGCATCTTATTCTTATTATTTACTTTAGTTTAAATCTGATTTCAAAAACCCCTTTTCTTTTATTGTTCTTGAATTTAAGTTTTAAACTATCAACTTATAAACTAAAACCCAATCCCTGAGGACTCGACCCTTGCTAACTACTATACTCACAATTGATCTTTTTAGTGCAAGGTTAAATAAGATACACTCTTTTGGGTGCATCAAATTTTTGGCGCCGTTGCCGGGGATTGCTTTCTTTAGTTTATTAGTTTATTGGTTTATTCTTATTTTCTGTTCTAATTATTTACTTTCTTATTTTTTTTTTATTAGTGAATGTTCCAAGCTCCCGAAGAAGACTTACGACTTAGGAAAATTCGGGAATTTATAACTTCTCACCAACAACCAATCGAGGAGTTGATCCAAAACATCCAAGAGAAGCAAGGAGAGATGGCAGCAGCTGACAACCGAACTCTCAAGGAGCTAGCCGCTCCGGACTTGGGTCAACAACCATTATGCATTGAATATGCTAATCTTGAGGTAGCTTTTGAATTAAAATCTGGTTTGATTCATCTTCTCCCAACTTTTCATGGTTTTGCAGGAGAGGATCCAAATAAGCACCTCAAGGAATTCCATGTAGTTTGCTCAAGCATGAGACCAACAGGGGTCACGGAAGAGCAAGTTAAGTTGAGAGCCTTCCCATTCTCTCTAGCTGATTCAGCAAAGGAATGGCTCTACTATCTACCATCCGGGACCATCACTACATGGAATGATTTGAAGAAAGCATTCTTGGAAAGGTATTTCCCAGCATCTAAGGCTGCCAACATTAGGAAAGAGATATGTGGGATTCGGCAATACAACGGAGAGTCCTTATATGAATATTGGGAGAGGTTCAAGAAACTTTGTGCATCATGTCCACATCATCAGATAAGTGAACAACTTCTCATCCAATACTTCTATGAAGGTCTCATGCCCATGGAGAGAAGTATGATAGATGCCGCTAGTGGGGGAGCTCTAGCTGATAAGACTCCCAGGGCTGCTAGAACATTAATCTCCAACATGGCAGCCAATTCTCAACAGTTCTCAATGAGACAAGATCCACCACCACAACCCAAGAGAGTTAATGAGGTAAGTATATCATCCCTTGAACAAAAATTTGATAAACTGACTTCTCTTGTTCAACAATTGGCTGTAGGTAAAATACAACAAATAAAGGCTTGTGGCATATGTTCAAACATAGGGCACCAAACTGATATGTGTCCAACACTTCAAGAGGATACCAATGAACATGTGAATGCCATGGGTGGATTTCAGAACCAATCAAGGAAATATGATCCCTACTCAAACACTTACAATCCAGGATGGAGGGATCATCCAAACTTCAATTATGGAGGGAACCAATCACAAACTATTCCTCCACCATTTGACCACAGGCCACCGGGTTTTCAGCAAAGAGTGCAACAACCATACCAAACCCGACAACAACTACCACCCACCCAAAATTCAGGTACTTCTCTTGAAGATCTTGTTAAAGCTCTTTCTACTAATACAATTCAATTTCAACAGGAAACAAAGACAAGTATTCGAAATTTGGAGACTCAAATAGGGCAATTGGCAACAACCATGAGTCAAATGCAAGCAAGGGATTCTGGGAAATTACCTTCCCAAACCATAGTGAATCCAAGAGAGAATGCCAATGCTATAAATTTAAGAAGTGGGAAACAGCTAGAGACACCACAAAATGATAGTGCTCAAGGGGAGAACAATACCATGGCATCCTCTTCACATCCCAACGAGCCACTAAAAAAGGTAATTCCTAAACCATCCTTTCCTTCTTATATAACTCCTCCACCTTTTCCTAGCAGGTTAGCAAAGTCCAAGAAGGAGGAGCAAGAGAAGGAAATTTTGGAAACCTTCCGGAAAGTAGAGGTGAACATTCCTTTACTAGATGCTATCAAGCAAGTGCCAAGATATGCCAAGTTCCTAAAAGAGTTGTGCACATCTAAACGGAAGTTGAAATGGAATGAAAAGGTAAGTGTGGGGGAGAATGTGTCAGCTGTTCTTCAAAAGAAACTCCCACCTAAATGCAAGGATCCAGGTATGTTTACCATTCCTTGTAAGATAGGCAACACCAGGTTTGAGCGTGCTATGCTAGATCTAGGGGCATCTATTAATGTCATGCCATATTCAATTTATGCTTCATTGAATCTAGGACCATTAGAGGAAACCGGTGTTATAATACAACTTGCTGACCGTTCTAACACTTATCCAAGAGGAGTTGTAGAAGACGTTCTTGTACAGGTTAATGAATTGGTTTTTCCCGCTGACTTTTATGTTATTGAGATGGAAGATGAGATGTCTTCTAATCCCACACCTATTCTATTAGGGAGACCATTCTTGAAAACAGCAAGAACTAAAATAGATGTACATGATGGCACTTTAACTATGGAATTTGATGGTGAAATAATTCGCTTTAACATTTTTGAGGCCATGAGATATCCTAGTGATGTGCATTCTGTTTTTAATATTGATATAATTGACTCACTAGTGCAGCAAGCTTATGAGCTAGATGGTGAAGATAGTGTAGAAATAGTCATTAGCAACCATCTCGGAATGGGGAATGCTAAACTAGCCTTGAGTGACCAGGTGGAAGGGGCACTAGAATCTTTACACTCGCTGCAACCTAAAGATGCAAGGTTTGATGTTTCATTTATTGATTTGCCTTTATCTAATGAGAAACTTCTACCTTCCATTTTGCAGGCACCAACTTTAGAATTGAAACCACTACCGAACCACTTGAAATATGTGTTCTTAGGTAAAAAGGACACACTACCGATCATCATTGCCAAAGAGCTCACACCTTTGCAAGAAGAGCGACTTATCCAGGTGCTTAGAGAGCATAAAACAGCAATTGGTTGGACAATTGCCGATATCAAGGGAATAAGCCCATCCATGTGCATGCACCGGATTTTGTTAGAGGAAGGGTCTAAACCAACAAGAGAAGCACAAAGAAGATTGAACCCTCCTATGATGGAGGTTGTGAAAAAGGAGATACTGAAACTCCTAGATGTTGGAGTGATCTATCCTATCTCGGATAGCAAATGGGTGAGCCCAGTCCAAGTGGTTCCAAAGAAATCAGGTGTAACGGTGGTAACAAATAATGAGAATGAACTTGTTCCTACTAGGATTCAAACAGGATGGCGAGTTGATTATCGTAAACTTAATTCCACAACTCGCAAAGACCACTTTCCTTTACCTTTTATTGATCAAATGCTTGAAAGGTTAGCTGGCCATTCTCATTATTGTTTTCTTGATGGTTTTTCAGGTTATAATCAGATAGCCATTGCTCCGGAGGACCAAGAGAAAACAACATTCACATGTCCATTTGGTACTTTTGCATACCGGCGTATGCCATTTGGTCTTTGTAATGCACCAGCTACATTCCAAAGGTGTATGGTTAGCATATTTTCAGATTATGTAGAGAACATCATAGAAGTATTTATGGATGATTTTAGTGTCTATGGTGATTCTTTTGATAGATGTCTAGAGAACCTTACACTTGTACTTGAAAGATGCATGGAAACTAACCTTGTTTTGAATTGGGAAAAATGCCACTTTATGGTAGAACAAGGAATAGTTTTGGGCCATGTTATTTCTTCTAGAGGGATAGAGGTTGATAAGTCTAAAATAGATATTATGCATTCTTTACCACCTCCCACAAATGTGAGAGAGGTTCGTTCTTTTCTTGGACATGCAGGTTTCTATAGGAGATTTATCAAAGACTTCTCAAAGATCACATTACCTCTTTGCAAGCTACTACAAAAAGATGTGGTTTTCCACTTTGATGATAAATGCAAAGAGGCGTTTGAAACATTGAAGGGACTCTTGACATCGGCTCCTATCATCCAACCACCAGATTGGAATGTACCTTTTGAAATCATGTGTGATGCTAGTGACTATGCCATTGGAGCTGTTTTGGGCCAACGGGTTGGCAAAGCCTCACATGCCATTTATTATGCCTCCCGAACTCTTAATGATGCTCAATTGAACTATTCCACTACTGAAAAAGAACTTTTGGCTGTTGTATTTGCTTTAGAAAAATTTCGATCTTATTTAATTGGTACTAAAGTAATTGTATATTCTGACCATGCAGCCCTTAAGTACTTGCTCACTAAAAAGGAGGCCAAACCAAGGTTGATTAGATGGATACTTCTCTTACAAGAGTTTGATTTGGAGATAAAAGATAAGAGAGGTAGTGACAACCTGGTTGCGGACCATCTTAGCCGTTTAGTTCATGAAGAGGATGCACTACCCTTGAATAAGAACTTTCCGGATGAGCAACTTCTTTTTATAAGTACAACAACTCCTTGGTATGCTGATATTGTTAATTACTTAGTTACCAAGAAGTTGCCACAAGAGTTGACACAAGCTCAAAGAAATAAGATCAAGAGTGATGCCAAATACTACATATGGGATGATCCTTACCTTTGGAAGCATTGCTCCAATCAGATTATAAGAAGGTGTGTACTCGAAACTGAATTTCAATCTATTCTCACCTTTTGTCACTCTTATGCATGTGGAGGACACTTTGGATCCAAAAGAACAGCCATGAAAGTTCTTGATTCTGGATTTTATTGGCCTACCATATTCAAAGATGCATACCTCTTTTGCAAGTCATGTGATCATTGCCAAAGAACAGGTAACTTAGGTCCTAGAAATCAAATGCCTCAAACTCCAATACTTATTGTTGAAATTTTTGATGTATGGGGCATGGATTTCATGGGACCTTTTCCTCCTTCTTTTGGTAATCTTTATATTTTACTTGCCGTTGATTATGTTTCAAAGTGGGTGGAAGCAAAATCCACTAGGACTAATGACTCTAAAGTTGTTTCAGATTTTGTCAAGACTAACATCTTGGCTAGGTTTGGAACGCCAAAGGCCATAATCAGCGATAGAGGTACTCACTTTTGCAATAGGACTATGGAAGCACTTTTGAGGAAGTATAACATCACACACAAGGTCTCCACCTCATATCATCCTCAAACTAGTGGGCAAGCTGAAGTGTCAAACCGAGAAGTTAAGTCCATCCTTGAAAAGACAGTTAATCCAAATAGGAAGGATTGGAGTTCACGACTTGATGATGCACTTTGGGCTTATAGGACAGCATATAAGACACCCATTGGTATGTCTCCTTATCGACTTGTTTATGGTAAGCCTTGTCATCTTCCGGTTGAATTGGAACATAAATCATATTGGGCTATCAAACAATGCAACATGGAGATGGATGAGATAGGAAAGAAAAGAAAACTTGACCTACAAGAATTAGAGGAGATAAGGAATGATGCCTATCAGAATTCTAGGATTTACAAGGAAAAGACTAAGGCATTCCATGACAAGATGATATCAAGAAAAGAATTTGTTGTTGGACAAAAAGTTCTTCTCTTCCATTCACGCCTTAAGTTATATCCAGGTAAGTTACGTTCTCGTTGGGTTGGACCTTTTGTTATTACTAATGTATTTACTCATGGTGCAGTTGAAATCCAAAGCCCGAAAACAGATAAGGCATTCAAAGTAAATGGTCATAGATTGAAGCCTTACTATGAGAACTTTCCAATACAAGATGTGGAGGAGTTTCCACTTTTTGAGCCAAAGTATGTTGAATAATAATGGCATGGGTCTAAGTCAAGCTGAGGACAATAAACCAAGCGCTTCTTGGAGAGGCAACCCAAAAGGATGGAGAGCATCTATTATATCAGATTTGCATATTCCTTACTCTCCATCATTCTATCTTTTATTATTTTTCTTTTCTTTTGTTTAATAGTTCTTTTCTCTTACATATAATTCTTGCATTGGGGGATAATAGCATTACATTGAGGACAATGTAAAAATTATGTGTGGGGGGAAGAATTTAGGATTTTATTTAGAGTGTTTTGTTTTTGAGTCTTTTTATGTTGTTTTTCTTTCTGATCCTTGTTTTGAAAATAACTAGATGTAAATATAATTTTTTTTTTTTAACCCCGGTTAAATGGCGGATAACGGTACTCCGTGATTATTTAAATCGGTTCCATCAGCTACCCACAAAACTGATATTGTATATAAATTTCTCTTCCAATTTCTCTTTCAATTTTTTTTCATTTTTTTTTTCAAGATGGATGATATTCTCACAAGATTGCAGAAACGATCTCCTCCTTTTCCTCGAAATATTTTACTGAAGCTTTACCAAGTTCGACTTGAAAGATTAAGAATGCTTATGCACAAAGGGATTCCTGACGACATACGTTGGATAATTGAAGCCAAGGTACGTGAAGATGAATATCTTCCTGTTTTGCATTTACCAGGTACAGGTAGAAGCACTTTTGCAAAGAAGCGACGAGCACAGCGCATGAGTTCAAATTGCCACAAATGTGCACGATGGACGTGTAACGGTAAATGTCGTTCTATTGGGATTCCGTCCTCTAATCGAGATGATAAAATTGAATTCATTAAGGATGGACTGAGTAAGGAGAATTTGGGTAATATCCAACTTTCTCTTGAGACGCATCCTAGTGGAGACGTACAAAGAGAAATTCTTGATTTATGGCCGCAATTCCAAAGGGAATGGCAACATCTTGGGAATCTGATGTTAAAAGACCCTGTTTGCCAGCTTGTAAGAAAACTGGATGGGAAGCATATCCTCGACTCATAGAAGGCGTTTAAGCCGTTTCTGGACGTAAAACCAGAGGAAGATGTGAGCCACAATCACAACTACAATAAATGACTTCTCAGCTTTTGGTTTGATTTGCAATAACTTTATTTTGGTTTAATTTACGTGTTGTTCGATTTGTGTAACTATTCTCGTTTTTTTTTATTTGTCTTTTACGGTTGATTTTTTCTTCTCTTTTTGATTTTCTTCCTGAAATCACGCAAAAATCTTTTGTTAGGTTAACATTTTCTTCTGACAGGTCAGATACACTTTCGGCGACATTATTACTCTTGTCTGATTCACTACTGAGTCCTCTATATATTACACCATGTACTCATTCTCTTTCAGGCACTCGAAAAAAAAAATGGAAAGTACTTCATCCCAGCGCATTAAAAAAATTTGTGTCTTTGGAGGTGCTTATCCAGGAAAAAATAACATATTCGCTGATGAAGCCATAAGAGTTGGAGTAATACTTGCCCAACAAAAGATCCACTTGATTTATGGAGGCGGTAGTACGGGTTTAATAGGAGCAGTCGCTACAGCAGCACACGCCGGAGGAAGTCCAGTTCTAGGAATCGTGCCAAAACTATTCACAAGTTTTTGTGGACCTACCGTGGGTAAGGAAATACAAGTCTGGAGTGTCCCTGAACGGATAACAATCATGTACCATTCTGCCGATGCATTCATTGCTTTACCAGGAGGTCTGGGTACATTGGAAGAAATAGCTTGCGTGGCTTCTTGGTCATCTTTGGTCACAAATAAGAAACCCATTGGTTTGCTTAATATTAATGGTTATTTTAGTAATTTGCTTTTATATTTAGATAATGCTGTGGATAATGGATTCATGTTTTCAGAGGCAAGGAGAACCATAATTTCTGCTACAACCATTGAAGATTTACTTAAAAAGCTCCAAGCTTATGAGTGTTTATCTGCTACGGTTGTTTCGCAAACGCTCGGAAAAAGAAAAAGAGATATGGACGAGCAAGGAGTGGATTGCACTTTGTCTTTGTGACATTATCTAACATTTTGCTTGTTGTGTCTTAGTTATAATAAGTGGTTAGCAACCTCTGCAGGTAATATCTCCTAAATTCTACCTTTAAAATTTGACATTGGGGACAATGTCATATTTTTGTAGGGGGTAAGGGACATATTTTGCTAATTTAAAAAAAAAAAAAAAAAATTAAGAAGTATTTATTCTGAACAAGGTCTGAGTAAGGGAGACTTGAGACATACCTTGTCAGTTTGATTTCTTCTTTTCAAAAAAAAAAAAAAAAATAGTTTGTTGTGTTTTAAGCAATTTAGAAGTATTCATTCTGAACAAGGTCTGAGTAAGGGAGACTTGAGACATACCTTGTCAGTTTGATTTTAATCTTTTTATGTTTACTTGTTAATTTTTGTTTAGTATTTTAGGATTATTTAGGTTGCATGGTTTTGTTTTGTTTTGAGTCTTAGTTGTTCCTATTCTTATGTTATTAGTTCTTTTCTCTTACACATGATTCTTTCATTTGAGTTAATAGACTTACATTGAGGACAATGTAAGAATTAAGTGTGGGGGGGAATGATTTAGGATTTCTTTTATTTTTGTCTACTATTTTTTTTTTCTTTATTATTATTATTATTTTTTTTTTGTGAGTTTTATTTCCTTTTTATTACAATGATGAGATATGAATTGCATAAGTCTAAAACAGATTTATTAGTGAGAAGATTTTCATGAGAATTGAGCTTGATGTCAACCTTTTTATGAGCCAATGTTAATATAATATGTTGATTGAGAAAGAAGCATGTTTAGACTTAATCTGACTTGTATAATCATCCTTGTGAGTTTTTTGAGCCTATAATGATTGATGCATTATACAAATCAATCTAATTTCTTTCTTGAGTGCTCTTATGATTACATGATTCTCTAGAACTTGCTTTAAACCGTTTGAGACTATATTGATACATGTGACAACATGAATATGATAGAGGCATTAGGATTTTTAGCCAGGGCCAAACAGCCATCCCTTATTGATGTTCCAAGAGAACACACCCTTAGTGAACCAATTTGAGCCTACATTGAATAAGCTATCTCTTTGGTAACCATAACTTGTCCCTAACCTAAATATACTTATATCTTTACCTTTGTTCCAAAGATGAATTAGCATGTTTTGAGACAAGTTGCAAAGACAAGGGATATTTTTAGTTAAAAATTTGGGTTAGAAACAAGAAATAAGTGTGGGGGGAAAAGAAAAGAAAAGTCAAGAGAAAAAGAAATGGAATACTGGAAAATACATTCCTATGTAAAAAAAAAAATATATGAATCATCTCTTGAATTTGTGGAAAAAGAAAAAGATGTTACAAAGTCGTCTAGAATGAAGAAAAGGCCCAACATGAATATCCGGCCTAGGTGACTATGTACTTGTAAAGAGTTTTGAGAAGTTTCTTTGTATGATCTTTTTATGTCTCTAAACTTTATGAACTCTTTGGAACCTTTGTGATACCTTTATCCTTTTGTTCTTCAACCACATTACAAACCCCTTGGCCCCATTACAACCTTGATTAAAGACCTCTTGATTCATGAAGTTGTATGATCTAAATAGTGGAGAATAGGTGGACAAGCAAGAATATGGTAGAACTGTTTTCATGAGATTGATTGAGTGTAAACACTTCACCACTACTTTAAAGAGTGAAAATCATGAGGGTATCCCATGTGAGAAGTTGAGATTAAATTTGAACATGCAATATTTTGATTGAGATATGTTATGCTAATATTGGCTTAACTCAAACAATTTACATTCAAGCATGATTTTTTGTGAAATTCTTTAAGCTATTGATTAGTTTATAAGACTTGTTCAAATATTGTCTCTAATTTGTATTGAAAGGATTAGGAGTAAATATTTTTAGTATATGCAGTTTATTTATATTTTAGTTTTTCAATGTTTGTGGGTATCGTTCTAGTAAACCCTCACGAGACTAAACTCGTCCACTAGGGACACCTAGGGGTTTAAAGGCTTGTGTCACATGCTAAGTGCCACCGTGATTTCCTACGAAAATGGATTAGATTAGATTTTCTTATTTTATTTTTATTGAGTCGTTGCTAGGGACTAGCAACAATCTAAGTGTGGGGGTGTGATAACTCGTATAATTATATAGTTCTTAGTTATGTTTTATTATTGTTTTGTGTCAAATACGAGTTATTATTGTTTAGTCTAATTGTGTTTATGATCTTTTATATTTTTATGTATTTTGGTGTTTTTCACAAGTTTCTTTGAGTGATTTCAGATTACTAGAATTAAGGGCAAATCCAGTTCAGTTCCAGTTCCGACACCTTTTGCCATATCAGCTATATCTCGAGTTTCACTGAAGCAATAAGGCTGAAATTTGTAGCCATGCAAAGCTAAGAGGCATATCTATCTTTTTCATGTTTTACACTTCTTGAAACGGAGTCGTTTGCCCTAGCGAAATCGACCATCAAGTTGGCTGATATGCAATGACGTCTGTGCTGACCTGTTTTCGTATTATGCCCATATCTTCTTATCCACATCAGCAAATGAGCTGATATCAACGGCTATGGATCAGTAACTGATAGGGTAACATTTTTCTAGAAGACCATGTGATCAGATAAGGCCTTCAAAATTGACAAAATCGACCATCAAGTTGGCTGATCAAAATCATCATATATGACGAAAATTGTTAGAAAATGCACCCACCTATTATACCTACCTTTGAAATTTGTAAAGCTTGTCTCTTGTCATTTAGCCCTCCAAAATGTGTATAAATAGAGGGCCTTGGATGATTGTAAGGGATCATATTGGAGATTGGTAGGATATTAGCCATTTTAACAAAATTCTCTAAGTTTTCTTCTTCTTTCTTTTCTCTAGTTTTCTTTTTCTTTAGAAAGAGCAAGAGGTTGGATAATTAATATTCTTCTTCTTCTTCTTTCTTTCTTTTATTTTCTTCTTAGATTCTATTTAATTTTATGTTTATAATGCCTATGCTAGGCTAAACTTCTATTTGGCTAAGGGTGATTTCAAAGCCCTAGACATGTTTTGTGATTGATTTTCAGATTCTATCTATCATTAATTTTCTATCAAAGTTGCTTATGTTCTTCTACAAGAATTGTTCATGATGTTGTCTTGATTTATTTAGGTGTACAACTAGATAGATCTTGATAATTATCTATTGCTAGTTTAGGAGTCTTGATCCGTGTAATTGTCTTGATTTCCTATTCATAAGTGGCAATTTGTGATTAATGATTATGGTCAAGTTTTCAATAATTGCAAAGTGGAACATAACCTAAGTTGAACAATCCGAGCTTATGTGTTTGTTGCTTAGATCAACCTATCTTTCTCATCATAAAGCTGCCATTAAATTGAATTTAGAGAGCTTATTCTAGGTTGTTTAATGGTTAGAGATTAAATAGAGAGCTTGTTCTATTTAACGACAAACTAAGGAAAGATTGGGGTAACAGAGCTTGTTGTTATCTACGGTTGTTAACTTTGATAGTTGGTTGATATTGATAGATCTGAAATTGATTCTTAATGATGTCTAGTGGTGGAGAATGAAACCTTAACCATATTTTTCATATTTGATTCTTCTTACTTACTTGTTTTCTTACTTTTCTAGTTTGCTTATTTTTAAAAGTATATTTATTTTTATTGGCTGGTTATACCGCCTAATTTGTATATTAACTTTGTTTTATTTTTATTGGCTGGTTATACCGCCTAATTTAGTATATATATTTTTATTGGCTGGTTATACCGCCTTGCATCTTATTCTTATTATTTACTTTAGTTTAAATCTGATTTCAAAAACCCCTTTTCTTTTTAGTGCAAGGTTAAATAAGATACACTCTTTTGGGTGCATCACTATGCCATTTAAATTATGTCATATCATTTAGGTTGCATTATATTATCTAGATTTTGCTATGTCATTTTATTTATGTCATACATGTTCATATTCATTTTTAATTTTTTTTTTTTAAAAAAGGATAATGATTTTCAACAAAAAAAATAAAGATATTCCCGAGTTAAAAAAATTCATGAGTTCTCTACCGGGTTTGCTGGAGGGAATATCATCAATTATCATTAATAAAGGAATATCTTTCTTTCAAAAAATGAGAATGAGTCGGAAAGTTTTCCAAATAAATAAAAATTTCTATATTTTGCCAATTTTGTCGGGGAATATAAGAAAATTTTGAATTAAAAATTGAATTAATTTTCTTTAAATTGGGAATTAATTTGAAATACTAAATTTAAAATCGAATTTTTACCGAGACTTGAGATAACACACGATTAATAAGGTACTGTTTTTATATGGGCGTTGTGGGGGTGCTAATCCTTCCCCGCACGTAACTGAGTCCCTAACCCGATTCTTCGATTTTTTCTAGTTTAAAATGTAGACTTGAAATTTGTTTTAAAATTTTTTTCATTAATTTTAAAATATTTCTAAAAACCGGTTTTAATAGGTGGCCGATTACACCTAGCTAAAAAAGATTGGTGGCGAGTCCATGTCTTTTTCAAGATAATTTTAATAGGCATAATTAATGTAATACATAAAACTAAAAAGAAAAAAAATAAAATAAAATTATGGAGAAGAAGTAGAAGTAGAAGAATAATGATGATCCTTGAGTCTCCTCAAAATATAGATAGTTTGTAGCTCAAAAACTGGTATTTATAGAGTTTTAAAACCCTGGGAACAAGTCCTTGCCGCATAAGTATGGTTAGGGGCTGAAAAATCACGTTTTTGGGCTTTTTTCAAATTTGCGGTAAGGGTTTTTCTGGCCGTAGGATTCTTTAGGGAGATTTTCTAGTACCAATTTAGTTGCCCATTTCTGATCCGACTTGGACCCATAATATATCGTTGGAAAGATAATCAAGTCAAATTCAAAAATCAATAAGCAAGTTTCTTCAAATAAAGAATCTAACATCATTTTTTCCTTGCAACAAGCTTCGGAAGTCAAATCTGCCTGATTGCTTTTCAACAAGAAATTGATCTTTTTGAATCCCAAGTCTTCTTCCATCTTATGAATGTGAATTTATAAGCTCTTTACCATCATTATTAACATATTTTGACTTTATTCTCCTTATTGTACCTGAAATTCAAAAACATAATTGTAGACACCTAATTTTGTCCGGACCACTAAACAGGTATGTTTTCTTCCAATATTGAAGTTTTCGAGTGTAAAAAGACTGTTTTCATCCTGCAGGTGGTACTCCGAGACTTAGTTTAAGAGGGTGAGCATAAAAAGTCAAACTTGAAAAAAGTCAACCCTAGAAAAAGTCAACCCCAAAAAGTCAACTACTGAAAAAGTCAACCCACTTTCAAAATCAAGATTTTAAGTTCAATTGAAAAATGGTGAAAGAATTTTGATAATTCGAGGTCTACATTGAAAGATATGGAGTTTGAAAGTTGGGATTTGGAGATTCAGTAGAAAGGAAACCCTAATCCGAGAAATTTGGGGAAAAGTGCTTAAACGATCAAATTAGTCGAAATTGAAGGTTCCAAATGAAAGATAAGCACTGACTACGGGTAATGGATAAGTCACTTGCAAGAAAAACTGAAAGAAAAGTCAATCCGGGAGAAAACCGAGAATTAGGGTTTTTAGCGAATTTCAGTGAAATCGGGAAGAATCACAAAAATGGCCCGACTTGGTAAGACCAAAGCCCCCAATGGATGAGGAATGATTAAAAAAGGATAGCCCAAGGCTGAGCTTGAAGAAAATCTGAAAATCGGACTTGTTTTGAGCAAAACCAGGTTTCAGTGGCAAAAGGGCAAAATTGGAAAATTTGGGAAAAATAGAAAATGGACACCGAAAATTCTAAAAATTTGTCAATCTCATTATTAAATCATTTGAAAGAGATTGGTACAAGAAAATCTTGATTCGGAGTTCGTTTGCAAAATGGCCAAATCCCGGGCCTCCTATGTAGTAATTCAAAAAGGAAAATCCCGGAAATATAGCAAATGAGCTCCAAATCTTTTGAAATTTTGCAGATCTCATTTTTAAATTATTTGGAAGAGATTGGCGAAATAAAATCTTGATTCGGAGTTCGTTTGCAATATGGCCAAATCCCGGGCCTCCTATGTAGTAATTCAAAAAGGAAAATCACGGAAAAATAGCAAATGAGCTCCAAATCTTTTGAAATTTTGCAGATCTCATTTTTAAATTATTTGGAAGAGATTAACGAAAGAAAATCTTGATTCAGAGTTCGTTTGCAAAATGGCAAAATCCCGAGCCTCCTATGTAGTAATTCAAAAAGGAAAATCCCAGAAAAATAGCAAATGAGCTCCACATCTTCTGAAATTTTGCAAATCTCATTTTTAAATTATTTGAAAGAGATTGGCATTAGAAAATCTTGATTCGGAGTTCGTTTGCAAAATGGCCAAATCCCGGGCCTCCTATACAATAATTCAAGAAGATAAATCCTGGAAAAATAGCAAATGAGCTCCAAAAATTCTGAAATTTTGTAAATCTCATTTTTAAATTATTTGGAAGAGATTGGCGAAAGAAAATCTTGATTCGGAGTTCGTTTGCAAAATGGCCAAATCCCGGGCCTCCTATGCAATAATTCAAGAAGATAAATCCCGGAAAAATAGCAAATGAGCTCGAAAAATTCTGAAATTTTGTAAATCTCATTTTTAAATTATTTGGAAGAGATTGGCGAAAGAAAATCTGGATTCGGAGTTCGTTTGCAAAATAGCCAAATCCCGGGCCTCCTATGTAGTAATTCAAGCCGATAAATCCCGAAAAAATACCAAATGAGCTCCAAAAATTATGAAAACTTCCAGATCACACTTTTTCATGATTTTGAAGAGATTGGTGAAGAAAAATCTTGATTTGGAGCTCGTTTAAAAAATGGTAAAATGTAGGGGCATAAAAGGGCATTTTGGGAAGAAAAAAACCAAATAAATAGCAAATGGACTCGGATAATTTTGAAAATTTCCAGAACTCAATATTTTATTATTTTGGAAGTATTAAAAAAATCAAAATTGAATTTGGAGTCCGTTTGATATTTATTTAAATCTGGGGGGCAAAACGGTTATTTCACCCAAGCAACCGAAAAGGGCTTTTTTGGGCCTTTCAAAAAATCAGAGTTGGGCTGAAAAAGAGAAGTGCTGGCCTGCCCAAGCCCAAAGGAAGGAGGAAGCTTCTGATTTTCAATCAAATGGCTAAAAATCAAGAGTTAGTTAGAGATTCTCTTTGATCAAGCCATGGTGATTAAGCCACATAGGCTAAGAAAGATGTCAACATTATTCTTGAACAGCTGTAATTTGAGAGAGTTGAGATGCTAATATAAAGGTGGTAATTTCATGATTTTTCACCTTGAATTATTAGCCATTTGATGGAAAATTGGTTACAAAAAAATGACAACATCCTTGAGCTATTAGAGGGGGTATTTGGCCAGCCCTAGAGGAGAGGATATTTTCATTTTTTCTTCTTCATTTTGCTGAGTTCTTAGAGTTTTTACTTAGTTTTTGCTATTTTAATCTCTATTTGGTGAGTTTCTATTTTAAATAACTGTTTTTTTATTGTTCTTTTTAGTTCTTCCTTCTTCTCTTTCTTAAGTATATTTTTTACATTTTATTTTTACAATAAACTCACCATGGCCAAATGGCCTACATTATTTATTTTAAGTTGCTGTTTTGGGTTCATTTTACCATATTGTTTATGTTATTTTCTTTGATTTTGATATTTTAAATGTTATGTTACTTCATATTCTTGAGTTATATTTTAATTTGGTTGCTTTGTTTGTTGCCATTTATGTTTTAGATATCATGTTTTTGCATTTTTAATTTTCTGTTTTCATGTTGTTTAAATTTGAGCATGTTTTAGATTTAGTATATCAAGTGTTTGTGAAAATGCTTGTGTGGTCTTTGCATGATTTTTGTTTATATCTTAGTTGAGCATGTTTTAGATTTAGTATATTAAGTGTTTGTGAAAATGCTTGTGTGATTTTTGCATGATTTAAGTGTTATATTTTAGTTGAGCATGTTAGTATACCAAGTGTTTGTGAAAATGCCATGCTTGTTGGAGCTTGAGGCCATTTGGCTACTCCATGTGTTTTGCATTGTGTGTTGCATTTTTGCCATGTTAGTTGGTAGGTTTTTGCATTTATATGTCATTTGATTTAGTTTTGCATGCTAGTATGCCAAGTGTTTGTGAAAATGCCATGTTTGCTTGTTACATTATGCTATTCGGCCCTCTTGGAATTTTTACATTTTTTGTGCATTCTTGCCATGTTAGTTGATATGTTAGCATTTTGCATGATATTTGATTGAGTTTTTGGATTAAGCATGCTTTGTGTTTTTGAAAATGCCATGCATATTTTAGTTATAAGCTAGGTTTATTTGCCATGCATATTCATGCATTTTAGGTCTAGGTTACATTAAATGCCATGTAAGTTCATTTAGGTCTAAGTCACTTTATGAATGCCATGCATTTTTTTCATGACATTTAGGTTTAAATCCATGCATTTCATGCATTATGTTTGCTGCATTATTTCATGCATTTCATGTTCATGCCACTTGAATAATGACTTGAGCCAATTAATGGTTCAAAGTCATGCTCTCTTGAGCACACTTGTGGAAAATTAAGTTTGTCAAATTGATTATTCTACCTTTGTGATTTTTTTTACTTAGCCAATTTTTATCTAACTTTCAAAAAGTCCTAGCTACTGTTTGTAAGTCATTTTATGAGTTTCAAATATTTTTACTTTTATTTTTAAATGATTTTGTCAAAGGCAAAAATGTGTTTTGGAAAGCAGTTTTTTTTCACCAAAAACTCGTAGATCTCCGATTTTTCTGGGAATTCATCTTTGAATAGAAAATTAAGATGATTTTTTTCCTATGTAGTTTTAAATGTCCTGAGTCTCCAGTATTTTTTTCAGAATTTTTTGAATTTTTAAAAATAGGATAAAAAATCGTGGCTTAAAACTGGACAGTGGAGTCAGAATTGAATTTAAAGAAAAATCATTTTTCTGTTTTGGTTAAGTTACTTAGAGTGGGCTGATTAGGAGGGTTAGCTACTGACTTAGGGTAGTTTCTAAGCCTTTTTAAACTCTAAAAATGGTTTTTCAAGTCTCGGGTTAAGGGTAGTCAAGTCCGGATTTTTAAACTTAGGAAATTAGAGCCATTTAAAAAAAAGATTTAGCCCAGTTTTTATTTTTTAATTCAAGCTTTTCAAAATTGTTTTCAAACAATCACAAAGTATTTTGGTTTTAGAATATTTAATTTGACATATTTTCCTAAGGTAGCCGGATATCTTTTTAGATATACGGATTTCCTTAATTAAAGGAAAAAATACATTTCATGCATTGCATTTTCCATATTCATGCACTTTATATAATATGTGATTCTTGCTATGATAATTTCTATGATATTGTTATGATTTTGAATTAAGTTATATTGTTTATTATATGATTTGGAATATTTCATGATATCCTATGCTTTTTATTTAATTATTTTTTTGTCATATTATTTAGCATATGCTATGTTCATGCATTATTATTTTCATTTTTATTTCCATGCATATTATATGATAGCATCATTTTATATTCCATGTCATTTAAATTATATGCCATATCATTCATGTTTGCCATGTCATTTAAATTATTTCATTTCATATAGAATATGTTATGTTACTTAGGTTAGTTTATTTTCATTTAGAATATATCATGTTACCTAGGTTATTTCATTTCATATAGAATATGTTATGTTACTTAGGTTATTTTATTTCATTTAGAATATATTGTGTTACTTAGTTCATTTCATTTCATTTAGAATATATCATATAACTTAGGATATTTCATTTCATTTAGAATATGCTAAGACATTTAAATTATATCATGTCATTTAGGATGCATTATATTATTTAGATTTTGCCATGTCATTTTATTTATGTCATGTATATACATATTCATATCTTTTAAAATGTTTTCAAAAGGATAATGATTTTTCAATAAAAAATAAAGATATTCCCGAGTTAAAATAATTATGAGTTCTCTACCGGGTTTGCTGGAGGAAATATCATCAATTATCATTAATAAAGGAATATCTTTCTTTCAAAAAAAGAGAATGATTCGGAAAGTTTTCCAAAACTAAAAATTTCTATATTTTGCCACGTTTGTTGGGGAATATAGGAAAATTTTGAATTTATAAATTCCGAATCATTTTCAATTAAAAATGGAATTATTTTTCTTTAAATTGGGAATTAACTTGAAATACTAAAACCGATTTCTTTTACCGAGACTTGAGATAACACACGATTAATAAGGTACCGATTTATACGGGCGTTGTGGGGGTGCTAATCCTTCCCCGCACGTAACCGACTCCCGAACCCGTTTCTTTGATTTCTCTGGTTTAAAACGCAGACTTGAAATTGGTTTTTAAAATGTTTTAATTAATTTTTAAAATATTTTATAAAACCAGTTTTAATAGGTGGCCGATCACACCTAGCTAAAAAAGATTGGTGGCGACTCCATGTCTTTTTTAAGGTCAATTTCAAAACCTTCATTTTTCTAGAGGAATTAAGTTGACTTTTCCTCGGTTTTTTAATGTCACGCTTAACAAATAATAAAGTCTTGCGATGAGACTCGTTATTTTTTAGGTTGCGACAATAATATAAGTAAACAAGATAAAGATCGAAAACATAACAAAACCCAAAGGTAGAAAGGCATATAATGTATATTTTATGAGCTTATCAAATACCCCAACACTTAGCTTTTTGCTAGTCCTCGAGCAAAACAAAATAAAAACAAAATAAGAAAATCTAATCTAATCCACTTTTATAGGAAATCACGGTGGCACTTAGCATGTGACACAAGCCTTTAAACCATTAGGTGTCCATAGTGGACGAGTTTAGTCTCGTGAGGGTTTACTAGGACGATACCCACAAACATTGAAGACCTAAGAAAAACTAAAAAAAATTATTACAACTAATCCTTCCAATATAAATTAGAGATAATCATTGAACAAGTCTCATAAACTAACCAATAGCTTAAAGAGTTTCACAAAAAATCATGCTTGAATGTAAATAGTTTGAGTTAAGCCAATATTAAAATAACATATTTCAATCAAAATAGCGCATATTCAAACTAATCTCAAATTCTCACACGGGATACTCTCATGATTTTCACTCTTTAAAGTAGTGGTAAACTTGTTTACACTCAATCAATCTCATAAAATAGTTCTGCCATATGATTGGTTGTCCACCTATTCTCCACTATTTAGATCATTCAACTTCATAAATCAAGAGGTCTTTATTTAAGGTTGTAATGGGGCCAAGGTGTTGTAATGTGGTTAACAGGATAAAGATATCACAAAGGTTCCAAAGATTTCATAGAGTTTAAAGACACAATAAAACCTCTGAAAACTCTTATAAAGCATATAATAGCATTGGCTAAATATTCATGTTGAGCCTTTGTTTCATTCTAACCAACTTTGTAACATCTTTTTCTTTTCTTTAACTTGAAGTTCAAGAGATGATTCATTTTTTTTTCTTTTTTTTATGCGAATGTATTTTTACAATGTTCCCTTTTTTTTTCTCTTGACTCTTGCCTTTCTCCTCCCCCACACTTATCTTTTGTTCTAATCCAAATTTTCAAAAAGTATTCCTTATTTTTGCAATATGTCTCAAATATTCAATCCATCTTTAGAATAAGGGCAAATATATAAATGTGTTTACGCTAGGTGTAAGATATGGTTACCAATAAAATGGTTTAATCAATATAGGCTCAAATTGGCTCACTAGTGGGGATGTTCTCTTGGAACATCAATAATGGATGGCTGTTTGGCCCTGGTTATAATCCTATTGCCTCTATCATATTCATGTTGTTATATGTATCAATATAGTCTCAAATAGTTTAAAGCAAGCACTAGAGAATTATGTAATCATGAGAGCACACAAGAAATAAATTAGATTGATATGTATAATGCATCAATCATATAGGCTCAAAACTCACAAGGATGATTATACAAGTCAATTTTAAGTCAAAACATGTTTCTTTCTCAATCAACATATCATATTAACATTGGCTCCATGAAAAATGATATCAAGCTTAATTCTCATGAGAAATCTTCTCACTACTAAACTAGTTTTAGACCTACGCAATTCATGTCTCATCATTATATTGAAAGGAACTAAAACACACTAAAAACAATTTAGAACGACTCAAAACAAAACAAGTAAAAAATAACAACATAAAAATAAAGGAAATCCTAAATTCTTCCCCCTACACTTAATTCATACATTGTCCTCATTGTAATGCTATTACCCCCAATGCAAGAATTATATGTAAGAGAAAAGAACTACTAAACAAAACAAACTAAAGAAAAACAATAAAATATAAAATGATGGAGAGTAAGGATAGCAAATCTGAGTATAATATGTGCTGTCCATCCTTTTGGGTTGCCCCCTAAGAAGCACTTGGTTTATTGTCCTTAGCATGACTTATTAAAACACAAAAACAAACAAAATTATTAAAAAAATCAAAACAAAGCAAACTAATAACCTAAAAAATAAAATAAAAAAAAATCAAGAGAGAAAAAGAAAACAAATCTGATATGGCAGGTTGACAATTTCTTAATTAATTGGGTTGCCATCCCAATTAGCACTTGAGTTAGTGTTTCGAACCTAACCAACACCCCTTCTTGGCTTTTTTGCATTTCCAGGCTCATACAAGAAACTTCCCTAATTTATGCATTTTTGTAAGGCGGTTTCTTTGCACAATAAGGATGCATTCTCCATTACAACTATTATTCCATCAACCCCTGTGGTGCATAACTCATCAAGGAATGGTGCATCTTTTGGTACTTGTTGAATGGCATCCACAAACAAACTGTTTAAGGTTTCCAGCATGTCTTGTTCATATTCCTCCTCCTTGAACTTTTCGAATCTACTAGGAAAAGGTGGAGAAGAAACATTAGTAAAAATTGGAACCTTAAACGTTACCTCAGGTGCCGAAGTACTGTTATTTGGATTTATGGCTTCATTATCCTCAAGAATAGAATCCATCTCTAATTTTGTTTCATCCTCATCTTGTTCCTCATTCTTCAAGGTCACAATAGTAGCAATTTCCTTTTGGTTAATCATCGTTTGGGCCGGGAGTTCTTTAGATCTTTGTGCTACCCATCCCACCATACAACTAGCCAATTGGCTCATTTGCTTTTCCAAACTCTGGATGCTTGCCATTGTTTCCTGTTGAAATTGCAAAGTATTAGTAACAACAGAATAGACAAGATCTTCTAAGGAAGTACCTGAGTTGTGAGTCATATGTGGTGGCTGAAAAAGATCTAGTTCTTGAGACCATGATTGATTGAAGCTAGATGGATGAGTGTAATTGGCATAAGGATCTACTTCTTGGTAATTTTCCTTGTAGCCATAATTAGTATGATTCCACCATCCCTCGTGGTAATTGTTTGAGTAATGATCATACTGTTGGTCTTGGAACCCTTGATGGCCTTGACATCCTCCCATGGCCAATTCTTGAACTGGGGAGGTGAGATTGGCTTGTTGATTCTCCATGTTCATATATGCCACCAACTCTTCAAGTGTTAGATTGATCAATTCCATCGTTTTTTTTTTCTTTTCAAAATTTGAAAAGAAAAACCTGTATGTACAAGAAAATAAAACTAATTAGAACTTAAAATAAGAATAAACCGAGTAACAAATAAACTAAAGAAAGCAATCCCCGGCAACGGCGCCAAAAATTTGATGCACCCAAAAGAGTGTATCTTTATTAAACCTTGCTATTAATATGATCAATTATAGTAAAGTAGCATGCAAGGGTCGAATCCACAGAGATTGGTTTTTAGTTTATAAATTACTAGTTTAAAACTTAAATTCAGGAACAATAAAAGAAAATGGGGTTTTTGAAAATGTTTATAAAAATTAAGAAAACAAGAAAAGTAAGAAGAAAATAAATAAGATGAAATCAAATATAAGAGAAATATGGTTAAGGTTTTATTCTCCACCACTAGACATCATTGAGAATCAATAATCAGATCTATGAACATCAATTAACTATCAAAATTATCAACCGTAGATAACAACAAGCTCTGTTACTTCAATCTTTCCTTAGTTTGTCGTTAAATAAAACAAGCTCTCTATTTAATCTCTAACCACTAGACAACCTAGAATAAGCTCTATAGATTTAATGTAATGGCAGCTTTATGATAAGAAAGATATGTTGATCTAGGCAACAAACACATAAGCTCGGATTGTTTGACCTATGTTATGTTCCACTTTTCAATTAGCGAAAGCTTTGCAATTGCCACCTATGAATAGGAAATCAAGACAATTACACGGATCAAGACTCCTAAACTAGCAATAGCTAATTATCAAGATCTATCTAGTGTCCACCCTAAATAAATCAAGACAAAGATCATAAACAATTCTTATGGAAGAACATAATCAACTTTAATAGAAAATTAATGATAGATGAAATTTAAAAATCAATTACAAAACATGTCTTGGGCTTAGAAATCACCCTTAACCAAAGAGAAGTTTAGCCTAGCATAGGCAAAATTAATATATACATAAAACTAAAAAGAAAAAGAAAATAAAAGAATGGAGAAGAAGTACTAGAATAATGATGATCCTTGAGTCTTCTCAAAAGATAGATAGTTGGTGGCTCAAAAGATGGTACTTATAGAGTTTTAAAACCCTAGGGACAAGTCCTTACCGCACAAGTAAGGTTAAGTGTTGAAAAATCACGTTTTTGGGCTTTTTTCAAATTTACGATTAGGGTTTTTTGGACGCAGGGTTCTTCAGGCAGATCTTCTAGCACCAATTTAGATGCCTATTTCGTATCTGATTTGAGCCCATAATATATCATTGGAAAGATAATCAAGTCAAATTCAAAAGTCAAGAAGGAAGTTTCTTAAAATAAAGATTCTAACATCATGTTTTCCTTGCAACAAGCTTCGGAGGTCAAATCTAGCTGATTGCTTTTCAACCAGAAATTGATCTTTTTGACTCCCAAGTCTTCTTCCATCTTATGATAGTGAATTTATTAGCCCTTACCATCATTATTAACATATTTTGATGTTATTCTCCTTATTGTACCTAAAACTCAAAATCATAATATAAGTAAACAAGATAAAGATCGAAAACATAACAAAACCCAAAGGTAGAAAGGCATAAAATGTATATTTTATGAGCTTATCAAATACCCCCACACTTAGCTTTTTGCTAGTCCTCGAGCAAAACAAAATAAAAAAAAATAAGAAAATCTAATCTAATCCACTTTTGTAGGAAATCATGGTGGCACTTAGCATGTGAACAAGCCTTTAAACCATTAGGTGTCCCTAGTGGACGAGTTTAGTCTCGTGAGAGTTTACTAGGATGATACCCACAAACATTGAAGACATAAGAAAAACTAAAAAAAAAAAAAATAATAATTACAACTAATCCTTCCAATATAAATTAGAGATAACCATTGAAGAAGTCTTATAAACTAACCAATAGCATAAAGAGTTTCACAAAAAATCATGCTTGAATGTAAATAGTTTGAGTTAAGCCAATATTAACATAACATATTTCAATCAAAATAGTGCATATTCAAAGTTAATCTCAAATTTTCACATGGGATACTCTCATGATTTTCACTCTTTAAAGTAGGGGCAAAGTGTTTACACTCAATCAATCTCATGAAAATAGTTCTACCATATGCTTGCTTGTCGACCTATTCTCCACTATTTAGATCATGCAACTTCATAAATCAAGAGGTCTTTATTTAAGGTTGTAATGGGTCTAAGGGGTTGTAATGTGGTTAAAAGGATAAAGATATCACAAAGGTTCCAAAGATGTCATAGAGTTTAAAGACACAATAAAACCTCTTAAAACTCTTATAAAGCATGTAATAACATTGGCTAAATATTCATGTTGAGCCTTGGTTTCATTCTAGCCAACTTTGTAACATCTTTTTCTTTTCTTTAACTAGAAGTTCAAGAGATGATTCAATTTTGTTTTTTTTATGGGAATGTATTTTTACAATGTTCCCTTTTTTTTTTCTCTTGACTTTTGCCTTTCTCCTCCCCCCACATTTATCTTTTGTTCTAATCCAAATTTTCAAAAAGTGTTCCTTATTTTTGCAATATGTCTCAAATATTCAATCCATCTTGAGAATAAAGGTAAAAATATAAATGTGTTTAGGCTACGTGTAAAATATGGTTACCAATAAAATAGCTTAATCAATATAGTCTCAAATTGGCTCACTAGTGGGGATGTTCTCTTGGAACATCAATAATGGATGGCTGTTTGGCCCTGGTTATAATCTTATTGCCTCTACCATATTCATGTTGTTATATGTATCAATACAGTCTCAAATGGTTTAAAGCAGGCTCTAGAGAATTATGTAATCATGAGAGCGCACAAGAAATAAATTGGATTGATATGTATAATGCATCAATCCTATAGGCTCAAAACTCACAAGGATGATTATACAAGTCAATGTGAAGTCTAAACATGTTTCTTTCTCAATCAGCATATCATATTAACATTGGCTCCACGAAAAATGATATCAAGCTTAATTCTCATGAAAAATCTTCTCACTGCTAAACTAGTTTTTGACCTACGCAATTCATGTCTCATCATTAGATTGAAAGGAACTAAAACACAGTAAAAACAATTTAAAAAGACTCAAAACAAAACAAATAAAAAATAACAACCTAAAAATAAAAGAAATCCTAAATTCTTCCCCCCACACTTAATTCTTACATTGTCCTCAATGTAATGCTATTACCCCCAATGCAAGAATTATATGTAAGAGAAAAGAACTACTAAACAAAACAAACTAAAGAAAAACAATAAAATATAAAATGATGGAGAGTAAGGATAGCAAATCTGAGTACAATATGTGCTCTCCATCCTTTTGGGTTGCCCCATAAGAAGCACTTGGTTTAATGTTCTTAGCCTGACTTATTAAAACACAAAACAAACAGAGTTATTAAAAAATCAAAACAAAGCAAACTAATAACCTAAAAAATAATAAATAAATAAAATATCAAGAGAGAAAAAGAAAACAAACCTGATATGGGAAGTTGACAATTTCTTCATTAATTGGGCTGCCATCCAAATTAGCAATTGAGTTAGTGTTTTGAACCTACCCAACACCCCTACTTGGTTTTTTTTTTTTTTTTTTGTATTTTCAGGCTCATACAAGAAACTTCCCGAATTTATATGTTTTTGTAGGGCGATTTCTTTGCACAATAATGGATGCATTCTCCATTACAACTATTATTCCATCAACCCTTGTGGTGCATAGCTCATCAAGGAACGGTGCATCTTTTGGTACTTGTTGAATGGCATCCACAAACAAACTGTTTAAGGTTTCCAGCATGTCTTGTTCATGTTCCTCCTCCTTGAACTTTTCGAATCTACTGGGAAAAGGTGGAGAAGAAACATTAGTAAAAATTGGAACCTTAAACGTTACCTCAGGTGACGAAGTACTCTTATTTGGATTTATGGCTTCATTATCCTCAAGAATAGAATCCATATCTAATTTTTTCTCATCCTCATCTTGTTCCTCATTCTTCATAGTCACAATAGTAGCATTCTCCTTTTGGTTAATCATCGTTTGGGCTAAGAGTTCTTTAGATCTTTGTGCTACCCATCCCACCATACAACTAGCCAATTGGCTCATTTGCTTTTCCAAACTCTGGATGCTTGCCCTTGTTTCCTGTTGAAATTGTAAAGTATCAGTAACAACAGAATAGACAAGATCTTCTAAGGAAGTACATGAGTTTTGAGTCATATGTGGTGGCTGAAAAAGATCTGGTTCTTGAGACCATGATTGATTGAAGCTAGTTGGATGAGTGTAATTGACATAAGGATCTATTTCATAGTAATTTTCCGAGTAGCCATAATTAGTATGATTCCACCATCCCTCGTGGTATGTGTTTGAGTAATGATCATACTATTGGTCTTGGAACCCTTGATGGCCTTGACATCCTCCCATAGCCAATTCTTGAATTGGGGAGGTGAGATTGGCTTGTTGATTCTCCATGTTCATGTATGCCACCAACTCTTCAAGTTTTAGATTGCTCAATTCCATCGTTTTTTTTTCTTTTCAAAATTTGAAAAGAAAAACCTGTATGTACAAGAAAATAAAACAAATTAGAACTGATAATAAGAATAAACCAAGTAACAAATAAACTAAAGAAAGCAATCCCCAGCAACGACGCCCAAAATTTGATGCACCCAAAAGAGTGTATCTTTATTAAACCTTGCAATTAATATGATCAATTATAGTAAAGTAGCGTGCAAGGGTCGAATCCCCAGAGATTGGTTTTTAGTTTATAAATTACTAGTTTTAAACTTAAATTCAAGAACAATAAAAGAAAATGGGGTTTTTGAAAAAGTTTTTAAAAATTAAGAAAACAAGAAAAGTAAGAAACAAATAAATAAGATGAAATCATATATAAGAGAAATATGGTTAAGGTTTCATTCTCCACCACTAGACATCATTGAGAATCAATAATCAGATCTATCAACATCAATTAACTATAAAAATTATCAACCGTAGATAACAACGAGCTCTGTTACCTCAATCTTTCCTTCGTTTGTCGTTTAATAAAACAAGCTCTCTATTTAATTTCTAACCACTAGACAACCTAGAATAAGCTCTCTAGATTTAATGTAATGGCAGCTTTATGATAAGAAAGATAGGTTGATCTAGGCAACAAACACATACGCTCGGATTGTTTGACCTATGTTATGTTCCACTTTGCAATTAGCGAAAACTTGACCATAATCATGAATCACAGATTGCCACTTATGAATAGGAAATTAAGACAATTACACGAATCAAGACTCCTAAACAAGCAATAGCTAATTATCAAGATCTATCTAGTATGCACCTTAAACAAATCAAGCCAAAGATCATAAACAATTGTTATGGAAGAACATAATCAACTTTAATAGAAAATTAATGATAGATAAAATCTAAAAATAAATTACAAAACATGTCTAGGGCTTTGAAATCACCCTTAAGCAAAGATAAGTTTAGCCTAGCATAGGCATAATTAATAAATACATAAAACTAAAAAGAAAAAGGAAATAAAAGAATAGAAAAGAAGTAGAAGATTAATGATGATCCTTGAGTCTCCTTAAATGATAGATAGTTTGTGGCTCAAAAGATGGTATTTATAGAGTTTTAAAACCCTGGGAACAAGTCCTTGCCGCACAAGTAAGGTTAGGGGCTGAAAAATCACCTTTTTGGGCTTTTTTCAGATTTACGGTTATAGTTTATCGGGCTGCAGAGTTCTTTAGGGAGATCTTCTAGTGCCAAGTTAGATGCCCATTTCTTTTCTGATTTGGGCCCATAATATATCGTTGGAAATATAATCAAGTAAACTTTAAAAGTTAGGAAGGACGTTTCTTCAAATAAAAAGTCTAACATCATGTTTTCCTTGCAACAAGCTTCGGAGGTCAAATCTGCCTGAATGCTTTTCAACCAGAAATTCATCTTTTTGACTCCCAAGTCTTCTTCCATCTTATGATTGTGAATTTATAGGCTCTTTACCATCATTATTTACATATTTTGACTTTATTCTCCTTATTGTACCTAAAATTCAAAAACATAATATAAGTAAACAAGATAAAGATCGAAAACATAACAAAAACTAGAGGTAGAAAGGCATATAATGTATATTTTATGAGCTTATCAAATACCCCACACTTAGCTTTTTTTCTAGTCCTCGAGCAAAACAAAATAAGAAAATCTAATCTAATCCACTTTTATAGGAAATCACGTTGGCACTTAGCTTGTGACACAAGCCTTTAAACCATTAGGTGTCCCTAGTGGACGAGTTTAGTCTCGTGAGGGTTTACTAGGATGATACCCACAAACATTGAAGACATAAGAAAAACCAAAAAAATAAAAATAATTACAACTAATCCTTCCAATATAAATTAGAGATAATCATTGAACAAGTGTTATAAACTAACCAATAGCTTAAAGAGTTTCACAAAAAATCATGCTTGAATGTAAATAGTTTGAGTTAAGCCAATATTAACATAACATATTTCAATCAAAATAGTGCATATTCAAAGTTAATCTCAAATTCTCACATGGGATACTCTCATGATTTTCACTCTTTAAAGTAGTGATAAAGTGTTTACACTCAATCAATCTCATGAAAATAGTTCTACCATATGCTTGGTTGTCCACGTATTCTCCACTATTTAGATCATGCAACTTCATAAATCAAGTGGTCTTTATTTAAGGTTGTAATGGGGCCAAGCGTTTGTAATGTGGTTAAAAGGATAAAGATATCACAATGGTTCCAAAGATTTCATAGAGTTTAAAGACACAATAAAACATCTCAAAACTCTTATAAAGCATATAATAACATAGGCTAAATATTCATGTTGGGCCTTTGTTTCATTCTAACCAACTTTGTAACATCCTTTTCTTTTCTTTAACTAGAAGTTCAGGAGATGATTCATTTTTTTTTATCGGAATGTATTTTTACAATGTTCCTTTTTCTTTTTCTCTTGACTTGTGCCTTTCTCCTCCCCCACACTTATCTTTTCTTCTAACCTAAATTTGCAAAAAGTATTCCTTATTTTTGCAATATGTCTCAAATATTCAATCCATCTTTAGATAAGGGTAAAGATATAAATGTGTTTAGGCTAGGTGGAAGATATGGTTTCCAATAAAATAGCTTAATCAATATAGGCTCAAATTGGCTCACTAGTGGGGATGTTCTCTTGGAACATCAATAATGGATGGTTGTTTGGCCCTGGTTATAATCCTATTGCCTCTATCATATTCATGTTGTTATATGTATCAATACAGTCTCAAATGGTTTAAAGCAAGTTCTACAGAATTATGTAATCATGAGAGCACACAAGAAATAAATTAGATTGATATGTATAATGCATCAATCATATAGGCTCAAAACTCACAAGGATGATTATACAAGTCAATTTTAAGTCTAAACATGTTTCTTTCTCAATCAACATTCATATTAACATTGGCTCCATGAAAAATGATATCAAGCTTAATTCTCATGAAAAAATCTTCTCACTACTAAACTAGTTTTAGACCTATGCAATTCATGTCTTATATTATATTGAAAGAAACTAAAATACACTAAAAATAATTTAAAAAGACTCAAAACAAAACAAATAAAAAATTACAACCTAAAAATAAAAGAAATCCTAAATTCTTCCCCCCACACTTAATTCTTACATTGTCCTCAATGTAATTCTATTACCCCCAATGCAAGAATTATATGTAAGAGAAAAGAACTACTAAACAAAACAAACTAAAGAAAAATAATAAAATATGAAATGATGGAGAGTAAGGATATCAAATCTGGGTATAATATGTGCTCTTCATCCTTTTGGGTTGCCCCCCAAGAAGCACTTGGTTTTTTGTCCTTAGCATGACTTATTAAAACACAAAAACAAAAAAAAAAAATTATTTAAAAAAATTAAAACAAAGCAAACTAATAACCTAAAAAATAACAAAAAGCAAGAGAGAAAAAGAAAACAAAACTGATATGGCAGGTTGACAATTTCTTCATTAATTGGGATGCCTTCCCAATTAGCACTTGTGTTAGTGTTTTGAACCTAACCAACACCCCTTCTTGGCTTTTTGGTATTTTCAGGCTCATACAAGAAACTTCTCGTATTTATGCATTTTGTAGGGCAGTTTCTTTGCACAATAATGGATGCATTCTCCATTACAAGTATTATTCCATTCCCTTGTGGTGCATAGCTCATCAAGGAATAGTGCATCTTTTGGTACTTGTTGAATGGCATCCACAAACAAACTGTTTAAGGTTTCCAGCATGTCTTGTTCATGTTCCTCCTCTTTAAACTTTGCGAATCTACTAGAAAAGGTGGAGAAGAAACATTAGTAAAAATTAGAACCTTAAACGTTACCTCAGGTGCCGGAGTACTCTTATTTGGATTTATGGCTTCATTATCCTCAAGAATAGAATCCATCTCTAATTTTGTCTCATCCTCATCTTATTCCTCATTCTTCAAGGTCACAATAGTAGCATTCTCTTTTTGGTTAATCATCATTTGGGAAGGGAGTTCTTCAGATTTTTGTGTTACCCATCCCACCATACTACTAGCCAATTGGCTTATTTGCTTTTCCAAACTCTGGATACTTGTCCTTGTTTCCTGTTGAAATTGCAAAGTATCAGTAACAACATAATAGATAAGATCTTCTAAAGAAGTACCTGAGTTTTGAGTAATATGTAGTGGCTGAAAAAGATCTGGTTCTTGAGACCATGATTGATTGAAGCTAGATGGATGAGTGTAATTGGCATAAGGATCTACTTCTAGGTAATTTTTTTGACTAGCCATAATTAGTATGATCCCACCATCCTTCGTGGTAAGTGTTTGAGTAATAATCATACTGTTCGTCTTGGAACCCTTGATGGCCTTGACATCCCCCCATGGCCTATTGTTGAACTAGGGATATTCATGTATGCCACCAACTCTTCAAGTGTTAGATTGCTCAATTCCATCATTTTTTTTTTCTTTCAAAATTTGAAAAGAAAAACCTGTATGTACAAGAAAATAAAACTAATTAGAACTAAAAATAAGAATAAACCAAGTAACCATAAACTAAGGAAAGCATCCCCGGCAACGGCGCCAAAAATTTGATGCTCCTAAAAGAGTGTATCTTTATTGAACCTTGCAATTAATATGATCAATTATAGTAAAGTAGTATGCAAGGGTCGAATCCACAGAGATTGGATTTTAGTTTATAAATTACTAGTTTAAAACTTAAATTCAAGAAAAATAAAAAAATGGGGTTGTTGAAAAAAGTTTTTAAAAGTTCAGAAAACAAGAAAAGTAAGAAGCAAATAAATAAGATGAAATCAAATATAAGAGAAGTATAGTTAATGTTTCATTCTCCACCCCTAGACATCATTGAGAATCAATAATCAGATCTATCAACATCAATTAACTATCAAAATTATCAACTGTAGATAACAACAAGCTCTGTTACCTCAATCTTTCCTTAGTTCGTCGTTAAGTAGAACAAGCTCTCTATTTAATCTCTAACCACTAGACAACCTAGAATAAGCTCTCTAGATTTAATGTAATGGAAGCTTTATGATAAAAAAGATAGGTTGATCTAGGCAACAAACACATAAGCTCGGATTGTTTAACCTATGTTATGTTCCACTTTACAATTAGCAAAAACTTGACCATAATCATTAATCACAAATTGCCACTTATGAATAGGAAATCAAGACAATTACACGGATCAAGACTCCTAAACTAGCAATAGATAATTATCAAGATCTATCTAGTGTGCACCCTAAACAAATCAAGACAAAGATCATAAACAATTTTTATGGAAGAACATAATCAACTTTAATAGAAAATTAATGATAGATAAAATCTAAAAATCAATTACAAAACATGTCTAGGGCTTTGAAATCATCCTTAACCAAAGAGAAGTTTAGCCTAGCATAGGCATAATTAATATATACATAAAACTAAAAAGAAAAAGAAAATAAAAGAATGGAGAAGAAGAAGAAGAATAATGATGATCCTTAAGACTTCTCAAGAAATAGATAGTTTGTGGCTCAAAAAATGGTATTTATAGAGTTTTAAAACCTTGGGAACAAGTCCTTGCCGCACAAGTAAGGTTAGGGCCTGAAAAATCACGTTTTTTTGTTGAAAAACCTTCATGCACAAGTGTCGCCAATGGGATTGTAACATGTATAATTATTCCTTATGTGGCTGCCACATGTGACCGAAACATCATGTTGTTTCTGGTTGAGAGTTTCCCTCCTATTAGATGAATGGTTATGTTCATTTGGAAGGGAATGGTTCTGTTGACAGAACCATTGTGTCCAAATGAAGGGTGTTGACCTTGAAAGGGTTGTATCCTATGACCCTTTCAGAAACAACCCATGAGAGGCTATAAATAGGAGAGGGATTCAGCCAAGACATACACACAAGTGCACAATCTGTTAAGAGACAGAATTGAGAGGCAAATTGCTAAGTACAATTGCTTGTGAGTGAAGGGCTCTTGATTGCTTAGATTATCAAGAAGCAAGGCATAAAGCATTCTGGTTTGGACTAGAAAGATAGGTTATGGAACAGTTTCTTGTAGTTGCCTTAACCGATTGATTACAAGAGTGCCCTTGCGATTCGGTTGAGTTCATTACTCATATCCACAACAAGTGAGCCTTGCATAGAAAGACAAGTAAGTAACCTGAACTCTTCCTCAATGATATCGGATTTCATAAGTCCAAATGTAATAGATAAACCTTTTCACCGTGCAGGCCGCCATGCATAGCACACCTCTATATCCACGGGAGTTAAGAAACTATGGTTGAAGGCATCGTGATGATCGAGATGGTTATAGTGATGTGAATCCTTGGGATAGAACCCTTTGAACCCGCTACCAATATGAAATACCCTAACCCAAGAAAGCCAAAATTGAGGCAATGAAAACTTAAACCCTATGAAATCCTGTTTCAAGAGAGAATTCGATTCTTCTTGTTTTCTTTTAACTAACTAAGGTAGAGGAGGAAGGTTTCTCACAACCTAGACTACTAGCATCGTCTTTGCAAAACATAATCTCAACCTTGTGAAGGTTTTCGAATCACCTGTGTGGATTACTGTTAGAGGTCAGAAAATTGGACTGCTTTGGTTTTTGACAAGCGAGCTTTGTGTACAAGAACAAGAACATCAACAATCTGTCTTGAGGTTTCGACAATCTCCATTACAGAGGTATGAGATTTTTATTGTTGACAGGCTGATCGTTTTGAATTCATAGGTAGATTTATATGGAGGGATTCGGTTTTCTTTATGTTTAATTTTATTCTGTTGCATTGTATGTTTAACTTGATGATTACATTATACAATATCTCTGTTTGAGAGTGAGCCGAATCCCAATAGTGGTACCAGAGCCTCGCTTATGTTATTCCTATACGATCTATGTTTTGATTGTTACCTTCAACAAAACTGTTTTGTTATTTGAGTTATTTGATCTGATTATCACTAACCAAAATTGTGAGAATTTGCACTTGTAGTGTTTCTGGTGAAGGTAGCAGTTTATCATGGTGAATTCTTGTTGATTAATTGGTTTAAAATTGTTTTAAACTGATTAATAGAACTGGCAAAAGTTTGGCATCAATTGAGAACTGTATTTGCCTACTTTGCACAAATTTGGTGATTTGAGTAAGAAAACTTATAGATTTTTCTTGACTGATTTTTAATGCATGGTTTAATGATTTTTAGGATTTAAAATTGCTTAGAATTGTTCTTGGCAAGCCTGAAAAATCATAAAACTGATTTGGCATTGAAAAGTTGGAAGCTATGAAAAGCGGATAGACAGCCTGTAGGGAGAGAGGAAGGTGGCGGCTACATCTGGTAGCCACAGCCTGCGTCTTCCCTATCTAGGGTTTTCACTTCTATCAGATTCTCACAGCTTATATATTTTAGCAATATTGAGTTACTAATATTGTAGTGTCCTGGTTGAACTACAACTCTAAGAACTAGTAATCATGATAATATTGTTAAATTAATTAAATCACCAAAATAAGAATTTACATAAATATTCAATTAAATTGTTTAATTGTATGATAATTTAATCAAAGGAAATAATCTTAATTGGATTAGGATTTATTCTAATGAGATTAGAATAAATGTTTATTATTTTCTTTGAATTAAATTATGGATCAAATATAATCATTGAATGGTAACTAGAGATTAAAGCATGATTTATATGTTCATAAATAGTTTGTGAATGTATGGGATGATTATGGACTTAGACCCAATATGATTGTGGATGGTTGAATTTATTTTTATGGTTTTTATTAAAATTGTGCGTGCCCTGCCTTATCTTTCATTTTCTAGAGTTGTAAAAATTCTTTCCTCACCTAATTCCCCTCAAATGTAACTTGAGGTTTCTTTATTACAAAAGTAATTAGTTAAATCAAAGTGTAAAATTAGGATTAGCTAGGAATAATTTATGTAACTTTAATATGAAGATAGGCGCCATGAAGATAAGGAGATTACAAGCAAGCTTTGAAGACTATGTATGTGATCACCTAGGAATTTGACCAACTAATTTCCTTTGATGGCACAAGGAAATTAGATTAGAAAAGTCCATAATCATCCCAGTAGAATGCATGTTATAGATTTATTTTATGTGATATTATAAATGCTACGAATGCCTGATATGATGAGACTGATATTTAAAGAAAAAGGAAATCCCTCTTTACAATATTGAGTCACATGTTTCGCATGATAAAGTTGTCTTCGATCAACATAACAAGATAACCAGAGTTATTCCTGTAGGAGGCTTATTGAGTCACTCAGGGTCAAACTACTGTACGAATATGTTAGAATTATGAAGTTGGGTCTTACTCAACTAATGCCATGTTGTCCGGATGCGCAAAACTTGACCGCATGGTGTTAGAGGCAAAGTTAGGCGAAGTACATATGATGTGCTTAGACAAAAAGTTGTCAGCTAACTGATCTGGGAGTTGCATTGAGATGCAATTGATAAGCTATTTTATCTACCCAACTAGGCTTGTCGTAATTTGTTGAGGCACTCAAGGTTGCAACATGTTGAAAGGGATCCCAGCCCACTAGAAATACCTTGATGAGATTTTCGAATAATAGTGAGGGCTATTATCTCAAAAAATTAGTGGGAGAACCAATAAGAGATTTAATACCTTATCTTGAATTGGTATAAATGCATGAATATAACTGATATATATTTTTTCCATATTAGGTTGTTGAAAATGGTTAATACTTTAACTGCACTGCGCGGCATTATGAATGCCATTAGTCTAAAATGTTTGGATTGGTACAAAAGATTGAGAAGCGTTCTCAATGAAAGGAAGGTTGCTCACTTGACAAGTCAGGAAGAACTTATAGAAGTTTTTGGGTTGACTGTGTTTGTGATTGAACTGAATATTTCTACTGTTAAATCCAATTCCTGGATAGTTGATTCAGGATGCGGTTCACATCTATGTAATGACATAAGGATGTTGAAAAGAAGTAGAAAGTTGAGCAAAGATGAAGTAGTTCTAAGAGTAGGCAATGGTGCAAAAGTTGCAGCATTGGCCGTTGGAACATGTACTTTATCTTTGTCGTCTGGCTTGAAATTGGAACTGAAAGATTGTTACTTTGTTTCAGTATTGTCTAGAAACATAATTTTGGTTTCATACCTCACTGTTAATGATGGTTTCGAGATAAGAATGAAGGCAATAGTTGCTCCATCATTCTTCAAGACATCCACTATATATCGGCAACATTACATAATGGATTATATTTTTTGGATCCAGAGATGCCTGTGTTCAATATAAATGTCAAGAAAGCAAGAAATGATGATCCAAGTAGGACTTACATCTAGCACTGTAGACTTGGTCATATCAATGAGACCAGGATTTCCAAATTGCATAAACATGGTTATTTGGAACCCTTTGATAATGAATCATATGAGACTTGTGAATGTTGTCTCCTTGGTAAGATGACCAAGACTCCCTTTACTGGAAAGGGTGAAAGAGCTGGTGTTTTATTGGGCTTAATACATTCAGATATATGTGGGCCACTAAACACAGCTACTAGAGGTAATTACTCATACTTCATAAGCTTTATTGATGATCATTCAAGATATGGTTATGTGTATCTGATGAGATACAAGTCTGAAGCTTTTGAAAAGTTCAAAGAGTTCAAAGCTGAAGTAGAGAAACAGACTGGGAAAAATATTCTGGCTCTTACATCAGATCGAGGAGGAGAATATTTAATCCATGATTTCTTGTATCATTTGACGGAAAATGGAATTCTATCGCAATGGACTCCACCTACAACTCCTCAGCATAACGAAGTGTCCGAGAGGAGAAATCGAACCTTGTTAGACATGGTTCAATCCATGATGTCTAAGGCTGACCTTCCGATATCCTTTTGGGGATATGCCTTAAAAACTACAGCTTACCTTCTAAATAGGGTTCCAAGCAAATCGGTAGATAAGGTACCATATGAGATATGGAATGGCAAGAAGCCATACTTATCTTATCTAAAGATTTGGGGATGTACTGCTTATGTGAAGCAAGTACCTTCTGATAAGCTGGGAGGTAGATCAGAAAAATGTAAGTTTGTGGGATATCCTAAAGAGATTATTGGATATTACTTTTACAATCCTACTGATCAAAAGGTGTTTGTGTTAAAACACGCTGCTTTTCTAGAGAAAGAGTTTCTACTAGAAGGATTCAGTGGGAGTAAAGTATAACTTGAAGAAGTTCAAGTTTCACAATCTAACATTCCCTCGGAACCTGAGCCATTGGTCGAGGCATTAGATGCTCGGACTGATGCTCAAGAAACACGAGTACTCCGAAGGTCTAGTAGGGAGAGGCAAACACCAATAAGATATGGATTTCTTTTGGAAAGAGATGGTTTGCCCATTGATAATGAACCTAACACCTATAAGGAAGCGATGTCGGAC
The DNA here is from genome assembly GCA_030761205.1 of Fremontodendron californicum. Lineage (NCBI taxonomy): Eukaryota > Viridiplantae > Streptophyta > Magnoliopsida > Malvales > Malvaceae > Fremontodendron > Fremontodendron californicum. The sequence continues at coordinate 27,500,456 of JAULJL010000003.1, forward strand.
ATCAATTCCAAGAAATGGCTAGAAGCCATGAAATCCGAAATGGATGCCATGGAAGTTAACCAAGTTTGGACTTTAGTTGATCCACCTCAAGGGATAAAACCCTTAGGGTGTAAATGGGTCTACAAGATAAAGACAGACATGGATGGCAACATACAAACGTATAAGGCCAGACTGGTTCCAAAAGGTTATAATCAAGTTGAAGGCATTGATTTTGAAGAAACCTTTTCACCAATTGCCGTGGACCATTAGGATTATGCTTGCTATTGCTACATACCATGATTATGAGATATGGCAGATGGATGTGAAAACTGCATTCCTTAACGGGAATTTGCAAGAGGAAGTGTATATGAAATAACCTGAAGGTTTTTCATCCAATGCCACTTCTAATAAGGTATGCAAGTTGCAAAAGTCCATTTATGGACTAAGGCAAACATCTCGAAGTTGGAACTTTAGGTTTGATGAAACAATTAAAGAATTTGGTTTCATTAAGAATCCTGATGAACCATGTGTTTACAAGAAGGTAAACAGACATGTAGTTGTGTTCCTAGTGCTATATGTCGATGACATATTGCTCATAGGAAACGATGTACCTATGCTTCAGACCACCAAGGTCTGGCTGTCCAAACAATTCTCCATGAAGCAGAAGCAGCATATATTATGGGAATTAAGATCTATAGATATAGATCGAAAAGGCTACTTGGATTATCCCAATCCGTTTACATAGACAAGGTGCTAAAGAGGTTTAGCATGGATATCTCCAAAAGAGGTAACTTGCCTATGGTACATGGTGTACAACTCTCGAAAGAGATTTCTCCTAAAACTTATGAAGAAAGGACACGGACCAGATGTATTTTACGCTCTGAGTGTCCCAAGCCGATACCAAAGCAATCCTGGTGAAAGTCACTAGACTGCTGTGAAGAATATCCTCAAGTACTTGAGAAGAACTGAGGATATTTTCTTGGTCTATGGAGGGGCTGAACTCCAAGTAAGGGGTTATACAATGCTGGATTCCAAACTGATAGGGATGACAATAAATCGTAGGGCGGTTACGTATTTACCTTACATGGAGCTGTAGTCAGTTGGAAAAGTTCCAAACATACTACAACTGCAGATACAACAACAAAGGCTAAATACATCTCTACATGTGAGGCAGCGAAGGAGGCTGTTTGGATTAAAAAGTTCATAACTGAACTTGGTGTGGTTCCAAGCATTGTTAATCCTGTACCAATTTACTGCGATAACAATAGAGCCATAGAGCAAGCTAAGGAACCACGGTCTCATCAAAAATCCAAACATGTATTGCGGCAATATCACTTGATTAGAGATATAATTCAAAGAGGTGATATAAGTATGGAAAGGGTACCCACAGAGGATAATATAGCTGATCCTTTCACTAAGGTTCTGTTCCAGCAGAAACACAATCATCACATGGAACGACATGGGCTTAAGTGCATAGGCGATTGGCTTTAGTGCTAATGGGAGATTGATGGTGTAAGCCCTGCAAGCCAATCTAGTTGGGCTTGTAAGACACTATTTATATATTCATGTATTGCATATTATAGTTTATTAATTATAATTGAGGTATTTTTTTATCCATAAGTATTGTTATAATTGTTATAAATAACTTGTGAAGATAAAGCCCATGAAACACAATGGCATTGCAAAGGAATTGTAAGGAGTTACAATTATCAATGCCGTGTTTCTAAAACTGTTCTTGATCATTGTTTTGTCAAGAAATGGCATTGACAATGCTCAAAGACTGGCATATGTTAAGCCTTCATGCACTTGATGCATGCAACCAGTCTCATAGGTTTCACTTAAGTGTCTATGGAAAATACTCTCATATGTCAATAGGGTAAGTAATCCTTTGACTTGTGACACCAGGTCATCTTGTATGTGAATTGTCATACATAGATTTCATCACTAAAACGGGTCCCAATCATGAGGATGCTTATGGTAGGATGTTATTGGGTATGACATGAAGCATACGAAGATGAATAAGTGGTCCAGAGAGGATCATCACCCCAAGTGATATGAAGGATCTCACTTGTATCTGGCTTATATTAACTTATGGAAGTCCTTGGCCAAGGCAATACTTAATGAGTTGATATTAAAGCTGCAGATCTAATATGGAATGGGATTAATAATAGACACTGAATCATGCTCTTTCCTATCCCGGGATATTTGATGAAGGGATCGTATTACACAGACATATTGTACACGAAAGGCTAGTCGAAGCGTGATGACTCTCTTGACATTTGGGTGGTCATGATGCATTGCTAGATGCCGCTCATGATCTATGTATTTATAAATACGAAATTCTTAATTGATTTAATTATATTTATTGTCAACATGTTAAGGGCCTAATGGGTCACATACAAAAGGTGATTAATGAAATTAAAATGAGATTGGGCCAGATTAAATATTCATTAAGTGTTGTGGGCTTATTGTGAATATTTAATAATACGTATAAGGGCTTTAGTGCAGTTAGTCCAATAGTTGGCATACACTAAACCTACTTATATATATGCTTATGTTGTTGCCGCCTCCTCCCTAAGGAATTACCTGGAATCAACGCCTATCACTATCCCAAGTGAGGTTCGGCCGAATAGCAAGAGAGAAGATAGAATTTGATTCTTCTTGTTTTCTTTTGACTAACTAAGGTAGAGGAGGAAGGTTTCTCTCAACCTAGACTACTAGCATCATCTTGGAAAAACATAATCTTAACCTTGTGAAGGTTTTCAAACCACCTGTGTGGATTATTGTTAGAGATTGGACAATTGGACGACTTTGGTTTTCGACAAGCAAGCTTTCTATACAAGAACATCAAGAATCTGTACTGAGGTTCCGGAAATCTCCATTACAGAGGTATGAGATTTTGATTGTTATCTGTTCTTGACAAGCTAATCATTTTGAATTCATAGACAGATCCATGGAGGGATTCGGTTTTCTCTATGTTTTATTTTATTCCGCTGCGTTGTATGTTTAACTTGATGATTAAATTATACATTATCTCTATTTGAGCATGAGCCGAATCCCAACAGCTCAAACCTCCAAGGCTCACACACCAAGGAGCTTTGACCAGTGCTTGGAGATTTCCTCACCCACATCATCAAAGAGGACATAAGGAGAAAAGAAGTTCGGACGCTTCCACTAAGATGAAGGAGAAGGAGGGATGATTTGCGAAGAGGCAAGTCCTCCTCAAATGCAAGCACAAAACCCAACAACTCTCACATCGAAAAACAAAGGGAGTCTCTCAAAAATGAAGGACAAAAGGTAAGAGACTTTAGCTAGAATTTAGGTGGCACATCTTCTCTCACGCCCACAAAGGTGTCTTCACCTAGTAATTCACATAATCACGCTTGAGCCAACTCCAAGCAATTTGAGCATATCAAACAAGAGGGAACATGTTTGCACTTAAAAAGACTTCTTCGCCAACATCAAGCAATTAAGAGATGATGCCCGTGGTCTGGCCCAAGTCATTTGAAAGCTTACTACAAGAAATCCATCACAAAACTAAAGGCTGGAAGCAAAGAGTGCTCCAACCACATTGAAAGAGGTCAGGGAAGATATGAAACTGATGATACATGGCTGTCTAATTACACTCCAGACACAAAGATATCATTAGACCAATCACTGCTGCCAATGCAACTCCTTTGATGAGCAAAATAAGCGGACGCTCAAGGAAGAAGGTTGAAAATCGTATCTAAAGCCACAACACACCACGAACCCAAGAGAGAGGTTGAGCGCGAAAAGGGACATTGAATAGCTTAAGTTGAAGTTAAGTGAAGAAACCAAAGCCAACTTGAAATAGAGGCTTGATACGCAAATGAAGCTCGCTGACTTCGGTAGAATGACCGAAAGACATGAGAGCAAGATGGAAGCTAGAAAAAGAGCAAACTGATGAGCGCATCACTCTTCAATCTTGGGACACTAAGGAATTCTCCCTTCACTCAAGAAAGTGACAGTGCCATCTCAAGACATCGGACTCACCAAACTCAGATAACAACGAACTGGAGAACGGAAAGCAACGAGCCACCTCGCCAATCTAAAATGAAAAATTAAGACAATTCACAAATGGCCACTAAGAACTCAACTAGTGGCATATCACTACGGGATGCACGTCCGAAACTATTATACAAGAAAAACTTACTAAGTGTTTCTGAAAAGTGTCACAAATGGCCACTAAGAGCGCGCTAAAGCTAGCAACAATCTGTCAGGGATAAGTGAAAGATGATAACATGGGTTCCGGACAAGTAAGAAGAATAGAGAAAATCCACAACATCTCTACGTGCTATTGTCCGAAAAACACATGGAATGCAAAGTTAAAAGCATGAGAAAGACACCACAGACATGGGTTGAGAATGAAAAGACAACAAACAAGCTTCCAAAGCATACTCCAAGTGATCAAGTCAAATTTCCAAGGTGCATCCTAAGTGCCCCTAAGTCATCCCAAGTGTTCTCCAAGTGATCAAGCCGAATTTCCAAGATACATCCTCAGTACGTCTAAGTGATCCCAAGTGTTCCCCAAGTAATCAACCAAGTTCCCGAGATGCACCCTAAGTGATCCTAAGTGTCCCTAAGATAAGGACTAGGCAACAACAAGAACACTTAGGAAAACCTGGCCGAAAATCTCCAAAACACTTGGAGAGACAAGGTCTAAGGCCAAAACACTTGGGAAAGCATGGACACGAGTCCAAACACTTAGGGAAGCGTGGCCTAGGGCCAAAACACTTGGGAAAGCATGTCCAAAAATTAAAACACTTGGGAAAGCATGTTCGAAAGTTAAAACACTTGGGAAAGCATGTCCAAAAGTTAAAACACATGGGAAAGCATGTCCGAAAGTTAAAACACTTGGGAAAGCATGTTAAAAACAACAACACACTTAGGAAGACCAAACGGCAAACAAAAAAGAACAAGAGGAAATCACTTACTTGGTAACTCGATGCGTACGCCAACCTCCTCCTGATGTGAAAAAAGTCATCCTCGAAGTCTAAAAAAAAAGATGTCCGAAAAACTCAAGCAAAGAACTCCCTAAATTTAGTCCCCCCTTATCTCCTTGCTAATGCCCTTCACGGACATATCAATCCAACGTCTGAGTGATGCAGCCACGGACCATCAGCGATTTTAGAAGGGTAGAACTTCATCCACCAACATCCCTAGCAAAACAAGACTTCCATCACCATTGCGACAGTCAAACAAAGGTTAGACAAGTCTCTAACGAAGCAGACACAAGCTCAGAGGTCACCAAGAGCTTAAGATTTACCTCGCCTAAGCTAACTACGGGCACAGTCGACTACCAAAAAGGGCATCGCAGATCTCCCCTGAAGAGAAGAGGATTTGGCTGAATAAATGATGGGAACACTAGAGAACTTACATTCTCTACTACTCCGGACTACAATCATTACGTGAATCTCCAAAAATGACATATCCGAGAAAGTGAACCATGAGTTCAACTCCTCAATGAGTAAAGAGCATGGTCGGCTAACACAACCAATGTGTATCTACATACAACATTGACACAAGAGTCACCCGTGAATCTCTTAAGGTCCTTTGTTCACACCAAGGGAATATGGGAAGCTCAAAGTCATGCACTAAGGTCGACCTGAGATACTCATGAGGAATGTGGCCGAAGTGCTTAAGAAACATTCTTGAAATATCATCAATGTGTACCCTTATGTGAATTCTAAGTGCGGACACTACTTTCACAACACAAGGTAAGAGCTGGAAGCATGCTCAAAGTGTGACTACGCAGACAACTCTAGTGAAAACTAGCGCAAAAGCTCTCCTTAAACATGACATCTTCTAAAGTCATCAAGATGGCGTTCTACCAAATCTTGTAAAATCATGAAAAAAGAATAAACGTAGCTAGATTCACATTATGCAAAAATAGAAAGCAAGAGATTCTGGCTCCAACGCTCACTCACATCGAAGATGGCCAAAGGACATCCTTTTTCGATAACTAAATTCCCAAGTCAAACCACATAAGGGTTTACGCCACATAAGGAAGAGCCTCTTTAGTGTAATCCCTTGTCCGACACCTAAAAATAGCAAGACAGAGCTGATGGTTATAGCAACTAAAGCTCACGCTCGAAGAATAACTAAGCTTGAAAGGGTGCACATGAGGGAAGAAGAGATGACAAACTTTTCTTATGTGAATAAGATGTGCAAAACGCCAAACGTCGCTACAAAGGTCCAACCACGATAAGGTAAAACATGCTAGACACTCACCAAAAGACATTATCCTTCCAACTTCACCTACAACCTTCGAGATTGGCCAGCCTTGACATCAGTCCTTAAGTGAAAAGGCTTTGCACAACGTCCTCTACTTAAATCAAGGATTGACGTCAGGCCCTAAGTGCAAGACCTTAGACACTTTGTCATGGGGTTGACATGAATCCTCAAGTATGAGAGCTTAGACATTCTGGCCTCACCTTGAAACAAGGTTCGACATTGGCTCCCAAGTGCAAGAGCTTAGACACTTTTTGCCTCACCTTAAAACAAGGTTCGACATCGGTCCTCAAGTGGAAAAGTCAAAACACTTTGGACCTTATGTGGAAAAGCTTGACCTCACGTAGGAACAAAGAATAACATGGGTCCTTAAGCAGAGAGACTTGTAATACAACCACATCTTGAAACAAGGTCCGACTTTGGTCCTCTAGTGCGGAAGTTCAAGAGTTCCATATTTGAATGCCATTGGAAGTCTAATGTATGTCATGTTATGTACTAGGCAGGACATTTGCCAAGTGGTTGGCTTGTTAGCTAGTTATTCACCCAACCCTAGTCAACAGCATTGGAAGTGTGAAAAGAATATTTTGATACCTTAAGGGTACAAAAGACTATTGATTGTGTTATCAAAAGAGTAACCTAAGGTTGCAAGGATACACGGATGCTAATTGGGGTGGTGATAGAGATGAATACAGGTCTACATCAGGTTATATTTTTCTACTTTGTGGTGTTGCTATTTCATGGAGTAGCAAAAAGCAGACTTGCACGGATTTGTTGCCAAATCAATTGTTGTGCAAGAAGCCTTGTGGCTTGGTCGTTTCCTTGGTCACTTAGGTGTTGTTGAAATGATAAGCCAACCACTATCTTTTGTGATAGCATGGCTACTTTGGCTTATATTAAGGATCCGAAATATCATGGAAAGACCAAGCATATAGGGATTAAGTATACATTTATATGTTTCACAACTAAAAAAAATTATATGTCAAACATAGATAAAGGATTGGTTTGCTCACACGAACAATCTGCCTCTATTCTTTGTGTAAGAATAGAGATGAGACTACTCAAGTGAATAAGTAATACACAAATGTTATCTTGAGGTTTAGACATTGGTTGTCTAATGGACATATGTTGTTCTTAAAATGAGAGTATACTTATTCTAGTGGAACTCATATCATCCAAACATGTGACAACTTAAGCATATTGGTCGCCTTGATTAAGAGAATCAAGATGAGGTAATGTGTGATTTACGGAACATGTATGACCACTCATACATGAATTAAACCTATGTAGATAGGTGTGAATGTTCAAGACGTGAATATTCAGGTTAATCAATATGTTTGATTAATTAAGACCTGTACGGTATTTGAGTATTTTTGAATTGGCATATACTCCTAATAGCTGATAATTCCATATGGGAATTACATAGACTTGTTCATTCAAGTATGAGTACATTGAGGGGATGTCCACGATTAAATAATTTAAGCGAAAGTTGACAAACCCATGCCGTGAAGTAAATCAATTAAGTGGAGATAATACCGTAGCACATACGCATATCATGTGTGTATAAGATGACCAAAAAGAAAACAAGGAGTGATCCCTGTCTCCTTGTGGTGTGAGTTTCTTTGATCGAAATAAGTTTTGTTCAGTTTGTATTCTCTTAGTGACTATTGACTAATATTTGATAATTCGAAAGTATTGTGTTTATTTTTTATAGGATCTCCTATGACTATGGTAAATTCGGTCTGTTGGAACCTTATTGGGTAAATGCATAGTTTCAGATTGTTAGATAGTTAGTGCAAAAGGAAAGACATTGTTAAGATACGTATGGCATTTATACTTGAAAGACGCGCGCATATTACTTTGTGTAATATAAATAACTTCAAGTATAAGAATATCTTGAAAAAACAAGTACACTTGGTGTTTGGTACGTTTCATGAGTTTGAAATCTATTTTCAACTCACATGAAAGGGATTGAAAGTAGCCAAACTATGTATCGACAAGTCTTAGAGCACATGAGGCATGGTTAATGATATATGGATCATTAACATGAATAACTTAAGAGTTATTATGATTTTATATTTATGATAAGTCATGGATGTGATGTTAACCCGTGGGGTTAAACCCTTTAAACCCACTAACAAATTGAAATACCCTAACCCTAAGAAAGCCAAGATTCAGGCAATGGAAATTAAATCAGTAGAAATCTTGTTTCAAAGAACCTAGATAAGCTAAGCTAACTAAACCCCAAGAACACTTGTTTCTAGAACCTAAGTTTGATAGGAAGAATGTCACAAAGAAATGAATTCTTTGATAAGTTCACTAGTTCTGTCAACAACTAAAAAGAGTGAAACACTTACTTTGAATAAATTCAAACTCACTAAATTCATAATTGTAAATGAATAGGCAGCTAGAACATGAATTTATAGCCTCTTTATTAACCTAACCCTCATTGCTAGTTACATGATGAATTCGGCCAAGTCAACATCGTCCCTTGGAATCCCTATAATCGACAAGACCTAAAACAATAAGAAAGAATACTTCAATTTGGGCTAAACAAGCTCAAACTCAATCCTAATAAATTAAAAGATATCCACCTAGTTTAATGAAGATAGACCCCATAAGCCTAATGGGTATAGTACATAAATCAGGCCCAAAAGCCTAAGTAATTATAAGACCCAACTAAAGCTTCTAATTTAGGTGCCACATCATTAATGAATTGGTCCGTACTTCATATTTAATAATGAATTTAAAACAGGCTCACTAATTCATTAATATTGCCGCCCCCTTGAATTCCTCTATGGCCCATCATGTGAAGCTTGGATCACATGGACCAATTCTTGGTCTTCCTCATTCAAGCAGCCCAACTTGAATATCTTAAGATTTGTTGAAGGGACTTGTAGAATACGCCCAAGTCCTTTCCTTGCTTCTCTTCATGGATTCGGCCCAAGTAGTACTCTCCTTGCCTTTCTTCCCTGGTTCGACCCAAGTAGACTCCTTGCTTAGCCACTTGAAATCTTGATGGATAAGCTTATGGAAGTACATAAGGAGCTCAAAGTAAAAGCTTAGTCAGCTCAAGTCAGCTCAAGGTAGTTGGACATCAACTAGCTCAGTTCATGGAGCTGGACACCAGCTCACTCAGCTAGATGTAGCTGAAGGGTACTTAAGTAAGTGACACTCTATGAGGTGGAGTGACACTAGCTACTAGTAGCTAGGTGGCCTAGATGATGTGGCACATAGGTGTGACACATCTGCACCATCGTGTACAAGTGTCACCAATGAGATTTTGACATATGACATGATTCATGATGTGGCTACCACATGGACCGAAACATCATGTTGTTTCGGGTAAGAGAGCTTCCCTTCTTTAGTCGAATGGTCATGTTAATTTGGAAGGGAATGGTTCTGTTGACCGAACCATTGTGTCCAAATGAAGGGTGCTATTCTAGAAGGGGTTGTGTCTTTTCACCCTTTCATGAAGCAACCCTTGAGAGGCTAAAAATAGGAGAGGAATTTGGCCAAGACAGAACACACCAATAAGAGAATTATCAGACAATTGTGAAACACAATTGAGAGGCAGATTGCTAACTGCAATTGCTAGTGAGTAAAGGGTTCTTGATTACTTGGATCATCAAGAAGCAAGGCATAAAGCATTTTGGTTTGAACGAGCAAGAAATGTTGTAGAACGGTTCTTGTAGTTGCCTTAACCAGTTGATTACAAGAGTGCCTTAGCCATTCAGTTGTGTTCATTACTCATATCGACACAAGTTTGCATTGCATAAGAAGACAAGTAAGTAACCTAAACTCTTCCTCAATGATCTTGGATTTGATAAGTTAAAATCCAAAATATTCTCATGAAGATCTTTTCTCCAATATACTAGTTTTAGACCTATTCAATTCATATCTCATCATAGTATTGAAAGTAACTAAAAACACACTAAAAACAAACTAAAAAGACTTAAAACAAAAGAAACTAAAGGAAATCCTAAATTCTTTCCCCACAGTTAAGTTTTACACTGTCCTCAATGTAATGCTATTATCCCCAATGCAAGAATCATGTGTAAGAGAAAAGAACTAATGAACAAAACAATCAAAATAACTAAAGGAAACAATAAAAGATAGAATTATGGAGAGTAGGAAAGAGCAAATCTGATTATTATATGTGCTCTCCATACTTTTGGATTGCCTCCCAAGAAGTGCTTGATTTATTGTCCTCAGCCCGACTTGGACTTATGAAAGCACTATTCAACATAATTGGGGTCAAAGAGGGGTAGTTCCTCTATATCTTGTATTGGAGTGTTCTCATAGTAAGGTTTCAAGCTATGTCTATTCACCTTGAATTCATTACCTGTCTTTGGATTTTTTATCTCAACTGCACCATGAGTAAAAGCACTATTACAAAAGGTCCAATCCATCTAGAACGCAACTTACCAGGAAATAACTTAAGACGGGAATAGAAAAAAAGAACTTTTTGTCCAACAATAAAGTTCTTTCTTAAAATCATTTTATCATGGAAAGCCTTAGTCTTTGCCTTGTAAATTCTAGAATTCTCATAAGCATCATTTCTTATCTCCTCAAGTTCTTGTAAGTGAAGTTTTCTTCTCTTACCTGCCTCATCCGTCTCCATGTTACATTGTTTAATAGCCCAATAGGCTTTAAGTTCTAATTCAACTAGAAGATGACAAGGCTTACCATTAATAAGTCGGTATGGAGACATACCAATGGGCGTCTTGTATGATGTTCTATAAGCCCAAAGTGCATCATCATGTGGTAAACTCCAATCCTTTCGATTTGGATTAACAGTCTTTTCAAGGATGGATTTACCTCTCGATTTGACACTTCAACTTGCCCACTAGTTTGAGGATGGTATGATATGGATACCTTGTGTGTGATGTTATACTTTCTCAAAAGTGCTTCCATGGTCCTATTGCAAAAGTGAGTACCTTTATTGTTGATTATGGCCTTTGGTGTTCCAAACCTTGTAAAAATGTTAGACTTTACAAAATCTGAAACAACTTTAGAGTCATTAGTCCTAGTGGCTTTTGCTTCCACCCACTTTGAAACATAATCAACGGCAAGTAAAATATAAAGATTATCGAAAGAAGAAGGAAAAGGTCCAATGAAATCCATGCCCCATACATCAAAAATTTCAACAATAAGTATTGGAGTTTGAGGCATTTGATTTTTAGCACCTAAATTACCTGTTCTTTGGCAACATCACATGACTTGCTAAAGAGGTATGCATCTTTGAACGAATCAGGCCAATAAAATCTAGAGTCAAGCACTTTCATAGTTGTTCTTTTGGATCAAAAGTGCCCTCCACATGCATAAAAGTGACAAAAGGTTAGAATAGATTGAAATTCAAATTCAAATACACACCTTCTTATAATCTGATTGGAGCAATGCTTCCAAACGTAAGGATTATCCCATATGTAGTATTTGGCATCACTCTTGATCTTATTTCTTTGAGCTAGGGTCAACTCTTGTGGCAACTGCTTGGTAACTAAGTAATTAACAACATCAGCATACCAAGGAATTGTTGTGCTAAGTGAAAAGAGTTGCTCATCCGGAAAGTTCTCACGAATGGAAGTGCATCCTCTACATGAACTAAATGGCTAAGATTGTCCACAACCAGATTCTCACTACCTCTTTTATCTCTTATTTCCAAGTCAAATTCTTGTAAGAGTAGTATCTTCCTAATCAATCTTGGTTTGGCACCCTTCTCAGTGAGCAAGTACCTAAGAGCTGCATAGTTAGAAAATACAATTTCTTTAGTTCCAATCAAATAAGAACTAAACTTTTCTAATGCAAAAATAACTTCCAAAAGCTCTTTTTTCAGTTGTGAAATAGTTCAATTGAGCATCATTAAGAGTTCGAGAGGCATAATAAATGACATGTGAGGCTTTGCCATCCCATTGGCCTAAAACAGCACCAATTGCATAGTCACTAGCATCACACATGATTTCAAATGGTACATTTCCAATAGTTGCATGATAGGGTCTGATGTCAAAAGTCCTTTCAAGGTTTCAAATGCCTCTTTGATTTTATCATTAAAGTGGAAACCCATATATTTTTGTAGAAAGAGGTAACGTTATCTTTGAGAAGTCCTTGATAAATCTTCTATAGAAACTTGCATGTCCAAGAAAAGAACAAACCTCTCTCACATTTGTGGGAGGTGGTAAAGAATGCATAACATCTATTTTAGATTTATCTACTTCTAATCCCTTAGAAGAAATAACTTGGCCAAGAACTATTCTTTGTTTTACCATTAAGTGACATTTTTCCCAATTCAATATAAGGTTAGTTTCCATGCATCTTTCAAGTACAAGTGTAAGGTTCTCTAGACATGCATCAAAAGAATCACCATAGACACTAAATCAACCATAAAAACTTCTATGATGTTCTCTACATAATCTGAGAATATGCTAATCATACACCTTTGGAATATAGCTGGTGCATTAGAAAGACCAAATAGCATTCGTCGGTATGCAAAATTACCAAACGGACATGTAAAAGTTGTTTTATCTTAGTCCTCCGGAGCAATTGCAATCTGATTATAACCTGAAAAACCATTAAGAAAACAATAATGAGAATGGCCAGCTAACATTTCAAGCATTTGATCAATAAAAGGTAAAGAAAAGTGGTATTTGCGAGTTGTAGAATTAAGTTTGCGATAGTCTATAAAAACTCTCCACCCTGTTTGAATCCTAGTAGGAACAAGTTCATTCTCATAATTTGTTACAACCGTTACACCTGATTTCTTTCGAACCACTTGGACCGGGCTCACCCATTTGCTATCCGAGTTAGGATAAATCACTCCAACATCTAGGATCTTCAGTATCTCCTTTTTTCACAACCTCTATCAAGGGAGGGTTCAATCTTCATTGTGCCTCTCTTGTTGGTTTTGAACCCTCCTCTAACAAAATTCGGTGAATGCACATGGAAGGGATTATTCCCTTGATATCAACGTTTGTCCATCCAATTGTTGTCTTATGCTCTCTAAGCACCTGGATAAGTCACTCTTCTTGTAAAAGAGTGAGCTCTTTGGCAATGTTGACCGGTAGTGTGTCCTTTTCACCTAAGAACACATATTTCAAGTGGTTTGGTAATGGTTTCAACTCCAAAGTTGGTGCCTGCATAATGGAAGGTAGAAGTTTCACATTAGATAAAGGCAAATCAATAAATGAAACATCAAACCGTTTATCTTTATGTGGCAGCACTTGTAAAGATGGCAATGCATCTTTCACATGGTCTTCCAAAGCTAGTTCATTTTCCTCCATTCTGAGGTGTTTGCTAATGACCACCTCCAAACAATCTTCACTATCTAGCTCATAAGCTTGCTGTATCAAAGAATCAATTATGTCAATAGTAAAAACAGAACGCACATCACTAGGATACCTCATGGCCTCAAAGATATTGAAACAGATTATTTCACAATCAAATTCCATATTGAGGGTCCCATCATGCACATCTATTTTAGTCTTAGCTGTTTTTAGGAATGGTCTCCCTAATAGAATGGGTGTTGGATTAGAAGACATCTCATCTTCCATCTCAAGAACATAGAAATCAGTGGGAAAGACTAGCTCATTAACTTGCACAAGGACATCTTCTACAACTCCTCTAGGATAAGTGTTAGAACGGTCAGCGAGTTATATTATAACACCGGTTTCCTCTAATGGTCCTAGATTCAATGAAGCATAAATTGAATATGGCATGACATTAATGGATGCTCCTAGATCTAGCATAGCACGCTCAAATCTGGTGTTGCCTATCTTACAAGGAATGGTAAATATACCTGGATCCTTGCATTTATGTGGGAGTTTCTTTTGAAGAACAGCTGACACGGTCTCCCCCACACTTACCTTTTCATTACCTTTCAACTTCCATTTAGAAGTGCACAATTCTTTTAGAAACTTGGCATATCTTGGCACTTTCTTAATAGCATCTAGTAAAGGAATGTTCATCTCTACTTTTCGGATGGTTTCAAAAATTTCCTTCTCTTGCTCCTCTTTCTTGGATTTTGCTAACCTGCTAGGAAAAGGTGGAGAAGTTATATAAGTAGGAAAAGATGGTTTAGAGGTTACCTTTTCTAGTGGCTCATTGGGTTGTGAAGATGATGCCATGGTGTTGTCTTTCTTTTGAGCACTATCCTTTTTTGGTGTCTCAAGCTGTTTCACACTTCTTAGAGTTACGGCATTGGCATTTTCTCTTGGATTCATAATAGTTTGAGAAGGTAATTTCCTAGAATCCCTTACTTGCTTTTGACTTATTGTTGTTGCCATTTGCCCCATTTGAGTCTCTAAATTTCGGATACTTGCCTTTATTTCCTGTTGAAATTGAATTGTATTAGTAGAAAGAGCTTTAACAAGATCTTCAAGAGAAGTACCTGAATTTTGGGTGGGTTACACTTGTTGTCAGGTTTGATATGGTTGTTGAACCCTTTCTTGAAAACTCGGGGCTCTATTGTCAAATGGTGGAGGAGCAGCTTGTGATTGGTTTCCTCTATAATTGAAGTTTGGATAATCCCTCCACCCTGGATTGTAAGTGTTAGAGTACGGATCATACTTTCATGGTTGGTTCTGAAATCCATCCATGGCATTCACATGTTCATTGGTATCCTCTTGTAGTGTTGGGCACATATCAGTTTGATACCCCAAGATAGAACATATGCCACATGATGTGAACCCTAAGGGTTAAACCTTTTGAACCCACTAACAAATTGAAATACCCTAACCCCAAGAAAGACAAGATTCAGGCAATGGAACTTAAACCCGTAGAAATCTTGGATCAAAGAACCTAGATTAGCAAAGCTAACTAAACCCCAAGAACACTTGTTTCTAGAACCTAAGTTTGATAGGAAGAACGCCATGAAGAAATGAATTTTTTGATGAGTTCGCTAGTTCTGTCAAGAACTTAAAAAGAGTGAAACACTCACTTGAATAAAATCAACTCAATAGATTAATAATGATTGCTGAAGTAGATGGCTAAACAAGGGTATTTATAGCCTCCCTACTAACCCTAATTCAACTAGCCTAAGAACTCCTAGTACAAATGAAACTCCTTGGCAGCCAAGGCTTACTACTTACATAATTAAATGAAAGCTTAAATATGGGCTTGAGCATGTTCAATGAAGTAGACCCTACAAGGCTAATAGACATTATACATAAATCAGGCCTAAAAGCCTAAGTAATTATAAGACCCAATTAAAGCTTCTAATTTAGGTGCCACAACAATAATGTATTGGTCCCCACTTCATATTAAATAATGAACTAAAAATAGGCCCACTAATTCATTAATATTGCCGCCCCCTTGAATTCCTCTATGGCCCATCATGTGAAGCTTGGATCACATGATTTGCAACATGGCCTAAGTGAATTCCACCTATGCTTGCAATGTTTCCTTGATCTTCTGGGAACTTGGCCAATATGGAACTTGCCATGAATCTTCAAGAATTGGGCCATCTTGGATCCTATCATTCCCCCTTTCCTAAAAAAGATTTGTCCTCGAATCTTAGCCTTGGTTGTAATAATGAAAGCGCTAGGTACGAGATCAAGTTGATTCTCACTGCCTCTTATGGGTGGCAAGCCTTCTTGTATCTTCTCTGAAAAGAAATCCTTAGCATCCTCCATCAAAGAAACAGTCAAAATAGGAAGAGATTGGTTAGGGGTATCAAGAATAAGAACCTCACTCTCCTTTGCATCAAGAAAAAAATTCTCAAATTCTTTGTTTTCCTCGGTAGGAATTGTCTTCTTTTTCGCTAATGGCTCATCTCTGACTTCTTTAGTTTCAACCACCTCTATTTATTTTTTACTTTCTTTGTTACTCTCTATTTCCTCTTGCTTTTCTTTATCTGCAGCCACCACACTTTCTTTTTCTTTTCTCTCTTTTTTGTTCTACATCTTTCTTCCTCTTATTGCATAAACCTCCCAAACAATAAGGTGAACTCTTTCATCTCTTACAGAGCCTGCTTTACTTCATCGCCACATGTGAGAGACATCTTGAAGTTGCTGCAAAACAACCTTTGTTAGCAAAAAAAATAAGATGAATGTTGATTCTTTCCTCTTTCTTTTGATCTTTTTTTGAATCTTTCTTTCTTTCTCTGCCTAGTCGAACACTCTTCTTCTTATGTTTTTTTCAAGAACGAGACTTCTTGATTTTCTTGAAATCTTGGATGAACTTCTTTTTTATTTCTTGGGACTGTTCGAATGCTCCTCTGAATTCTTGAATTTTTTTTTCAAGATTGGATCAAGAATCAACACGAAGAAATTTTAATAGATTAAGAATTCAAGAAAAGAAATCTTGATCTAAACCACTTTTCATGATTGAAACCCCAAACTTAGACTGCTTAAAAACTATAACCCTAGGAAAAATGCCTAAAGCTATAACCCCAAGACAAGTTTGTTTGAAACCCCAAAACCTTGTTGGTGATAGTTTAGAGGAAAACCCTGCATGGAAAAATTACTTTTCAAGACTGAAACCCCAAAACTAAACTGCCTAAAAACAACAACTCTAGAAAAAATGTCTAAAGCTATAACCCCAAGACAAGTTTGTTTGAAACCCCAAAAATCATGTCAGTGACAATCCAAACAAAAAGCCTGATTGGAACTTGAGCTCTGAATACCAACTGATGTGAACCCGTGGGGTTAAACCCTTTGAACCCACTAACTAATTGAAATACCCTAACCCCAAGAAAAGCCAAGATTCAGGCAATGGAACTTAAACCCGTAGAAATCTTGGATCAAAGAACCTAGATTAGCTAAGCTAACTAAACCCCAAGAACACTTGTTTCTAGAACCGAAGTTTGGTAGGAAGAATGCCACAAAAAAAGGAAAGAGCATTCAGACCACCCAAATGCCAAGAGAGTCATCAACCTTCGAGTAGCCTTTCGTGTACAATATGTCTGTGTAATTCCTTCATCAAATATCCTGGGATAGGAAAGAGCATGGTTCAATGTCTGCTATTAACCCATTCAATATTAGATCTGCAGCTTTAATATTAACTCCTTGATAGGATCCAAGATGGTCCAATTCTTGAAGATTCATGGCAAGTTCCATATGGGCCAAGATCCAAGAAGATCAAGGAAACATTGCAAGCATTGGTGGAATTCACTTGGGCCATGTTGCAAATCATGTGATCCAAGCTTCACATGATAGGCCATAGAGGAATTCAAGGGGGCTGTAATATTAATGAATTATTGGCCCTGTTTTTAGTTCATTATTTAATATGAAGTGGGGATCAATTCATTAATGATGTGGCACCTAAATTAGAAGCTTTAGTTGGGTCTTATAATTACTTAGGCTTTTGGGCCTGATTTATGTATTATGTCCATTAGGCTTGTGGGGTCTATCTTCATTAAATTAGGTGGACATATTTTTAATTTATTAGGATTGGGCTTGAGCATGTTCAGTCCATAGTTAAGCTTTCATTTAATTATTTAAGTAGTAAGCCTTGGCTGTCAAGGAGTTTCATTTGTACTAGGATTTCTTAGGCTAGTTGAATTAGGGTTAGTAGGGAGGCTATAAATACCCTTGTTTGGCCATCTACTTCAGCAACCATTATTAATCTATTAAGTTGATTTTATTCAAGTGAGTGTTTCACTCTTTTTTAGTTCTTGACAGAAATAGTAAACTTATCAAAGAAATCATTTCTTTGTCGCGTTCTTCCTATCAAACTTAGGTTCTAGAAACAAGTGTTCTTGGGGTTTAGTTAGCTTAGCTAATCTAGGTTCTTTGATCCAGGATTTTTACAGGTTTAAGGTCCATTGCCTGAATCTTGGCTTTCTTGGGGTTAGGGTATTTCAATTTGTTAGTTGGTTCAAAGGGTTTAACCCCAAGGGTTCAGATCATTTGCTAATCTAGGTTCTTTGATCCAGGATTTCTACGGGTTTAAGTTCCATTGCCTGAATCTTGGCTTTCTTGGGGTTAGGGTATTTCAATTTGTTAGTGGGTTCAAAGGGTTTATCCCCACGGGTTCACATCATTAATGAATTGGTTCCCACTTCATATTAAATAATGAACTAAAAACAAGCCCACTAATTTTTATTAATATTGCCGCCCCCTTGAATTCCTCTATGGCCCATCATGTGAAGCTTGGATCACATGTTTTGCAACATGGCCCAAGTGAATTCCACCTATGCTTGCAATGTTTCCTTGATCTTCTTGGATCTTGGCCCATATGGAACTTGCCATGAATCTTCAAGAATTGGGCCATCTTGGATCCTATCAAGGAGTTAATACTAAAGCTGCAGATCTACTATTGAATGGGTTGATAGCAGACACTAAACCATGCTTTTTCCTATCCCGGGATATTTGATGAAGGAATTACATAGACATATTGTACACGAAAGGCTAGTCGAAGCTTGATGACTCTCTTGGCATTTGGGTGGTCATGATGCATTGCTAGATGCAGCTCATGATCTATAAATATAAATAGGAAATTCTTAATTAAATTTATTATATTTATTGCCAACATGTTAAGGGCCAAATAGGTCACGCACAAAAGGTGATTAATGAAATTAAATTGAAATTGGGCGAGATTAAATATTCATTATTTGTTGTGGGCTTATTGTGAATATTTAATAATATGTATAAGGGCTTTAGTGCAGTTAGTCCAATAGTTGGCATACACTAAACCTACTTATATATAGGCTAATGTTGTTGCCGCCTCCCTGATAGGATCCAAGATGGCCCAATTCGATGGCAGTTTCTATATGGGCCAAGATCCAAGAAGATCTAGGAAGCATGGCAAGAATGAGAGGAATTCACTTGGGCCATGTTGCAAGTTATTCAAGAAAGGCTTCAATATGCAAGATGGGCATGCATCCAAGTTTGGTCCATGTCATTCAAAATCGAAAGGTGGCACATTAAAAGGACTTATTTGGGCTTATTTTAAGTCTTGTAATTACTTATGCATTTGGGCATAACTTATATAACTTATGTAATATGTCCATTAGGCTACTTATTGGACATCATTTTTAATTTATTAGGTTTGGCTTGAGCATGTTCAGCCCATAATTTAAGTAGTCTTTCTTATTTCGATTAGGATTAGCCAAATTTACTCTTGTAATGGGATTCGGAGTGTGCTTGGCTGATTATTAAGTCTTGCACTTAGGATAGGAGTCCTTGGGTGCCAAAGAGTTTTATTTGTACTAAGAGTTCTTAGGCTAGTTGAATTAGGGTTAGTAGGGAGGCTATAAATACCCTTGTTTAGACTTCTACTTTAGCAACCATTATTAATCTATTGAGTTGATTCTGTTCAAGTGGGTGTTTCACTCTTTTTTAGTTCTTGACAGAACTAGCGAACTTATCAAAGAATTCCTTTATTTGTGGAGCTCTTCCTATCAAACTTAGGTTCTAGAAACAAGTGTTCTTGGGGTTTAGTTAGCTTAACTAATCTAGGTTCTTTGATCCAAGATTTCTACGGGTTTAAGTTCCATTGCCTGAATCCTGGCTTTCTTGGGGTTAGGGTATTTCAATTTGTTAGTGGGTTCAAAGGGTTTAACCCTTAGGGTTCACATCACTCCCCCCTTAATGAAACCCTGGAATCGGTGCCTCACTCCCCCCTAAGAGTGTTTCGGCCGAATAGCGAAATAAGGAAGAGGAATTCGATTCTTCTAATTAATTTTGGCTAACCAAGGAAGAGGAGGAAGGTTTCTCACAACCTAGACTACTAGCATCGTCTTGGAAAAACATAATCTCAACCTTGTGAAGGCTTTCAGATCACTTGCATGGATTATTGTTAGAGGTCGGACAATTGGACGACTTTGGTTTTCGACAAGCGAGCTTTGTGTACAAGGACAAGAACATCAAGAATCTGTCTTGAGGATTCGGCAATCTTCAAAATAGAGGTATGTGATTTTATTGTTATCTGTTCTTGACAGCCTGATCGTCTTGAATTCATAGGCTGATCCTTTGAGGGATTCGGTATTCTCTTTGTTTTATTTGATTCTACTGCGTTGTATGTTTAACTTGATGATTAAATTATACTTTATCTCTATTTGAGCATGAGCCGAATCCTAACAGTGATATCAGAGCCTCGCTTATGTTATTCCTATACGATCTATGCTTTGACTGTTACTTTTAACAAAATTGTTTTGTTCTTTGAGTTATTTTGATCCGATTGTCACTAACCGAATTTGTGAGAATTTGCACTTGTAGTGTTTCGGTGAAGGCAACATTTAATCATGGTGAATTCTTTTTGATTAATTGGTTTAAAATTGTTTTAAACTGATTAATGCAACTGTTGAAAGTTTGGCAGCGATTGAAAACTGTTTTGCGTGCTTTATGCAAATTTGGTGATTTTAGTGAGAAAACTTGTAGATTTTTTTGGCTGATTCTTAATGCATGTTTTAATGATTTTTAGGATTTAAAATTGCTTAGAATTGTACTTGGTAGGCCTAAAAAATCATAAAACTGATTTAGCATTGAAAAGTTGGAAGCTGTGAAAGGCAGATAGATAGCCTTAGGGAGATGAGGGGGCGGCGGCTACTCATAATATCCATGGCCTGCGCCTTCCTTGCTAAGGTTTTTCGCTTCTATCATATTCTCATAGCTTATGAATTTTAGCAATATTAAGTTACTAATGTTGTAGTATCCTAGTTGAGATACAACACTAAAAATTAGTAATCAGGTAATATTGTTAAATTAATTAAGTCACCAAAATAAGAATTTACATGAATATTCAATAAAATTATTTAATTGGATAATAATTTAATTAAAGAAAAAAATCCTAATTGGATTAGGATTTATTCTAATGAGATTAGAATAAATGTTTATTATTTTCTTTGAATTAAATTATGAATTAATATAATCAATGATGGTAACTAGAGATTAAAGCATGATTTATATGTTCATAAATTGTCTGTGAATGTATGAGATGATTATGGACTTAGACCCAATATGATTGTGGATGGTTGAATTTAATTTTATGGTTTTTATTAAATTAAATAGGGACTGCGTGCCCTGCTTATCTCTCATTTTCTGGAGTTGTAAAAATTCTTTCCTCACCTAACTCCACTCAAATGTAAATTGAGGTTTCTTTATTACAAATGTAATTAGTTACATTAAAGTGTAAAATTAGGATTAGGTAGGAATCATTTTTGTAACTTAAAGATAAAGATAGGCGCCATGAAGATAAGGAGATTACAAACAAGCTTTGAAGACTATGTATATGATTACCTAGGAATTTGACCAAGTAATTTCCTTGATGGCTCAAGGAAATTAGATTAGAAAAGTCCATAATCATCCAAGTAGAAAGTATGTTATAGATTTATTTTATGCGATATTATAAATGCTATGAATGTTTGATATGATGAGACTTATAAAGAACAAGGAAATCCCTCTTTATAATATTGAGTCACATGTTTCGCATGATAAAGTTGCCTTCCATCATCGTAACAAGATAACCAGAGTTCTTCCAGTAAAAAGCTTATTGAGTCACTCAGAGTTAAACTACTGTACGAATATGTTTGAGTTATGAAGTTGTATGAAGTTGGGTCTTACTCAACTAATGCCATGTTGTCTAGATGCGCAAAACTTGAGCGCATAGTGTTAGAGGCAAAGTTAGGCGAATTACATATGATGTGCTTAGACAAAGAGTTGTCACCTAACTGATCTGGGAGTTGCATAGAGATGCAATTGGTAAGCTATGTTATCTACCCAACTAGGCTTGTTGTAATTTGTTGAGGCATTCAGGGTTGCAACATGTTGAAAGGGATCCCAACCCACTAGAAATACCTTGATGATATTTCCGAATAATAGTGAGGGCTATTATCTCCAAAAATTAGTGGGAGAACCAATAAGAGATTTAATACCTCATCTTGAATTGGTATAAATGCATGAATATAACTGATATATACTTTTTCCATATTAGGTTGTTAAAAATGGTTAATAATTTAACTGCACTGTGCGGCATTATGAATACCATTAGTCTAAAATGTTTGGATTGGTACAAAAGATTGAGAAGCGTTCTCAATGAAAGAAGGTTGCTCACTTGACAAGTCAAGAAGAACTTATAGAAGTTTCTGGGTTGATTGTGTTTGTGATTGAACTAAATCTTTCTACTGTTAAATCCAATTCCTCAATAGTTGATTCAGAATGCGGTTCATATCTATGTAATGACATAAGGATGTTGAAAGGAAGTAGAAAGTTGAGCAAAGATGAAGTAGTTCTAAGAGTAGGCAATGGTGCAAAAGTTGCAGCATTGGCCGTTGGAACATGTACTTTATCTTTGCCGTCTGGCATGAAATTGGAACTGAAAGATTGTTACTTTGTTCTAGTATTGTCTAGAAACGTCATTTCGATTTCATACGTCACTGTTAATAATGGTTTCGAGATAAGAATGAAGGGCAATAGTTGCTCCATCATTCTTAAAGACATTTACTATGGATCGACAACATTACATAATGGATTATATGTTTTGGACCCAGAGATGCCAGTGTTCAATATAAATGTCAAGAAAGTAATAAAGGATGATCTAAGTAAGACTTACATCTGGCACAGTAGACTTGGTCATATCAATGAGACAAGGATTTCCAAATTACATAAACATGGTTATTTGGAACCCTTTGATTATGAATCATATGGGACTTGTGAATGTTGTCTCCTTGGTAAGATAACCAAGACTCCCTTTTACAGAAAAGGGTGAGAGAGCTGTTGTTTTATTGGGCTTAATACGTTCAGATGTTTGTAGGCCACTAAACATAGCTGTTAGAGGTAATTACTCATACTTCATCACCTTTATCGATGATCATTCTAGATATGGTTATGTGTATCTGATGAGATACAAGTCTGAAGCTATTGAAAAGTTCAAATAGTTCAGAGCTGAAGTAGAGAAACAGACTGGGAAAAATATTCTGGCTCTAGGTCGGATCAAGGAGGAGAATATTTAACCCATGATTTCTTGGATCATTTGACAGGCAATGGAATTTTGTCGTAATGGACTCCACTTAGAACTCCTCAGCATAATGGAGTATCCGAAAGGAGAAATCAAAACTTGTTGGACATGGTTTGGTCCATGATGTCTAAGGCTGACCTTCTGATATCCTTTTGGGGATATGCCATAGAAACTGCAGCTTATCTTTAAATAAGGTTCCAAGCAAGTTGATAGATAAGGTACCATATGAGATATGGAATGGAAAGAAGCCATACTTATCTTATCTAAAGAGTTGGGGATGTACTGCTTATGTGAAGCAAGTACCTTCTGATAAACTGGGAGCTAGATCAGAAAAATGTAAGTTTATGGGATATCCTAAAGAGACTATGGGATATTACTTTTACAGTCCTACTGATCGAAAGGTGTTTGTGTCAAAACACGCTGCTTTTTTAGAGAAATAGTTTCTACTAGAAGGATTCACTGGGAGTAAAATAGATCTTAAAGAAGTTCAAGAACCACAACCTAACATTCCCTCGGAACAAGAGCTATTAGTCGAGGCATTGGATGCTCGGATTAATGTTCAAGAAACACAAGTACTCCGAAGGTCTAGTAGGGAGAGGCAAACTCTAATAAGATATGAATTTTTTTGGAAAGAGATGGTTTGCCCATTGATAATGAGCCTACTACCTATAAGGAAGCGATGTCGGACATCAATTCCAAGAAATGGCTAGAAGCCATGAAATCCGAAATGGATGCCATGGAAGTTAACCAAGTTTGGTCTTTTGTTGATCCACCTCAAGGGATAAAACCCATAGGGTGTAAATGGGTCTACAAGATAAAGACAGACATGGATGGCAACATACAAATGTATAATGCCATATTGTTTGCAAAAGGTTATAATCAAGTTGAAGGCATTGATTTTGAGAAACCTTTTCACCAGTTGCCATGGTAAAGTCCATTAGGATTATGCTTGCTATTGCTGAATACCATGATTATGAGATACGGCAGATGGATGTAAAAACTGCATTCCTTAATGAGAATTAGCTAGAGGAAGTATATAGGACACAACCTGAAGATTTTTCATCCAAGGCCATATCTAATAAGGTATTCAAGCTGCAAAAGTCCATTTATGGACTAAAGCAAGCATCTTGGAGTTGGAACATCAAGTTTGATGAAACAATTAAAGAATTTGGTTTCATTAAGAATCCTGATGAACCATGTGTTTACAAAAAGGTAAACAGACATGCAATTGTTTTCTTGGTGCTGTATGTCGATGACATATTGCTCATAGGAAATGATGTACCTATGCTTCAGACCACCAAGGTCTGTCTATCCAAACAATTCTCCATGAAGGATTTGGGAGAAGTAGCATATAATCTGGGAGTTAAGATCTATAGAGATAGATCGAAAAGGCTGCTTGGATTGTCCCAATCCGTTTACAACAAGGTGCTAAAGTGGTTTAGCATGGATATCACCAAAAGAGGTAACTTGCCTATGGTACATGGTGTACAACTCTAAAAAAGATGTGTCCTAAAACATATGAAGAAAGGACATGGATGGATAGGATCCTGTATCCTTCGGCAATAGGATCTATCATGTACGCCATGTTGTGCACAAAACTAGATGTATCGTATGCTCTGAGTGTCACGAGCCGATACCAAATCAATCCTGGTGAAATTCACTGGACTACTGTGAAGAATATCCTCAAGTACTTGAGAAGAACTAAGGATATTTTCTTGGTCTATGGAGGGGCTGAACTCTAAGTAAGGGGTTATACAGATGCTGAATTCCAAATTGACAGGTATGATAGTAAATTGCAGGGCGGTTACGTATTTATCTTAAATGGAGCTGTAGTCAGTTGGAAAAGTTCCGAACAGACTACAACTGCATATTCAACAAGAGAAGCTGAATACATCTCCGCGTGTGTGGCAGCGAATGAGGCTGTTTGGATTAAGATGTTCATAACTGAACTTGGTGTGGCTCCAAGCATTGTTGATCCAGTACCACTTTACTGTGATATCAATGGAGCCATAGCGCAAGCTAAGGAACCATGGTCTCATCACAAATCCAAACATGTTTTGTGGCAATATCACTTGTTTAGAGACATAATTCAAAGAGGTGATATAAGTATGGAAAGGGTATCCACAGAGGACAATATTGCTGATCCTTTCACTAAGGTTTTGTCCAAGCAGAAACATAATCGTCACATGGAAGGACATGGGCTTAAGTACATGGGCGATTGGCTTTAGTTCTAATGGGAGATTATTGGTGTAAGCCCTACAAGCCAATCTAGTTAGGCTTGTAAAACACTATTTATATATTCATGTATTGCACATTATAGTTTATTAATTATAATTGAGGTATTTCTTTATCCATAAGTATTGTTATAATTGTTATAAATGACTTGTGAAGATAACGCCCATGAGACATAATGGCATTGCAAAGGAATTGTAAGGTGTTACAATTATGAGGATCCTTATACGTCAATATTGTGTTTCTAAACTATTCTTGGTCATTGTATTGTCAAGACACGGCATTGACAATACTCAAAGACCCCCATATGTTAAGCCTTCATGCACTTGATTCATGCAATTGATCTCATAGGTTGAAAGTATAGAGATACTTGGTGATAACATATGGGTGCTTGTTAGTTGAACAAATTCACTGAACATGACCCACTATGAGAGTTCCATTTGGTATTTCACTCAAGTGTCTATGGAAAATACTCTCCTGTATCAATAGTGTAAGTAATCCTTTGACTTGTGACACCAGTTCATGTTTCATGGTGTTATTCGGTAAGACATGAAGCATACAAAGATGAATGAGTGGTCTAGAGAGGATTCATCACCCCAAGTGATTAAGGAGACATATCTCACATGTATTTGGCTTATATTAACTTATGGAAGTCCTAGACCAAGGCAATACTTAAAGAGTTAATATTAAAGCTGCAGATCTAATATGGAATGTGTTAAGAGTAGACACTGAACCATGCTCTTTCCTATCTTGGTATATTTGATGAAGGGATCGAATTACACAGACATATTGTACACAAAAGGCTAGTCGAAGCTTGATGACTCTCTTCCCATTTGGGTGGTCATGATGCATTGCTAGATGCCGCTCATGATCTATAAATATAAATAAGAAATTCTTAATTGAATTTATTATATTTATTGCCAACATGTTAAAGGCCTAATGGGTCACATAGAAAAGGTGATTAATGAAATTAAAATGAGATTGGGCCAGATTAAATATTCATTAAGTGTTGTGGGCTTATTATGAATATTTAAGAATATGTATTAGGGCTTTAGTGCAGTTAGTCCAATAGTTGGCATAAACTAAACCTACTTATATATAGGCTAATATTGTTGCCGCCTCCCCTCTTAATGAAACCCTAGAATGGGCGCCTCACTCCCCCTAAGAGTGTTTCGGCTGAATACCAAAATAAGGAAGAGGAATTCGATTCTTCTAATTAATTTTGGCTAACCAAGGAAGAGGGGGAAGGCTTCTCACAACCTAGACTACTAGCATCGTCTTGGCAAAACATAATCTCAACCTTGTGAAGGCTTTCAGATCACTTGTGTGGATTACTGTTAGAGGTCGGACAATTGGACGACTTTGGTTTTCGACAAGCGAGCTTTATGTACAAGAACAAGAACAACAATAATCTATCTTGAGGATTTGACAATCTTCAAAATATAGGTATGGGATTTTGATTGTTATCTGTTCTTGACAGCCTGATTGTTTTGAATTCATAGGCAGATCCTTAGAGGGATTCGGTATTCTCTTTGTTTTATTTTATTCTGTTGCGTTGTATGTTTAAGTTGATGATTAAATTATACATTATCTCTGTTTGAGCATGAGCCGAATCCCAACATCTATCACATAGTAAATAATATCCCTTTTCATTTTAGGCCAAAAGAAATGTTCATGCAATATTTCTAAGATTTTCTTGACACCAAAGTGTCCCATTAAACCACCTCCATATGCCTCACACACTAATAACTCTCTCATAGAACAATTAGGCACACATAGTTTATCTTCTCTAAACAAAAAGCCATCATGCTTGTAAAATTACTAAATGTTGCCTTATCACATGCTATGTATACATCATTAAAATCAGCATTATTGGCATATTCATCCTTTATATATTCAAATCCAAGCATCTTAGCATTCATAGATGTGAGAAATACATACCTCCTAGATAAAGCATCAACCACAATATTTTCCTTACCTTGCTTGTATCTAATGACATAAGGAAAGGTCTCTATGTATTCCATCCATCTAGCATGTCTCTTATTCAATTTACCTTGACCCTTGCGATGTTTCAATGACTCATGATAAGTATGTATCATGAACTCCTTAGGCATAAGTAATGCTGCCATGTCTCCAAGGCTCTAACAAGTGCATAGAGCTCCTTGTCATAAGTTGGATAGTTCAAGGCCGCTCCACTAAGCTTCTGATAAGTGCGTAATTGTATACATTTTCATGTATTATTTCCTTATACTTTGTGCTTTAATTTTAAGTTCCTTGACAAATTATTATAGTTTTATGAATTATAGGTATTTTGGAAGAGATGAAGTCAAAACATGTCAATTATGATGTTAAAGAGCTTATAAAGTCACAATCAAAAGATGGAAGAAGACTTGGGAGTCAAAAAGATCAAATTCTTAGTGCTAGATGATCAGGCAGATATGACCTTCGGATCTTGTTGCAAGTAAATCATTATGTTAAATTCATTATTTGAAGAAACTTCCTTCTTGACTTTTGAAGCTGACTTGAATACCTTTCCAACGATAGTTTACACGCCTAAATCGGACAATGGATGGTCATCCAAATCAGCTAAAAAAGTGTGAGACAGTGCAGCAATCGTATAACTGATGTCACCGAGCAGAACCGTGCAAAGCAGTGTACTTGGCATCACGGTGCCGCGATGCCAACCATTTTGTCCTCAAATCTGAAAAAAATCGCAAAACTCATAAAACTTGCCTATTTTACACTCCTTTGACTCCTAGCTTCCTTAATCAGCAAGAAAGGGTTTCCAAGACTTGAAAGCTCTATAAATACCATATTTTGAGCCACCAACTAGGACATGCTTTTGATTATTTATCAATCTTCCTTTTCTTCTTATTCTCTCTCTCTCTCTAAGTTTTATTTTATTTTTCTTCTTGGTTTCTTTTGAATATTCATGTTTATGTTGACATGCCTATGCAAAGCTAAACTTTTCTTTGGTTAAGGGTGTTTTCAAAGCCCTAAACATGTTTTGTAATTAATTTTCATATTCTATCAATTATTAGTTTTTTTATCAAAGTTGCTTGTGTTCTTCCATAAGAATTGTTTATGATTTTTATCTTGATTTGTTTAGGATGCATACTAGATAGATCTTGATAATTATCTAATGCTAGTTTAGGAGTCTTATTCCGTGTAATTGTCTTGATTTCATATTCATAAGTGGCAATTTGTGATTAATGATTATGTTAAAGTTTTCACTAATTGCAAAGTGGAACACAACCAGGGTGGCGAGTTTGTATTGACTATCGCAAACTTAATTCAACAACTCGCAAAGACCATTTTTCCTTTACCTTTTCTTAATAAAATGCTTGAAAGGTTAGCTGGCCATTCTCATTATTATTTTCTTGATGGATTTTCAGGTTACAATCGGATTGCAATTGCTCCAGAGGACCAAGAGAAAACCACTTTCACATGTCCCTTTGGTACCTTTGCATATAGGCGTAAGCCATTTGGTCTTTGCAATGCACCAGCTGCATTCCAGAGGAGTATGGTTAGTATATTTTCAGCTTATGTAGAGAACATCCTATAAGTTTCCATGGATGATTTTAGTGTTGATGGTGATTCTTTTGATAGATGTCTAGAGAATCTTACCCTTGTACTTAAAAGATGCATGGAAACTATCCTTGTATTGAATTGGGAAAAATGTCACTTTATGGCAGAACAAGGAATAGTTTTAGGCCATGTTATTTCTTCTAAGGGAATAGAGGTAGATAAATCTAAAATAGATATTATGCATTCTTTACCACTTCCCTCAAATGTAAGAGAGGTTCGTTATTTTCTTGGGCATGCAGGTTTCTATAGAAGATTTATCAAAGAGTTCTCAAAGATAGCACTACTTCTTTGCAAGTTGTTACAAAAAGATGTGGATTTCCACTCTGATGATAAATGCAAGGAAGCGTTTGAAACTTTAAAGGAACTCTTGACATCAACTCCTATCATGCAACTACTAGATTGGAATGTACCTTTTGAAATTATGTGTGATGCTAGTGACTATTCCATTGGAGCTATTATGGGCCAACGGGTTGGAAAAGCCTCACATGCCATATATTATGCCTCCTGAACCCTAAATGATGCTCAATTAAATTATGCCACTACTCAAAAAGAATTTTTGGCCGTTGTATTTGCTTTAGAGAAAATTCGTTCTTATTTAATTGGTACTAAAGTAATTGTATTTTCTGACCATGCATCCCTTAGGTATTTGCTCACTAAGAAGGAGGCCAAACCAAGGTTGATTAGATGGATACTTCTCTTACAAGAGTTTGATTTAGAAATAAGAGATAAGAGAGGTAAGGACAACCTAGTTGTGTACCATCTTAGCCGATTAGTTCATGAAGAGGATGCACTACCATTGCATGAGAACTTTCCAAATGAGCAACTCTTTTCCATAGGCACAACAACCCCTTGGTATGCTGATATTGTTAAATACTTAGTCACCAAGCAGTTGCCACAAGAGTTGACAATAGCCCAAATAAATAAATCAAGAGTGATGCCAAATACAACATTTGAGATAAGCCTTACCTTTGGAAGCATTGCTCTGATCAGATTATAAGAAGGTGCGTACTTGAATCTGAATTTCATTCTATTATAACCTTTTGTCACTCTTATGCATGTGGAGGGCATTTTGGACCCAAAAGAACAGCCATGAAAGTGCTAGATAGTGGATCTTATTGGCCTACCTTATTCAAAGATGCATCCCTCTTTTGCAAGTCATATGATAGGTGCCAAAGAACAGGTAACTTAGGTTCTAGAAATCAAATGCCTCAAACTCCCATGCTAATTGTTGAAATTTTTGATGTATAGGGCATGGATTTTATAGGACCTTTTCCCTCTTCTTATGGAAATCTTTATATATTAGTTGCTATTGATTATGTCTCAAAATGGGTGGAAGCAAAAGCCACTCGGACTAATGATTCCAAAGTTGTTTCAAATTTTGTGAAAACTAACATTTCTGCAAGGTTTGGAACACCAAAGGCCATAATCAGTGATCGAGGTACTCACTTTTGTAATAGGTCCATGGAAGCGCTTTTAAGAAGATATAAAATCACACATAAGGTTTCCACATCCTATCATCCTCAAACTAGTGGGCAAGCTGAAGTGTCAAATCGAGAGGTAAAATCCATCCTTGAAAAGGCTGTCAATCCAAATCGGAAGGATTGGAGTTTACGTGTAGATGATGCACTTTGGGCTTATAGAGCAACATACAAGACACCCATTGGTATGTCTCCTTATTGTCTTGTTTATGGTAAGCCTTGTCATCTTCCAGTTGAATTAGAACACAAAGCATATTGGGCTATCAAACAATGCAACATGGAAATGGATGAGGCGGGTAAGTAACGAAAACTTACCTACAAGAATTAGAGGAGATAAGGAATGATGCTTATAAGAATTCTAGAATTTATATGGAAAAGACTAAGGATTTTCATGATAAGATGGTTTTAAGAAAGAATTTTATTGTTGGACAAAAAGTTCTTCTTTTCTATTCTCGCCTGAAGTTATTTCCTGGTAAGTTGCGTACTCGATGGACGAGACCTTTTGTTATTACTAATGTTTTTACTCATGGTGCAGTTGAATAACAATAGGTAATGCTTTCAAAGTGAATGGACATAGGCTAAAACCTTACTATGAGAACTTTTCGATACAAGATGTAGAGGAGTTACCACTTTATGAGCCTAATTATATCGAATAATGATGGCATAGGTCTAAGTCAGGATGAGGACAATAAACCAAGCACTTCTTGGGAGGCAACCCAAAAGGATGGAGAGCATATATTATAATCATATTTGCTATTCTTTACTCCCCATGATTCTATCTTTTATTGTTTTTCTTTAGTTAGTTTGTTTAATTAGTAATTCTTTTGTTTTACACATGATACTTATATTTGGGGATAATAGAATTACATTGAGGACGATGTAAGAATTAACTGTGGGGGGGAAGAATTTAGGATTTCCTTTAGTTTTTTTGTTTTTAGTGTGTTCTAGTTACTTTCCATACTATGATGAGATATGAATTGAATAGTCTAAAACTGATCATTAGTGGTAAGATTTTCATGAGAATTAAGCTTGATATCACTATTTTTCATGAGCCAATGTTAATATGATATGTTGATTGAGAAAGAAGCATGTTTAGACTTAATATTGACTTGTATAATCATCCTTGTGAGTTTTGAGCCTATATGATTGATGCATTACACATATCAATCTAATGTCTTCTTGAGTTCTCTTATGATTACATGTTTCTCTAGAACTTGCTTTAAACCTTTTTGAGACTATATTGATGCGTGTAACAACATGAATATGATTGAGGCATTAGGATTATAACTAGGGCCAAATAGCCATCCCTATTGATGTTCCAAGAGAACATCCCCTTAGTGAGCCAATTTGAGCTTACATTGAATATACTGTTTTATTGGTAACCACATCTTACACCTAGCCTAAACACATTTATATCTTTACCCTTGTTCCAAAGATGGACTAGAATGTTTGAGACACATTGCAAAAGCAAGGGTTACTTTTTGAAAATTTGGGTTAGAACAAAAGATAAGTGTGGGGGAGGAGAAAGGCAAAAGTCAAGAGAAAAAGAAAAGGGAACATTGTAAAAATACATTGCCATAAAAAAAATATTTGAATCATCTCTTGAACTTTTGATTAAAGAAAAAGATGTTACAAAATTGGCTAGAATGAAGCAAAGGTTCAACATGAATATTTAGCCTATGCTATTTTGTGAGTTTTGAGAAGTTTTATTTGTATGATCTTATTATGTCTCTAAACTCTAAGAAATTATGGAACTTTTGTGATATCTTTATCCTTTATTTCTTTAACCACATTACAACCCCTTGGCCCCATCACAACCTCGACTTACCTCTTGATTCATGAAGTTGCATGATCTAAGTAGTGAAGAATAGGTGGACAAGCAAGCATATGATAGAACTGTTTTCATGAGATTGATTGAGTGTAAACACTTTACCACTACTTTAAAGAGTGAAAATCATGAGAGTATCCCAAGTAAGAGGTAGAAATTAAGTTATATCATGCACTATTTTGATTGAGATATGTTATGTTAATGTTAGCTTAACTCAAACCTTTTACTATCAAGCATGGTTCTTTGTGAAACTCTTTAAGTTAGTGATTAGTTATAAGACTTGTTTCATGATTATCTCTCATTTTTATTGAAAGTGGACTAGATTAGGATTTCTTATTTTGTTTTTATTTAATTTTGCTCGAAGACTAGCAAAAGACTAAGTGTGGGGGAATTTGATAAGTGCGTAATTGCATACATTTTCATGTATTATTTCCTTATAATTTGTGCTTTAATTCTTAAGTTCCTTGACAAATTATTATATTTTTATGAATTATAGGTATTTTGGAAGATACGAAGTCAAAACGTGTCAATTATGATGTTAAAGAGCTTATAAAGTCACAATCAAAAGATGGAAGAAGACTTGGGAGTCAAAAAGATCAAATTCTTAGTGCTAGATGATCAGGCAAATATGACCTCCGAATCTTTTTGCATGTAAATTATAATTTTAAATTCATTATTTGAATAAACTTTCTTCTTGACTTCTGAAGCTGACTTGAATACCTTTCCAACGATAGTGTACATGCCTAAATCGGACAACGGTTGGTCATTCAAATCAGCCGACGAAATGCGAGATAGTGCAGTAGTCGCCAAACTAATGTCAATGAGCAAAAACGTGCCAACCATTCTTTCCTCAAATTCGGAAAAAATTGCGAAACTCATAAAACTTGGGTATTTTGTGCTCCTTTAACTTCTAGCTTTCTTGATCAGCAAGAAAGGGTTTTCAAGACTTGAAAGCTCTATAAATACCATCTTTTGAGCCAGCAACTAGGACATGCTTTTGATTATTTATCAATCTTGTTCTTCTTCTTATTCTCTCTCTCTAAGTTTTATTTTATTTTTCTTCTTAGTTTCTTTTGAATATTCATGTTTATGTTGATAATGCCTAGGCAAGGCTAAACTTTTCTTTGGTTAAGGGTGATTTCAAAGCCCTAGACATGTTTTGTAATTAATTTTCATATTCTATCAATTATTAGTTTTCTATCAAAGTTGCTTGTGTTCTTCCATAAGAATTGTTTATGATTTTCATCTTGATTTGTTAGGATGCATACTAGATAGATCTTGATAATTATCTAATGCTAGTTTAGGAGTCTTGATCCTTGTAATTGTCTTCATTTCATATTCATAAGTGGCAATTTGTGATTAATGATTATGTTAAAGTTTTCGCTAATTGCAAAGTGAAACACAACCAAGTTAAGCCATTCATGTTCATGCTTTTGTTGCTTAGATCAACCTATCTTTCTCATCATAAGGCTGCTATCAAATTAAATTTAGAGTTGTTAATCATAAGTTGTTTGATAGTTAGAGATTAATTAGTGGCGTTCGTCCTGCTTAACGATGAACTAAGGAAGAATTAGGGTAACACAGGATGTTGTTATCTACGATTGTTAACGTTGATAAATAATTGATATTGATAGATTTGATTATTCATTCATAATATTGTCTAGTGGTGGAGAATGAACATTTAGCCATGTTTCTCACATCTGATCACTTTTTATTTATTTGCTTTCTTACTTTTTATTGATTACTTTATTTTTAAACTGATTTCAAAAACTCCCCTTTTATTTTATTTTGTTTTCATTGAATTTAAGTTTAAACTAATAATTCTTAAACTATACACCAATCCCTGTGGACTCGATCCTTGCTAATCATTATACTTGACAATTGATCTTTTTAGTGCAAGGTTAAATAAGATATACTCTTTTGAGTGTATCAGCTTCTCACTGAAGAATCCGATTGGACTCTTTTCCTGCATTAAAACAGCTCCAATTCCTATACCTGAGGCATCACATTCAATCTCAAAAGTTTTGTCAAAGTTAGGTAATGCTAAAACAGGTGTTGAACATAACCTATCTTTAAGATTAACAAATGTTTTCTCTTGTTCATTGGCCCAATGAAAACCAACATTCTTTTTAATAATTTCAATGAGTGGTGCAGCAATAGTGCTTAAGTCTTTAACAAAACGCCTATAAAAACTAGCAAAACAATGAAAGCTTCTTACCTCACTTACCCCTTTAAGTCCTTGTGGCCTTGACTTTCTCTTCATCCATCTCAATACCTTTTGAGCTAACAACATATCCAAGAAATATAACTCTATCCATGGAAAAGGTACACTTCTTAAAAGTAGCATACAGCTTTTCAGTTTTCAACACATGAAACACAAACCGCAAATGTTCAACATGCTCATCTAAGCTCTTGCTGTACACTAAAATGTCATCAAAGTAGACTACTACAAATTTACCTATAAACTCTCTCAAAACATGACTCATTAATCTCATAAAAGTACTAGGTGCATTAGTAATTCCAAATGGCATGACTATCCATTCATACAACCCATACTTAGTCTTAAAAGTTGTTTTCCATTCTAATATGATGGTAACCACTCTTAAGATCTATTTTACTAAAAACACAAGATCCATACAATTCATCTAGCATATCATCTAATCTAGGAATGGGATGACGATACTTTACCATGATATTGTTGACTACTCTACAATCAACACACATCCTCCAAGACTCATCCTTCTTTGGCACTAGAAGAACTGGAACAACATTGGACACATGCTTTCTCTTATGTACCCCTTACTCATCAAGTCTTCAACTTGCCTTTGAAGTTCCTTTGTCTCATCCGGATTACTTCTATAGGCTGGTCGGTTTGGAATGACTGCTCTAGGTACAAAATCAATCTGATGCTCAGTGCTTCTTATGGAAGGCAACCCACTTGGCATCTCCTCCTGGATAACTCTTCAAATTCCTGTAACAAAGAAACAGCAACACTAGGAAGAGCTTGGTTAGATGCATCAAGATGAAGATATGATTCTTTACAAACAAGGAAGATCATGGGCTGATCTTCTAAAAAAGCCTTCTTAACCTCACTCTCTTTTGCATAAAAACTCATCTTTGTTTTTGCTTTTCTTTCTTGTGGTATCACTTTTATTTCAACCACTTCTCTGTCTTTTTCACTTTCTTTTTCCTCATTAGATTCGGCCACACTCAATTTTTTTTCTCAAAAATATATTTCAATTGGTCTTCATAGACCTGCTTTGGTGTTGAAGGAACAAGGTTGATTGTTTTTCCATCCTTTACAAAGCTATACCTATTCTGAAACTCATCATGAATTACCTTTCGATCATACTGCCATGGCCTCCGCAACAAAGCTTGGCTAGTATGCATAGATACTACATCACAAAGCACCTCATCACTATACCTCCCAATGGCAAAAGCTACCAAAACCTGTTTATTAACCTCTACCTCGCCACATTCAGTCAACCATTGCAACTTATAAGGTTTAGGATGTTCTAGTAAAGGTAAGCTCAACTTCACAACTAGGATGGTACTAGCTATATTGGTGCAACTTTCCCCATCAATAATCATCCTACATACCATGTCATTTACAAAACATCTAGTACGAAATATGTTCACTCTCCGTTGCTCCATATCATCTATATTAAATTACGTATTGAGAGAATACCTTGCAACAAGAGACTCACCTACCACGAGATCTTGTAGATTTCTATTCAATACCTCTTGTTGACCCATCTTATCTCTCATCTCCTCCAACACCAATTTTAACCTTTCAGATTCGTGTGGCATAGCATGCAACATAGAAGATAAGCTATCCACCTTCTTCTTAGGTGTTGAGTCACTCTTGTGATACATCTTTGAAGTTGCTACAAAACAAATTGTTAGTGATAAAAAAAATTAACTCACACACTCCCTTAGTGTTTACACTCAAATAAGATATCACTCCAACTCTTGTTTGCACTCTTTTAGGCTTTTTCTTTAATAATCTTACTTTTATCTTTTACCACTCTATTTCCCTTTTCAGGTTCTCTTGGAACTAGAAGAACTTTTAAGAACTCCCTTACTGTCACACCCCAAATTCAGGGCATATGACTGGCCAGAGAAAAGGTATGTCCCTGCCTCTGAAGCTTGAGTATACTCATTAAACCAAATCAAACAAAATTTTGGCATAATCTCGCCCTACATGAGGGTTTGCCGTTCAATCATCAACATTCGCAAGGTAATAATTCATCAACACATGACATCTCGGTTTGGACACCTCCGATAGGGAGTAACCGAAATGCCCCATAGCAGACTCAACCTTTATGATATCTTATATACAAACAGACATTTATATTATATCATAACACAATAACCATCACCATCTCATACTAGGCCTCTAAGACCGTTATATGTCATACATCACTTAATTACATCCGTTTACAAAATATAAAGTACATATTCATCATACACAAAATGCAGAGGACCCATGATACCCTAGTGACTGCAAATATGTATCCCACACTCGCCACTGCTTACCATGTTCTGGGTCAATCCGCTCACCACAAGTATGTGAGCAGCTAGCTATTCGGAATTTGGGAAGAGCTGGGTCTATCAAAAACAGAAAAAAAAAATGAAAATAAACGGAGTGAGTCGAAAAACTCAGTAAGCATAAGGTAACTAGGAAGAGTACTTGGAAGTTTCGTGCCTTCTTTCTTAACCATTAAAGCATAAACATGACATATCAAGTATGACTAATTAACCGAAAAGTAATATTTAAAAATTGTTTGGGGACTTATAAAAATTGTTTGTCCCATATGATCTTCTATGCTGAGTGTTGAATGTAAATAGGTCATTGGCCAGCCAAAATCGATAGCCAAAAATATTTAACAATCGATTTTACGTGTATACCTCCATAATTATTAATTAAGAATTTCTCATGTCTATATCAT
The DNA here is from genome assembly GCA_030761205.1 of Fremontodendron californicum. NCBI lineage: Eukaryota > Viridiplantae > Streptophyta > Magnoliopsida > Malvales > Malvaceae > Fremontodendron > Fremontodendron californicum. Next base: position 27,537,652 of record JAULJL010000003.1, read on the forward strand.
CAAAACATCCCGGACTTATACCAGTCCGTAATATTTTCATCCTAGACTATCTTGTCCATATCATCCCGGACTCATCCTATCCGTACAACAATAGCATCCCGGACTTCACATTGTAACTACAATAATAGCATCCCGGACATCACCCTGTCTGTATAATAATAGCATCCCGAACATCACCCTGTCCGTACAATAATAGCATCTCGGACATCACCCTTTCCATATAGTAATAGCATCCCGGACATCACCCTGTCCGTACAATAATAGCATCCTGGAAATCACCTTGTCCGTACAATAATAGCATCCCGGATATCACCCTGTCCGTATAATATCAACATGATATATTAATTCTCTTATATCATGGAGTAATATATATATATATACTATGCTAGGAAACAATCTCTACACTAACATATTTCTACTTATGTTTTTCAAAGCATTACAATTTCACTTAGATTTTTTATCAAACAACTTATGTGCATAAACTTTTATTCTACAATATTTAACTATCCTTAGATACTCAACCATCCTATACAATATCATTCATCAACCAATTTCACAAATTAGTAACCATAATGCTTCAAACACAATTCCATACTATTGTTTCTTTAATCCGACAAGTACAGCCATAATCCGTACCTTGACCAGCATCTCAATTAAGCATATTCGAGCATTTCAAATAGCTCACATTCATTATTATTCAACTCCACAACACTTACCTCATGTAACCATATTAACACCACACTTACGCCTTTGATCCGCGTAAGGTTCGAAACTTACCATTTTCGTAATCCGAGCAATATTTCATTTTCCAATACCATATCAATCAACAATGCATATAAAACAACAACTACCTCCTAGATTAACCTCAGTGTTAGTTCGAGTGTCAAAGCGGCACTTTCGTGGCTTTGTCGTGATCCCAAGCGAACTCTGCAATATGAGTACCTACGGCATCATTAGGATATTCTGTGAATATTTCTCAATTACGGGACATCCAAATTCTAACTATTTATTCTAGTTAGCTGCTATTCAAAATTTTTCAGCTTAAGAATTTTTACAAATAAATTCCTACACTTAGCTCGGGTCAAACTTCGGAGCAACAATCAACTAAAAAGTTGCTCACACAATAACAACGAAGCTAATGGTTGTCTCGGACAACCAAGGAAGGTGGTAGTACCAATTCATGGGCAAGCTAAGGTTTCGGCCAAGCTTGTTTTAGCCTCTAAATTTTGATTCAAAGCTATCCGCTACTAATTTACGGTTTAAGGAGGTGGAGGAACACCTCCCGTAAAGAAAAAAATGGCGGCAACATAGTGGTTCACCGCCACCAATTTTCAGCCAAAATGATTTCTCATAGATAGAGATAAATTCTTCAAAATCTAATATCAAAATCAAGCTTAGAACATGAAATTACCTATGGGTTAGTGAAATCTTTGCAAAATTTGGTGACTTCCCTTGAAATTTGGAGGAGAGAGAAAGCTTTAGTAAGCTTTAATGAAGTTTTTGGTGAGAAAATGCCTAAGGCATAAAAAGTAAGAAGAAGACGTGATGTCTTCTTATTTTTGGCTGAAAATTTATAGGAAATTATCCCATGTTCTTAATCTTGCCTAAGCTTGGTCAAAAGAGTTGACGAACTTTGACTTTTTGCACATGCCCTACAGAACGTGATGTTCGGGATTTTGTTTTTCATTTTTCATTTTCTCTCAACATATTCATGTTCCTTGGGTGTTAAAACATCTATCCATGTGTTTAGATCGATTACAAGAATTTTTGAACCACGTTTTCCGACTAAGTACGACAACGTCACAATTTTCCAATTTTATCGATTCTAATCTCGTATTTTCGTTCTACTGCCAAATATTTGATCCAAATGTCATATTAACATATTATATAGTCGAAAAGTCCATTTATACCATTTCCCGGACTAAAAATAAAAAGGGGTGTAAAATGACCAAAATACCTCTAGTGCATATTTTTTCGAATTTGATGCCGATTGTTCTTCTGATAATAGGTATGGGTTCTATATCTTATATTATCATCATATCCACTCAATTTATCATATTTTAGGGACCTTTCCCCTTCCCGATTTTAGTCTGAACTTTTAAACTACTTTAGGGTCAAATCACTTAACCACCCGATTAATTTCCAATTCTATAATCTATCATACAACATATATACCACATGATAGCCCATCCTTCCTAGTGGCTTTTACATGAGTAGTTTCGAGCCATCAGAATGTTATAGGAGACCCGAGTTATCTCTGGCTTACTAGGGTCTCACACTTACTTAATTCTACCTAGCAAAAGACTCAAGAAACAAGAAATCCAATTAGTAAGAAGGTAAAACAAGTAAAAAACAAGAACAAGATTACCAAGAATTCAAATCTTTCCTATTTCCCTTGATCTTTTTCGAATCTTGTTTTCTTTTTCTTGTTGTTTGAACACTTTTCTTATTTTTTTCAAGAATGAGATTTCTTGATTTTCTGGAAATCTCGGATGAACTTCTTTTTTCTTTCTTGGGACTGATCGAAGCCCCTCTGAATTCTTGAATTTTTTTTCAAGATTCAGATCAAGAATCAACAAGAAGAAATTTTGAATAGATCAAGAATTCAAGAAACGAAATCTTGATCTAAACCACTTTTCAAGATTGAAACCCCAAAACTAGACTGCCTAAAAACTATAACCCTAGGGCAAAAATGCTAAAGCTATAACCCCAATACAAGAATGTTTAAAACCCCAAAATCTTGTCAGTGACAATCCAGACAAAAAGCATGATTGGACCCTAAACTCTGATACCAACTGATGTGAACCCTAGAGGTTAAACCTTTTGAACCCACTAACAAAATTTAAATATCCTAACCCCAAGAAAGCCAAGATTCAGGCAATTGAACTTAAACCAGTAGAAATCTTGGATCAAAGAACCTAGATTAGCTAAGCTAACTAAACCCCAAGAACACTTGTTTCTATAACCTAAGTTTGTTAGGAAGAACGCCACAAAGAAAGGAATTCTTTGATAAGTTCGCTAGTTCTGTCAAGAACTAAAAAGAGTGAAACACTCACTTGAATAAAATCAACTCAATAGATTAATAATGGTTGCTGAAGTAGATGGCTAAACAAGGGTATTTATAGCCTCCTTACTAACCCTAATTCAACTAGCCTAAGAACTCCTAGTACAAATGAAACTCATTGGCAGCCAAGGCTTACTACTTACATAATTAAATGAAAGCTTAACTATGGGCTAAACAAGCTCAAGCCCAATCCTAACTAAATTTAAAAGATGTCCAATAGTTTAATGATGGTAGTCCTCACAAGCTTATTGGACATGTTACACAAGTCAGGCCCAAAAGCCTAAACTAAATAAAAACTTAACACAAGCCCAAATACTCATTTAATAGGCGCCACAAAGTGTAATGAATTGGTCCCCACCCTTGCCATGTCATTTAATGAACAGGTCCACTTCATTGAGCCTTATTCCGCCACCGTGCATTCTTCTAAGGCCCATATTGTGAAGCTTGGATCACATGGACCAAGTATTGTACTTCCTCATTCAAGCAGCACAACTTGAATGTCTTCACATTACTTAAAAGACTTGTAGAACTTGTAGAATCAGCCCAAGTCTTGTGCACCAATCCTTGCATAGCTTCTTTGATCTTCTTGGATCTTGTAATAGGCCACTTGGAACATGCAATAGATCTTGAAGTCCAATACCAACTTGGTTCTCATCACCACAAGCCTTAATTTGTTGTATATTACCTACAGCCAATTGTTGCACAAGAGAAGTCAGTTGAGAAACTTTTTGTTTAAGGGATGATGTACTTACCTCATTGAATTTCTTAGGTTGTGGTGGTGGTTCATGTCTCATTGAGAATTATTGGGATTTGGCTGCCATGTTGGAGATGAGAGTTCTAGCAACTCTGGGAGTCTTATCAACTAGAGCTCCCCCACTTGAGGCATCTATCATACTTCTCTCCATGGGCATGTGACCTTGATAGAAATTTTGGATGAGAAGTTGTTCACTTATCTGATGGTGTGGACACGATGCACAAAGTTTCTTGAACCTCGCCCAATATTCATACAAGGATTCTCCATTGTATTGCCGAATCCAACATATCTCTTTTCTAATATTGGCAGCCTTAGATGCTGGGAAATACCTTTCCAAGAATGCTTTCTTCATCCCATTCCATGTAATGATGGTTACTGTTGGTAGATAATAGAGCCATTCCTTTACCGGATCAGCTATAGAGAATGGGAAGGCTTTCAACTTAATGTGCACTTTCGTGACCCCGGTTGGTCTCATACTTGAGCAAACTACATGGAATTCCTTGAGGTGCTTATTTGGATCCTCTCCTGCAAAACCATAAAAAGTTGGGAGAAGATGAATCAAACTAGATTTTAATTCAAAAGCTACCTCAAGATTAGCATATTCAATGCATAATGGTTGTTGACACAAATCCGGAGCGGCTAGCTCCTTGAGAGTTCGGTTATCAGTTGCCATCTATCCTTGCTCCTCGTGGATGTTTTGGATCAACTATTCGCTTTAAACTTTTGTATAAAGCGACAAATTCCAAGACTCTCCAAAGTCTTAAATCTTATTCGGGAGCTTGGAACATTCACGGAAAAACAAAAATAAGTAAGTAAATAATTAGAACTGAAAGTAAGAATAAACCGAATAACAAATAAACTAAAAAAAGCAATCCCCGGCAACAACGCCAAAAACTTGATGCACTAAAAATAGTGTATCTTTATTAAACCTTGCACTTAAGATGATCAATTATAGTATAGTAGTATGCAAGGGTCGAATCCACAGAGATTTCCTTTAATTTAAAAGTTGGTTGGTTCAAAACTTTAGTTCTAAAACAAGAAAAGAAGATAAAATAAAAAGGGGAATTTTTGAAATAGTTTTAAAACTAAGCAAACAAGAAAAATAAGAATGCAAATAAGTAAATAAGAAGAAATCAAGTATGAGAAGTATGGTTAATGTTTCATTCTCCACCACTAGATATCATTAAGAATCAATTTTAGATCTATTGATAAGTGTTCAAATTCATATATTTTCATATATCAAATCCCTATATTTTATGCTTAGTTCCTTGAAATACTTGATAAATTATTGTGGTTTTGTGTTTTGCAGGAGTTTTGGAAGATAAGGATGGCTATAGAGTTGAAAATAATGAATTTGGACAAGAAATGAAGCTTCAAGCATAAAGGACACTTCAAAAAGACTAGATGTGGCTGCTTACATCTCATTCCCTAAAAACCCTAGTTGGAAAACCTACTTTCAAGCTCAAAAGAACCCTAGCGATAGCTTTTATTTTGCCTTGAAGAATTTCGGCCCCCACTTCCTTTAGACCACGCATGGGATGCCTTATTTGTCCCTTGATAAATACTCTAGCTGAAATATATGTCTTTCCTTGTCAAAGAAGGATTAGTGGCTGTCAACTTGTATTAATTGCAAGAATTTTTCCTTAAAGCTAATCCTTGTCAAAGTAGTAGATTTAAATCAGCTATGACTTTCCTTATTTCTACATGCTTTGGCAGCAAGTAAAGCATCTTTCCTTGTTTAAGTGTCCCTTGGCTGCCAAGTCTCCTATCTTTCCTTAAACACATCAAATAAATTAGCCACTTTCCTTAATACCTTAACTTAAGCTGCAAGTAACTTTCCTCGCAAGGAAAGAAAGCCCCAAGTCAGCATTAACTAAAGGAGTCAGCCACAAGTCACTTATGGGATACCCTAAAGTTTTCCTGTGAATAGGGGACAAGGGGGAGCTGATTTCTACACTTCTACAAGCTTTTAGTTTATGTTTTTATCTTTGCTTGAGAGAGCAAGAGGCTGATTAATTAATAATCTTCTTCTTCTTCTGTTTTCTTTCTCTAATTTTCCTCTTATTTTCTTTTTAATTTCTTGTTTATGTTGACCATGTGTAAAACCCTCGTAAGTACGAGATCAATCCGAGACAATAATAACATGCGGATGGCTCGAGGTTAAACTTTGAAATGCCTATAGAAAGGATGGGCTACCATGTGGTACACATGTTGTATGATAAAGTGTAGAGTTGGGGGTTTAATCGAGTGATTAAGTTATTTAACCCCAAATTGACTAAAAGTCGAGATAAGCGAAAGTCCGTAAAATATGATAATTTAACTTCACATAGTGTTGATATGTGATATAACATTATTTGGGAGTGTTAGAACAAGAATTGGCAAAAAAGTCGATAAATGTGAACCAGGGGTACTTTGGTCATTTTACCTAAAATTTTGTTTTTAGTCCGTAAATGGTACCAATGGACTAAGTGATCATATAAGATCATAATATGATGTTTAGATCAAAAATTGGACATTAAAATCAAATCCGATAGCTAAAATTATCTAATTCGTCATTTAGTGACGCTGGCGTAAATTATCGTAAAAACATGGTTCAGGATTTTTTGGAACTGATCCGAACACATGGACATATGTTATAAAATATGAGGATTATGTATATGACAAGAAAAATAAAAAACAGAGTTGAAACCAGCTACATCCTTAAGTAACCTAAAGGAATGAAAACCAAGTACTGACCGCGGGAAGGTTCGAAAAAGTTTTTAAATGGATCAATGGATTAATATAGACATAAAATGATGTTAGCAAGCTACTGGCGGAGCTAAAACTGAAAAAATCCAAAATGTTGACCAGTTGGCACTCCGAGGCTCGGATTTGGGTTTCAAGATATTAAAAAATTATCCGAACATGCAGATTAGTATATTATCATATTTGGACCATATCCGTGTCAAGAAAAGTGAAAAACGGGCTTCCGAACGTTAAAATTACACGTTAGCCCGCTAAGGTACTTTAAGACAAAACATGGGCAAAATGGCCATTTGACCGTGGCTCCCTTATTAAGTCTGAAAATCAGACTTCTTTCTCCCCATTTTCACGTGAAAACCGAAAAAAGAGAGAAAGAAAGAGGGGAAGCTATGGAAGCTTGCTTCCAAGCTTTCTCTCTCATCCGTTTACTAGGCAAAATCACCAAATTTTTCAAAGATTTCACAAACCCAAAGGTAACTTCATGTTCTAAGCTTGATTTTAATGTTATATTTTGAAGATTTTGCCTTGAGCTATTATGACAAACCATGTGGGCTAAAAATTGGTGGTGGTGAACCACCATGTTGACACAATTTTTTTCCGCCACGGGAGGTGTTCCTCCGCCTCCTTAACCCATAAATTAGTATCGGATTGCTTTGAATCAAAATTTAGAGGCTAAAACAAGTTTGCTCGAAACCCTAGCTTGCCTATAAGGTGGTGCTGCCACCTTCCTTGGTTGTTCGAGGCCACCATTAGCTATGCTCTCATCGTGTAAGCAACTTTATAGTTGATTGTTGCTCTGAATTTTAATCCGAGCTAAGTGTACAAATTTATTTGTAAAAATTCTTAAGCTGAAAAATTTTGGATAGTAGCTAACTATTATAAATAATGGGAATTTGAGTGTCCCGTAGTTGTAAAATATTTACAGAATATCCTGACGATGTTGTAGGTACTTGTTGTAGATTTTAATCACGCAAGTGCATGTATCGTTGACAAGTAATATAATGAAAAGTAGAGTGTCGAACCCACGAGAAACTGCTATTAAATTTGCTCAGTACTAAAATTAAAACAACCTAATCTTATCTGAACAAATAATTAATGATAGTAATTAACAACTAAAATTGAAAGAAACTAATACTGAAAACAAGTAAACTAAAAATGGTGAACTCAATTAATTATAAAAGACTAGGATTACAACTTCCCTCAACACTTCGCTTGAATCTCTCTCTACCTCTTCACTTGATTAATGATCCTGAGTTGTTAACCTAGAGTTCTATCTTATTTATAAGGATCTTTTGAAGGTCTCATAAAAATATCCTTCTTAACCAGTTAACTATATTCCTATGATAATTGAATTAAAGAACTCATTAAGCTTAGGCTCTAACAATGGTTACTTATGACAAGTAAGTGTATTCCTACCCTACCTGCAGATCAATTCATCCTAATAAATGAATATGAAACATGTGTCATTCAATCCATGTCTAAACTAAACTCCCTTTTCCAAGTTGTATTTAGGTTAACAAATCAATCTAATTGGTGGCCAATCAACTAGAAGCATTAAGGACAAGAATGAACAAACAACTCAACAAAGCATTAAATCAAGCTAGAGAGAGAAAGTAAATTCAGACTATGTGTTGAGTTCCATTCAAATCCTAGTAAAAGAGATTTAGTTTATGATAATTAATGAAAACAAATAATCAAATAGTTTCACCGTCATCAACATCACAAGAAAAATAAAGAATAGAAAAGAGAAAACTAAGAGTTGTCAGTTCTTGAGTCTTCAATATTCAAATCTTCCAATATTCTTGAGAGACGTTGGTGGCTACTCTCTTCTTGAGAGAGAATTAGGTTTCTTGGTCTCTAATCCTCTTTATTCTGACCTAAAAGAGTCCTATTTAAAGTGTCCAAGGCCTGCTGGAGTCCGAAACTTCGTTCCCAAGCAAAACATGTAAGATTTGCTTTTTTTTCCCATTTTCGTGGGTACTGTTCATGCCCCTTGGCGCCGCGGTGCTAGATTTTGGCACCGCGACGCCACTACTACTACCTCCTTGGTGTTTTTCCTCCGTTTGTCTGAACTGGTTCCTGTCGGCTTCTTGAACATTGTCAGCTGGTTTGACTAGGCAAATCATGTATGCTTTTGATGTTCCTTATATCGTTGGAAAGTTATGTAAGTCAGCTTCAAAATCCAAGAGGGGAGGTTTCTCATTTGAAGTCTTTAAGATCAAGTTTTTCTTGAAATAAGCTCCAGAGGACGAATCTGCCTGCTCATTGGAATGAACCGATTTTTGTCGTTTTGCACCTTGAAGCTCCAGATCACCTTGGACCTATAAAAACACATAAATAACAACTAAATAACTATTTTTAAACATAAAATGGGTAATTAAAATAAATATAAAAATATCTAAAACTAATCAAATCCTCAAAGACTTAGCAGATTCAAAAGCATAAAAGGTGGCAAAATAACTATATTTCCTATAGTTATCAGTACCCATATCATAGAGTTCGCCCGGGATAGTGACAAAGTCACGAAAGTGCCGCTTTAACACTCGGAACAACACAGTGAGTATTTAGGTTAATCTAGGAGGTAGTTGCTGTTTTATATGCATTTTTGATTGATATGGATATTAAAACATGAAAGATTGCTTGGATTATGAAAATGGTAAGTTTCAAACCTTACGCGGATCAAAGGCGTAAGTGTGGTGTTAATATGGTTACATGAGGTAAGTGTTGTGGAGTTGAATAATAATGAATGTGAGCTATTTGAAATGCTTGGATATGCTCAATTGAGATGTTGGGCAAGGTACGGATTATGGTTGTATTTGTCGGATAAAAGAAACAATAGTATGGAATTGTGTTTGAGGCATTATGGTTACTAATTTGTGAAATTGGTAGATGAATGATATTGTATAGGATGGTTGAGTATTTAAGGATGGTTAGACATTGTAGATTAAATGTTATGCACACAAGTTGTCTGATAAAATGTTTAAGTGAAATTGTAATGATTGTAAACATAAGTAGAAATATGCTAGTGTAGAAGATGTTACCTACCATATTATATAAATCATGTAATAAGATAAACAAATTTAATACATCATGTTATTGTTGTACGGACAAGGTGATGTCTGGGATGCTATTATTGTACGGATAGGGTGATGCCCGAGATGCTATTGTTGTACGGACAGGTGATGTCTGGGATGCTATTATTGTACGAACATGGTGATGTCCGGGATGCTATTGTTGTACGGACAAGGTGATGTTCAGGATGCTATTATTTTACGGATAAGGTAATGTCCGGGATGCTATTGTTCTACGGACACGATGATGTCCGAAATTCTATTGTGGTTCGGACAGGATGAGTCCGAGATGGTAGGAACAGGATGAGTCCGGGATGATACGGACGAGATGATATGGTCCGGGATGACAAATATTATGGACTGGTATAAGTCCGGGCTGTTTTGATGTTATAGTCATGAAAAATTCCTAAATGATAATTATAGAGGTATACACCTAAAATCGAATGTTAGATATTTTTGGCTATCGATTCTAGCTAGCCAATGCACCATTTATATTCAGCGCTCAACATAGAAGATTTCATATGGGACAAATAACTTTTATATGTCCCGGAACAATTTTAAAATATTACTTTTTGGTTAATTAAACATACTTGATATGTCTTGTTTATGCTTTAATGGTTAAGAAAGGAAGCATGAATCTTCCAAGTATTCTTCCTAGTTACCTTATGCTCACTAAGTCTTTCGGCTCACTGAGTTTATTTTCATTCTTTTTTAGATCTTGATAGACCCAGCTCTTCCCAGATTTCGGATAGCTAGCTGCTCGTATACTTGTGGTAAGCAGATTGACCTAGGACGTGGTAAGCAGTGGCGATGGGGGAATACATGTTGCAGTCACTAGGGTATCATGGGTCCTAGGCATTTTGTGTATGATGTATATGTACTTTATATTTTGTAAACTGATGTATCTAAATGATGTATGATGAATAACGACCACAGAGGCCTAGTATGATCTGGTGATGCTTATGCCGTTATGATATAATATAAATGTATGTTTGTATATAAGATGTCATAAAGGTTGAGTCTGCTGCGGTGCATCTTGGTTACTCCCTATCGGAGGTGTCCAAACCGAGATGTCATGTGTTGATGATTGAGCGGCAAACCCCCATGTAGGGCAAGATTATGCCAAAATTTTGTTTGATTTGGTTTCGTGGGTATATTCAGGCTTCGGAGGCAGGGGCATACCTTACCTTGTCTCTGGCAGGTCACATGCCCTGAATTTGGGGTGTGACAAAGGTGGTTATCAGAGCATGGTCTAGAGGTTAGTGACTGCAAAAGGGGTAGGGTAGTAGTACATTGCTTACAGGTAATCCTGGGGTATCGGTAAGTAGTGTACTGCCACTACAGAGGTCAATCATCACATGCGGTTAGGTCGGGTAATCTATAAGCCAGCTAGTACATATAGAATTGTGTCGAGAATATTGTGGAATTACTGATAGTATATTTATTTTCTAAATACAATGCTATCACGATCACAATCTCATAGATATTGAAACGTATCGGTGGACCGAGAGCCTGAGGTCCTGGATAATATTTTTATTGGTTCTGAGGTTAGGGGCCACAGTAAGGGTAGTAGCAGGTCTGCTAATAGGGAAATATATAGGATTGCTGGAGTAGTATTAGATGAGGACACATATGAATAGTTGTTGGATATGGTAAACAGAACATATTAATATATTCAGGCCCTGGTAGGGCTGGTCATAGAACAATGACAACCATGATTGTTTGACCAAATTCCTTCAACCAGGTGTTGTTAGTAATGAGTGGTTGTTGGGACAACATACACCCTATCAGCATATAACCTTACCTACTTTGGAGGAACGTTACCACCTAGTTTTGCAGGGGTGGAATCCGATTTTGATCCTAAAAGGTTTTTAGAAGAGTGCGGCCAACGGTGTGTAGGCTTAGGGTGCTCATCGACTAGAGCCATACAATTTCTGAGATTTCAGCTGTATGGTAGGGCACATGCATGGTATATCTCTTTAGTAGCTAGAAGGCGGAGTGATGACCCTCCCCTCGAGTGGTCAGAATTTAGTATTGAGTTTCCTTAAGAATTTTTTCCAGAAAGTGAAAGGGATTTAGGACTTCATGAATACGAGAGGTTAAGACGATTCGAGGATAGGTCATGGGATAGAGTGAGAAATGAAAGACAAACATCTAGGCAAACAAGGCCATATGGACTAAGGGTTAAAACAACCCTAGAATCATGGATGTGGAGGGATAGAGAAGTCAATAGTCGGAGGAGGAGATCGACTGTGTATGTTATAGATGTGACAGGCCAAGGCATTTCAGGAGAGATTACACATTAGGTCCAGGTTCATCCCCATCAATGCGAGCTCCACATCCAGCTACAGCATATCCAGGGCTATCAGCAGGTTAGTAGCACTACAGAAGGGTCAGGGTTCCCAAGGTAGGGAACAACAGTCTGTGGGCAGAGAACATACTATGGGCAATAGAGGACAAGCCCGTGATTTTGCATCTACTACAAAGGTGACAGGCATAACCTTAGTCTGGTTTTAGCAAACTGATTTCATTTAATTTGAGTACTATATATTGAGTTGTATTTTAAGGAACTTTGAAGTATTTTGACCTAGTTCCGAGATTTGTTATTGATGTTGAGGATGTTGTGAAATGGTGGTGCTTGGATATTAAACTGAACCTGTAGGCTGGGTAATGTTTGAGTGCTAAAGGATATATTATAAGTTGGATTATAAATCACACACACGGTGCTTGTGAAAATGCCTAGGAGGAAGGCGATTATTATGCCTACAAGGTGTTTGATTTAATGCTTGAATGAAAATAGCCTTGGAAGATCTAAGTAACCAAGATAAGAATATGATTTGGCATGGATGCCAATGCCTTAAGATTGATGTATACTTATTGTGGCTAGCCTAGTAGCGTACCTAGGCAGATAAAACTGATGGTATAGTCATGATAGCCTAGTATAGTTTCTAAGCGGGTTATATTGATTATATGGTTGTTGTTGCCTAGTGGTAATCTAGACAGATAAATATACAGATGTGGATGTTTATGTTTCCCCTGTGCACCAGGGAGTTTTGAGATTTCATTCTTGCACTAGTTCCTGAGTTTAAGATGATGGGCCTTAACAGGCGGAGATCATCATATATCTTAGATGACTTAAGGGGCTATCTCTGGCAGATCATCACCACACGTACTTTGTCCAGGTTATGTGCTGGCACGTGGAACTAGATGCGGGGGATTTGATCATGAATTATTACATTAATCTCGTGACTATGTGAAATATGGAGTTTTCTGGTTATTGTACTTGATTGAGACATATTGCCCTAGTACCGGTTATTTAATAGTTGGATTGTACTTGAGTGTAATTTGATGATAATGTTGGTCTGAAGTTACATCTACTGATATGGTATAAATGAATGGTTTAATGAATGAATGTAGTGAACATACGAGACACAATGTTATTTATTAAGCATGTATAGTTGAAAGAATGGGTCAAAGCTATGCAGCGAAAGTGTAGTGTGATCAGAGGAAAAATTAATTGAAACAGGATTGATGTTGGAAATATTAAAAGACTATGAGTGTATTATTTTTCTATCATTGGATAAAGCCAATATTGTGGCAATGTTTTAAAATATTACTGATAGTTAATAGTAAGGGAAACCCCCCATTTATATAATCGATTAGTAATCCTCGGGATAGAAGGTGCTCGAGGTAAAATCCTCGAAGTGGCACGCAATTTTTCTTATGTGTTGTACCTCGATACAGTTATGATTTATCGTGAGTTCAAATAGTTGTAATAGTGACAAAATATGGAGCACATTGTTACGGAGTGGTGATTAAATGTTTACTGTGCTAGCAGTTTAAGCTGAGCATCAGAAGCTAGCAGCAATGCTACAGAGTTTAATATACAATAATGAGATTCAAAATAGGTTATAAAATTGAATACACAATAATAGGATTGAGATAAAGTCATTATGGGGCCTATATATAGGCTTGCCTAAGGTAGGCAAGGAATGTGATTTTATTTGAGTGATTGTCCATAGACTGACTAAATTAGCACACTTGATTTTGGGTAAAATTATGTATAACATAAGTCAGTGTGCTAGACTCTATTTAAACCAGATTGGGTCTTTGTGAAGTTTTTGTGTTAATTGTGCTTGATTGAGACATCAAGTTTACAGTTAAATTCTGGAGATCATTCCAAGTAGCTTTTGAAATACAGTTGCTATTTAGTACCGTATTTTATTTACGAACAGATGATCAGTCCTTGAGGACATGTTATGTGTTAATATACTAGATTCCGAGGAGAATCGGGATCGATACCTATCATTGATTAAGTTTGTATATATTGGTAGTTTTCAATACAGTATGTAGATGATACCTTTTCTGGTATTTCGGTCTAGTTTCAGGCTTTTTTTATTGACTATTTCGGATTGCGATCCGAGTTTGTTTATTGTTGATCATTGCAAAACTAGGACCGAGACATTGTGTGGCCGGATGTGTCGATATCCTGTCAATTGATTTGAGACAGGCGGATATCAGTTGTTCAGTTCAGATTTGGTACAGTACACCTAGAAAAAAGGTGTAGTTAATCAAAGATATATTACTAACTGCTAGAGTAGGCAGAAGTCGTATGCCGATAGCATGTGACAAAGTATTCTTGAAAGTTTCACCTTTCAAGAATGTTATGAGCTTTGGCGGTTCGGCCAAGCTGAGTCCGAGGTATATCGGACCATTTTAGATATTGAGTTAGACCTACCACCTGAGATGAGTGGTGTACACTCTGTGTTTCCTGTACTTATGATGTGGAGATTCATGTCAAACAATTTTCATGTGAGACAGCCATAGATAGTACCTGTACTTTTATATAAGTTGACTTTATGCAATATTTGAGGAAGAATTTTACTAAATGGGAGAATTGTAAGACCCTTGTAAGTACAAGATCAATTCAAGACAATTATAACATGCTGATGGCTCGAGGTTAAACTTTGAAATGCCTATAGAAATGATGGGCTACCATGTGGTACACATGTTGTATGATAAATTGTAGAGTTTGGGGGTTTAATCGAGTGATTAAGTGATTTAACCCCGAATTGACTAAAAGTTCGGATAGGGGAAAGTTTGTCAAATGTGATAATTTAACTTCACATAGTGTTGATATGTGATATAACATTATTTGGGAGTGTTAGAACAAGAATCGGCAGAAAAATCGGTAAAATGTGAACCAGGGGTATTTTGGTTATTTTACCCAAAACTTTGTTTTTAGTCCGTAAATGGTACCAATGGACTAAGTGATCATATAGGATCATTGATAACTCGTATAATTATATAGTTTTTAGTTATGTTTTATTATTGTTTTGTGTCAAATACGAGTTATTATTGTTTAGTCTAATTGTGTTTATGATCTTTTATATTTTTATGTAATTTGGTGTTTTTCACAAGTTTCTTTGAGTGATTTCAGATTACTAGAATTAAGGGCAAATCCAGTTCAGTTCCAGTTCCGACACCTTTTGCCATATCAGCTATATCTGGAGTTTCACTGAAGCAATAAGGCTGAAAATTTAACCGTACAAAGTTAAGAGGCATATCTATCTTTTTCATGTTTTACACTTCTTGAAACGGAGCCGTTTTCCCTAGCGAAATCGACCATCAAGTTGGCTGATGTGCAATGACGTCTGTGCTGACCTGTTTTCGTATTTTGCCCGTATCTTCTTATCCACATCAGAAAATGAGCTGATTCCAACGGCTATGGATCAGTAACTGACAGGGGAACAATTTTCTAGAAGACCATGTGATCAGATCAGGCCTCCAATATTGACAAAATCGACCATCAAGTTGGATGATCAAAATTGTCATACAATATGACGAAAATTGTTAGAAAAATGCACCCACCTATTATACCTACCTTTGAAATTTGTAAAGCTTGTCTCTTGTCATTTAGCCCTCCAAAATGTGTATAAATAGAGGGCCTTGGATGATTGTAGAGGATCATATTGTACATTGGTAGGATATTAGCCATTGTAATAAAATTCTCTAAGTTTTCTTCTTCTTTCTTTTCTCTAGTTTTCTTTTTCTTTCTTTTCTTCTTCTTCTTTCTTTCTTTTAATTCCTTCTTAGATTCTCTTTAATTTTATGTTTATGTTTACAATGCGTATGCTAGGCTAAACTTCTATTTGGTTAAGGGTGATTTCAAAGCCCTAGACATGTTTTGTGATTGATTTTCAGATTCTATCTATCATTAATTTTCTATCAAAGTTGCTTATGTTCTTCTACAAGAATTGTTCATGATGTTGTCTTGATTTATTTAGGTGTACAACTAGATAGATCTTGATAATTATCTATTGCTAGTCTAGGAGTCTTGATCCGTGTAATTGTCTTGATTTCCTATTCATAAGTGGCAATTTGTGATTAATGATTATGGTCAAGTTTTCAATAATTGCAAAGTGGAACATAACCTAAGTTGAACAATCCGAGCTTATGTGTTTGTTGCTTAGATCAACCTATCTTTCTCATCATAAAGCTGCCATTAAATTGAATTTAGAGAGCTTATTCTAGGTTGTTTAATGGTTAGAGATTAAATAGAGAGCTTGTTCTATTTAACGACAAACTAAGGAAAGATTGGGATAACAGAGCTTGTTGTTATCTACGGTTGTTAACTTTGATAGTTGGTTGATATTGATAGATCTGAAATTGATTCTTAATGATGTCTAGTGGTGGAGAATGAAACCTTAACCATATTTTTCATATTTGATTCTTCTTACTTACTTGTTTTCTTACTTTTCTAGTTTGCTTATTTTTAAAAGTATATTTATTTTTATTGGCTGGTTATACCGCCTAATTTGTATATTAACTTTGTTTTATTTTTATTGGCTGGTTATACCGCCTAATTTAGTATATATATTTTTATTGGCTGGTTATACCGCCTTGCATCTTATTCTTATTATTTACTTTAGTTTAAATCTGGCTTCAAAAACCCCTTTTCTTTTATTGTTCTTGAATTTAAGTTTTAAACTAATAACTCATAGATTAAAACCCAATCCCTAAGGACTCGACCCTTGCTAATCATTATACTTACAATTGATCTTTTTAGTGCAAGGTTAAATAAGATACACTCTTTTGGGTGCATCAAATTTTTGGCGCCGTTGCCGGGGATTGTTTGTTTTAGTTTATTTGTTACTTGGTTTATTCTTATTTTCAGTTCTAATGATATTTATTTTCTTGTACATACGGGTTTTTCTTATCAAATTTTGAAAAAAAAAAAAAAACGATGGAATTGAGCAATCTAACACTTGAAGAGTTGGTGGCATACATGAACATAGAGAATCAACAAGCCAAGCTCACCTCCCTAGTTCAACAATTGGCCATGGGAGGATGTCAAGGCCATCAAGTGTTCCAAGACCAACAGTATGATCATTACTCAAACACTTACCATGAGGGATGGTGGGATGATACTAATTATGGCTACTCGAAAAATTACCAAGAAGTAGATCCTTATGCCAATTACACTCATCCATCTAGCTTCAATCAATCATGGTCTCAAGAACCAGATCTTTTTCAACCACCACATATGATTCAAAACTCAGGTACTTATTTAGAAGATCTTGTACATTCTCTTGTTACTGATACTTTGCAATTTCAACAGGAAACAAGGGCAAGCATCTAGAGTTTGGAAAGGCAAATGAGCCTATTGGCTAGTAGTATGGTGGAATTAGTAGCAGAAAGATCTCTAGCACTCCCTTCCCAAACGGTGATTAACCCAAAGGAGAATGCTACTATTGTGACCTTGAGAAATGAGGAACAAGATGAGGATGAGACAAAACCAAAGATGGATTCACTTCTTGAGGATAATGAAGCCACCATTCAAAAGGAGAGTACTTTGACACCTCAGGTAGCTTTTAAGGTTCTTATTTCTACTAATGTTCCTTCTCCACTTTTTCCTAGCAGATTTGCAAAGTCCAAGAAGGAGGAACATGTACAACAATTTTTGGAAACCTTAAACAGCTTGCTTGTGGATGCCATTAGACAAGTACCAAGATATGCACAATTCCTCAAAGAGCTATACCCCACCAAGAATGATGAAATAATACGTGTGGGGGAGAATGCATTGGCTGTTTTGCAAAGAAAACTTCCTCCAAAACGCAAAAATCCGAGAAGTTTCATGTCTAAGCCAAAAGATCCTAAAAAGCCAAGAAGGGGAATTGGCTAGACTGGAAACAATCAATCAAGTGCTAATTGGGGGAGGCAGCCTAATTAGTGAAAGCATTGCCAAACTGCCATCCTCAGATTTGCTCTCTTTTTCTTTATCTTTTTCTTATGTTTCTTTGTTAATTGTGTTTAGTGTTTTTAAGTTTATTTAGGGTGCATAAGTTTATTTTGTTTAATAGTTCTTTTCACTTACACATGATTCTTTCATTTGGGTTAATAGCATTACATTAATGACAATGTAAGAATTATGTGTGGGGGGAAGAATTTAGGATTTTATTTTTGAGTCTTTTTATGTTGTTTTTCTTTCTGATCCATGTTTTGAAAATAACTAGATGTAAATATAATTTTTTTTTTAACCCCGGTTAAATGGCGGATAACGGTACTCCGTGATTATTTAAATCGGTTCCATCAGCTACCCACAAAACTGATATTGTATATAAATTTCTCTTCCAATTTCTCTTTCAATTTTTTTCATTTTTTTTTTCAGGATGGATGATATTCTCACAAGATTGCAGAAACAATTTCCTCCTTTTCCTCGAAATATTTTACTGAAGCTTTACCAAGTTCGATTCGAAAGATTAAGAATGCTTATGCACAAAGGGATTCCTGGAGACATACGTTGGATAATTGAAGCCAAGGTACGTGAAGATGAATATCTTCCTGTTTTACATTTACCAGGTACAGGTAGAAGCACTTTTGCAAAGAAGCGACGAGCAAAGCGCATGAGTTCAAATTGCCACAAATGTGCACGATGGACGTGTAACGGTAAATGTCGTTCTATTGGGATTCCGTCCTCAAATCGAGATGATAAAATTGAATTCATTAAGGATGGACTGAGTAAGGAGAATTTGGGTAATATCCAACTTTCTCTTGAGACGCATCCTAGTGGAGACGTGCAAAGAGAAATTCTTGATTTATGGCCGCAATTCCAAAGGGAATGGCAACATCTTGGGAATCTGATGTTAAAAGACCCTGTTTGCCAGCTTGTAAGAAAACTGGATGGGAAGCATATCCTCAACTCATAGAAGGCGTTTAAGCCGTTTCTGGACGTAAAACCAGAGGAAGATGTGAGCCACAATCACAACTACAATAAATGACTTCTCAGCTTTTGGTTTGATTTGCAATAACTTTATTTCGGTTTAATTTACGTGTTATTCGATTTGTGTAATTATTCACATTTTTTTTTATTTGTCTTTTACGGTTGATTTTTCTTCTCTTTTTGATTTTCTTCCTGAAATCACGCAAAAATCTTTTGTTAGGTTAACATTTTCTTCTGACAGGTCAAATACACTTTCGGCGACATTATTACTCTTGACTTTTACGGTTGATTTTTCTTCTCTTTTTGATTTTCTTCCTGAAATCACGCAAAAATCTTTTGTTAGGTTAACATTTTCTTCTGACAGGTCAGATACACTTTCGGCGACATTATTACTCTTGTCTGATTCACTACTCAGTCCTCTATATATTACACCATGTACTCATTCTCTTTCAGGCACTCGAAAAAAAATCAAAAAAAAAGAAAAAAAATGGAAAGTACTTCGTCCCAACGCAT